>BSBN01000447.1:0-1200000 GCA_027924645.1 Cunninghamia lanceolata | reverse complement strand
GGTTTGAGGCACTAAACGGCCCTGTATAGAACCAAAAATGGGAAGAATTGGCAGAAAAGGTTGTTAACGCTTAGAGCACTCTGTGAGATTTTTGGCATTTCAAATGGTTTGTCAATTGAACACCTGGATCAAAAGTTATGGCTCCCAGAAGTTGACCTATTTTTGGAGGGAGAGGCAAATTTTGAAATTTGGTTGTTGGCCACCAAAAAGGGCTATTTATGACTATTTTTGGGAAACCTTGGCAGTAGTAGAGATAAGGGGGAAAGTGTAGAATCAAGAATAGGTGGGAAAATAGAAACCCTAGTAGATTTGGGGTTGCAGACGGTAGAAGATTCCAGAGTCTTGGGATAGGTAGCTGTAATGTGTTGCAGCATGTGGAGGATTCATCCTCTGATTGTATTTGAGCTTCTGTGATGTAATGCGTTGTCCAAATCAATAAAATAATATTTTATTTTCTATGTCCAATTTCTATTGTTGTGTGTTTTGTCATTTAACCTCTTCATCAAGTGGTATCAGAGGAAGGGTTCCTGAGTGTAGACAGATCACCGACTGTGAGGTAGTTTGCACCAGGACTTGAGGTTGTGGCTTTGTTGCAGAGATCAAGATGCCTCCATAAAGAAACCATGTTGGAAGAAATGCTTTGATAGGAGAGGGTTTTAGAGCCCTGCAAAGGCAAATCAATGCATTGAAAGAGGAGCTACAAAGAGGGTTTGAGCTGAGAACAAGAGAAGAAAGCGAGGATGAAGCTAAGGAATAGCTATCTAAGGAAGAACAAGAAGCTATAGGAGATCATGCAAAATTTAGGTTGTTGAGGGCCATTTTGAAGATCAGAAAGAGGCCCAAGATTGAAGTTTCTACCTATTCTAGAGATTTGAATCTAGAATAGCTTATTGATTGGATCAAGAACATGGAGGAATATTTTGAGTATGAAGATGTGGAGGACCCAGATTGGGTCAAGTTTGCAAAAACAAAGTTGAAGGGCCATGCCAGTATTTGGTGGAAGGAGGTTCAGTTAGATAGAAATAAAAGAGGAAAAAGAAAGATTAATAGATGGAATCAGATGGTGGACAAACTAAAGAAGTAGTTCATTCCTGTGGACTGTGAGATGGAGTTCCTGAAGAATCTGCAAGGATTGAATCAATATAACAAGTCTATCAAGGAGTATACATAAGAGTTTTATAAGATTACTATCAGGACAGGCCATGTAGAGGCCAACAAGGAGAAGGTAGCCTATTACATTAATGGGTTGAGGCCAAGTATTCAAGAGGAGTTGAGCCTGGTCAGAATGACCACTATAGAAGATGTGTACCAGTTTTCCCTGAAGGTGGAGGAGAATTGCATAAAAGATTTGAAACCAAGCAAAGAGGAAGAGGTCAAGGTAGAAGGACTGGTGGAAGGTCTTATGGAAGCCGAAATGAAGATCAAAAGAAAAGTGAAGAAGCTGACACCAGTCAAAATCAGAGAGGAGATAATGCCTACCGCCCTCGTGACCAGAACATTGGTGAGCAAAGAGGAAGAGGAAGAGACTGACTTGGGCAAGGAAATGGAAGAGGAGGTTTCAAAGGAGCTGGTTTCCAATGTGGAGAAGAAGGGCATCGAGCTTACGAGTGTCTGTAACATCAAGGAAGGACAAATAGAAGTCCTGAAGGTAATGCATGAGTTGCACATGTAGATGAAGATGCATAGTCTGAGCATTCTAAAGATGCTGAAAGGGGAGAAACCCTAGTTATCAGAAGAACCTTGTTGAATGAGGAGAAAGAACTAGATCAGAGGAAGAGTTTATTCTGCATAAGGTGCAAATGTGAACGTAAGTGTTGTGATATTATTATTGACAATGGAATCACTAACAATCTTGTTTCAGAGGACATGGTTAACACGTTGAAGTTGACAAGAAGAAAGCATCCACATCCATATCAGATTGCATAGTTGCAGAAGGACCATAGAGCTTTGGTCAATGAACAATGTTTAGTCAAGTTCAAGATTGGAGACTACCATGATGAGGTGTTGTGTGATATCATACTGATGGATGCATGTCATATGTTGTTGGGGAGGCCATGGTAGTATGATAGGTGCACTGTCCATGATGACCATGCAAACACATATTCCCTAACAAAAGATGGAGTTTGTCATAAGTTGAAGCCTATGAAGGTGGAAGAAAAGGTATGTAGTACTACCAGAATTTGCTTGGTATATGGTAGGAAATTTTTGGAGGGTATGAAGCATGAGCATCATTTCTTTGCATTGATTCCTAAGATCAGTCAAGAGAAATGTGAAGATGTACCAGTAAAAGTCTTAGATTTGTTGGAAGAGTTTTAGGATATTGTCTCTAATAATGTACCAGAAGGTTTACCATCGATGAGGAAGATATGTCATCAAATGGATTTGATACCAGGAGCTAGTTTGCTGAATAAGGCAACCCATAGAATAACTCTTGTAGAGAATGAAGAGCTAAACAAATAAGTTTACAAGTTGTTAAAGAAGGGACTAATAAGGGAGAGCCTAAGTCCATGTGCGGTACCTGCAGTACTAGCACCGAAGAAAGATGGAGAGTGGAGAATGTGTATAGACTCCTAAGCCATCAACAAGATCATGATCAAGTATAGATTTCCATTGCCCAGAATGAACGACATAATGGATTGTTTGAGTGGAGCCAAGTACTTCACGAAGATTGATTTGAAGAGTGGGTATCACCAGATCCAAATGAGAGAAGAAGATGAATGGAAGACAACTTTCAAGACAAAGGAGGGTTTGTATGAGTGGTTAGTCATGCCATTTGGGCTAACCAATACACCGAGCACATTCATGTGGCTCATGAACGAGGTATTGAAAGAGTTTTTGGGAAGTTTTGTTATTGTTTATTTAGATGACATTTTGATTTTTAATAAGACTTGGGATGAGCATTTGATGCATATCAAAAGAGTTTTAGAGAAGATGAGGGATGAGAAGTTGATTAATCTGAAGAAATGTAGTTTTGTAAAAAAGGAGTTGGTATACCTGGGATTTGTTGTCTTAGAGGAAGATCTTAAAAGATGGACCTAGAAAAATTAAGGGCTATCATTGAATGGCCTAGCCAAGGAGTACCACAGAGGTACGATCTTTTCATGGTTTGGTAAGTTTTTACAGAAAGTTTATCAGGAATTTTAGTAGCATTTGTGTCCCCCTAACTGAGAAAATGAGAGGGGATATAAAAGAGTTTATATGGACTACAGGAGTAGCCAAGAGTTTTGATACATTGAAGCAGAAAGTCACAGAGCAACCTATTTTGGCACTTCCAGATTTCAATAAGGTATTTCAGGTAGATTGTGATGCTAGTGGCAGTGCTATAGGAGCTATTTTGAGTCAAGAAGGTAAGCCCATTGCCTATTTTAGTGAGAAGCTTAATGATGCCAAGAAAAAGTATTCTATTTATGATCAGGAGTTTTATGCAATAGTTCAAGCTTTGAATAAATGGAGACATTATTTGTTGCAAAAAGAGTTTGTTTTATATACTGATCATCAGGCTTTACAATATCTTAATAGTCAAGAAAAGTTAAATCAAAGGCACTTAAAATGGATTGAGTTTTTGTAGATTTATATTTTTATTTTGAAGCACAGGAGTGGGAAGTCCAACAGAGTTGTAGATGCCTTGAGCAGAAGGCAAATTTGTTAACAGAAATGAAGATAGAAGTTGTTGGGTTCGATGATCTCAAAATTTTGTATCTTGAAGATCCAGATTTTGCAGAGGCTTAGAAAGCTTGTTTGGAACCTATTAATTTGGACATGACAAAATCATTGGATTTCATAATCCAAGATGGCATGTTGTTTAGGGGAAGCCAGTTGTGCATTCCAAGGAGTTCCATGAGAGAAAACCTGATTAAAGAGAAGCATAGTGGGGTATTAGCAGGATACTTTGGTTGAGATAAGACCATTGCTTTTGTTAGTGAACATTATTATTGGCCACAATTGCAGCAGGATGTGAGGAAATTTGTGCAGAGTTGCAGAGTGTGTCAGATGGCAAAAGGAACAAGTCAAAATACAGGGCTATATCAGCCATTACCTATACCTGAGAAGCCATGGGAGGATATTAGTATGGATTTTGTTCTTGGTTTACCAAGGACACAGAGGGGACATCATTCTATTTTTGTGGTGGTGGACAGATTCTCGAAGATGGCACATTTCATTCCTTTTAAGAAGACTAATGATGTTGTTCATATTGTAGAGTTATTTTTTAGGGAGGTGGTGAGATTACATGGTCTACCTAAGAGCATAGTTTTAGATCAAGATACCAAGTTTGTTGGTTATTTCTAGAGGACATTGTGGAAGAAATTGAAGATAGATTTGAAGTTTACTTCTGCACACCATCCATAGATTGATGGACAGATGGAGGTGGTGAATAGGATTTTGGGTAACCTGCTACAATGCTTAGTAGGAGATAAGCCCAAGGGATGGGATTTGGTTTTACCACAGGTAGAATTTTCTTACAACAATTCTATCAATAGGAGCACTAGTAAATCACCATTCCAGATTGTATATAGGAGTAGTCTAAGAAATGCTTCAGAGTTAAGGGAGATGAACAAGGAAGAAAAGACAAGTGTTGAAGCCGAAGACTTTACAGAACACCTGAAGAATTTGCATGAAGAGGTCAGAAAGCACATTAATAAGATGAATATTTAGTACAAGGCTAAAGAAGATCAGAAGAGGAGATATAAGGAATTTCAGGTAGGAGATGAAGTCATGGTTCACTTGAGAAAAGAGAGGTTTCCAGTTGGAACTTATAATAAGTTGAAAATGAAGAAATTTGGACCATGCAGAATTCTAAAGAAGCATGATTCAGGAAATGCATATGAGGTAGAGCTGCCAAGTGGGATCAACATTTCCCCTATTTTCAATATTGTTGATTTATCAGAATATCATGAAGGTGAAACAGAGGCACAATGGAGTATTCTGGCATCTACTTCAAAGGAGGAGATAGAAGAGATCTTGGATAGTCATGTGGGAAGGAGTACTCAGAATAGGCAATATGAAGAATATCTGGTGAAGTGGAAAGGAAGGTCTGTTGAAGATTCTTCTTGGTTATCTAAGGAAGAAGTGGACCATTCGGGGTTTTCCTCAAACACTTGAGATGTGACAAGGTCACTTATCAAAATTACCTTGGGTGTCTGATACATGAGCATCCATTGGTGTAAGGGCAATCTTGCATCACCCAAAAAGATGATGTTTCAAAATCATTGATTTTTTTTATTTCTTTTCATAATTAGTAGTTCTGGTTCCATAATCACTTGAATAATGATGTAGAACTTTTAGTGTTTTCAAATTGCTAAAAATAGCAAACTGCAATGGACGACATAATGGATTGTTTGAGAGGAGCCAAGTACTTCACAAAGATTGATCTAAAGAGTGGGTATCACTGGATCTGAATTAGAGAATGAGACGAATGGAAGACAACTTTCAAGACAAAGGATGGTTTGTATGAGTGGTTAGTCATGCTATTTGGGCTAACCAATGAAGCGAGCACATTCATTCAGCTCATGAATGAGGTATTGAAAGATTTTTTGGGAAGTTTTGTTATTGTTTATTTAGATGACATTTTGATTTTCAATAAAACTTGAGATGAGCATCTGATGCATATCAGAAGAGTTTTAGAGAAGCTAAGGGAGGAGAAGTTGTTGATTAATCTAAAGAAATGTAGTTTTGTAAAGGAGTTGGTATACCTAGGATTTGTTTTCTTAGAGGAAGGCCTTAAGATGGACCTAGAAAAATTAAAGGCTATCATTGAATGGCCTACACCAAGGAGTGCTATAGAGGTACGATCTTTTCATGGTTTGGCAAGTTTTTATAGAAAGTTTATCAAGAATTTTAGTAGCATTTTTGCACCCCTAACTGAGACAATGAGAGGGGATAGAAAAGAGTTTAGATGGACTACAAGAGCAGCCAAGAGTTTTGATACATTGAAGCAAAAAGTCACAGAGCAACCTATTTTTGCACTTCCAGATTTCAATAAGGTATTTCAGGTAGATTGTGATGCTAGTGGTAGTACTATAGGAGCTGTTTTGAGTCAAGAAGGTAAGCCCATTGCCTATTTTAGTGAGAAGCTTAATGACATCAAGAAAAAATATTCTATTTATGATCAGGAGTTTTATACAATAGTTCAAGCTTTGAAGAAATAAAGACATTATTTGTTGCCAAAAGAGTTTGTTTTATATATTGATCATTAGGCTTTACAATATCTTAATAGTCAAGGAAAGTTAAATCAAAGGTTACTTAAAATGGGTTGAGTTTTTGTAGAGTTATACTTTTGTTTTGAAGCACAGGAGTGGGAAGTCCAATAGAGTTGTAGATGCCTTGAGAAGAAGGCAAAATTTGTTGACAAAAATGAAGATAGAGGTTGTTGGGTTTGATGAGCTCAAAAGTTTGTATCTTGAAGATCCAGATTTTGTAGAGGCTTGGAAAGCTTGTTTGGAACCTGTTACTTTGGACATGACAAAATGGTTGGATTTCATAATCCAAGATGGCATGTTGTTTATGTAGGAGTCAAGGACAACACTGAGAGGGGGGGTGAATCAGTGTTGTGTGAACTTACTAATCTTTTTACAAACTTTAACTTGCAGAGTACAAGGAGAGAGAGCTATCATTGATTTCTCACATACATGTGCACATAACTGAGAATGAAAAACAAAAACTCATGAGTAAAACATATATCTACAGAAAGAAGATCAAGACACAAGAATTGCACGAGTGGAAAACCCTCTAGGGGTAGAAAAACCACTCCAGAATTGCCTCATTGGCTTAACTGAAAAACATGCCTCACTGGCAATACAAATTGTATCTAGGAGCACCAACTCCTTATGGAGCACCAACTCCAATACCAAACAGAAGCACCCACTTCCAACACTAATATACCTCACTGGTAAACAAATAGGTCTCACTGACCAACAAGCCTCACTGGATAACACAATCACTATTAACAAAACATCAAACTTTGTGTGCAAGACATGATTGCCATTCAATCAGATTTGCACCATTGTATACAACCTTATATCTCCTATTTGATTTTCAAATCAAGACCATTTTCTTTTACATACTTCTGCAAACAAGCTACATATGTGATTTCTCCATGTGTATGTCTCCAATCCTACATCTGATGCTCAAACGATTCATTCTCTATATACAATTTCACACACACCCCGTCAATGTACTTGTTAAAACATTATATACAAAATCTGAATATCTTTTCATATTCCTTTCCTCTGCAAAAATTCATTGACCTTTCATACTCATTTCAATCTGAATAAAAAATTAGTGCCCTGTAAGAGAAAAAATAAAATCTCTTTTACTTGAATCCTCTTCATAATTTTTAATGTCTTTTCATTTTATTTTTCTATGTAAACATCTCACAAAAATAATATCTGCATAAATCCATTTGCAAGAAGAAAATCTAATTTACAATGTCTTATATTTCTCTTTCAAAAATTGATCCTCTTCTAAACATTCTGTATCTCTTTATATTCTCTGTAAAGAAAAACATTTCCAAAAACTTGATCTGTTCTTTCAATGCCCTATAAATAAAATATCTGACCAACTTCATCTTCCATCTGTAAAAACATTCATATTCCCTGCAAGAAAAAATAATCTTTTTCATCTTCTGTGCAAAAATGATCCTTCAAAAATCTCTTTCATCTTTTCAAGCCCTTCATTTTCAACAAGACTCTTCATATCCTGCAAAATGAAAAACTCTACCAAAATCTCCTCAAAAAATATATTCTTCACACTTCAAAATAAAATTTGTCTTCATCAAACCTTTCATCTCCTTCTCAAAAATTTTGTTCAACTTCTCTGCAAAAATGATCCTTTAAAATTTTCATATTTTACATCTCAAACAAATCATTTGAAAAAAAATAAATCTCCTTCCAAACTTTTACATACAAAACTGATGAGCTTTTTCTTCTTCACAATCAAATCAAAAAATATCTCCAAGAATATTATCATTTCCATTTTATTTGATGGAAGAAAAGAAAATTTCTAATTGTAAAGCATTCCATCCAATGGATGTCTTTTTCTTAGAAGGAAACTTTTAAAATCACTAAATTCCTTCTAATGTCAAGCTCCCTTAAAAAGCAATTTAATGTCTTAAATAAAGTGGAGATCTTCTTCTTTTTAATCGGGCTTAAAAAAATTCCCTAAACTGCCTTTAATCAAAATGCTAAGTATAGACTTTCAAAGACTATCATATAGCAGTGACACTTAAATGAACATCAATGTTAATACACACAGGTCGGAGGCAATTTGAATAGTAACCATAGATAATACATTTCGCGCCCTTCAAGTTTTAAACAGGATCGTTGATTGAGTTTGGTGCCCCGCGATCATAAGGATACACCGATGATATCGGTAAAAGACTATGAAGGGGCCGGTTACAAAATGAAGTAGAAACCCTTTAGCAGGTAAGGTTTAAGTGATATAACCTACAACTACAAGTCACTTCCTTGTTAAAACAAAAATGCATTTGATGAGTGACGGTTATGTGAGAGTTTTAAAGACACCTAAACAACAAAGAGGACCTTCATAAATACCATTGCTACTTTGCCATTGTAGCACTTCAAAACAGATCTGAGTTCTCTACTACCATTCCAACACATGAACCCCATTAAATCCTCCTGATCCTCCAAACACATGAAGTTATGAATATCATGAATATTATTATTTGATTACCACTACAACTTTGTCATGCTATCATCATGACATTCAGAGACTATAAAACCTTGAAGAGAAAGCATCCTAAACCTTTGTGTCATCATGAAGAATAATAACTGAAATCCATGACAAACTATATTACAACCAGTATGATGAACAAAAAAATAATCCTCTGATTGAGATCAACATAGCATCAAGAACCTTTCTATTAGAATGTACTTGCATCGACTTGTGCTTCACTGCAATTCAACTAATCTGGATTGCTCTTGCATTACTGAAGCATATGAATTTTGTCATTTATCTTTTTGAATTCAATAAACCTTATCACTGACTCCAACATCTGTATAGATCATTTCAAACAAAGATCATTTTCATTTCTCTGTCTTGATATTATGTCGTAAACTTATCTTTGTTCCAACCTTGATGACCAAGCATTCACACTGACCAAGCTCCTGATTAGAGACCTTCAGATATTTACTAGTATCAACCCAAGATCCTGCAAAACCTTTTTGACATCAATGACAATCTGACACCATTAGTTTAGGGGAAGCCAGTTGTGCATTATGAGGAGTTCCATGAGAGAAAACCTGATTAAGGAGAAGCATAGTGGGGGATTAGCAGGACACTTAGGTTGAGATAAGACCATTGCTATTGTTAGTGAACATTATTATTGGCCACAGTTGCAGCAGGATGTGAGGAAATTTGTGTAGAGTTACAGAGTGTGTCAGATGGAAAAATGAACAAGTCAAAATATAGGGCTATATCAGCCATTACTAGTACCTGAGAAGTGATGGGACGATATTAGTATGGATTTTGTTCTTGGTTACCAAGGACACAAAGGGAACATTCTTCCATTTTTGTGGTGGTGGACAGATTCTCAAAGATGGCACATTTCATTCCTTGTAAGAAGACTAATGATGATATTCATATTGCAGAGTTATTTTTCAAGGAGGTGGTAAGACTACATGGTCTACTTAAGAGCATAGTTTCAGATCGAGATACCACGTTTGTTGGTTATTTCTGAAGGACATTGTGGAAGAAATTGAAGACAAATTTGAAGTTCAGTTATGCACACCATCCATAGACTGATGGACAGATAGAGGTGGTGAATAGGAGTTTGGGTAACCTGCTATGATGCTTAGTAGGAGATAAGCCCAAGGGATGGGATTTGATTTTACCACAGGCAAAATTTGCTTACAACAATTTAGGAGCACTGGTAAATCACCATTCCAGATTGTATATGGGAGTAGTCCAAGAAATGCTTCAGAGTTAAAGAAGATGAACAAGGGAGAAAAGACAAGTGCTGAAGCTGAAGACTTTGCATAACACTAGAAGAATTTGTATGAAGAGGTGAGAAAGCACATTATTAAGATGAATATTCAGTACAAGGCTAAAGTAGATCAAAGGAGGAGATATAAGGAATTTCAGGTAGGAGATGAAGTCATGGTTCACTAGAGAAAAGAGAGTTTTCTAGTTGGAACTTATAATAAGTTAAAAATGAAGAAATTTGGACCATGGAAAAATTGAAAAGAAGAAGCATGATTTAGGAAATGCATATAAGGTAGAGTTGTTGAGTGGGATCAAGATTTCCCCTATTTTCAATATTGTTGATTTATCAAAATATCATGAAGGTGGAACAGAGGATGGACCAATAGAGGAACAGTGGAGTATTTGGGCATCTACTTTAAAGGAGGAGATAGAAGAGATCTTGGATAGCCATGTGGGAAGGAGTACTCAGAATAGACAATATGAAGAATATCTGGTGAAGTAGAAAGGAAGGCCTGTTGAAGATTCTTCCTAGTTATCTAAGGCAGAAGTGGATCGTTTGGGGTCTTCCTCAAACACCTGAGATGTGACAAGGTTACTTCTCAAAATTACCCTAGGTGTCTAATGCAGGAGCATCCAGTGGTGTAGGTGTAATCTTACATCACCCAAAAATATGATGTTTCAAAATCATTGATGTTGTTTTCATTTCTTTGCATAATTAGTAGTTCTAGTTCCATAATCACTTGAATAATGATGTAGAACTTTCAATTTTTCCAAACTGCTATTTTTTGAAAGTTTGTATTTGGGCACAGATTGAAGTAAAAATTTATAGGAAGCTTCGTAAATGAAAAATAAGACCTTTGGTGAAGGAATCATGTAAAGATCATTTGTGAGCCAAAAGATATTAAAGTTTTTGTTTCTTGAAAAATGCTTGAAAATTATTCAAATTCAGGTTTGAGGCACTAAATGGCCCCATACGAGCCCGAAAATGTGTAGAACTAGTAGAGCAAGTTCTTAGCACATAGAGCACTCCATGACCTTTTCAGCGCTTCAAACAGTTTGTCAATTAGACACTTGGATTAAAAGTTATGGCTCCCTTGATCTATTTTTGGAGGGAGAGTCAAATTTTGAAATTTGTTTGTTGGCCGCCAAAAAGGGCTATTTATGACCATTTTTGGGAAACCTTGGAAGTAGTAGAGATAAAACTGTAGAGTCAAGAATAGGTGGGAAAATAGAAACCCTAGTAGATTTGGGGTTGCAGAAGGCAGAAGATTCCAGAGTCTTGGGATAGGTAGCTATAATGTGTTGCAACTTGTAGAGGATTCATCCTCTGATTGTATTTGAGCTTCTATGATGTAATGAGTTGTCCAAATCAATAAAAAAATATTCTAATTTTTGTGTACAATATTTGTTGTTGTGTGTTTTGTCATTTACCCCTTCATCAAAATACATCTCCAATCATCGAGTGAATACCTTTCAGGTCATTGTCTATGCCTTGTAGACCTTCAAACAAGCTAAGTTGGAGGTTCTTCCTTCTCTTCTAAAGATTTAGAGCTAGATGAGATCTCCTCAATTTCTTCTCTATCTAAGGGCCTCGATTCAACTTTGTTAGGCATAGAAGGGAGTTGAATCACATCTTTTTATTCACCTTGTTTTGGCTGCAATGTAATAGAAGAAGGCTTAGTTTCTCTAAAATAACACTTCTACTATATATTACCTTCTGTGCAATAGGGTCCCAAAGCTTGTATCCTTTCACACCATAACTATACCCGATGAAGATACATTTCACAGCCTTGTTTTCCAACTTTGTTCACTTCTCCTTTAGCACATGTGCATATGCCTTGCAACCAAAAAATCTAAGATGTCTTAGCGAAGGCTTGTGCCCCGACCATGCCTCCATAGGCATTTTATTAACAAGAGTTGATGTAGTCTACCTGTTAATCAAGTAGCAAACAGTGGCAACAACTTTAGCCCAAAACCTTTGTTCTAGACCAACACCACTAAGCATACTCCTAGCCTTCTCCATTAGTGTCTTGTTCATTCTTTCTGCAACTCCATTCTATTGTGGAGAATACGAAGTTGTCTTTTGTCTTTAAATGCCACAATCTTTACATAATCTATCAAAATAATTAGAACAAAATTCACCACCATTGTTAGTCCTCAAACATTTTATTTTCTTTCCAGTCTGCAACTCAACCATTGCTTTAAATTCTTTAAATTGATTAAAAACTTCATATTTACTCTTTAGAAAATATACCTATGTCCTTCTACTGTAATCATCAATAAATGAAACATAATATGTTGAATTTCTAATGGAAGGAACATCTACAAGACCAAACACATCAAAATGAATAAGATCTAATACACCACAAGATTTATGAGAACTCAAGTAAAATTGAATGCAGTTTTGTTTACTATAAATGCAATGCTCACAGAAATCAAAATCAAGATTATAGTCAGTCAACCCTTCAATAAGGTTTTTATTTTTCAAGGTTCTTAGACCTTTTTCTCCTATGTGGCCTAATCTCTAGTGCCATAACATAGTCTTCTCTATAGGCAATTTTGATTCAGAAGAAAGAGCACCCTTAGGTACCCACAAGCAACGACCATCTACTAAAAATGAAACCCTCTCCTTTTCCAATCAAGTAGTCACAAATTTGCTTTTCACAAAAGTACTATTGCACTGAATAGTGCATGCATCAAGTTTATACAGTGTTCCAAGTCTAACACCTCTAGCAATCACCATAGCACCTCTAACCATCTTGCATCCTGTATCAGAAAAGAATACCAACACACCCACATCTATTAGCTTGCTCATAGATAATAAATTTTGTACTAATCTAGGGATATGCAACACACCATCAATCCTTTTGTTCTACCATCAGGAAATCTGATTTTAACTTTACCATGACCAACAATATTTAAATGAGAATCATCAGCCAAGTACACCTTACCTCCATCAAATTCATCATATTCAGAAAACCAATCTCTATTAGGGGTCATATGGAAAGATGCACCTGATTCAATTAACCATGCATCATTCCATGTACGAGTGGCCAAAGCTGCAATGAATGCATTGGGTCATCTTCCTTCTCGAGCTCAGAATTAGAATCAAATTTCTTCTTTTTCTTCTTCTTTTCTTCTTTACACTCCTTACGAAAGTGTGTTGGCCTACCACAATTCCAACAAATAACTTTGGACTTTCTAAGAGATTTGGATCTCCCCTTGGACTTGGATTTGTCATTCTTATCACTCTTCTTTACTTTTTCTTTAGGTCTTCCACGAACACTTAGGGTTTCTTTGGCACTGATGGATACCTTCCTCCTCATTTCTTTAGAAAGCAAAGAACCCACAACATCTTCAACTTTCAAGATAACAGTAGTACTCCCAATTGCCATAACAAGAGAACACCACAAATCAAGTAAAGAACAAAGTAGGATCTGACATCTCTCCTCCTCATCCATTGTTACACCAACCGATGCCAATTGAGCCACCAACATATTGAATGCTTCTAGGTGGTTTGAAATTCTTCCACCCTCTTCCATTCTCAAGGAATACAATTTCTTCCTCAAGAAAATCTTATTCACTAAAGATTTGGCTTGATATATTTCACCAAGTTTCTTCCATAGTTTCTTTGTAGAGGGCTCTTCATGGACATTGATTAAAATAGAGTCTGTCAAGCACAATCTAATTAAACCCTTGGATTTACAGTCCATAACATCATATTTAGCAGCCAAAGTAGCATCTATGGGCCTTGAAAATTTCTCATCAATAGCATCCCATAGATCTCGGTCAATTAACAAATCCTCGATCTTTAGATTCCACATTTCAAAATTGTTACCAAAATTTTTTTCTACCTCTATTCTCCCTGATGTGCTCACCATCTAAAAATCTCTGCAATAAGATCACAAAGTATCTTATGCACAAGCTCCCACTCAAAACTAGATTAGTTCAAAAAACCCAACAGCCCACAACTGAAAACAAAGGTGATCAAGCTCTCATACCACTTGTAAGGAAGCTAAGGTAGCGAAACAACTTCCTACACTAATCTTGAGGGGAGAGATATGCAAAAGTTTTTAGATCTTTACAATAGTTACATAAATAAACACAAATGACAATCATACCACAACACAATAATTACGTGGGGAAACCCTTTCAGGAGAAAAACCCCACACTCCAAAGCCACCTAATATATTATTCAAGAATCAAGAAGATTACAATATACTTGCAGAGCAAGCTTTCACAGGAGTATAACCAACCATAGATCTAGAGGCAACTCAACATCTATAAGACTCTTACACACAACCTCTATCTCAATCTCCTATATAAATAGGAGATACAATACAGTAAACCGTCAATGGTAATTACAAAACCATGGGCCAAAAAACCAACCAAAAGTGGTACCCAAATTATCTCCAATAAAATATGCCTTGTGATGTGCCAAATCACACACTAACACATGTAACTCTCCCTTTTATAGCTCTTTTAAGTGTCCAACACATTTTCACATTTCTCAAAATAGGAGGTCTAACTTCTAGAGGTCATAACTTTTGATCTGGGTGTCCAATTGATGAAGTGTTGGATGCGTCAGAAATCTTGTGAAGAGATCTTTCAAGCTATAACCCACTTTGTGGGTTGTGACAACTTTTGGGGTGTTTAGGGATCTCTAAGTGTCTTAAATCTGATTTTGAAATTTTTTTTTGGAGTTTCAAAAAATAGAAACTTTAATATCTTGCAATCCAGGTATGATATTGAGTCGAAACTCACCTGAGATGTTTACTTGATAGTTCTGCACCTTTTGGGAGAATTTTAGGTCCATCCAAGCTGAAATGTATATTTACTAAAAATAGTAAGCCCTGCCATTTTTAGCCACTTTTGAAACTTTGAAAGTTCTAAACCATTCTTCAAGATAAAGGGTATTCGAAAAGACCAAAGATAGGAAGAATAGTAACCTTTTGTAGTTGCAAGGTTGAGACACCTTTCCTAACATCAAATGTCTGATTCTTTTTCTCTTTTTTCTACATTTGACTAGTCAGGATCTTCTAAACTAGGTCATGCCAAGAAAGCTATGAAGGAACTCAAACAGAAAGGTCATGCACTTTGTTGAAGTACAAGTTCTGGATCAGGTAAATGACTTCTTGATTTAGGAGCCTCTCATCATATGGCTTCTTCACATGATATGTTCTCTATTTTTGAGACTTGTACTATGCCACCTATATTGATGGGTAAAAAAACATATATGAATGTAATTGGGAAGGGAAATATTGATAATTGTGAAAGCACCTTCAATGATGTACTATGTGTGCCTTCTTTGACTGATAATCTTTTTTCCATATACCAGATTACTCATAGTGGTTCAGGGAAGACTGTGGAGTTCACACATGATTTAGTTATTATCAGAGACTTGGAGAGCACAAAGATTATTGCTACAAGGGTGGTTGATCATGCAACTTGGTTATACACCATTTCCAATTTCTCTCCTAATGGTGATTCAGATCCTTTGGCTGATATTGACACTCCTTGTGCGAATCATACTTCTGAGGAGACATTTGGTCACTTGAACCTTGGTATTTTTTCATCTTCTTTGGTTCTTGAGACTTGTACTACACTTCCATCTCCTCCACCTCCTGCTTCTTTAGAGTTCATTGATTTATCATCAGATCTTTCTTATCTTTTAGATACAACTTTGTGGGTTGAGTATTTGACAGGTATTTCAGATTTGTTCGTTGAGTCCCATCTTGTAAATTTGGAGGACACATTTGAGGGGTTCTCTATCCTCTTTGATGGCAGTCATAACATAGTTGTTGTCACCTCATATTTATTTTTGGAGTTTGATGGTTTTCAGTTTCCATTTGGTTTTGGATTGTCACCTTCATTAGTTAGGCCCGAGACTACTTATTTGATTATGACATCTTTCAACATTGACATGGAGACACATGAGTAGCTTTCAGAGACATCATACTTCATGAGACTTCCTTCCTCATCTCTTATTTTAGAGTTGGAGTTTCTTCTACATCCACCAGTGGATTGATTTCTTCTCAAGGGGAGAAATGTTGTTTGTCGGTTTTGGAGCCTCTTTGGTCTTCTTCTTTGAGCATTCACCATTGACATATGAGCCACTTCATTCTAGGGGGGGATATCTTGTCCCATTATTTCCCTCTTACGGGGGGTTATTGATTGTATATTTGTGATGGATGGTGTACTTGGGGGGTATTGAGTTCTCCTTTCATCACTTCATCACTTGTACATGCTTGTTTTGTCCCTTTTGGAGAGGGTTTTTTTCTATGAGAGATTGTTTGTCCGTGAGTACCTAACATGCCATCATAGTTGGGACTCATTCATGCATTCATGCCTAGTTTTCTTCTCCCTAAGTTGAACTTAAGGGGGGTTTTAATGTAAAAAGAGATATTACTTAGTTAGTCATTTCCTAGGTCCTCTTCACACTAGTCTACTTAAGCTTACTTAGGTGTCATTAGGTGTATTCAATAATGACATCTAGGTGCATTTAATATTTTTTCACTAGTTGTCTCATGTCATAGCATTAAGACACTTGTCGTCTCACAAGTTTGTCTTACATGAATTTATTTATTAGTGGTGTCTAGTTTATTTTTCCACTATGTCAGCCTTGAGCCTCATCTCTCAACCTTGCCTATATAAGGAAGGTCTCTCATTGTACATTTCATGTTTTATCAAGTCAAGATTTGCATCTTGAAAATGTTATGCATCATTATTCTTGGCAATATAGCATTGTTATTGCTTTTCTCTCTTGTTGTGGAAGATTGAATTGATTGCAGGTGATTTTGGGAGTCCTTGAGTCCATTATTGGCTCTTACAGGAAGTTGTTTAGGGATGTGAGATAACTTTACAGGCTCAAAATCCCATAAAAAGAATATGGGCTAAATATTTATTATTTCTATTTGTAATAATATAAATATTAAAATATATTTTTATTATATACTAAAATTTTAGGAAATAAAAAAATAAAATGATGTGATAAGTGTCAAGTTAATTATTTGTATTGATAACTATAGTTATCTACTAAGGTAGGAACTAATAAAAAAGATGTAGAATTCATATCACAATAAAACAATCTAAAATACATTTAAAGTGGGAAATTATAAATGAGAATAGTTTTTCTTCAATGATAGGAGTGGAACTTTTCACCTTTAGCTTGAAGGTTATCTTTCACATCGATTAGTGGATGTTTTCAATGTAGGGTAGTATCCTAGTTAGTTTTCTTGATTATAAGAGATGTACTCATGCAATCATGGGCATATGATCTAATGAAGGATTGTCCAACCATGCAACCAAATAAAATAACTAACAAAAATGACAACAACTCAATGAAACAACATGATTCTTATTGGTTTTCATAGATTTAGATGATTACAATTTTGCCACAATGGGATTTCTTACATGCTAGGCCACAACTGTTTGATTACTAAACATAAAATTAAACTATATAGATAAAACTCCATACATTCCTACATGTCACGCTATCAACATTCTCATTATCAATATCAATCTCCATTTCCACATCTCATCCTTATGCTTGAACTATTTCTTCTAACTTCTTCCTTTATTTCCTCTTGATGTATCCAAATGATTGTGAGAAGAGTATATATAGCAATCCCAAGCCTTAGAATACTTTTGCATCAGCCACAAGGTGGCACAAAACTCAATGAAACATGTAGTTATCCAGGCATGAGGATGGACCTTTATAATTAAGTGTGGTAATAACTTTAAGCCCTCCTAGGTCCCATGTATCTCTCTCTATATATTCCTTTGATGACACAAACTTCTAAAAACCTAGTGAAAGTTATGAATAGTGAACAATGTAAGCCTGCCAACTTCGTAAAGGTTTAGATACCAATTTGCACACATGAGGTGCTCCAAATCTCCTGAAATATGGATATGATGTATAGGTATCTTGGCATAACATATGCTCCAAACCATGAGGCCGAATATACAAATGTGGTGGTATGTAGTGGCATCTTCCATGACTAACTAATAACTAGAAATCTATAAACAAACAAATAAATGAAATCTCAATATTTTGGGTTGATGCAAGATTTCTCTCACACCTTGGGATGTACCTACATTAAATGCCCATGGTAGATGATTTGTGAGCATAGTGCCCACAAATAAGGCTTCTAGAATTAACTTGAAATAATCTCTTCCCAAATATTCTTTCATCCTCCACTTCACTCCTTTAGAACTAAATCTCTCCCACCACTCTAATCTCCTTCTTTTGTAGATTTCAACCTCTATCCCTCCTAATTCAAACCATCCCACACTTATCTATGTTCTATCCCCTTCTTTACCTTCTTTTATCATCTTCTTTATCCATAGTATCCAATCCTCAAAAGTCCCCTTTGCTCTCACATTGTATACTACTCCAAAATTCACCTATGGTTGTTACTTCCATGCCTATGTCAAAATTCACTGCCACAAACTCCCAACTTCTACTATTTTCCAAACCTGTGCTACCTACTACTATTCCAATCACAACCGCCTCTATCTATCCACTATCATCTTTGTGAAACATCACAATCATAGTGTCTTTTGCCTTCATACATCCTTCATATCATCTTGCCTACTACTACAATATAACTTAACACAAGTTTCCTTTAACAAATCACTTTTGTTACTCTCTCAGTTACCTTGTTTGAGAAACTCTCCTACTAACATTTTCCTAACTACCACATATTTTCCAATTGCCTCCTCTACTATGAAATCTTCCTCTTCCTTATTCATTGCCTTCATGTTTCCTTCCTATTTCATCCTTCCATTCATTTTCTTCAAGAAACTATGCTTTAACCTACCATCACTAAATAAGTATTCACTTTTCTAATCCTACTCGCATATTTGTATACTTCCTCTTCTCCAATTTCTCTTGTACTCATTTCTATTATTGCAAGTCCCTGTACTAAGTACACCAACCTCATATTTGACTTTAACTTCATCTTGCCTTTGTTACCTCCACACTTCAATTATTTTCCTCGATGATACAAACTATTGTCTACCTCTTCATCTATACAATATTCATGATCATTTCTTCTTGACTCAGAGTAAAATATATTATCCTCCCACTAGAACCTGAAATATTCATTCTTCCAAATGTCAAACATCCTCATTATATCTGATTTTGCTATTCCACTTTCGTTCCCATCCTTCAAGCATTCATTTCTCTTCACTAACCATCCACATTCCTTTGTGATCATCTCAAAACATGCTTCACTTGGTCTACACTTACCAAACATTGAATCCACTCCTTCATACACTCTTAGATTTGGCCAAACTCCACCGCACATCTGATTCTCTTGTATATCTCTTTCTCTTGACACCTCATCCTCAACAAATCTACACATTATTTTTTGACCTATATCAAATTCATTTTCTTCCACCCTAAATTTCATCACATCTTCATTTGTAGTCTCTATCTACATTCCTTCTTCTGTAGTGTCTTCAATTTTAGATCTAGAATCCTCATACCCTATTGCAACTTTGTATTTCTCTTCTCTGTGTTTGCATTCTCTTTCATCTTTAATTCTTATCACTGGTACATCCTTGATCTTATCTTCCACATCATCGCATCTACTTGTTTCCTCTTCTATCTTGCCATAATTTTGTTCAATCTCATATAGCATCATTTTTGTATTCTATTCTAGTCTTACATCTCCACTTGTTTTATCTTTTACAATCTTATCACCACTTCCAATGTCATCTCACTCTCTATTTATATCACCTATAACTAACTTTGTAACTTTTGCAAGTGTTCTTTTTACCTTACTTTCATTATAATCAATCTTTAGATCTTCAAATCTATCCTCGAAAGCATTACTAACCTATTCACAATTCATGCCTCTCACATATTCTTCACCTATTGTGTCTTCCATAGAAATGTCTTGGTCCTCCAATTCCTCACCTTCCTTTGGGAAATCATCTTCCATGTCTTCATCCTCTGCATATTCTCCTCCTTCATCTAAGTTGATCTCTGGTTTTCTATTTTCCTTTACTTCAAAGCTTGCCATTAGTTTCTTGAGATTCTTTTCCATGCAGGATATCATTTGTAACCTTTCTATGTAACAACATCTTCCCAAAGCTTATCTAGATCTTCTTCTACAACATCATCCTCCTAAAACTCTTCTTGATCTTCTTCTAGTTCTACAAACTCCTGAATCAACATTTCATGATCTCTTGCCACACATCCACACTCTTTTATCCTTTTTTCTTCATTCTTATTCACACCCAAAATTGGTTTTTCTTTTCTCATCTCTCTGTAGCCTTTCAATTCTACTAGATACTTCACTTAGTCTTGAATTCAACAACTGAAATTTCTTTTCTAAGGGTCTTTTCTTCATATTAACAACCTTAGATCTAGGTTTTACATCTATTCATTTCATCTTCAAATCAAATCACAATAAACTTACTTGTAGATTGCCTCAAATATTGGTTCTCTATCCACTCACCTTGTACCACTAAATTCTTTGGTATATTTCCTGTTTGATTGGTAATCTATCCACCTCATTCGCAACTCTTCTTCACCCCTCACACTCTCTTTATGTATGGCACTACTAGACTGCCTCATTGTTAGTGCTTTATTTGAAGGGAGACCTCCTTTACTCAATTGCTTGCACAAATGGCCTCGCAATTAGTAGTCTGTTTTCTCCAACTTCTCAAATTTTCTTTTTCATAGATTTGTTGTTGACTCCCTCAAGCTCCATGGTTTACTTACAAACCCTTGTGATTTCCTCACACTCAGTGATTTGTCCACAAGATGCCTTGCAAGATACCTCAATTCAGCGATCTATCAACAAGTAGAAACTTTCTTCTCTCTCAAGATTCCAATCTCTCTTCAACTCTTAGGATTCTAAACCTTCATTTTGATACTATTGATGTAGTCATGGGTAGAGGATCCAATGAAGGATTCTCCAACCATGAATCCAAACAAAATAATTAATAGAAATGATAACAACTCAATGAAACAACAACATGGTTCTTATTGATTTCCATAGATTTGAATGATTACAATTTACCACAATGGGATTTCTTACATGCTAGGCCACAGTTATTTGATTACTAAACACAAAATTAAACTATTCAAATAAAAATCCATAGTTTCCTATATGTCATGTTATCAGCGTCCTCATTATCATTATCAATATCAATTCCATTTCAAACTCTCATCCTTATGCTCACACTATTTCTTCTGATTTCTTTCTTAATTTCCTCTTGATTCCTTCAAATGATTATGAGTAGTTTATATATATCAATCCCAAGCCTTAGAATGATTTTGTGTCAACCACAAGGTGGCACAAAGCACAATGAAATGTGTACTCAACCATGTGTGAAGATGGACATTTCCAATTAAGTGTGGTGATAATGGGATAAAGGGTATTCATGAAATGCTCACCTTAAGCCCTCCTGGGTCCCATGTATCTTTGTATATATTCCTTTGATGGCACAATGATTTAGAAACCTAGCACAAGTTATGAATAGTGAATTGTGTAAGCCTGTTAGCCCAGTAAAGGTTTAGATACCTATTTACACACATGAGGTGCTCCAAATATCCTGAAATGTGGATATGATGCATATCTTTCCTATTAGAAAAGATCAAGGGGACCAAGAAAATATAGGATCAATAACACTCTTTTCATGTTGAAAGAGGTAAAAAAAGGTTAGAATATGGTCATGTGAGTTCCAAGTAAGAGTAGAGAAGTCCCAAAAATCATTAAACTTCTACATAAATTTATGAAAGAGATGGCAAGATCAAGGATTAAGAGAGAGAGCCAAGGGCTTTGTCATTCCCATAATTACACATGGACATCACAAACCCTCAATATAAAGACTCTAGAAGCCCCAAAACCACCATAAGCATTTCTATGGGCCTAAACAGGGTTCAAAAATACCATGGAAAGAAATCCAATGTCCCACACCTATTTTTAACTCATTAATAGTCATTTGCTTTCTTTAGTAAGATGCTCTATGATGCATCATAAGTGGGTCAAGATGCTTGGTTCAGTTTGTAACTCCCTATATGACCCGTAGTATGGAAGATTTGGATAAGAACAAACCAAATCTTGTCACATTTATTTCAAGGAATTTTGGAGGCACCTCTTATCCAAATTTCAAAATTAATGTCCAAACAAGTTCCCATCCATAGGCATTCACCCTAGGGACTTTTTTTTAGTTAAATAATGAAGAAAAATATATTTTAAGACTTCTTAAAATCTATTCCAAGTTCAAATCCGAGATTTGACACAAGGATGGCTCACAACCCAAGATTCCCACACAACAACCATATAATAAAATACAAATTTAAAATCACATAAACACTTTCTATTGGTGTGAATTAGGTATATTACCTAACTGGTTTCACATTAGGTCCTATTCACACTAGTTTACTTAGGGCACACTTAGGATAGTTATCTCTTTGCATCTCATGTAATATAATTAAGACACTTGTCATCACCCTATGTAGTCCTATCTCTCAATCTTTCCTATATAATCAAGGCCCCTCTTGTATCATATCATAATATCATAATTCTACTTTATGCATAATCAAGCAATTCATCTTCTTGCTACTCTTTTGTGGAAGGCTAACTTTTGGTTTTCCTGGTGATCCTAAGAGCTTGAGTCCATTGTTGAATCTTACATGGCATCAGAGCTTTATATCTGCAAGTCCCTTCTCAAATCTGGGAGAAAATTAGGAAAGAGCTTTTGCTAGGTGCAAATCTTGGCTGATCTTGAAAAGTTGAGTATGTTCTTCTCTTGCATCATACGATGACCTAGAGAATCAAAAAAATGTATTAGAAATACTAGATTTGGGAGGACTTTTCTTTGTGGCTTTATATTGTAGGTTTATTTTGAAGCATGTTGGTGAAAATATAAGCTCACCATTGAGTTTAGGGTGTCCAAGAAATTTAGTTTAGCCTTTTTATTTGTCCAAATTAGACATTGGAGGCAAGATCTACAAAATTTTGAAGTTGGGAGGTGGTTGCTAGATCTAGAAAGCAGTTACATTTTTGGAGCATTTTGGGTCAAATCTAACCCTTTTGTCATGTCTAGAAGGCCCAAGAACCTAAGGACCAACTATCAAATCATAAAAAATACACTTTTTCCCTAGGCCATTAGAGAAAATTTCCCTCCTCGATTGTACAGATTGTACCATATAGAAGATTCCCTAGACCGTTGTTTATGTAGGCAAAATCTTTGTTTGCATAGGCATGTGTTAGCAAAATAAAGTGTTATTTTATCATCCACTAGACAATCATTTTATCCACTAGTAAATTCATTCGACTGCTAGTTATTCCTTTTTTCTATAGATTGTTTTAAGAGAATAAAGTTAAATAAATTTGCAGTACCCGTAGGGTATTACCTATGCAAACCCTATTGGGCCCACCTCTACCAATTAGTAGCTGTTGTACCGGTGGGGTTGAATCCCTAGATGGTAGCATATATCTAAAGTAAAACATGTCTAGTTGCCTTATAAGCCTCACCACCAACAAAACCACTTTCACGTAGAAAAAGTAGTTTTCCTATTCAAATTAGTAGTTTCAAGAGAGAAATGGTTGTTTTCAAAAATAGTGAGTGGTTTTAGGTTTTAGGGGAATATTTTAGCATCCAAAGAATATTTAATCTGTAGAGATGCTAACATCACCATAATGTTAGCATGATGTCATTGAATATTCACCCCCAATCTAGTCCCCCTCATCATCTATAGTTTTGATTTTGCACTCAGACTTTGAAGGCTTGTTTCTCGGTCATATAGGCTTCTTTTTGTGAGATTTTTTTTTATTTGGGGTAGAATTTCATAGGCTTCATAATGGTATGATCAATTTTAGTTTTTTGTGTCTAACTTTTCTAGAAATTGGAGATTTTCACAATTATTGCCGAACAATTCTTGTTTTGGGAACTTCCAAGGCTATGTTTGGGCTCATACAATAACATTTTTTGGTGATTTTTTTTTTAAAGTACATAATTTTTTGTGTACTTCTTAGTGATGTAAGCCAATTGATCTCATTTTACATCAAAATTATATTTTTAGTATGTGGCCTAATTTGGCATTTGTAATGTACTAAGATCAAGACCAATTTACTATTTTTGGCTAGTGGCAGCTATAATATTACTAAGTATACAGTGCCAAGATCATATATCACTACCTGGGGGTCTCATGATTGAGTGAAATTGGGGGGTAATCTTGTGCATTTGTGGGATGTTTTGATCTCTATCATTTGAGGAGATATCACGGGTTTTTCTATTCATCCTTTTGTGGTAACCCTGAATAAGGATAATTTAGAGTCTTGGAAAAAAGGCATCCTAACACATTGCAGGTGGCTTAATCTTTTTCCTTATTATTATAGACTGATACTTGAATGAAGTATACTTGGGAGGAAATATGCATGGGATATCAAAAATGATCATGTCCTAGGATTGATTTGTTCTAGTGTTAATTTTGACAGTATGTGTTCCATCTCACATATTGAGTTCCCACACACTCTTTGGATTAAAATTTGAGAGATCTATGGAGACACACATCTCTCTCCATTCCCTGAGGATCCTTGTTATGTCATAAAATGTACCCCTAGGACTTTTAACTCCTAAGTTTAGCTCCTGGGTCCCTTACATTTAATCATGCATGCTAGAAGTGAATCCTAGAGCAAACTCCCCTAAAACCCATGTCAAATGGGACCTAGGGGTGAACCTTAAGCATAATCTAGACCCAAAATAGGCCCCTAGACTTAGGCGCCCGGGCCCTTGTCCTGCCCTATTTTGTTGGGGTCCCAAATTCATATGTCGGCTTGTGATCGTTAAAAGGCTTCCCTTGTTAGCTTCTTAAGTTTAAATGATGAAATATTTGTGGGAATGCATATATAAACACGTTTAGGACTTAATTTGTAAAGTAGAAGATGATTTGAGATTAAGGAAAACTTATGATCATAGAGGATTCAAGGCATTCATTGTGTTGCAGAGTAGAATTGTGTTGTTGTGTTTGTTGTTTTAGATTGGCTTCATCGTCTCATGGTGTGAAAGATCTTCATCTCCTTGAGAGCTACACCTCTGAGGTGATAGCTATTTGTGATTCAATCTATCTACTTTATCATTGTTTTTGCCTCTATTCACCAAGGATATGCACTCTCTATCTAACAATGGTGTTGGAAGGTTTGAATGCCATTCTGGGGCTTGACTGAGGTAAGCTCCTAAACACCACAACCCCCAACCCCTCTCTTGTGATTGTAGGTGACAGGTGTCAGATCTTGTGGAGAGGAGTTGTAAAGGATCATTGTAGAGCGTAAAGATTCTAGTTCTGAAGAAAGATGCAAAAAATATCCCTAAAAGACAAGGGCAATCCCTCTTTTGTCCTTCAATTCATCACTATCAGAAATCCCTGAGCAGGAACAGTCTATAGCATATTTGGCTCCTAGTCTACAGAAATTGTGCCACATTGGACAAGGGTGATCCCTCTTTTGTCCTCAAAGTTTCTTCTTTTCAAAATTAAAATCCTGGTATGTTTCTAATCTGAATTTAGTGCCTTCTTGTACGAGCATTTGTCAGGATTTGTCCATTTGTTTACAATTTTGCATAATTAGGGTTTTAGGCCTAATCGGACTAGGGTTTAACAAATTGATCAATAAATTCCAAATTTCCTTATCATTCCAAGTGACAGCAAACCTGATAGTTGAGTCCTCTTGCAAAAGTTGTGATTCAACTCAGTTTAATGTCCTTGAATGTATGTAGTGAAAGGAGGATCTAATAATCTACCGATCAAACCAAACCCCCTCTTTTTCTACATAACAATCCTATTTTAAATGGTTTTCTACCCATTGGTGATGCAAATAGTATACCCTTTGATGATGATACATAAGAGGAGCTTGAATATCTAGCAGGTCTTGATCATTTAGATGACACAAAGACTTCTCTTTCTTCTCCTTCTGCTCCTATTGGGATCACATCTCAATCACCTATTGCTCCAGTGATGCTTTACAATGGGATTTCAATCTTCCTAATCCACCTCATTGGGATTCCTATTTATCAGACATTTCATCCTTTTTTGTGGAATCTCATTTATCAAATTTGGAGGATACATTTGAGGGTTTTTTGATGGCACTGATGTCATCATATCTTCAGTGTTTCTAGATTTAGTTCAATATCTTTCCTCTCCTGGTTCTACTTCATTGATTGGGCATTTAATTCTTGTTTTGGAGAAGACATCTTTTTCTCGCATGAGGATACTAGAGTTGTATTATGAGACACACATTTGGATTTGGATCCCTTTTTCATCCAGATTATGGGAGTTGATTCTACACCTGCCATAGGATTTGTTTCTTTCTAAGGGGAGAAATGTTGTTTGGAGGCAGTGAATTATGTTCTGTCCTCAGGCATTCACCACTGGTATAGGACTTACTTCTTTGTGGGGTCGATCTATCATCTCAATCTTTCTCTTCTATGGGGGTTCTTGATTGTATGTTGGTGATAGAAGTAGTCCTTGGGCATTCATGTGGACTCCTCCTTCCTTCTTTCACCTTCTTATTTTCTCTCTTTTGGAGAGGGGTTTTTTTCCTATATGTTTTTCTCCTTTACTCTATTTGTGAGAGATCTTTTGTACATGGGTACCTAACATGGCCTTGTATCTAGGACCCATACATCATACATCATCCATCATTGCATCTTTGCATTCTTTCTCATTCTCCCTAAGTTGCACTTAAGGGAAGTGTTGATGTGAATAGCATATATTACCTAATTGGTTTCACATTAGGTCCTATTCACACTAGTTTACTTAAGTTTACATAGGGCATACTTAGAGCAGTTATCTCTTTGTGTCTCATGTAATATGATTAAGATGCTTGTCATCATCCTATGTAGTCCTATCCCAAAAACATTCATATATAAGTAAGGTCCCCCTTGTATCATATCATAATATCATAATTCTATTTTGCATCACAATCAAACAATTCATTCTCTTGCTACTCTCTTGTGGAAGGATAATTTCTAGTTTTTAGGGTGATCCTAGGAGCTTGAGTCCATTGGCATGACTCTTACACTTTCACATCTACAAAAATATTTTTCATAATGAAGACCTTAGTCCCCTCATGGGCTAAGGTCAAGGTGTCACTAGAAAATCACAACTAAGGTCTCTAGAGGACCTCCAAAGTTTTTCCATTGGCCATGGAAATCACCTGCACACTTGTAAACAAGCATTAATATATCCCACAAAATAGATGAAGCATCAATAATAAATATTTAAAACATCATATGTTATAAGAAATCCATAACCTACATAATTAACACTAATCAATAATTATCACCATTTAAATTCTATTATCACAACTACACACACAATTCACATTTATTACATAATGTTATTTCATAAATTTCTTTCCAAACACTAACAAGCTCAAACATCCTCATTTAGATGATTGGTCAAAATCAACATAAATTAATATTCACCATAACATAATTGAAATCCATACTCAAAGTTAAATCACAATAATAAAGAGGAAATGTGCAACCGTAGAACTTTCACATGAATAATGAGTAAACCATAGTCAACAACTAACTAGATCATCAAAATAAGCTTATATGACAATTAAACTACTCTAAACATAATATCGACATCCATACAAATCCATCATCATAATAACTAATCTAAAACATGAAAGTGCAAATTCATAAGTATCACTATTCAAAACAAGTCTATTGGTAGAGATAAAATTGCTAGAAAAAGGTGGTCCTCATAGGCTTATTGTTCTTTTGAATTAGTCTCTTCCACCAAATGAAGGAGGTGGAGAATCCAAGACCATGCTTGAGAGATCTATCGCCCATTTCAAGAATTAGTCAAAAATTATCGTACTTATTTCATGTGAAGTTGGGTCATCTATGCCTTTGCTCCATGAATGCGGCCCCCTCTATGGTTCATAAGTGCTTAAATTTTCCATTTGAGGGATGTGTGCATGTTGTACATCACCGTTGGTACCAGCCCATTGCTTGACATGGACATTTTATACTTTACTTCTGGCCATAACTAGTTGGAGTTTCTCGAGGTCTAACGAGGATTTATTCTTCTTGTCATATCAAAAATTTAAAGAAAAGAAAATAACAGAGTTATCACTTAGTGACATACCTCCTTGTGATGTCCTAGAACCTCCTTAATCTTCTAAGGCTAGAATAGTAGTTCCCCTATCCCACAGGTGGTGAATGAAGTTATGCCTGAATTAAAGGTTATTTGCTATCCTCGAGCGTCTGGTAGATATGCTGAGGTTCCCCCTCCACCATCCCTTCAAGGAAAATGAGGCAATCATCAAGCACAAAATATACCTCTCTGCAATCGCAATATTACTTTTGTCTCACCTACCTCTACGAAGACAAGGGAAAATCAATCAATTACGCATGTATTATTTCCTGAGGTTTCTCAACCACTTGTGGATGCTCAAGTACTTCCACCTGTTTCACAAGTTGAGAAGGAAGAGAAGCTCACATTTAGGAACCCTCCCCCATGGTCTCCCAGTCTTTGGAAGTTCCTCATGTTTCTTCTAATTCTCTCATAGCAAAGGAAGAAAAGGAACCCATGTTGGAAGATACTACAATTCCCTTAACAAACATCACAAATAAGGCTATGTGAATAAAATTGTGAGCGAAAGAAAGAAGCATCGTAATGCTATGGCTTGCCTTTCCATAGGAGAGGAGAATCTCCCATGCAAGTGTTTATCACCGACGGATGCGAAAGAGACATCTACTATTGTTTTGTCTCCTATAGAGAAGGATAAAGCTTCACAAACAGCTATAGAACCTATTGTACTACATTTTGATAGAGAATGTCAAGATAACAATGATACAAGTATGGCTCTTGTTCCTTATGTTGCAAGTATGAGGTTAACCAGTGTTGTCATTGATGTCAACATACTCATATTGCATTGGTAAGAAGGTTTGGATGAGCTGTGTGTTGAGGATATTGAGAAAAGTAGTCTCAATCAAGAACAGTGAAGAATAGTGATAAGAAGAAGGCAAATGCACTCAATAGGTTGAGAATCAGAGGATGCAAATTAAAGGGTTTGTAAATATGAGTCTTGAGATGATCCAGTTAAGATTTCAGAGGTCCGCATGAAGATGTGAAGAAGTTGTGATCGATCAAGTAGAACCGGTTTCGGGAGATGCTCCGGAGTGACAGAGTGTTACAAAAGGGTCCGGTGAGATTCGGAAGTGCATTGTCCTATTCTGCAGATTGGACAGAGTGTTTGGGAGGTCCTTGTAATGTGTCATCTCGATTGGTATGTGGTTTGGAGGTTCGGAAGCACCTCTGGCAGTATGACAGTGGCAATAGACTGTGTTCTTAAAGTTTCGGATGAAGAGAAGAGATTCCAGTGAGTAGAGGAGGTGCGAATGTACCTGGTTAATCAGGCAAGCTTGTGAAGGTTCTTGGATCATGTTGAGGTTATGTTGTCAGTCTGCATTGGTGGTAGAGCCCAGAATTGAAGATATTCTTCCGGATGAAGTTCTTTCTTAGACTAGCCGACCGGATGAGTTGTTCATCTTGCGAATGTTCTTGTGGTGGCCGACCGGATGTATTAATCATCTTGCGGATGTCCTTATGGTTGATTTCCGACTTAGATGATTGTTCCTAAGTCAATGTCTTGTATAAATAAAGGTTTGTGAGTTCATTTCAAAGTGTGTTGAGTAGCGGATGAGAGTGGTATAGCGAGAGAGCGAAGGGCAGAGCAGAAGTATCTCAGGCTTAAATGGAACTAATCCAGACATGGTAAAGATGTCAATCTCTAGTTCAATTTTGTGATTCTTATCACTTTGTAGACAGTGTGTCTCTTGTAGGCAGTGTGCCTCTTTGTGAGCAGTGTGCTCAGGTAGTGAGCCCTAATTGGCATGTGCCATTCATTTTTCTTATTCTTCTAACAGAGAATAATCCTTGGGTTAATCACCCCGTGGTTTTTCCCTTAACCGGGTTTTCCACATCAAAATCTTGGTGTCCAATGTGTTGATGATTATCTGCTCTTGTGTTTATGCATTATGCTTTCATGAATGATTAACTGATATGATATTAACTAACAAAGAAGAATCAAGTGTTCAAAATAGAAGCAAGTTTTTGCACAATTAATTCACCCCCCCTCTCAATTGTGAGCCCTAGATCTAACAATTGGTATCAGAGCCAAGTTCCTCTGAAAGGAGCTTAACTGCTTGAGGAGATCCAGGATGTCATCATACAAGAAGGATAGTCTGAAGTTTGATGGAATCAACTTCACTCTCTGGAAAGGTCGCATGAAATGTCACTTGGAGTGTATGTGAAAAGCATACTTGGCCATGGTCTCAAAACCATATGTACCTCCACAGGGTGGTTCAACAACTCTGAATGAAATCACAGATGCTGAAAACAATTTGCGAACCAAGGAAGCTCTTCTAAGTGCATTGAATGACTCAGATCTCTCAAATGTTATTGACCTACCAACTGCATATGAGATCTGGACTAAACTGAAACTTTTCTATGAAGGAGATGAGTTTGTCAAGAGTACAAGGTTGCAAAGTCTGAAAGGGAAATTTGAAAGATTAAAGATGAGAGATGATGAAAATATCACTACCTTTATGCCAAGAGTGAATGAGCTAGTGTGTGGAATCAGGAATGCTGGTGGAGTTCTGGATGAAAATGAAATTATTTGCAAAATTCTCAGATCCCTTCCTGCTACCTACAAAATCAAGGTTGCTGCCATTGATGAATTTAGAGCCCATACAACTGTCACAAGAGAGCAACTAGCTGGCAAACTGGCTGCATTTGAAATGACTGAGTTTGGAGATGATCCCCCCAGGATTGAATCTGCATTCAAAGCCAGTGCCTATGTGAAAGGCAAACAAAGATTTGATCCGAGAGAGAACTCTTCAAGGAAGTTGTCATGGTATGATCAAGCAAGGAAAGACATGGAAGAGGAAGAAGTAGAAACAGCTCAACTTGAAGCCCTCATTGCAAAGAGACTGCCAAGAGGGTCCGGTAAGTATGACGGAAAACTACTTTTTAAGTGCTTCAACTGCAATAAGATTGGTCATTTTGCTTTAAGAGGTCCGGAAAGATCTGCAAGGTCTAATACTAACAGACAAAGGTTTCAAAAGAACTACTATTATGTTCATGAAGAAGATGACAATGAAGGAGTAACAGATAATGAATTAGAAATAGGAAGCAAATCCAGAAATGAATGGGTGTTTATTACCATCAAGGAAGAAGAGTCAATACCCTCTGAATCTATCAATCATAAGGTTGTAGAAAGAGCTTTGGCTGCCCAAGTTGAAGAAAAGGATGATTGGGTTATTGATAGTGGATGCTCTCACCATATGACTGGTAACAAGAACAAGTTCTTAGATTTGGAAAGGTATGAAGGAGGAATGGTAAATTTTGGTGACAATTCTGCTGGCAGAATCAGAGGTAGGGGAACTATTTCTTTTGATGGAAAGAGCAAAATAGGTAATGTACTATATGTTGAAGGATTGAAGCACAATCTTCTCAGTGTTGATCAGTTAGTGGACAAAGGCTATGATCTCCGGTTCAAGAATGGAAAATGTAGAATCTTTACAAGCTCCAGAACTGAAATTGCATCCGGTACTCAAACAAAAGGTAATATCTTCCATCTAGTTGGTTCTAATAAAAGTTGTCTGTTTGTTCAAGTTGATTAGAGTTGGTTATGGCAAAGAAGGATGTGCCATGTGAATTTTGATAACATCATCAAGATAAGCAATACTCAAGTTGTAAGAGATCTTCCTAAATTGGTGAAACCTACAAATAGTTTGTCATGCCCACATTTCCCATGTGGTCACAACACACATCGCACGTGTCATAGCCACATCTGTCATGTGGTTATGACACGAGATATGAAAAAATTTTCTCACACTGTCCTAAAAACCCCTTCGCATGCGTACGCATGCTCGACGGTGTTCTCTCATGGTGAAACACTACAATTTTCGGCAGGATATAAGTACAATTGCGTGCAACCAGACGCATACAGATCAACAAGAGGGTCTTTACGACGCCACTAACGTCATTGCAAGAGTGAGATTACCAAAGTTCCTAAATCTAAACCTCAGCAATTTCTGGCAGCATAACGCCTTACGGCGTTATGTGGGAATTATGCTGCACTCATTTACACACGTGGTTCGCTGATAGACTAACAACTTCCCATGACGCCTTGTTCCGACTAAACCGACTAGTGATCTCCCTATTTAGTCATTTTTCAGCCAGGCACGGTTGTCTGTCTCCTCTCTTGTTTCCTGAAACATACTCCTCCTACGACTTAGCATTTTCAACAAGGCGGTTCGTTTGCTCTCTCTTCCCTTTTCACTGGTTCTTAATTTTGATTGTATTTTTTTCCCCCTTACCTTAACTATTTCTCTGTTAATTTAGTGTGTTTATATTTCGGTCTCTCTCTCTTTCGTTTTTTATGCTTTCTTTATGTGTATCCGGTCCTTTCTTCATGATTTACGTAAATCAGGGTTATCACTGCAGCTATTGTTGATATTAAGCCTAACTTCAGGATGGTCTAGGTCACATAGACTGGTTTACTACTTCGCTGGACTTGGTCTCCTAGTCTTCTCCGATCACGGTATCTCCTCTTCATTTGTATTAATTAAACTTGTTCCTAAGCAGATTTAGCAGAAGGGTCCGTCAACTTAGTTCTCTTATCCCATGTGGGAAATGTCGCACATTTTCTCCTCTGTGTTTTCCAATGTTAGTTTTTCTTCTTCGGACTCTCTTACAAGTTTACTTATGAGGTCGTTTACTACAGTTGGGATTAAAATGGCCACATGGAATGTCTGTGATGGCTTCTTAAGTTTATTTCCAGTGTTCTTTTAAGGTGACGTGTAATTTTTCCTCTTCATTTTCCGGGTGATTGAAATTACGTTGATAGTTGAAACTTCCGAGAAACTCTTTCCGGAGTATTACGGGATATTCCTTTACACTCTCTTTACATTATAATTTTATTTTCTCTTGTTTATAATTACTGTTGTTATTATTACTAATCATGACTATTAATACTCTGATTGTGACTCGTATAACATTGTAAATAGATGTAGGAGGCTCTCCACTTTATAAAACCCTTACCATGGAACATAAATTCTTTGGTTGTTTTGTTCAACACTTAAGAAAACCTAACTGTGGAAATATCACAAAATCCCTGTTTAATTACGTTTGTACTCCACTAAAGACGAAAACATAATTCCCATATTTGAAACCCCCCCCCTTTTTTTTTTGACTTAATCTTGCACATCCCCTTATTATGAATGATAGAGAGGGCCTCATAAAATGGCCCAAGACACCTCTTCTATGTATATATATATACCATATATATACAAATATATATATGTAATATATATACATATAGAACTATATAACTACATATATCGTTATTTATTTTCAATGCCCTTTCAAAACATTATATATATATATATATATATATTTCAATATGACATATATTATGCCAACATATATATATATATATAGATATATATATATTTTTGTTTTGTTATGTAATTGAACCATATATATATATATATATATATTTGTTTTGTTATTTAAATGACCCAATGCTTAGATGTTAGGGCTAAAGAGCCCTAACATTTTTTTTAAAACATTTTCTACTTGCTGTGATAGGGTCATGGTGGCAGGGATCGGCCGCACAGAGGGTCAGAGGCCGCAAGGAACAACGGCGGAGCCGCGGTGGACATTACACAGGCCGCAGAACTGCGGCGGCGGTGAATGTGGAGTCCGCGGACTCCACCGCGGACTGTGTAACAATAGGGGGTGTGGGGAGGGGCGGAGCCCCCACCCACATCCCACTACATGGGGTGTGGGTGGGGGCTCCGCCCCTCCCCACACCCAAACTGCGACCAACGTGGTGGTGGGGGGTTAAACCCCTCCCACCACCACTCCAAAAGTCATCTTTTTTTTTTTTAACTTGCTGTGTGGTGCGAAATACACCGCGCGAAATACACAGCGATTTCAATTTTTAATTCATTTCAAATCTCTGCCATTTTATTACAATTTTCCAGTGGGCATTTATATATGAAAATATATATATATATATATACATAAATAAATTATATATATATATATATATATATATATATATATATATATATATATATATAAAACATTAGCATGATCTCACTCAATTTAACAACTCAAATATATATAATTATATATATATATATATAATTATATTGATATATATATATATAGACTTCAATTTGCCCAAATACAGCAATATATTCAATATCTCATTATTCTGTTTAATTAATTAACAACTATATTACATCTATCTATATATAAATATATATATATATATATATTTATATATATATACACATATATATATATTGATGTATATATTTATATTTCATTTTTATCTTACCATACAAATGTCTCCATTACAATCTATTTTCATAAATCACATAATTTTCTCAAATTGACAAACAGAAGTACATACATGATAGATTTTCTCTAATCTTAACTGAAACCACTAATTATGGAGAATAAACTTACACATTTAAAACTGTCTTTTCCATTGTAACAATGAACTACAAATCTAACCTCCAACTAGTTAAGCAATTCCAAACTTTCAATTACATAAACAAACTCGGATTAGATTGCAATTAAATAATGAACTCTTCCTTTCAGTAATACTTGAAACACAAATGAATTGCTACCTAACAAGGTTTACAAGCAACAAACTTGAAAATTTAAGTACATTCATATTACAGAATTTAAACCATGGATACAAACCACTAACTTCCCAGTTATGAACTTCCCTCTCCCAACCAATATACAACTGATAGCTTGTGACAACCAAGAAAAAGTCCATTAATAACAAGATCAGGGAGGTGATTTCCCTCACACCCAGAGTAACAAAAAAAATTACACCAATAACAAGAGAGGTGCTCTCTCTTCAACTCTTATAAAATGAACCAGGCCTAATTCTCATGACAAAGAAGAATAACTGTTTCTTCACAAATATAACTCCTCCCAAGCCAACCAGAAGCTCCAAGAGAAAACCTGCGTATCAAAGACAAACAAAGAAGAAAACACCACTCATCTAGCTCTCCTCCCTTCTGTAGACCCGCAAGTGGGTCACCCCCGAGCTAGGGAGACCATACTCACACCTGGGTACTCAAACACTCCACTTCACAACAGTAACAACAACAATCCCAAAGCACACAAACACCCGTGGGTAATTTACACAACACGGAAACTCAACTACAGTGAGTTTCATAAGGGGCAGGAGAGTGGACACACTCGACTCCAGAGTGTCACCCTGACAGATAAGTTAACCAATACAATTTCTCTTGGTCTCAAACCAAGTTTGATCACAAATTTGTAAGAAATCTGGATATGACTCTCAAGTCAAAGATACAGACACAGATACATGCCCTCAAGGATTTCAACATCCCAAAAGATGGAAACAGGTATGCACCCGAGGAGGATCTCTCCTCCCCTACCCCAAACTTGATGAGCATTTCTCCCAAGTGGGAGAAGCTCTGTCAAACAACCCGACAATAAACCCCACAGAAAACAAATCTAACACAAAATCACACACATTACATACACAATCAGCTATACGAAACAATGGTAAAAAAATCAAACCAACCTTGCAAAGCCCCCCTGGAATGAAGCTGTTGCAGAGTCCACAGAGTTCTCTTCCAACCTTAGCCACCAACTCCCTCTCCCTTCTCTATCCTGCAAGCTAACCTTTCTATATTTTGTAAGACAAAAATGAAAGTTTCCCCAAAATTCAACTAACTCCCTCTCATCCCAAAATTGGAAACAAATAACCAAATTCTTTTTAGTTTTGAGGAATGGGGAGGTGACACTTGTCATCTCCTCACTCTCCCCCAAAACCACTATTCTGTCCTGGTGGCTTATGTCACTCTCCATTCCCAAGAGTACTCCTTATTCCTCTCCTCATGTGATTCCTCTTACGCATGGGAGAAATAAAAGGAGTTAATGGGGAAGAAGACAGGTGACCCATGCCCCTTCTTCCCTTCTTCACATGGGTGTCCCCACAGCACATGGGGGAATCTCACTATGGAAGGGGTGACTTTAAGTCAATCCTTCAATAATGGATGGCATCTCTTACCTTGGGGAATGTAGAGGGGATGGGTTGGGTGTTGGTACAACCCATCATGTCCCCTCCTACCACCAATTTTCGCCACTTAACTTCAGGGGAAGGTTAAGTTGACTAGATGGAGGTTACTCAAGGGTTACCCATGCCAAATGGGCCCCTGGACCCATGGGGTATAACCCAGGGTCAACTTTAACCCATACAAGACACCCCTGGTCAAGGTAAAGCACAAGAAAAGGCCTCATAAATTTAAATAAAATAAGAAATTTCAAATTCAATCTCTTTACAACACAAATTATAAAATAATGTTACATGAGGGTAACCTAACCCACTCGACCATACGAAAGACCACATTACATCATTACATCAAACACAAAGAGATCTTGGTTCCTCGTGGAACCAGATCGGCTTAACAGGGAATAACAAATAACAAGGTGTGGAATGATCTCCGAAATCTGTGGTTCGATTAGTAATTCCTGCACACTAAATTACAAGATCAGTAACCACATAAAATCATCATAGCCGAAGCAACTTAAAAAAAACATGCATTATCATGACATAGTACAATTTAACATAAATAAAATCATATTACAATTTTCCATCATCACCTAATTCATTTTTCTGAAATGTAAACTTATCCAAACATCACCCAATTAGTTTTTCCGAAAACATAATAAAGTTTAATAGTTTGACAATTCCGGGAACTGCTATCCCACAAATATAAAAAGTAACAATAACAGTACTGTACATAGTCATAACAACAGAAGTAAAAAGGGCGGTCCTCACATAGTTTATACAAAGAATGTAAGCTAGGTAAATAGAGCAGAGTCTTTCAAAAGCAAGGATCAGTCCACTACCGGATTATTGGAATTAGTACATACTGATCTCTGTGGTCTGACAAGAATCAAGAGTATGCAAGGTGATAGATATTTCATGTTGCTAATTGATGACCATTCCCAGATGATGTGGGTTACCTTCCTAAAAGAGAAATCAGAAGCCCTTGAGAAGTTCAAAATCTTCAAAGCTATGGTAGAGAATCAAACTGGATTGAAATTGAAGTGTCTAAGGTCTGATAGAGGTGGTGAATTCACATCCGGTGAATTCATAGACTTTTGTGAGAAGCATGGCTTAAAGAGACAGTTGTCTACTCCTAGGACTCCACAGCAGAATGGAGTAGTTGAGAGAAAGAACTGGACCATCCAGGAAGCTTCCAGGACAATGATGATGGAAGCAAATGTTCCTCAGATGTTTTGGAGAGAAGCTGTCAACACTGCGTCTACACTCTTAACCGAGTTCAAATCAGAAACAATACCGGTAAGACTCCTTATGAACTTTGGTTTGGTATAACTCCTACTATGAGATATTTCAGAGTATTTGGTAGCAAGTGTTACATCAAAAGAGATGAAGATCTAGGAAAGTTTGATGCTAGAAGTGATGAAGGAATTTTCTTGGGTTACTCCACTCAAAGCAAAGCATACCGGTGTTACAATAAGAGACTGAAAAAGATGATAGAAAGTACAAATGTGAAGGTTGATGAAGGAATTGAGAAGCCCTCAAGGTTTTATGAATATGATGAAGATGATCAGGATGGTGCTCTGATTCAAGGAACTCAATCCCTTCCTAAAAGTCAGATTCAGACTGATCCGATAAATCAGGAAGAAGAGGTTTGTCTGAATGAACCTAATCAAGAAACAACAGTGCAAGAGACTCCCAAAGTTCCAAGGTATGTAACTTTAAATCACTCTGAAGATCAGATCATAGGTGACAAAAGCAAAGGGGTACAAACAAGGAGGAAAATTCCTCAAAATTTAGATGAATGTTGTTTGATTTTAAAGATTGAACCTAAGACAATAAATGAAGCATGCAATGATGAAAATTGGACAAAAGCAATGGAAGAAGAGTTGATGCAAATTGAGAAAAATCACACTTGGGATCTTGTTCCTAGACCTAGAAACAAGAATGTGATAGGAACCAAATGGGTCTTCTGGAACAAACTAAATGAGGTTGGTGAAGTTATCAAAAACAAAGCCAGATTGGTCTGCAAAGGCTACTCTCAAATAGAAGGAATTGATTTTGAAGAAACCTTTGCTCCGGTAGCAAGAATTGAAGCAGCCAGATTATTTCTTGCATATGCTACCAAGGTTCAAAGACTTCAAGGTATATCAGATGGATGTCAAGTCTGCCTTCCTAAATGGTGATTTGGAAGAAGAAGTATACATTGAACAACCGGATGGATTTCAATTGTCTGATAATGATGATATGGTCTGCAAGTTGAAGAAAGCATTGTAGGGATTGAAGCAAGCCCCAAGAGCATGGTATGAAAGGTTGGATAAGCATCTTGTGCAGATTGGATTCAACAAAGGTACTGCTAACAGTAACTTATATTTCAAAATTGATCATGAAAACATTTTGATTGTTGAAGTGTTTGTGGATGATATCATTTTTGAAGGAAGAGATAGTATGTGCAAAACTTTTGCAAATTAGATGAAAAGTGAGTTTGAAATGTCTATGCTTGGTGAAACGAATTTCTTCTTGGGTCTGCAAATTACTTAAACAAAGAAAGGGATCTTCATTTCTCAGACCAAATATGTGAAAGAATTGTTGAGGAAATTCGGTATGGAAGATTCAAAGCCAATGAACACTCCTATGGCAACCGGATGTAAGTTGAGTAAAGATGATGACTCTCCAAAGGCAGATTAGACAAAGTATAGATCAATGATTGGTGGATTGTTGTATCTCACTCAGACTAGACCAGATATAATGCAGGCTGTTGGTCTTGTGGCAAGATTCTAGGCTGATCCTAGAGAATCTCATGTTATGGCAATCAAAAGAATTTTTAGGTACTTGAAAGGAACAGTTGAGTATGGTCTATGGTACCCTAGAGATCTAGATTTCTCTTTTCATGCATATACAGATACAGATTGGGCAAGAGATGTGGATGACCGAAAGAGCACCAGTGGTGGAGCATTCTTTTTGGGAAAGAGATTGGTTTCTTGGCTAAGCAAGAAACAAGATGCAATATCTCTGTCTACAACTGAAGCAGAATACATTGCAGTAGCAGGTAGTTGCACTCAAATTTTATGGATGAAGCAAATGCTAAGAGACATTAAAGTTGAATATGAGGAGCCTATCATAATTTTCTGTGATAATACAAGTGCAATTAATATTTCTAAGAATCCGGTATTGCATTCTAAGACTAAGCACATATCTATCAAATTTCACTTTTTGAGAGAACAAGTGAACAAGGAAGAAGTCAGATTGGAGTATGTACCCTCCAAGGATCAGATTGCAGATATCTTTACTAAACCTCTTCCCAAGGACTCTTTTGAGTATCTCCAGGAGAAGTTAGGTGTCATGGCCCCTCCGGTGATGAACTAGGATGCACTGATGTGCATCAGTCTAGTGGATATCAAAGTCATATCTTGTGATCTGGATTGATGATGGGGAGTTGCTACTAAGGGGGAGCAGCTGGTATGATTTTGATATGTTACAAGTGCAAGTATGAGCCCTTTGCCATTGATGTCAAAGGGGGAGAGAAGACATGTGAAAAACAAGTGGTTGATGATCAAAGGGGGAGCAGTAAAGGAAGAGAAGACATGTGAAGAGTTGTTACTGATAGGGGGAGCTGTGACAGAAAAGAGAAGTTCTTGTCTTGATGGTTTTTCACATCATATGTTGCCATCAATGACAAAGGGGGAGATTATTGCAAGTATGAGGTTAACCAATGTTGTCATTGATGTCAACATACTCATATTGCATTGGTAAGAAGGTTTGGATGAGCTATGTGTTGAGGATATTGAGAAAAGTAGTCTCAATCAGGAATAGTGAAGAACAATGATAAGAAGAAGGCAAATGTACTCAATAGGTTGAGAATCAGAGGATGCGGATTAAAGGGTTTGTAGATATGAGTCTTGAGATGATCCAGTTAAGATTTTAGAGGTCCACATGAAGATGTGAAGAAGTTGTGATTGATCAAGTAGAACCGGTTTCGGGAGATGCTCCGGAGTGACAGAGTGTTACAAAAAGGTCCGGTGAGATCTGGAAGTGCATTGTCCTTTTCTGCAGATTGGACAGAGTGTTTGGGAGGTCCTTGTAATGTGTCATCTCGATTGGTATGTGGTTTGGAGGTCCGGAAGCACCTCTGGCAATATGACAGTGGCAATAGACTGTGTTCTTGAAGTTTCGGATGAAGAGAAGAGATTCCAGTGAGTAGAGGAAGTGTGAATGTACCTGGTTAATCAGGCAAGCTTGTGAAGGTTCTTGGATCATGTTGAGGTTATGTTGTCAGTCTGCATTGGTGGTAGAGCCCAGAATTGAAGATATTCTTTTGGATGAAGTTCTTGCTCAGACTAGCCGACCGGATGAGTTGTTCATCTTGCGAATGTTCTTGTGGTGGCCGACCGGATGTATTAATCATCTTGCGGATGTCCTTATGGTTGATTGCTGACTTAGATGATTGTTCCTAAGTTGATGTCTTGTATAAATAAAAGTTTGTGAGTTCATTTCAAAGTGTGTTGAGCAGCGGATGAGAGTGGTATAGCGAGAGAGCGAAGGGCAGAGCAGAAGTATCTCAGGCTTAAATGGAACTGATCCAGACATGGTAAAGATGTCAATCTCCAGTTCAATTTTGTGATTCTTATCACTTTGTAGACAGTGTGTCTCTTGTAGGCAGTGTGCCTCTTTGTGAGCAATGTGCTTGGGCAGTGAGCCCTAATTGGCATGTGCCATTCATTTTTCTTATTCTTCTAACAGAGAATAATCCTTGGGTTAATCACCCCGTGGTTTTTCCCTTAACCGGTATTTTCACATCAAAATCTTGGTGTCCAATGTGTTGATGATTATTTGCTCTTGTGTTTATGCATTATGCTTTCATGAATGATTAACTGATATGCTATTAACTAACAAAGAAGAATCAAGTGTTCAAAATAGAAGCAAGTTTTTGCACAACTGATTCACCCCCCCCTCTCAGTTGTGAGCCCTAGATCTAACACCTTATACCTCACTTGCTATAGTTTCTCTTGTATCTTGTCCACCTATCCAAATTGGTGATGAGCAAGATTGGGAGGAGGATGATTTTCTTTAGGTTGAATCGCAAGTGAGGTCTCTTATTTTTATTATGTTATGAGTGCATGTGATTGTTTTCCCTCGTAATGTGTTGCTTGATGCTTTACTTATTTATTTATCATGTTGTTGTTAAGATCTCTTTGGATGACCCTTGACACCCTTGTAGGTGTAAGGATACAAAGGGACCGAAACCCATTGTGACATTCTCTCTATTTGTATTATCATTCTTCTATATGTCGTAAGTTGCATTGTTGTTGTTTTCTTTGGGGATGATGAAAGGCATAGGATGTTTCGGCATTCTCCCTTTTTGACCCAAAGAATTTTTATTCGATTTCATGTGATACTTCTTCCTTTGTCTGTGTAGTTTTACTAGCTGGCAGATGATGATAGTTCCAAATATATAGTCTCGAGATATCTCCTATTATACAACCATTCATATACTAACGCTAGTCAGGTAGATCCCTTTGTGTTATTATTTAGTACAACTTGTTTCTTCTTTGTATGTTTTGATTTATGTGGAACTTTGTTGCTATGCTCAGCGTCATACCATGACTACATAGGTCATTGTGTATCATTCTCGTAGCATTGCCTCAATTTTCTTTTAGTGGGGGCAACCCCTTTTTGCAATGTAGTTTTTGGGAACACATATCTTATGGGAATGTGCTTTTGGAAAGATCTCATGCTTGTCTTGTGGTTTATTCTACCTTAAAGAAATTGCTCTTTGATAGGAGTTAGCAATTACTTTAAGGTGGGGGCATACATAATGCTATTCCCTTTTGGTTACATACTTGTTTATTATGGTTGGCATGGAACTCACCTAGTGATTGGGTGATCCTCACTAGCCCGTGATGTTTCCTTGTTGGTCCATGCGCCACCTAGTGCAACATTGTTGGCTAGCATGTGCGCTTCATGTGAGTTGTTGTGGTCACCTAGTAATTTGGTGGTCCTTACTAGTGTATGATCCATGAGGGTATTTCTCTTCACATGACCCCTAGCAACAGAGAAAGCTAGTGTCAGAGTCATGTGCCTCATGTGTTTGTTTCTATGTTTATTTGTTTGATGCATTATGTTTGAACTTGTGTTTTGTGTGTCTTCATCATGTGTTTTCTATGTATTCTTTGTGCCTTATGTGTATGCTTCGTCTCAAACATGTATGCATTGTGTATGGCATGTATTTCCTTTGTGTGTGGCATGTCTCTTACGTGTATTCTTATGTATGCTTTTAGTACTCCATGTATGTGTGAAAATCTATTTGCTTATGTGTTTGAAACCTTAGAATCCTAAGCTTGGGGGCTACTATGGTCCACAACTTGGTAGAATTCTTTGGCTTCTATGTTTGTGTGTTTGAAATCTATCTTTTCTTTCCTTTAGTGTGTGTTTAAACGTAAGTTTGTACCCACACTAAAGTGGGGGCTAAATGTTATGGAGTAAAATGTGTACACTAGCATTTTGCGCCTAGTTGAGCACCTGGTTGGACCTAAAATGTTTATCTTTGTTAACTAGGACCTATTTTAACACTGTTTGAACATTAAACAATAAAATCTTAATTCTAATGAATAAACTTGACATAATAAACTTAGGACTAGCCTAAGCCCATGACATTAGACACTCCCTAGAGTTTATGGGGCTAAAGGACTAGGGCACCCGAGAACCCTAGTCCCAGGTGAGTCCTTTAGCCCCTCTCTTGTGGTGTCAGCATAGAAAACTTCTCTAGTTTGTACATGTTGGCCCCATTTGATTTTATTCATTGTTTGTGAGTGAGAATATATATATAAAGGAGTTTTACAATTCATTTTACACTAAGAGGCCTAATGCAAAATTAGAGTTGCTCACATGTTTTGATCTTCTATGCTAAAGTGCTCTTCATACTTCGAATTGCTATCTACTTGTGGATGTTATTAAGTTTGTTTGTAGGTCTTGAAGGAAGTTTCAAGCCTTCTCCATCACTTTCCTTGTTGGTCCATGATCTTGAGCATTCACTCCAACTAAGTTGTTACATCTTGTGGTAATCTTCATCATTTTCATTCATACTTTCATCATATATTGTTGATCTGGCCTCTACCCTCCTAGGGCACATACTCTTGGATCTAATCATCATTGTAGTGGAAGTGGAAACACCAACACTATGTTTGACTAAGGCAAGCCCTTATAGACAACACAACCTTTTCCTCTTTTCTTGTGTGTAGGTTGAAGATATAGGTTTTGGAAGACAAGATCCAGGAAGAAGAAAGGGCTTATAGGTATAGGTCTCGTGATATTCAGAGATTCTGATAACCCCTAATTAAGGTCTAGGACACCCAAGCACCCTAGTCTTTTGTGCCTTCGAATCCAGACCCAGGTTTTGCTCCATTTCCTGATCTTTATTGTACTTTTAGATTTCTAATATTTGTTTCTAACAGTTAGTTATTAGTAGATCTTTGTCATTTAAGGTTTAGTCATTTTCCCTAGTTTATTTGCTAAAACTTGATTGGATTTGGTTGATGCTCCTCTATACAACAAAAGAATATAACTCCTATAGTTTGGCTCTCCTCCATGGGTAGTAGCCAAGCTTGGTTTGTGTTCTAATGTTTAATAGAAGAGGATTTTGACCTAGTTTAATCTCTTAGGCTAGTCTCTCTTTTCTATCTTAAACAACTCTATGGCTTATATGCTTGTGGTCATTAAAATCTTTCCTCTTTATACTTTAGTTTAAGAATGAGCTTAAGATCATACCCACACTAAAGTGGGGGCTAAATTTTATGGAGTAAAATGTGTACCCTTGCCATTTTACACCTAGTTTAGCACCTGGGTGGACCTAAAATAATTAATTCTCGATCCAGATGAATAAAACTGACAAAATAAAGTTAGGACTAGTCTAATCTCACTTTAATTGACACTCCCTAGAGTTTTTGGGGCTAAAGGAGTAGTGCGCCTAGCGCCCTAGTCCCATTTGTGGTGTCAGCTTAGAACACCTCCTTAGCTTATACATGTTAGCCCCATTTGGTTTTATTAATTATTGGCAAGTGGAAATGCATATATAAGCAAGTTAGTTTATTCATTTGAACATCTAAGCAATCTAGGCAGACTTGCACTCTCTCTTCTTCTCTCTCATGCTCTCTATTCTTCTCTAAAGCTCTATATGGTGGATTATTGATGTTGCACTAACTTCTTGCAGGTCTTATGAAGATATCTCTACTTCTTTGGGCTACACCAACTTCTTGAGTCAAGTTGTGATGCCACATCAAGAAAGCTAGGGTTTCCATGCTCATGGTGACTCCTCTCCTTTATGCTTTATTGCAGCATTCCATTCTACTTTAGATTTGCCTTTGTCCTCCTAGGGCACACACTCTTTGCTATCTCATCATTTCTATTGTGGAGGTGGAAACACCATTCACAGAGCTTGACTTAGGCAAGCTCCTAAATAGCACCAACCTTTTTCCCTTCTTGTTTATGTGCAGGTCGCATATGGAAGAATATGAAGATATCAAGTGACAGGAAATAGGAATATTGAAAGGCAAAGACATTGGAACCTTGACATTCTGCAAAACCCTAAATTGGGTCTAGGGTGCCTAGTGCCCTGGTACCTCTCTATTCTTAAACTCAGATCTAGGTTCTCCTCTTTCCTCTAACCCTTGTTGTGGTGTTAGATTCTTTGTATCTATTTCTAACAATCGTATATTCACAGATCTTGCTTAACTAGGTTTTCCTACTTTGCCCAGCTTGGTTGGTTGGATTTGGTTGACACTTCTCTATACAAAAAAGGGACAAAACCCCTGTAGTTTGGCTCTCCCTCATGGGTAGAAGCCAAGCTCGGTTTGTGTCTCAATGTTAGTGGAAGAGGGTTTGACCTAGTTTGACCCTTTAGGGTAAGTCTCTCTTTTCCTCTAGCAAGTATATTAATTATGAAAAAAGTGATGTTTACTTTTTTATACTAAGAAAGTTTTAAAGCAAAAAATTATTTCTATTCTTGGATGTACCCTTGCCCAACTTCCAACAACGTATCTAGGATTACAACTAACTGTTAGAAAATTTCACCCTATGTAATGGAATAATATGTTAGAAAAGATGCAGAGAAAAATGGTTAGTTCGAAAGGGAAACTCTTGAGTCATGCTAGGAAATTTTAGTTGCTAAAATCTTCCCTTTAGGGTATTCCAATCTACTACCTTTCACTATTCAAAATCCCCAAGTACATAACTAAAAAACTTGAACAAATTCAAAGGAGATTTCTTTGGATAGGGGTTGAAGAAAAAAAGAACATTGCTTTGATTAGATGGGATAAGGTTTGCAAACCTAAAAGATAACAGGGCCTAGGCCTAGGCCTAAGGAAGATCCACTTGAATAATAAGGCTTTGCTAGCTAAAATTGGATGGGGGTTAATGAAAAATAACAAAGATTGGACCACTATTATGAAATAAAAATACTTGAGAAGAGAAGAAGTGAACACCTTATCTACAATTAACATCCCTAAGGATCCATTATATGGAATAATGTGCTCAAATCCAAAAGTCTCTTACAAAAAGGGATCAAGTGGAAAATTGGAGATGGGATGAGAACTAAGTTTTGGGAATATTGTTGGCTGCAACAATAGCCCTTAAATTTTCATCATAGTTTTAGCCTTATGCATGAACCTTCAACCAATCACTTTGGTCCCATGGTCTCTAGTTATATACTCAGATAGGGTTGAACCAGTCAATGGAAAAATATATAAGATTGTTGCCACAACCAAGGAAGGCTTCTCAATATTACCATTAATCTATAAAAGCATAGTATTGCCTTCAAGGTCCCTATCTTCCCCCATGAAGATGAAATCCTCTGGGCTCAAGATGCCATGGGTAACTTCACAGTTAATTCTTCCTATGATCTACTTTTAGAGCTCCTTGATGTGGACATTTTTGGAGGAAGAATTGGAACCAGAAAGCCCTTCATAAAATTAACTTTTTTTGGTGGACTATTGCCCATAATAAAATCCTTATTTTGGATAACTTACAAAAGTGTGGGTTCCAAATTCCTAATAGGTGTGTTTTTTGCCACAAGGAGGAAGAGACTGTGGATCACATTTTTTTCCATTGTGAGTTCTCCAGGCAAATTTATGAGTAGGCTTTTCAAAAATTTGATATTTGTTGGGTCATGCACATTTCCATGACTAATTTTGTTGATATCTAATATTTCCCTTATTTTCATCTTTTAGTTAAGGAATTATGGGGGTAGGTTCCTCCTCACCTTGTTTGGGGGACTTGGAAGGAAACAAACAATCACATTTTCTACGACTCTATGAAAAGTGTTGAAGATGTTTTCTTTTCCTTCTCCAAACTTCTTACTAAAAATATATCTAACTCCAAATTTAAGAAGCCAAACACCTTTCCTACTTTCAAGGAAGTACAAATTGCTAAGATTTGGGGTATTTACGAGGACCATAATGATGTGGATATGACCAAAAAAATATTTAAGCTAACACGCATTGGGGACCCCCTACTTGATTGGGTCAAGCTAAATTTTGATGGTGTGTTGAAGGGGAATCCAGAGTTATCTTGTGTTGGAGGTATCATCAAATCACACAAGGGTAACTTTCTTGCTTCCTACATAGGAGGTTTGGGTATGAAGACCAACAATGAATCTAAAGCTAATGTTGATCTCTAGGGTATCAAACTAAGTCACTCATTGGGCATCCAACAAAATTGGTTGAAGGTGATTATAAAGTGATTATTGATGTCATTCATGACCATTCAAACCTAGGGTGGAACATGAGAGGCCTTATTTATTATATTCAAGGGATTGCAAAAAAAATTATTAATTTTGAAGCTACTCATATCTATCAAGAAGGGAACAAGGTCGCGGATGCTATGGCCAACTTGGGAATTTCTATTCCAAAACAGCGTTGTTGGTGCAAGAAGTTAGACTTACTAAACTCTATACTCCCCCTGATAAGGAATGACCTCAATAAAACCCCTATCGAAGATGATTAGTTATGTTGTGTATTGGATGGGACTCCTAAGTACCCATATGAAGCACTTTGGGTTAAACCTTTTTATCAAATTATTTATCAAATGGGGGATATAATAACATGATTTAAATTTGGAAGAGGCTTCAATGTCAAGTATTGGCACTTCTTAAAAGGGGAGATGGCTTCGTCGTATCATGACCCTAATACTACCTTATACCACAATAATTCTCATAGGCATATCTTGAAGCCTATTATCAAATCTCACATGCATAACATGGTGTATAGAGTTATGATGGTAGTTTATGCAGAAGGAATTCACATAATTAAATTATGTAATCTAAATTCTAGTTGTTATAATGATGGTAGACTACTTGCTTGAAGGGCCATCTCTTTAATCCCAAGGTATGAAGCTTTAATTCATTTGTTGTATGTTGTGTTTGTGAGTCGAGATGGCTCTAAATTTCAAAGTCTCAGCTCGGTTAGGTTTATCATGGAGGGATAGGTGCTAGACCAAACCCACATCTTGTGATGAGGTTAGGAAAGACATAACCCTCTGGAATATTTGTAACAAAGGTGGTATCACTCCTTACCTAGAAGTGTTGAATATGACTAGGCACTTTTTATGTAGTTTGTAGAGACATGGAAGAAGAGAAAGGTGCAGATGGGTGGAGTGAGTCTTGAGGTTCTCTTGGAAAGTAATGTCAACAAGATGATCAATTTCAACACCAAAATTATGCATAGGTCAGCTACTTCTCTTTCACTACTCCAGTTTGTCGAGAGGAAGAAGCATTTGGATACTAACCTTAATCTAGAGAAGGTTAAGAAGAGTAAATCTAATGAAGATTTGCATAAGTTTATTCTTAAGAATTGGTGAAATATCTCTACCCCCAAGGTTAGACTCTTGTTTTGTCCTATGTTTTGTTGTCTTTAGTTTTGTTTCTCTATTGTTTTAGTTCTATTTGTTAGTTGTTGGTGCTTGGTTTTGGCCTGGTTTGGTTTAGCCTTCAGGTAGATTTTGTAAATGGTTAGGACCTTGGTTTTTCTTGCTTATCTAATAAAAAATAGCCTTTTCCTTTTTAGTATAAAACCTTACACATTTTAAGATCAAATCTAGAGATTGAAGTGATACTAGAAAGAAAGAAGCATCCACAAGTCCATTTAATTTGATATTTTACAACATTTTGGTATTTTTGCTATCTAGCAATCTTTTGTGGATCTCCTCTAATCCCATATGCCCAAAATTCATATTAGAGATATTATCCATCTCAGATACCAACTTAGAAGGTGGTACCACACCCTTGTATTCATATTTCATTCTAGGTGGTGAAGACATTCCTAGTCAAAGTCCTTGCCACAACCAGACACACTTTAGTATCAAGACAAAACATTATTTACCAGATACAATTAATATTGAAAATCACTCATAAATTACCAAATTTCATCCAAAAATAGGTCAACAAAATGAATACAAATCTTTTTACTTAAAATTTCATGCATTTAGAACCACTTGAGGGAGTTTTAGACTTTGCTAGAAAAATGCAAGTTACAAACTAGAAATCTGGTCTAGTTTATAATTTGTAACATTGACTGCAACTGCAAAAAATAAATGAGGTGAAAATTATGGCCAAAGTTCATAATCTGATTACAGTTTACAAAAAACTACAAATTACAAGTTAATTGTGAAATGTGACCATACTTCAAGTTTTGCTTGCAGTTCAAGTAGCTTGTAAACTACAAAAACTTTTGTGTTTCTGAACTACAACCGGACTTCTGAATCCAATTGTAATTTACAAATAGATATAAACTACAAAATATTTTGGATTTACAAACAATGGCTAGATTTTAGACTCTAGTTGTAGTTTACAAAAAACTACAAATTGTAAGTGAAGTGCAAAATGTGGTTGAACTTTGTAGTCAATTCTAATGCAAAAACTTGTAAATTGTGAGAATTTTTAGGAATCAAAAAATTAAACAAGTTTTTATCAAATCAAACCAAATTCCAAAACAACTAAGGAAACCACTAAAATGATAAAATAAAAACATTGATCTAGAACAAACCCTCAGAACATAAGCCCTTCAAAGAAACAAAACTTTTACAAAAACACAAGATTGTAAGAAACTCTTATGAAAGGAAGAAAAGATTATTTAAATCCTACAAATGAATCACACAGCCAACCTCAAGAATAATCATGATCAAATTTTGTTTTAGGAAAACCTATCTTGTGTAGGCAAAAAAATGGTAGACAAAATGCCAAAATGAAGCCCAAGGGGCAGGAAAATGAAATGCCACTATCAAAAATAGAAAATACATGAAAAAACATGTAGGGTCATCCCACAATAATGGGTTACACTTTTTGGCCAACCTTGACATTGAAATCAACATTTTGAACTAAATCTTCACTTTCTGACACCTATAGCTGCTAAACCATTAGGAATTTGAAGATGATGCGAACTAGTGATTTGTGAGATTTTGTCTATAGATTCTAAATATATTTTTTTAAAAAAAATTTGGAGTTAAATTGTAAAAAAAATTGCATCTCCATTGATAACTAGTTTTTAATAGTAAAGAACATTTTTTTAAAGTGATGTGTATTGTGTCACACATAACCTTTTTTCTACAAAGGATAAAATTCTGATTCTTTTGAATTTAGATTGGTAACACCGATATCTAGAGGACGCATTTGGTTTCATAATGTTTTGTTGAATATTTTTTTAATTAAGTTTTGAAGTCAAACCAATTATAATTTAGACATAGGTGTATTCTGTCCAACATAACTTTTTTGTATGTATCAAAATTCATTTTTTTTTGTTTGAATAAGGACATCAATACCTAGAGGACATGTATTTTTTAGAAAAAAATTTCTCTATTTTCCTATTTTTTTGTATGTATGAAACAAAGACCTTGATATTCATTGAAAAACCTACATTCACAAGAAATAAAAAATAAATATAATAATCAAATTAAATATATTTAAAATTATACTTTTTGGGAAGCTTATAATAAGGACTACATACTTACAAAACATAAATTTTAAATGAATTCATTTGATCCCCCAAAAGGTAAATCAAAAGTAGTTTTTTATCAACATTTTGATAGGTGTAGAGGAGACTCCATTATAGGTATGGTTTAAAACTAGTAGTGTTCTATCCAAGGGGGTTTTGATCTAAGGGGGTTTGATCAAACCCTCTTCAATTAAAATCCTTTAAATGGAACCTTTCAAGGCTTTCTAAAAATATGTGATTTCAACAAAAATCAAGATGTCCCAGAAAGTGTAACCCATTATTGTGGCAACACCATGACATAGATAAGGCACAATTACAAACCGGAGTTTGATCTTGGTTTGCATCTTGCAAACTGGAGTTTGTGTCTGGTTTGCAACTTGCAACAAAACAAGCCCCTTGAATTCTCAAAGAATTTTGATAAAGACAAGAACCCAAAAACTTCATGAATTATTTCAATTAACACTTTGCCTCTCAAAAGGACGAATAACTAAAAAAATCAACAAAACTCAAAAATCAAAGTGCCACAGGAGGTGAGAGATTAAAATAAATAACTTAGGGTCCCCAATTTTGATGGAAAATAGAGGCATGTTGTGATGGATCACAACACATCCCACTAGTGGGACACACTATTGTGGGATGGCCTAGTTACAATATAAATAATCATATCAAGTTTCTTTTTTTTCAAGTTCAATGTAAAAAGTATATATTTGAATCTTTCAAATCTATTAGGATGAGCCTTAGAGATATAAAATATATTCTCCAAGACAATTATTGATAGAATTATCAAATAATATAACTAATTTAACTTCATATGTACAAGCATTTTAAAGCAAGTTTTGCAAGAATAAGAAAATTGTAGTACTCTTCCATTTAAGGAATTTGCCTATAAGATTAATCAAGTATGTTAATAGTGGAAATGTTAACTTGGAATGATATTCCATATACTAGGATATGCCACTTTCAACTAATAAGTTAAATGTTAACCTATTCTAGGTTTTTTCTCACTTCTAGAGACAAAGTAGCAATACTTATTTCTTGATAGTATTATTTGAGTGAATAAACAAGTAATTTTAATACTAAGAACCTAGTCTATAATAAACAAGTTCTTGTCTACAAAAATTTGCATGTTGAATGGAATTTTCAATAAATAGCATAAAAGTAAGAGATTTAAAATTCTTTGTGAAATCTTTGATATCAAAAAACACATTAAAAATTTGCAAAACACTACTACTTGATTGCCTATTTCTATGTCTAATACCATAGATTTATAGATGCCTAATCTTAGGTTTGACTTCCAAGATTGTGATAAATATATTTCATTCTAAATAAATGGTTCCAAACTTTTAGGTTTTTATAAAATTGGCCCATGTTTAAGCGAATTCATTTAGAACAAAATGTGTGTTTTAAAAATTTCAAACCTAAGATCAATTGTGAATCCTTAGGCTAATGGTTTTAAGTTTAAATCTTTGGTATAACCTCAACACACACTTATTTTCACTTAATTCTAAGAATGTGTGTAAATGGGTAAGGTCTGATTTATTCCCAATCTCGGAAGTCAAACCTAATGTAAGTTTCACAACAAGGAACAAAATATTGATTCACATCCTAGTAAGTTTTGGTATCTAAGCCCTAGGAACTTGACTATCCTTCCATGAGGCCTAAATAAGCTCACATGACAAGATTTAATTTTTTATATTAAAAATTAGATAAGAATTTTAAAGAATATATATTACATTCTTAGCAACAGGTGAGCCATCCTTTCTAGACTTTCTCCCTAAACAATTCTTGAGTCGATAGCCACCCATTAAAAATAGGTATCATATACCCAAGAATTTTATTAAACCATATAGGTGATTTAAAGAAAATATATTCTTTACAAAATTTAAAACACTATACTATCAAGCCTTATTTAAACTCAAATAATCTATGTAAGGGAGATTTAAACTCAAATAATCTATGTAAGGGAGATTTAAGTAGCTCAAATAAGCACTACATAAGACATAAGTTCTTTCAATCACTATTACATAGTATTCTAGTTGCTCTTGATTCCTTTAGGTAGAATTATTTGGAATGACTAAGAAATTATTTCATAACCCTATTAACATGTGTTTTCCATACCAATACAAATGGACAATAGAAGATGATAATTACATTTACAAGCATCTTCACAATTTTCAAAGGATAATCTATATAAAGTTTTTATGGAGTTATCATACTTTTATAGCAACAATTACAATGTCATCACCTATTATTGTCATACTATATTTTTATTAATTATTTTCTTTAAAAATTATAATTAATAATAACCGCAGTGCATTGCCTTTTCACTTCCTTTCTCCATGGGTTGCAGCGTAACTGTAGGATGTCTATTCTTAATGGGCTTCATTGTCATGGCAGAGAGGTTGGCGATGAAGTGGTTGATGCAGCTAGGGAGGTGTTTTGTTCCTTATTTCAGCTACTTCACTTTCAATTACCCCCTCCTCCCCCTCCGCCTACTGCAAACCTTGGAGATGTAAATGTTGTTTTGTTGGAATATCATTAATTTGCCTGAAGTTGAAGAAGGTGTTTTTTGGAGTCCGCCATTTTTGTTCAGGGTTTTTTTGATAATAGTTTTTGATAGAGGCAATTTTTTTAAAGCCTTCTCCTTGTAATATTTTGCTTAATTTGGGTTGTTATTTTTGTATCTTGGCCACCATTGTTGTAATTGTAATTTTGTTAAACTTTTGGTGGCGGTTATGACACAATTTTGCTTGCCTTTGGCCCTATCTATAGATATAAACACTTTAAGTATTGTAGTATTGTAGTTAGGTTTTCTTTGGAGCTATAACCGGAGGTTTTCTTCCTAGTTCTTTCGTGCCAGTATGCTCCTCTTGAACCAAGATTTTGTAATCTTTCTTTGCTAAGCTTATTTTCCTTTAAAAGTTATAACTAATAATAATATTATAACTTAACTTTGAAGACATTAATAAAATTAATATATAAATGCAATGTATTAATAAGTTCCTCATAATAATGATTATGAGACAAATGTGGAGTGTTTCTCCATATGAAACATGACCAATTAGGTAATTAGAATTATTCAACTTATGTAGAATATTAATCTAATTTTTTACTAAAACAAATAATTCCAAATGTGGAGTCTTTTTTCAAGGGAATACTTGTGTGCATTAATTATGTGCCGAGTTCTCCTCATATGTAAAATAAATTTATATGGCCTATAACTTGTTATATTATTATATCTAAGTTAGGTCTTAAAACAAGAAACCTAAAATAGATAAGAAGGTCAAAGATGATTTTTTTTCATACAAAAATCCTTTGATAAAAAAGTGTTGAAATGAGACTCTAAATAAAAATACATATGTTTTTTAAGAGAAAAGAAATACATAAAAAAAAAAAGTGGATTTAGGGGAACAACATAGAATCTTCATATATATTAAAGTGGTTCATTCTAAAAAATTCTATTTGCTTCTTAACTTTTTATACACTTTACCTTTGAAAGCCAAAAAAAAATGTAGAGAAGAAATTGAGGCTGAGAAAGAGTCTCATGCACATTTTCCCTCAAGCTTCAAATGTTGCCACATTATACCATTTATTTTCAATTTGTTTGCAGAATGGAAGTATTTTTTTTGCACCTAGGGATTGTGTTTAAATTCAATATTTAAAAAAATTGTTTAGAGTTTTATATTTTTTAAAATATTATTATTCTATATATTTCTATATACATACATTTTAACAAAAGATTGAAACCATACTAGGATGACCAGACCTCTTATGAGGTTGCAACTTACATAGTGGGTTGTGGTTCATTATGGTGGCCGTAGTTTGTAGAGTCGTGGCCTCCCATTAGGGGGCTGCCAAAGGCTCCAAAAAAAATGTTACTCCTTTTAGTGCACCAAATCAAATGTATTGCCATTAATTGCTAAAATGATTGCTTGTTCTTGAGATGATTTATTTTGTACCATAATTTTAGAACCATGTACCTTTTTTGTTAATTTGTGAAAAAAATATTAACTTTGTATAAATTACTCATTTGTAACCCAATTTTAATATTATGTATTAGTTGTTTACAAAATTTATTAATATTTATTTATCTAAGTCATATTTATTATTCTTTTTTATTACAAATATATTTTATAGGATATGATAATTGTGTAGGTATGGCACCACCAAAGATGAATTTTGAAAATGAGGAGCAATGAAGACAATATCAAAAAGCATATGAAAGGGAGTATCAGAGATGGCAAAGAGAACACATGATAGATGTAGAAAAATAAGAACAAAGAAATCGTCATATGATGTATTATTTTTTATTACTTTATGTTATTTACTTATATGTAACCCAATTTTAGTATTATGTATTATTTGTTTACAAAATTTATTAATAAAATAAATATATTAGAGTTAATTCCAATATGGAAAGTTATACCTTTCCATAAAAGATATTAGAGCTATTTAATAAATTAATTAATATTTATAAGATAAATGTTTAGTAAATATTAATTAATTAAATAATCTTTTATAAAAAATATGTTTAGAACATATTTATATTATAAGGTTTATACTCTATATTAGAGTTTTATTAATTGTATGTTTAGGCCTATTAAAAGATATGAACCCTAATAAACATTATGCTCTAACACTTTGACTCTAACTCCTCATCCCCTAATGATATTAGAGTTCTCTATTTCAACCTTGGGGTCCCATGGTGTGAAAGATGATGTTAGGCTACTGCATCCCTTTTTATAATGGTCCTCCCACATATCATCCATGTTGAACTCCCTAGGTTTCTCATCAATGTGGTCAACCTCTTGCTCATATTTCTACTAGATGCTCATTTTATGCTCACTCCAGTCCATCTTTTTTAGTGTGATCTTCCAGTCATAATTTTGGGCGACAATGGGCCAACTTTCTATAAATAATTTCATATTTTTGTAATATGGAAATCAAAGTTACAATTGACCATGAATCTATGTATTTGTCCACCTCCTCATCCTTGGGGATTTTCATAGCTTCCATCCATGGGTGAGGCTCATGAGTGAATTTATTTAGCTCACTATTTCTTATTTTCTTCAACTAGGAGGTAGATATCCCTGCTAGATCATACTTTCACTCATCTTTGACCAAGTCTAGTTGCAATCTCTACAATTTGGTCTCAAATAACTTGATGACCTTTCTTTTGACAACTATAATTTCTTTACAAGGGTGTGGGATATGGTAAAAGGTGGTCTTATCCCTTTCGTTGCCATATTGTGTATCCATGGTCTCCACCTGCCACATGTATTCTAAGGAAAAAATCATGTTAGTTACATACTTTTGGACCTTAAATACTATGACAAATAGCTATATTTATAGGCACCTTGGCAAATAGTTGTATTTACTATGACAAGACTTTCACATTTATGAAACATGTGCCTCATATTCTTGATAATCTTCTAATATTCAAATGATCTAATAAATCAAACATTAAGACAAGTGAAAAGACATTCCATTACACTTATATTTAATGCTTTATATGCACTTTGCATGTTAGAGAGCTTACCAAGAAAAATTTCTAGTCATGGCAAGCCTCATGGCATGTTAATCATAAATGGTATGCAAAAACTTCTTCACAGCCTTGAAAACAATAGCAATCCTAACAAGACACCTCATTCATTGGATCCAAGATACATGTGTTGGTGCCACACATATGTAGGAATAACATCAATAGGTGCATTCAAATTCAATGCCATGTAACTATCTAGAGTTGACAGAGATGTCCCCATACAATCTGACACTTGTACACCATCTTTGTAGCTAAAAACTTGCAATCAGAGTATGCATCCACAATTAACTCTTGGCACAAGTGAGTGAAATCCTTTGCTAACAGCTACATTGTGTGATATGAAACCATCCCCATTCATTGATGAAGATGGATTTGTGCCATAGATAAATGATCCTTAATTCCTTGGGTATTGTCATGTTAGGTGACAAACTGTATTTTATCATTTTTCATGGCAGACATTGAGCACTAGTAACTAAGTGAAAAGAAGTGCAATGACTATTGGCTATCTTAAAATCCATTTGAACATGCTCCTTGCACATTGTACCTCAAAGTACTTAGTTGCACCATGTCCTATGTTTTAGTTAAATCATACATTTTTCCATGTCCAAACCTGATAAATAATCTTTAAAGGACATTATGAATATGTATCAAATGAAAATGAATAAAATCAAGTAGTGAATAATTTTTTTCTAAAACAATAGTTACCTACATAAAAATTTATTGCAATTGTCACTAAGGACCTAAAATTATAAGTCACAATGCTTTAGACTTAAACAAATGTTTTCATGAAATCACCGATCATATTATGAATATGCATGAAATGAATAAAATCAAGTAGTGAGTAAAATGTTCTAAAACAATAGTTACCTACATGCAAAATTTATTACAATAGCCACTAAGGACCTAAACTTATAAGAAGGCACAATGCTTTAGACTTAAACAAATGTTTTCATGAAATCACCGATCATAATGACTTTATGAATAAAAGTTCTTAAATCAAAATTTCATCAAATCACAACATGTGGGCCACTCCACATATGGTTTTAGTCTTGCACCATCCACTTTGCCTTTTAGTAGTCTTCCATCTAACATGTTTATAATCACGACGCCATCAACTACAATTTCTTGGACCAAATATGGGCCTAGTCACCACATCTTCAACTTACCAGGGTGGCATTGAAATTGACTATAAAAAATGAGTACCAAACTTCTTGGTTGGAATTCACATTGCTTAATGTGCCAATCAACCCACTACTCTTGTCTCTACTTTTCCAGTCGTTGCTTCCAAAGCACTAAAAAATGATTCTCTTCGAGGCCCTCCAATTTTGATATGTGTGTTTGCAAAGACTAATGCTCAAGGTGACAACATAAAGGTGTGTCCTACTCTTTGGCCTAAGTGGGATGCTCAAATCAACATTTTTTAATTTGTGTCAATTATACTAAACAAATGGTTAAGAATTTAAGGATGATGTAAACTAATAAGTTGTACATTTTTTTATATAGATTCAATTTGTAATTTTTTGAATTCTAAAAGAAATCAATTCTTTCATTTTTATTTTTCTTCAATCTATTTTTTTATATTTTCTATTATTTTTATTGAGTGACATTTTACCGTATCACATAACTTTCACTACACATAAAATATTTCCTTGATTTCTTAGAATTTTATGATTAACTCCATTGTCTAGGGCACAAATATGTTTTGGTAATTTTGTATTGGTAATTTTGTATTGAATATTTATTTATTAGTAAGTTTTGAATTGGTACTAACAAAAATTTTAGATCTATATTATTGCATTTCTTTTAGTGCATATATTGAAATTATTTTTTTCATTTTTCATTGAAAGGACATCGATGAAGAATGCAATGCATTTTTTTGAGATATTTTTAACAAAGTTTATTATTTTTCTAATGTCTTGAATAGAGGTTATTTTCTTTTATAATGGACCTATGTTTATTATAATTTTTTTTAAATGTAATATTAAAAAAATATACATATTATATGTCTTGGAAACCTAACAATGAGGTCTATATACTTGCAAAATGGCATTTTAAATGACTTCATTTGGTCCCCCAAAAAGTGAAGTAGAATTACTTTTTTATCAACATTTTGGTAGGGGTGAATGAGACTCAGGGGTTTGACTTAAGTTTAGGGGGTTCTATCCAAGAGGTTTAACCTAAGCCCCTTCAATTGAACTTCCTTTAATAGAACCCCTCTAAGATTAAATCATGCATTTTTTTAAAAATACATGACTCCAAGAAAAAAAATAGGACTTCCCATAAGTGAGACATAACTTTAAGCTTCCACCTCTCATCGAAGCACATAATTCATAGACTTGGTATTAATAAATCCACTAGAACAACTGCCTCTTTTCCATACACCAATTGAAATAGAGAGTAGCTAGTTGTATCATAGAAAAAAATAGATACATCTACTTTCTATACTACATTCAATAAGTTGGAATGGAAAACACAAAATTACAGAAAAATAGAAGTAGAATTTTAGAAATGAATTGCAAAGCTAAAAAGAGGTCAAAGAGAAGAACATGGTACCAAAAGAAGGAGGCTACTGTCCAGGATGCTAGCATGTCACGTAGACGTCCACGCTAACCGTTGTCATCCGTACGGTCCAAAAATGTGAAAAGATTCTAGAAAACGTGAATTCCCACCCATCCATTCACCCAGTCTGCAAAACGAAAAGGGAGAATGCAACAACAAAGGAACTAGATGATGCAAAAATGAAAATAATAGAAATCTACTATCTAAATTCAATGAAATAATGAAATGGACAAAAGAAAGGAAGAACTACAAACAAAACCTCCATGTGGTTGATAATCCTTCACTCCAAGAATATCTGCAAAAGGAGAGAAGAGATGGGTTGTGCTGCTAAGGAGCTTGCCTCAGTTAAGCCCCAGTTTTGATATTTCTACCTCCACGAGCAATAGATTGATAAAAGATTTGAAAGGAAGGAAATGTGTGTGCTCCTATCCTAAGTGTATATAGGAATTGAGAGCAATAATCAAAACAAGTAAACTAAAGAGATTTACTTCCCTGGTCTATGGGGAAGAAACCCTTGAACATGTGGCCAATGCAATAAAAAGAAAATTGACAATGGTGGTCTACACCAAATAATGCAAACAAAATGGTGGTCTACACCATAGTAATGGCTATAAAATGCAAGACATATTTAAGTACAAAACATAGAACAACATAATGAAATAATCTTACCAGTTTAGACATGAGAGAGAAAGTTGCAAACTCTTAAGAGCTCAAATCAGGTGCATAGATTTAAACCCTAGCAAGAGGGAGCCTTCTCAATGAGCACAAAGTAAAACCCAATACCTCCAAGAGCTAGTGAAGATGATACCACACCACCAGGGAGTACAAAAGTCAATGTAGTTCCTATAAAGATTGAGTTCAACCAATATTTGTAGAGTAGAACCAAGAAAGTTATGTAAGCTTGAGAAAGTGAGAGAGAGAGAGATAATGTAAGAAATTGTGATAATCCATTCAAAATCCACCCAAAAAAGAAGAAAATCTCGAAATGGCATGCAAAGAGACATTATTCTCCTTGGAGAAGCATTACTAGAAAGTCTCATAATCACTAGAGGAATCTGATAATGCCCAAGAACGGTCACCTAGTGGCAAACAGATGTGGGATGCTAGCACATCACCTAGACGTCCATGCGTAGTGCAAACATCTACATATAGCACTCAAGTCCAAGTGATTTCAACTCCTGGTCACACAAGATACCTTAGGACCATGTGACTAACCAAGCATCAAAAAAAATTTGATGAAAGAGAGAAAGAGACCAAAATTAAGAAAACTTTAGCCTATAATGCAGAAAGGAGGTGTAAGAAGTAAGGTGGTTACCAAAAGTAGCGTGAAATTGGAAAGGTATGCAATTTTTGAGGTTACATATAGCCCCCACTTTAGTTAGCTTATGGAACTATATGAATATGCATGCTAAAGTAAAAGGATGGTACTGAAAGTAAATAACATCATAACACCAAAAGGATACTATAGAGGATGCAGAGCTCTTCGAGAGGAGGAATCAAGCCCCCAAGCTGAGAACCTACAAAAAAAATACATTTGACAATAAAAACCTACAAGACAACAATGTTTGAGCATAAACCTACAAAACCACTATGTAGGAACATCACAAACATATACATAAACATGAACAGCACATACATAGAGGAGAAAACACATAGCAAGCAAAGAAAAATTTTGAGTCAGCAAAGTGAAAGAGACCTCAATGTGAAAGGTTGTCTCAATATTATGTGTCATCCCCAAAATACAACAAAAATAATGAAAACCACAAATAGAGGAATTTTAAATGGAGAGAGAAGAATATAATGAGTTGATCAATTTCTTCAAGGAGAGAAGACATACAAATAGATATGGAAGCAATCAATACAAATGAAGAAGAGTACATGACTCAGACACTAGCTTGTTGTGTCACTAGGGGTCATGCAAATCACAATACCCTCATGGATCATAGACTAGCAAGTTATGTTATGGTAGGTGACCATGGATGTAAAAAGGTAAGTTAAATGAAGCACACAAACTAGCAAGTCATATTATACTAGGTGGCTCATAGACTACCAATGCCTTGGGGAGCGTATCAAAACCAAATCCTCAGGGATCTTATCAAATACTAACACCATAGGGGGTGAACACTTTGGGGAGCATAAAATAAACAACACCACAAGGGGTGAATTAATAAGCTACACCTCATGGGGTGAAAATAAATCAAGGTGCATGTATGGATGCACATGTGAGTAGAATATATGCCCCCCTTAAAATATTAGCATGTATGCTATGCAAATATTTTAAGGTAAAGAAAAGGGGAAGAAAGAAGAGGGGAGATCCTTAGAAAGAATGCATACCCATAGAACAAGTTATCTCTGTCCCCTGAATACAGGTGAGGAAAACCACAAAAAAGAATTTTGTGTTACCAAATATAAAGTATGGTTGCACATGATGTTTTACCACCATGAATGGAAATCAGCACATAAAGATAGCTACATGTGCCACATAGTGGGTAGCAACAGAATAGTCTTGTGAGAAAAGAGAGGAAGAACAATGGACCGAATAGAGACCATGCTCAATATCACTTGTCATGTAGAAGAGATGAGTACTTCAATAGCAAGAAGAGTGAGAGAACTCATGTCAATAAGGTATTTAATTTTTTCCTTCAAGGCATAGAATGCATTGGTGGAATGGGAAAGCACTCGATGATATGTACAAAAAGGAAGTGTTGATTGAATGTGTTTAGGAAACTTTTTGTGTGTAGGAGGGGGAAGAGTGATCAAGAAGGATTTTACAAGCCTAAAAAAAATACACTCTTTTTTAGATAGAAGAGAAGAAATAGGTGGAGGAAGAAACCTTTTTTGTTGTGAAGAAAGGTTTGATTTCTTAAAAGAAGAAGCCATAGAGACCCCAGACAATGAAGGAGAGGATGTAGACATAGGAGAAGGCCAGTAACCTAAACCCACTATATAATTTAAGCATGGTATAGGTTCCATAGGGACCTTAACTCCTTATTCCATGCACCCTCCCTAGACCTTTTCCATTGTATCTGTTTTTAGAAATAATTTTGAACCCGAGCCCTAACGTGTCTCCAAATCAAAAAGAGGAGGAGAATCAACATCACTAGCCTTGTTGAAATGAGAAGTGTATGCACATGTTGGAGAAGAAGCAGTAGTTGAATTCACAGGACAAGAGGGATTGATTCTAATACCATAATGTGGATCCTTGTTGAATGTGGGAATGTCAGAGTGAGAAAGGTCAATCTTATAGTCACTAGGTCCATGAAGGGTGAAGTCTAAGAAGGGTGAAGTCTAAGGAGCCCCAATCATCACCAAGCCATGCATTTAAGGATAAATCAAAACCATTGTCAACTTTCTGAGTAGGATTTGAGGATGGGGAATCATCTTTGACAGAAGAAGAAGGAATGAGATTCTGTAGAGTAGGAGAAGTATCAGGTTGGGTCACAAAATCCACTTGCTGACAATACTACATAGCATCCAGATTATCTTTTATTGTGTAAGTCTTGTTTTCTTAAATGAATTTAATTGATACATGCAAGGTAGATGGAACCACACCCATGGTGTGAATCCATGATCTACTAAGAAAGATATTATAAGATAACACACTGAGCATGACATGAAAGAGGGTAGGCAAAGTGACTGGGCCCAATTCAATCAAAAAAATGATTGTGCCCAATGTTTGTCTACCAACATTAACCAGGCCACGAATAGAAAGATTAGAAGGGGAGATACAATACGTATCAATATTAATACAGTTTAACAAGTCTACACTGCAAATGTTGAGACCTAAACCATTGTCAATAAGGTATGCTTGACTCCAAAAGAATTAATTTCAACAATAATGAGAAGATGATCATTTTTATTTTGAACCTCCAGAGATGGTAACTCATATTGCTAGAATGTTATATCTGTGGAATTTGTGTATATGCAATTAAGGCAGCTACATAATTTGCCCTAGTAGAAGATATTGCAAGTATGTGTAATTGGTGTTGTCATTGGTGTCAACTATCATTGGTATGAGTAGTTGGTGGTGCAAGATGTTGATATTATCTTTGATGCTAAGGTTGGTTGAGCAAAGATGAGATTGTTACAATAGTATGAGCTATTTGGTTGATTTTCTTTGCTGAAGATGATTTGGTTGCTTTCAAGAGGTGCTAAAGATGTTAAGAATATGTTTCTGTTGGTTGGTTTCAAAGTGCTTTTGAGAAAATTTGATTAATAAAGGAAATAGTGTGTTGAAGTAGTATTTTGGCTTACAGAGCAGTATTCTGGTTTTGCTCCTCATTTCCTCTATATTGAAGATCTGTCTTTGCAGTTTGGATATGTTGTTTAGAGATGTTTAGAGATGTTATATTCTAAATTTTGTGTTCTAGTTCATTGTGTAGAGGAAGTTGTGCTTACCACTATGAAGACTGTGTTTCTGAAGGTTTGCAGAGGTGTTTGGGAGAAATGTCTTTGCTCCGTATTTCTCTGCAAAGTGGTTTTAGATCTTGCGGTTTTGGAAATATGCTTATAAGGTTCATATCTTTCTTCTATTGAATTTGTTCATGGTTTGGTTCTCTAGAAGTTGATTTCTAGAGATACAGTGCATGACAGAGATAGTTAAGTATTCTGGATAAACATGATAAGGTTGTACGGCAGGTTAAAGTTGTTGCGGAGGAATTTGTTAGATTTTAGGATGTTTTAGGATGTTCATGAAATACTCTAGATTGTGTTAAAGCTTGGTTTGTGGTCTGCAAAGTTGTATTTTGTCTTGAGGAAGTGTGTACTTAAAAATTCATTGTGTTAACACAGGTTTGGCCAACCTTGGGTGTTTACATTATTTGTAGAGTGCTTTGATGATTGTGAAAGCATGAAGTGGTGTGCTTCGATGAATTTAGGTCTGAGCTAAGATGTGTTGTGGTCCACCCTCATTCCTTTCCACTGTAGGAATGTTTAGGTCCAGACCTGATTTGAATTTTTTGGGTTAAGGTGACTTGTCGACCTTGGATAATGTTCTCAAGGTTGAAGATAGTATAAATAAGTATCAAGGGATCATGATTTTGAGTGTGCACAATGAAGGTGATGTGAATAATAGTGTTGATGAATGTGTGATGTAGTAAAAGCTTTTCATGTGTTAGATTACTAGATACAGTGAGCAGAAGGTGTCTACAATTCTTCAGTGTGACTACGAAGGTGTTAATGGCATTGCGGTGGAATTCCTTGTTACATTGAGATGGTCTTCTCCTTGTAACAATCTTCTCTATCTTCTTCTCTATTTTGGTAGTGACCCTTGGCAGTGATCCTTTCTTTTGGGAAGTGAGCCCTTTGGCAGTGAGCCTTCTGGTAGTGAGCCTATTATTTTTCAGTGTTGATACTACTTTATATTGTGAGCTAATCCTCACTATGGTTTTTCCCTTCTTAGGTTTTCCATGTAAATCTGGTGTTCTCTTGTGTTTGTTGTTGAGTTGATTCAGTTTCTATTAATTTCTTTCATCCTTAATCATCATAATAGTTTAAGGGTTAATTGAATTGATGTGGATCTAAATGTGTTTGAGGGTTTTGGAATTATAAGTTACAATTGATTCACCCCCCTAGTTGTCTTATGCATTCAACAATTTGTATCAGAGGAAGGTTCCTTGGAAGAAAGATTAACAGCTTGAAGTAGATCTAGGATGGTGTATAAGAAGGATGTTCCTTTGTTCAATGGAATGGATTATGATTTCTAGAAAAATAAGGATGGAAGGTTATCAGATTTCTATTGGATATGAGATCTTGAAAGCTGTTGAGACTAAATACACTATACTGGAAAATGGTCCAAGTATTACAAATGAAATCAAGGCCTATGAAACCAATGGTAAAGTGAGGTATGCTCTTTTAAGCGGTCATACTAATTCTAAGTTGGTGAAATTTATGAATTTGAAAACTACTAATGAAATATGAAAAAGTTACAAAGTATTTAGGAAGGCGATGATAAGGTCAAGCAAGCTAAAATGCAGAATTTGAAGCTCATGTTTGAGACCATGCAAATGTCTAAAGATGAAAACATTACAAGCTACTTATAGAAGGTGGATGAAGTTGTCAATGGCATCAAAGGACTTGGTGGAGATGTGGATGAAAAATAAGTGGTATTGAAGGTACTCAGAACTCTTCCTAAAGCTTACAGTCATAAAATTTTTTCTATTGAGGAATTACAAAATTTGAATCAATTTATCAAAGATCAGTTGCTTGGTACCTTAACTACCTTTGAAATGAGAGAATTTGGAACAAGTAGTGCAAAGGCTGAGACTACCTTCAAGGCTGGCAAATCTGAGAAGATTGTGGAATCAGATTAGGAGGATTCAGATGATGTGATAGATAACTTTGTGAGAAAAATGAAATTGGGTACTGGTAAGTACAATGGTAAGTTGCCTTTCAAGTGTTTGAGATGTGGAAAGATTGGTCATTATGCTTCAAGATGTCTGGAAATAATTTTGAGAAACACAAATAGGAAGAACAAAAGTAGAGTGCCTAAGAAAAGATACTATGTTAGAGAAGATGCAAGTATATCTGATGATGAATCTGATTATGAAAATGATGAGGCTAATGAATGTATGTTCATAGCTTTAAAAGATGATACTGTTTCTACTAACTCTAAGAAATGTGTGAAGGAAAAGGCACCGGAGGTAAGTCTTATACTGAAGGTACTCTGATATCTACTTTTCATACCAAATAGGAAAACATCTATTGGGTTATTGATAGTGGATGCTCAAATCATATGACCGGTGATAAAAGTAAGTTTGTTAAACTTGAAAAATATGATGGAGGACTAGTTAGATTTGGTGATGATACAGTTGCTAAGATATGTGGAAGAGGCTCAATTAGTTTTGATGGAAAACACAATACTGATGATGTTCTTTATGTTAAGGGCTTAAAGCATAACCTCTTGAGTGTTGGACAAATGTGTAGCAAAGGATACAATCTTGTGTTTCAAGATGGTGGCTGTGAGATCAGAAAAGACTCTAGAACTGTGATTGTTGTTGGAAAGAGGACAGATGGAAATGTTTATCAACTCAAAGGTGGCAATGTTTATTGATTCATGACTCAGATTACTAAGAGTTGGCTATGGCATAGGAGATTGTGTCACATCAATTTTGATAGCCTGGTAAGAATAAGTTTAGTTCAAGATGTGAGAGATTTGCCAAAGATTACAAAGCTTATCAATGCTATTTGTAAGGAATGTCAAATTGGAAAGCAAGCAAGAAGTAGTTTCAAAGTCAAGGATCAATCTTCTATCAGACTATTGGAATTGGTGTATACAAATCTCTGTGGTCCTACCAAGGTAAGGAGTTTTCAAGGTGACAGGTATTTCATTCTATTGATTGATGATTATTCTAGGATGACATGGGTTACTTTTCTCAAAGAAAAAATTGAAGCCCTAGATAAGTTCAAAGCATTCAAAGTCATGGTTGAGAATAAAATGGATATGAGAATCAAATGTTTGATGTCTAATAGAGGTGGAGAGTTCACCTACAATGAGTTTAATATGTTTTGTGAGAATCATGGAATAAAGAGGCACTCATCTGCCCCTAGGACTCCTCAGCAGAATGGAGTGGTTGAAAGGAAGAATAGGACTATTGAAGAAGCTGCAAGGAAAATGATAAAAGAAGCAAACCTGCTGGAGGTCTACTGGAGAGAAGCAATTCATATTGTTGTTTATATACTATAGAGTGCAGGCAAGAACAAATACAAAGACTCCTTATGAGTTATGGTATGGAATGATTCCTACTGCCAAGTACTTCAGAGTGTTTGGAAGCAAATGTTATATCAGAAGGGATGAAAAAATCTAGGAAAGTTTGATGCAAGGTCTGATGAAGGTATCTTCCTTGGGTATTCTACTAAAAGTAAAGCTTATCGGTGCTACAAGAAGAGGCTAAGAAGGATTATTGAGAGTACAAATGTTAAAGTTGATGAAGATATATAGAAGAATTCAGAAGTGAATAGATATGAATCAGTTGAATCTTCTTGCAGAGAAGAAGAAAATGATAAGGAAAAGGAAGTGCAGGTTGAAGAGGAAGAAGCTCCAGAAAGGACTCCTAAAACTCCCAAGTATGTGCAGAGACATCATTCTAAAGATCAGATCATTGGTGACAAGAACAAAGGTGTGTTAAGAAGAAGGAAAGTTGTTGAAGAACAGGTAAATCTATGTTTACTCTCTAAAGTTGAACCTAATATAGTAATTGAAGCATGCAAGGATGAGTATTGGATCAAAGCTATGGAAGAAGAACTAATGCAAATTGAGAATAATTAGACTTGGGAACTTGTCCCAAGACCAACAAACAAAAATGTGATTGGAACTAAGTAGGTATTCCAGAACAAACTGAATGAGAATGGAGAAGTGGTAAGAAACAAGGCAAGGCTTGTGTGTAAAGGTTACTCACAAGTAGAAGGAATAGACTATGAGGAAACTTCTACTCCGGTGGCAAGAATGGAGGCCATTAGATTATTTTTGGCTTTTGCAGCATATAAGTATTTCAAAGTATATCAAAAGGATGTGAAGTCAGATTTCTTGAATGGTGAATTGGAAGAAGTATACATAGAACAACCGAATGGATTTCAGTTATCAGATAAACGAGATATGGTTTGTAGGTTGAAGAAGACACCATATGGATTGAAGAAAGTCCCCAGAGCTTGGTATGCAAGGTTAAACAGGTATTTAATATAGCAAGCATTCAATAAAGGTTCTACAGATAGCAATATGTACATCAAAGTAGGAGAAGATCAAATTTTGATTGTGAAAGTATATGTGGATGACATAATTTTTGGAGGAAATGAAGGTATGTGTAAGGGTTTTGCAAATGAAATGCAGAAAGAATTTGAAATGTCAATGTGTGGTGAGATGAACTTCTTCCTTGGGTTACAAATCAATCAGATAGATAAAAGTATTTTTATTTCACAATCAAAGTATGTCAAGGAGATAATCAAGAAGTTTGGAATGTGTTATCCTCAAATCTAGCACGCTTAATATGTGGGATAACCCCTATGAAACTTGTCCATTTTGTAGCCCACACACTCTAAGCACACAAAATGAGGTGAATCACATTTGCTCTTGTGCATAAGCATCAATCTTCATTGGTTTGTCAGAATTTGCAAGATAAGTCAAGTTGTAGACTTCACTTTACTTTCTAGAGTTAGAATTTTTCTGTCAATGCAAGGTCGACAAATTTTTCCACCACTGCATCTTAAAGATAATTTAAAGTGTAGGGTCAGTCAAATTTGTTGACCCTGCATGTTAGTCTACCCAGTTGCACAGTCGGCAAAATTCATCGACCTCGCAACTGTTGGTTCACGTGAGTGTAATTAATGCAAGGTTTTAATTGCATTTTGGGGGCTTTTAAAATCATTTTTGTTTTGTTTTTGTTTTCATTCTTCTTGCATAACCTACCTAATCCCTTTGCGTCTTTAAAGAGCCCTTAAATTTGCTAGTGTGTGCCTATTGAGCGGATTCAACTAGCAAGTCAAGCTAGGGTTTTGCCATTTTCCTACCTTTGTCATGGGGTATTCTTCTTCCCTTCCATTTTCCTTTGTTTGTCTACATTGTTAATATTTATGATTCATGTTATTTTCCATCTTTCTTTGAGGTTTGTTTTGATCTATTTGTGTTCCTAGGGTTTATTGAAATGTTTTTCTTTTTTTAGATCTTGTAGTTTGTGTTTTGTTCCCACCATCTAGAAATAACTAAACCTTAGTATAGATGCCATAGACCCCCGTTTCATAGATTGGTAGCCTTGCAATGCCTAGGGGTTCTCAAATTTTAAAACCCGTTGCCAAGAATTTTATCTATTGACCAGTAGTTTTTGTCATCGATATGGTAAGTCTTTTGCACAGTTCATCTTCATTTATGCGGTGGCAGCATTTTTTTTGCCTCGGCATATCAAGTTCAAAGCATGGTTGTGAATTTTTAAACAACACCACTTAAACTCTAAGTCATCTATTTGGTGTAGTGTTGTCATTTTTCACTGACTATGCATTACTTTGATCCCTACCTCCCATGTAGGATTGGCAAATTTCACCAACCTTACACCAAGGTCTTGTATAAACGCCTTTGAAGTTTGTATGGTTTCTTCTTCCCTTACAAGGGTGGCAAAAATTGTCAACCTTGAATTACTTTGCAAAACACTTCCTTTGTAAGGTCGACAAATTTTGCTGACCTTGCAATTCTTGCAAAAGCTTTACCCCATTTGCAAAGCTGGCAAATTTTGCCGACTTTGCAGTTACTTGCAATTTTTTCCCACTTGCAACGTTGGTAAAATTTACCAAATTTGCAAAATCTTTTTGTACTACCATTAAATCCTGCAAGGGCGCTAAATGCCACACCTTGTTTGTATGTACTATATAATTATTCTAGATTAGTGAACATTTACTATGATTTTTTTACTTTGAGTAAATTACAATTGTGTGAAGGTAATTATTGTGGTGTTATATCTGCATAAATTGGAAAGTTGTTTTAAATATTTAAATATTATCAATATGATTATGATGTTTTGCTTCAGCTATGTTTTGGGGAACTAACCTATTGATGTCGAGTTGAGTGCAAATGACTGCAGGTACTCGTCGAAGACGAGAACATGGTTGAGGTAGAGATGTTCTGGCCACTTGGCAAGAAATGTTTGGGATGGTTAACCCTGATGCACTCACACACTCACGTAGTCTCATATTGCATTTTGAATGTCTTATTGTTATGCATCATTATGTGGATAATAAATGCGATGGATGGTTAGATACTTAGAAAATATTATGTTTTAATTGCGACAGTAAGTTCCTTTCGAATGCTTGATTTAGTCATGAATATTAATGTCTTTACGTTTTATATTTTAAATGGTATAATTATGTTTGAAATGATGTATTTTATAAAATTGATGTATGGTTATATTATTTAATAATAAATAATTAATAAACGTTTGTTATTTTTATAAATATGGATGTTTAGAAGACAATATCTAAACTAGACTTAAAATATTTAATTACAATATATATATATGTGTGTGTGTGTGTGTGTGTGTGAATATATTATTTTATTGTAAATACTTCTTGATTTATTAAAGTAATTATGTATTAGTATTTGTGTTTTATTAAAAATAGTTAAATATATTAATAATATAAATATTATCTTTAGAAATCTAAAATAAAGAGAATTAAAAATAAATTACTGTCATGCAAATGACAGAAAGCTTTATTTACTATCATGCAAGTGATAGAAAACTAATTAAAGTTGTTTATTCTAATTAAATAGAAATATGAGAGCCTTTTTAATGGAAAACTCATGCAAAACTGAGGTATCGATCAATTATGAAAGCTGGTCAAAACCAAAAATAATGGACGCCAATTTTAGGGTGGATTTGTAATAAAAACAAAAAAAGGGTTAGTAGAAAGCGTTAATCATCTACAAGCGACCAATAGCTTTGGTTCTGGGCAGAGACAAAAATCAATTGAAAGTAGCAATTGAAAGGCATAAATATTGAGCGACCAAGGCAGAATCGTCCTTCTTCTTTCAGCTCAGGAATCTTGGTATTTTCCTTGTATGTTTTGCAAATAATAATGATTGGTTGACTATTAAAAACCTTAGTTATTATGGCAGTTGAATGTTCTTGTTTCTGGTCTGCATCCTATCTATCTGGCCACTGGGAATCAACCCTCAAAATGCCTAGCATTAACCTGTTTCTAGTGCTCGTCCCTTGTCTTTGTTTTACTGTTTATCCCTCTCTCTTACCTAGTGTCGACCTGTTGTTGGAAGTGTTTTTAGCTCTTTTAAATCTAATCGACCTACATTCTAACTCTCTTTCCTATCGCCAACCTTCTTTAACTACAATGCTGATATTGGATCAGCTTGCTATTTTATTTCATTGACTCTGCTTTTCTTGCTTATTGGATTGTATGCTAAGTAGAAAACCCCTCTCTATGGCCGCTGTCTTAAACCTTGAATTTGAAATTTAACAAACCCCTGGTCGCTGATAAAATCCCTCCCTGGAAAACATAAAATTGATAATTGTTATCTTTCTTTTTTTGCTATTAAAAATTAGTCTTTTGTTGGAAGTCAACCTCTTCTTATTGATTAAACAATGTGCAAATAACTCTTAAACTTAGTAGATAAGTATGGGATTCCTATAGCTATATTTTTACCCTATTTAGAATGTTGTTCTAAGACTTGTTTAAGTCTAATTATGAACTCTTTTATTTATTTTTAAACTTTGTTACAGTTCTTGTTGCAGTTGTGATAGTAAGACTGTTTATTGTTTCTTTAAGTTCCTGTCACAGTTGTGATAGTAAGGTTGTTTAAAATGATTTAGAAAACTTATGTATATTGAATGAAATAATTCTTGTCATAGATATGATAGTAAGATTAATAAATAACTTAGAATGCTTATTACATTACAAATTATGAATGAAATATGGATTTAGTCATTAAATTAATTTTAGTAGTTTTATAGATGCAATTGTATGATCAATGATGAATTATTTGCTTGAAAGTGTGTTTTCTTGATTGATGTTTTGGGAAGGGATTTAGAGATAAATTATAGGAGAACATTGATTGTTTTATTTTATTTATTTATTTACTTGTTTCTTTGGGAAAGAATTAGATTTTTATCTAGGAATGTTATTGGGTTACTTCTGGGCTAGGATGTCGAATGTGGATTATCAGAGATGGCTTTTCCTCTTTTCAAGAATTGACCGGTTACTATTTTTCTAAGGTTTAGATCTAAACAAGCTATCATTGAAAAAGATGAATATTTTGTCTAGCAAACTTATTGATATATATCTCTGCCACATCTTGTTGTGAGGTCATCTGCATTTCATTATTTAGAATTGCACATTAGACATAAGGTTACATCGGGTGTTCCCACCTGCCAGTTGTTCCAGGTAGCTAGACATTTTGTGCAAGGCTGGGTTTCCTTCATGTCATGAAGGGATTCAGGGAAGTGTAATTGCTTCATGGTTGGGTGGAAATGTGGCTGAGCTATGTTCTCGTCTCTCGGCTCGTAGGAGAACCACTTGGTTCGTGGTGACTGGAGAGTGTATTGATTTATTTATACTTGGATGTATTATGGCATGAATGCGAATGGACTTTGTATATTATTTTATAGTGCTTTTACCTAGATTGAGCATGATATTTTGTAAGATTTAATGACTTTTATTGATTCATATTTTTGAGATTTATCTTTTATTTGTGAAGTTGTAATTAAGCGGATTAATTACCTCATCTTACTTTCATTACTTGTGATGTTGCAATTTAAATGGATTATTTGCTTTATTTACTTTATTTACTTGTGTGACGGTTTGGAGAGGCTTTTACACTAAAATTTAGCACAACTATACTAAGCCTTCCAATATGTAGGGTTGCTAAAATTTAGCACCATTGCACCCACCTTGCAAAATATTTCTAACACTGGGAAATTTTCTCACTTTTCCCCAATTGCCTAATTTCACTCCATTTTTCACCTCCATCATGCTCTAGCCCCCCAAAGATCATGCAATTGCTCAAAATTTTCCCACCATTGCAATATCTAGTCAAGCAAGTTTTCCTAACACTACAAAACCCTGAATTTTGTGTTACAGTCTCCTATGCACGCATTTCAAGATTTGCATTTCAAAGGATAAGCTTTTCTTCATATGACAGATCCCCCCTTGAGGAAATCAAAAGCCATGAAGTATAAATATCAAGGAGTCTTTCCATTGACCTCAGTAACCTCCAATATTGATGAAATAAAAGATACTGAGATTGGTCATGTTGATATGGCCGAGTTTGTGGAAAGGACTAAATAACAACCACTCAATCATGGAATGAAGTGCATAGTGAAGAGTAACATTCAATTGGTAGCTACATTTTCTGTAGCTACACACAATCCTAAATTTGTTCTCTAGGTGGCAACACATTACAATAGGTATGATCAGAGTGTTAGAGACTCCAATGGAAATGTGATTATGAGGTTGGATACAAAATTCTTTAACAAAGCTTTCATGTGACCTAGCATTGATGCATATGCAGATATTGATTTTGATTATGCACAAAAGGAATATAACAAAGATCTTGAGACTGCTAAGAAGGTAATTAATAGTAGGTGGTTGAAGACTGCAAGGCCAAATATTTCAAGATGGCCTAAGAACTTTCCTCGCAGTGACTTCATTGAAGAGGTTAGTGATTGGATCACTCTTCTTAGTAGAGTGAGTGGTCTACCTACATCTTCGACCTTCCATGAATGGATGTATTTATACATCAGGATCATAATGAGAAGGAAGCAACAGATCTTCTGGGGAGTCCACATCAATGATGCAATTCATGATCAACTCATAAAGGTGCACAATTTGTTTAGGTTCTATATGACATCACATCTTGTCTATGTTTCTGCTTCAATGATGAATTTTCCTAGGTTAACATCAAAAGGAGATATGAGAGTGGTTCTATTTTACTAGTATTATCCTCAGATAACTCTTAATGGAGGTATTCATCATTTTAGAAGAGATAATGATGCTTTCTTTGCTACTTTCTTGTGTTTGTTTGATCCTCAGTTGGAAAAGAAAAAGGTTTCTGATGAAGCATGGTTAGTGGTGAATAAATATGGTTGCTTATACCTACAGTTTCCTACATTTACCTATTTGAGGGTTGGATGTTTCATGGGGTATCCTTACATGCTTCCAAGGTACCCCAGTGATAAGATTGTGTTGATGAAATTGTGTAGATAGGTCATGGCAGTGCACAGTAAAAAAATGGAGTCTAAGAAGTTAGGTTTCATGTTTCCTATTGAAATTGGCCAGTACTCTATTTCAACATCCCCAAAGGCTAAAGCTGTAGAGTTTGAAATGCAATGGGTCACAATGAAATCTTACAAGAAAAGATCCAATTTTGATTACAGAGGGTTAAAAGATAAAATCAAGAGATCTTTAACCCATGTGCATAGAGTTGAGGATGTTTGGGTTGGTTGCAGGATAGAGGAAGAGATAAGGAAAATGGATTACTACCAGTTAACTTTGAGTTAGATTGAAGAACTTGACTTGGTAGATATTCCTAAGGGTATGGAAGATGATGGTGATATCTTGGATCTTGCCTATGTGAGGAATAATGTTGCAGACTCTCTTCTACCGACAATCCAACGACCTCCAAGAAAGAGGTAACTTCTATTAGACAAAGGTTTCAACCAATTTTGGCTAACACAAATGTATGGTTGGAAGAAAAGGGAATTCATTTGAAATACTTTGTAATTGGATTAGAGGAGGAAACTCAAGATCCCACTGGTAAGAAGACTAAGTTGACAACAAAGAATAAGAGTGATGCGCCCAGTTCTAGTAAAAGTACCAAGCCTAAGCTCAAGTTTGTTACAAAAGGCGGTAAGGATAAGACAACCATAGAAGGGCCATCAAATGAAAAAACATCTACTAAAGAACAAGAAGAGATTGTTTAAGATGAAGAGCAAGAAGAGATTTTTCAAGATGAAGAGCAAGAAGAGTAGGAACAACATGAAGAACTGAAAATGTCTCCTCATGAGAACATTTCAGAGGAGCCACATGTTTCTTCTTCCCTAAATACTTTGCCAGTTTCTACTGCTACTCCTACTACCATAACCATTCATGTTACTCCAATTAATATTCCATCTTCTAGGTCAATTCTGTCTATTCATTCATCTCCTTACTCTAGGAAAATTTTTGATAGTCCTAAACATAGTTTTGAAACTACCTTGGGTTCTCCCCCATCTTTTCCAAGTTTGTCTTCACCGTCTTTTGGTATAAACACTTAATTTGATTTAGATCAACTCATGACTGGGTCTGTACAAATTCCAAATGTAGATATTCTTGGTGTTGTTTTTACTAATACTTCACCTATTATGACATCAACTTTTGTGAATGCAATCTCCTCTTCACAAACCATGGTTGTTGATTTAGATGGAAGTTTGTCTACACTTCCCCATTGGCTCTCATCTCATACACCAAAGAGGAAGAAACAAGCCATCTCTCCAGACAACTTTGACTTTGAGCAATTGGCACCTAGAAAGACCAAGACTAAGAAAAAACCACAGACTCTTTCTAGGTTGTTTGATGACAAGGGTTACAGGTATGCAAAAGTAGCTTATCCTCCTCCTGAAAAATTTATTGAAGAGGTTGATATCAATAATTATTCCATCTCAAGGGTTGAATTGGTAAAGATAACTCATGAAAGTGCCAACGATGATGCTTAGTCTACATTGAATTCTCTTATTCTGATATTTGATGAGGTGAAAAAGATGAAAGATCAGTATAAAGCTAAAGCAGAAGAATTGACTTCAGTGCTCCAAAATATTACCCTATCTTCTAAATCAGTTGAACCTGTGGCTATAACCATTGAAGATCCAATTATTCAAAAGGTTGAAAATGTTCATACAAGAGGCAGAGTAGTCAGTGAATTTTTGGATAGGATGATTGCACAAGGATCACAACTTTTAAAATCTTCTATGGAAAGAATGGAGAAGATGGAAAGTATAAGAGCAGAGTTAGATAAAGTTGTTGATACTTTCTCTCAAGAGTAACAAGACTTGGAATGCAATTTGTAGGATTGGGTTAAAATGAAGAAACTTAAGTTGGGTACATTGGTGGAAATTGGGATCATTCCCAATAGAGAAAAGTTTGTAGAGGTCAAAGAGACCATGATACATAGAGTGAGTGTCATCAAGGAATTGATGAAAGACTTGCAAAGTGCTCATGAAGTTAGTGAAGACAATGATGTGAATCTTGTTAACAAGATTGAAGAATTTCCTTGTAAGTTGCTTGATGACAACCAAAAGTTTCTTTCCTTAGATGTCGTGATTCAGGAATTCAACAACATGATCTAGAAGGAGTTTGAATATCAAGCCTTTTTAGTGGCTTCAATGGATAAGTTGTTGGATATTCAGTTAACTTTGGACAACCTCGAAGTGTTCTTGGGAAGGCATGAGAAATCTTGCAACATCGTTAAGGATTCAATAACAAGGGTCATTGCTATCTCCAAACATACTTCAGGACCTGATACTAATGAAGTGCAAGAAATCATGAAGAAGTATGAAGATTTCATGGAGAAGGACGGTGGAGAAAGATGATCATGCCTTAGTTTATTTTTCAAATATTTTCATGCTTTATGTATTTTGTTCCGGACATATTTACATATTATTTTCAAATATGTAATTACATGTAAAAACAGAGAAGTCCTAAATCAATTTGGACTCTTTTGTTGAATAAGTCAAAGTAGTTATAGATTTCCTATTTTTTCTCTTGACCTCTCCCTATAAATAAAGAGCGCCTCTTATGTAAATATTATCTTTTATCTATTGAAGCGAAGTGCTGCGATTTCAAAGAGCAATTTGAGACTTTGAGCTAATTTTGTAAATCAGTTTTCAATCAATATAAAGAAAGAAAGTTGGCATCCAATCTTTGTCTTAGATCAAGTTTGTTGTCATGCCCACATTCACCATGTGGTTATGACACGATAACCACATGTCATGGCCATATTTGTCATGTGGTCATGACACGAATTATCAAAAATTTTCCCTCCCGACTTTACAAACCCCCTCGTGCGCAATATCTACACTCAGTGACACTCGCACACAATGTAGTTGGCTTAGCAACTAACGTTCTGTGCATCGCCCGAAGGCAGGGAAGGTCAATCACACGGGATGGTATGACACACACTTCACCATCCCTAAGTTGTGTAAGCAACTAAGGGGGTGTATGTCGCAAGAGTGACACTAAGAGGGTTAGATTCCATCTCAGAATCCTAAACCTAGGGTCACTAAGTGAAATGAAATTGATTTCATTATGAGATGAAATCTAACCATAGGTCCACTCAAGACCTCACTAAAACATTAATCTAACATTTTAAATAAAATGGAATAAAATGAATGATCTAATAAAAGCATTTAACTCAATTAAACCAAGAATAATTTTGGCAGCATAACGGGGCATTATGGAATAAAATAGGATAACTCCTATAGTGATTTCGGCAGCATAACGCCACCTCATCAACTATAGGAGGTAGCAAAATTAATTTAAAATTAAATCCCTAATTAAAACCCTTTTCAAAATTAAATAAATTAAATAAAACATTTGAGTCCTATCTCCTTTCCCAACTATTTTCAAATAAATAATTCTAACTAAAACTATAATTTGAAATACATTTAAATAAATAGTCCACTTTACTAGTTTTAACACCCTCAATATCTTAAAAGCTAAGAGCATTTTAATTTAACTATGCAACTAGGGAATAAAGAAATGAATAAATTAAATACACCAGGACAATTTGAATTAACTAAAGGAATTATTAAAAAATCCCACAAATACTAAAGGACAAAATAGTCTACTACACTAAGTGGGATTAACAAATAATCCAGATAATTAAAAAGAGAAAACCACACCTAAATTATAGGGCACCAAACCTTAGAAGAGTATTATAAAAGCACACAAATACCTCATTGGTTTTCATTAACAAGTTTGTTTTCTCTTGGCAGGTTACAGGTGTTGACCTATTTTGCCTCTACCTAGAGCCAAATATTCCACCTTGTATTTTCCTTGAAAATCTTTTAGAAATGCATGTACAAAGTGTAAATTCTTCAAATACTCATGCATGCCTTGTCAAAAAATCTCAAAATCTTGCTTGAGCAATCCTTGCAAAAAACTCAAAAAAACCCAGAAATCTTTTGTTTTCAAGTGCTTTCTATCGCTGGGATTCTCTGAATTTTACAGCTTGTATTTGTATGTATTTTTGAATGTACATTTGCATATACATTCGCCTTTGTACATACAAAGGAATATGCAAAGGATATACACAAGGCAAAATGTACATTGGTGAGCTTGCAAAAAAAATTTCCATTGGTCTTTGAAAATGGTGAAAAAATGAGTTGTATGCATTTTTCAATGCATATTGGGCCTGCATATACATTGGGGAATCTTTTGCAAATTCCCAGAATATTCTGTGAATGTACATCAAGATAGATGTATATCGGGTTTGTATGTTTGCACATACAACCCAATATACAATGAAAAATATACAAGGCCGACTTTGATACATGTGCTACAGTGGAATGTATGTTGCCAATATACATTCGCAATATACAAAGACAAAGATGCATTTGCTACAGTGTCTTGTATTTTTCGCTTTGTATGTTTTCACATGCATTCGCTGATATACAAGTAGATGCAACTGGTGGGGCCCGCGCATATACAAAGAAGATTGTATGTTTCGACATACAAAGATCACATGAATACTGGAATGTATATCGGATTGTATGTTTGCACATACAAGGCCGATATACAAGGAAATTTATACAACCCGGACCCGAATAGAAATTTCAATTTATTCTATGTTGTTCTTGGGTCGGCCTTGTATAAAGGGTGATTGTATATCAGCGATATACAAGTCAAAGATACAAACAATGTATACAAGGTGGACTTGAATCGAAGATCAAATTCAGCATATTCATGTGTCAGGTCCGCCTTGTATGTATAAGTGTTTTGTATATTTGCACATACAAAGAAATGTACAAAGAAAGGGCGATACAAGCCGGACCTAACAAGGCAATCAAATGCAACTAATGGTCATTTTGGGGTCCGCGGCTTGTATGTTTGCATATTCAGGGCTGGGCATACAATTCATGGGGCCCGCACATACAAAGGTGATTATATGTATATACAAGTCACAAATTCAAGGCAAATGCATCAGCTACAGTGGCTTGTATATTTTTGGCTTGTATATCAACGACATACAAACCGATATACAAGCAGTGAACATACAAGGGTCAGATGCATGTTTGTATGTGCAAGTTCTGTATGCATGTTTCGCATTGTATGTTTAAATATACAATCACGATATACAATGGCCAACATACAAGGAGGAACATGCAGTTTTTAGCAATGGCCCTAAGCTTCATTCCAGTGACAAATCAAATGGTGCCATGTGTTAGATGAGATACAAGGCCAATTCAAAAGGTAAAGGCCAGCGTATATGCAGATTCAAAATGCATATACAGAGGGCATTTTCAAAGAGTTGTTTTAGGTGCCAAAAATAGCCTGATATACAAAGTGCTTTGTACATGCAAAGGCAATTTCAGAAGCCGATTCAGATGGCGATATACACATAGATGCAAAGCGATATATACAAGTGGTTGACCAAAACTTTGACTGCCTATATCTCCTCCATCCTGGTGAATTTTGACATGTTGCAAGAGGCAAAAATGCATGTTTTTGTCCATTCTTTCATTTGGTGGGGTTTTCAGGGGTTTTTGTCACCTTTCAGTTTTGAATCTAGCTTTGCATATTTTGGTCAAGTGGACGTTTCAGCAACCTCTTGTGAGTAGATAGGGATATTTCTTGCATTCATTGCTGCACAGGGAGGAAGCTGCTCGCATTGATGATCAAATATCTTTCCACCACCCTGTTTTAGATATCTTCATATACGCATTGCTGAGGATCGATGAGTAAGTTGCTGCATTAAAGACTCAAATATCTTCTATCTGCCCAGTGTTAGATATTTTGATGCCATAATTGTTGCAGGTGGACAGTCATTCAGGGCAGATATTTTTCTGATACAACTCATAGAGCAATTTTTGTAACCAACCTAGGTTAATTTGGAATGCTATATATAGGCATTCATATGATGTAAATAAGGTTGGAAAATTTTTGGCATAGAGGCTTTTCAGTTTTCCAAACAAAGCTTTTCTGTTACTGTCCCTTTGCCTTCCTACTGAATATATGCAAGTTATCATACCTCTTTTACTAATTTTCTAGTTCTGTGTAAATCTGTATTTGGTTTTCTGTGAATGTTTTGTTCCTCTCAATCATATTGCTTCTTACCTCTACTAGAATCATCTAATCTGTGTATACATACTTGATATATCTAGTTGTGTTGTGTATTTTTTAGTTCTGTGGAAGTTTCTTTAAATCTGTCTGGTGCATCACCTTTTTGTGTTTCAAGTTCTGTTGTTTCATCTTTCATTTTAAAGCATTCCTTCTCCCTTTTCCCCCAAAATTTAGTAGTTTTAGGTGATAATTAGGCAAGGAAGCAGGCCTTCTCTGGAGGTCTGATCTCATTTAGCAAAATCCCACACTTAGAGATCATTCCTATTGTGTCATTGGAATGCTTGGAATCCTTCCGAGTAGGGTGAAATTTCATGTGACAATAGTTTCTGGCACGCCCGGTGGGACTCTACAACTTTTATTACTAGTTTTGATGTGCAGCCAGTGATTTTCAAACCTGTAAGAGGTTAAACTTGCATATTTGGTGACTCACACTGAGGAAGAACAAACAGATCAGTTTTTCTTATACATGTTTTATGAGAAAGATTCTAACCAGGAGTTCAATTTCATTTGAATATTTGTAGCTGTCTCCACCTAGAAGGCAGAGTAGAGCTGTAGCAAGGACTCTAATTTCTAAAAGGATACATTCAACTCCACCAAATTTTAGACCAGTTGCTTCTGTAGTTCCTGTAGCAACTCAAACAAATCTACCCCCAGCTGCTCACATGCTAAGAAATCAACCATTCGTGGCTTTTGATGGGGGCAGCCCTTTAAACCTAATAGTACATGATGTTATACCCATGGCAGCTTTGAAGAGTGCCTTATTTCATAGGGGAAAATTAGACTACTCCTATTGAGCACATTAGAGACATAGCATCTCTGTGTGGTGTACATCATGTCACTCAAGAAAATGTAGCCATTAGGCCGCTGGCTACCTCATTCAAAGGGAAGGCATTGCAATGGTTCAGGAGTCTACCAATGCAGACTATTACAACCTAGGATGATCTAGGAGAGAAATTAAACAAACAATTCCAAGACAAATCAGATAATCTATCATTGGTTGAACAAATGACCACCATAAAGAGAGCTCCTCAGGAGCAAATGATGGATTTTAACTTCAGATTTCAAAAGACATGGGACAGAATTCCTGCCATGGTAAGACCTCCAGCTGAGTATGCATTCTTGTATTTTTTGAAAGCCCTGAATAGTGATATTTCAGTAATGATTCAATCACTAGGAGGTACTAGTTTACCAGATGCTTATGAATTAGCTATTAGGGCAGAGAATAATCTGATTCAGGCTAGAAAAATAGCACCCAAACCACCAGTACCCATCTTTCCGAAGATTCAGGCTTCAATGCCTTTGCCAATCCCATATTTTGCCCCTTTACCTACTGTGGCAGCATTACCAAGTACTGCCAATTCTGAACCTGCTATCACTAGTTCATCTCAAGAGTTGAAAGAAATTAAAAATAGCCAGCAAAAAATAGATAATATCTTGCAGACCTTTGGGAATGAGTTAGTAAACATTAAAAAGCAGCAATCCTAGAATAGACAGCCTTATCAGCCTCAACCTCAAGGGCAAAATCAGCAGTATCAAGGCCAAAATCAGCCTTACCAAGCTAATAGGCCACATTATCAAAATAATTACCAAGGTGCCAGGCATAATGTGAATCAGAGGCCTTTTCAGCCTTATAATCTAGCATCTATTAATGCAGTAAGGGACCTTGTCCCTACTCAGAACAACCTTGCAGCTGAGTATGAATGGTGTTATCCATGCAATCAGCCACACAATCAAGCAGCCTATTCAAATGGAGTCATAAATCAGGCTTTAATGGTGCAAAATGTGGCAGTCTCATAGCCAAACATGCTAAAAGATGGAGCTGCACAACAACAGGAACAACCTCAGAACGATTCTGCCTTCATAAATTGGCAGGAAGGTGAGTTCTGTGGCATAAACAGCGATAACACCTCAGTTGCAACAAATACAAGAGCCAAGAAGAGGGGTTATGAGATAGGCCAAGCAGCAAATAAAGAGAAAGGACATGCTGGTGCTTCTACCTCACATATTCCCCATATTCTACAAAGAATTAACCTAGTAGCACTAAGGGAGATGCCTCATTTGCAATCAGAGGTTGCTGCTACAAAATCAAATTAGAAGGTAAGTGCCATCCCACCTTTCAATATTATTGAAAATATGAAGAAGATTAACGTGACAATGTCCATGTGGGATTCCCTAGCCATCCCTGGCCAAAAGGACATATTGCAATCTGCCTTGTCTGATTTGAAAGTAGCTAAAGATACAACTATTGACCCAAATAGGGTTGTCCTTACCAATTCATCCGAGGATAACAGCAAATAGCCTAACAAAAGTGCTAAGCCATTCCCATTTTATGTATCATTGATAATTGGAGATAAGTTAGTACATAATTGCATGGTGGATAGTGGAGCAAGCAGTTCTGTGATGCCTAAGCAGATTGCAGACCAATTAGGGCTCAAGTACCAACCCTTTGAGAAAGGTGTACTCCAATTAGATGGCACAGCTATTAATATTGTGGGTGTAATAAAAGACCTAGGTCTCACTCTGTGTACCTGCCCCAATGTTTCCATCTCCCAGGAGGTATTTATCATAGATTTGCCTCCTTATTTTGCTATGTGTTTATCAAGAGAATTTACAGCCAAGATAGGAGGATATTTATCCTCAGACTAGTCCTACATGTTTTTCAGGACCAGATATGGCACTAAAGTAACTTTAAAATCTGAGTTGCTTTCAAATCATCACATAGAGCCTTACACACCAAGTGTCGTTAATGCAAATTGCATTATTTCTGATGATCCTGAGCTTATTGCTGCTCAAGAACTACAAGCTGAAAGCATACCAGAGGTACTCTTAAAGGAGTGGGTCTTAGAAAATAGTGTGGATGATCCTGAGGGACACATCCAAGAAACTGGTATGGGGGTTTATATACTACATGAGCCTAAAGCAGCAATACCAAATCTGGTAAAAGATGTTGAATAGCAAACAGAACAACAAAATGAAGTATGGAAAGTGTACTTTGATGGCTCAAGGAGCAGGAATGGATCTGGAGGTGATGCAATGCTGGTGTCACCCCAAGGTGAAAAATATTTTTCTTCTTTCTGTTTCGCTTTTGCATGTACAAACAACACTGCTGAATATGAAGGATTAATTCAAGGTTTGCAATGGGCAAGAAGGAGGAAAATAGGATGTTTGCAAGTGTATGGTGATACTGAACTCATTGTGAATCAGGTAAGAGGAGTGCATCTTACAAAAAATGATGTTCTGAAGTGCTACAAACATAGGGTGTGGGACATAATTGAAGAATTTAATGCTTTCAATTTGATCTCTATTCCAAGGAGTCAAAACTATCATGCTAATAGGTTAGCTACAATTGGGGCTCAGTTTGACATCCCCAGTGATATTCAAAGGGAGAAGGTATAGCCTTATGTAAAAATAATGGACATGCCTTCTATCCCTGACAATAATATTTATTGGCAAGTTTTTAAAAGTAATGAGCAGATCCTGCGTTTCTTGTTAGAGGAAGATAAGTTTTCTGTGATAAATCAGGATAAGCTCAAACATCAATATGGCAATGATCAAATTGTTTAGTTGAGAACAAAAAAGTTGCCCAAGGGATTGGTAACCTTGGAATCTATTTTTAGTACAGATGATCGACTGAAGAAAAGCAAAACTAGTATGCAGGTAAAAGAAGAGCATTATGAGGAGCTAGAAATTTTCAAAGGTAATCTTCTTAAAATCGGTAAAATCTGTTCAACTAAGGATAGAAGAGCTTTTATTGCTCTTTGTTGAGAGTTTGAAGATTTGTTTTCTTGGGATTATTCAGACCTGAGGGGGTTTAACCCTCATATTGCCCAGCATACTATAGAGTTAGAACCAAGTACAAAGCCTGTGAGGCAAAAGAAAAGACCTTTAAATCCAAATCTTGAGCCTCTAATGATTAAAGAACTGACCAAACTGATTGAGGGGAAAATCATTTTTCCAATCAAGCATACTTCTTGGGTCTCCAACCTCGTCCCTGTGAGAAAAAAGAATGGGGAGATTAGGCTATGTGTCGATTTTAGAGACCTCAATAGGGCCTCCCTAAAAGACCACTATCCATTGCCTTCAATGGAGCAAATTCTGCAGGTAGTGGCTAGCTCAGAGAGATTTTCTTTGCTTGATGGATTTTCTGGTTACAATCAAGTGTTAGTCAAGGAGGAGGATCAGTTGAAGACTGCTTTTACCACCAAATGGCGTACCATGGCCTACAAAAGAATGCCTTTTGGCCTCTCGAATGCTGGCTCTACTTTTCAGAGAGCCATGGATATGGCCTTTAAGGGTTTGATGTATAAATTAGTGTTGGTATACCTTGATGACATCACAATTTTTTCTAAGAATGCAGTTGAGCATTTATCACATCTGAGGTTAGTATTTGAAAGATGCAAGGAATTTAGGATATCTCTCAATCCCAGGAAGTGCTCACTGTACACGAAGGCAAGCTGTTAGAGCATGTTGTATCAAAGGAAGGCATTACCATTGACACTAAAAGGGTAAGAGATATTCTGGAGCTGCCTTTACCAAGCCACAAAAGGGGACTGCAAAGCTTTATTGGTAGAATCAATTTTCTGCGAAGATTTATCCCTGACATTGCAAATCTATTGAAGCCTTTGACGTCTATGTTGAAGAAGAATACAGTTTTTAGTTGGACGATAGAGGTCAAACATAGCTTCTAGTCCATAAAGGAGGTGTTAGCGGCTGCACCAATGTTGGTAAATCCTAATTTCTCCAAAGACTTTATCTTATATGCTTATGGTGACCTGGATACCATCTCTGTGATTTTGGCGCAACAGCAGAATGAGGGTTTTGAGCAACCAATCACTTTCTTTAGCTAGGGGCTGAAGGAGTATGAGCAAAGGTATAGCTTTGTCAAAAAACATGTCCTTGCAGTGATAAGAAGCCTCAAGAAGTTTTGGCATCTTGTTTCTAATAATAAGATACATCTGATGGTCGCTCATCCCAGTGTAAAGGAGTTCTTGTTGAGTAAAGATGTTAGTGAGAAAAGGGCTGGTTGGATCACCAAAGTCATGGAATATGGCATAGAGATCAAGATAACCAAGCTTGTCAGAGGTAGAGGACTTAGTGAACAACTCGCTACCAGTTCAGAGAATGAAATAGAAAAGGAAGAAGAGGTGCTTCTGACTATTGAAGAGGAGCATCAGAATGATACAGCAGCAATAGGCACCAGTTGGGTTAATGACATGACTCAATTTTTGCAAATTGGTGAATGTCCAGTAGGTCTAGATAGAACTAAAAGAAGATATTTTAGACTACAATCCATTCCATATGTTTTAATAAATGGCATCCTTTTCAGAAAGGACTTTAATGGTGTATTGTTAAGGTGCATTGATAAATGTCAGACTGACAAGGTGCTATATGAATTTCATGATGGAATAGCAGGGGGTCATTTTGCCCCAAGGACTACTTCTTGGAAAGTAATGAGAGCTGGCTATTACTGGCCCAGCTTGTTTAAGGATGCCCATGCATGGGCTAGAAAATGTATAAAGTGTGCCATTTTTGTTGGTAAAGAAAGGCTGCCAGCTTTACCTCTGCAGCCAATTCAGGTAGAGCAGCCCTTTATGAGATGGGGCATTGATTTTATAGGTCCTATTAACCCACCATCAAGTGCAGGCTATAGGTGGATACTTATAGCTATAGACTATTTCACAAGGTGGTCTAAAGTAGTGGCCCTAAAAGAATCCAATGAGAATGTTGTTTTAAATTTTTATTGTGATTTGGTTTCTAGATTTGGAGTGCCTGAGTCTATCATCTCAAACAATGCTTTGGCCTTTGTAGGATTGAAAATAACTGACTGGGCTATTAAGAATGGGATCTATTTGAATACTTCATCAAATTATTACCCACAGGGTAATGGCTTGGTTGAATCTACAAATAAAAATCTCATAAGGATTATTAAAAGATCAATGGAGGATAACCAGAGGACTTGGCACACTAATCTAAAATTTGCTCTGTGGGCAGATATAATAACTCCTAAAAGGTCTATTGGGAACTCCCCATATCTGCTAGTGTATGGAAAGGAGGCAAGGTTGCCAATGTTTATGGAACTGCCAGCACTAGACATTATAAATCAGTTGGAAATGTTTGAAGCAGAAGATTCCATGGCTGCCAGATATGCTCAACTAACGGAGCTTGAAGAGAGTAGAGATAAAGCTATGAAGGCAATGGAGTATCATCAGCTTCAAACAAAAAGAAATTTTGACAAGAAGGCCACCCCCAGAAATTTTAGAATGGGTGAAATGGTGCTTAAATGGGATGAGTTGAAAAGCAGACCAGGAAAGCATTCCAAGTTTGACAACATGTAGAGTGGCCCATTTCTCATTACTGAATGTAAGGAGTACAATGCATTTCAGTTGTCAAAAATGAATGGAGAAAATCTGCCTATCCCAGTCAATGGGATACACTTGAAGAAGTGTTTTGAGGTATGACTTACCTTGTAAAGTAATAGATTAGATTTCTTGCTTTCAAATAAGTGCTGATGCACAATAGTTTGGATCCTTTTGTTTTCCCTAAGTGTTGTCTAGCACAGTTGAAGGGGTTTCCTTCAGCATTCTTTTTGTCTTGGCTTGGTCTTCCAAATGTTCTTCACTATCAAGATGCTGAGTTACTAAAATCAGGATTCCTTGTCAAGACATATTTTGTCTCTGTATGACTCCATGCCCAATGGACCCTTAAGGCCACTGATCTTATGTTTAGCAGGCAAACATCCCATAGAAGTCACCAAATTGTTGACCTATTTTGCCTCTACCCAGAGCCAAATATTCCACCTTGTATTTTCCTTGAAAATCTTTTAGAAATGCATGTACAAGGTGTAAATTCTTCAAATACTCATACATGCCTTGTCAAAAAATGCCAAAATCTTGCTAGAGGAATCCTTGCAAAAAACCCAGAAAAACCCAAAAAGTTTTTGTTTTCAAGTGCTTTCTATCGCTAGGATTTTCTCATTTTTATAGCTTGTATTTGTATGTATTTTTGAATGTATATTTGCATATACATTCGCCTTTGTACATACAAAGGAATATGCAAAGGATATATACAAGGCAAAATGTACATTGGCGAGCTTGCAAAAAAATTTCCATCGGTCTTTGAAAATGGTGAAAAAATGAGTTGTATGCATTTTTCAATGCATATCGGGCCTGCATATACATTGGGAAATCTTTCACAGATTCCCAAAATATTCTGTGAATGTACATCAAGATAGATGTATATCAGTTTTGTATATTTGCACATACAACCCAATATACAATGAAAAACATACAAGGTTGACTTTGATACATGTGCTATAGTGGAACGTATGTCGCCAATATACATTCACAATATACAAAGACAAAGATGCATTTGCTACAGTGTCTTGTATTTTTCGCTTTGTATGTTTTCACATGCATTCGCCGATATACAAGTAGATGCAACTGGTGGGGCCCGCGCATATACAAAGAAGATTGTATGTTTAGACATACAAAGGATCACATGAACAGTGGAATGTATATCAGATTGTATGTTCGCACATACAAGGCCGATATACAAGGAAATTTATACAACCCAGACTCGAATAGAAATTTCAATTTATTCTATGTTGTTCTTGGGTCCGCCTTGTATAAAGGGTGATTGTATATCAATGATATACAAGTCAAAGATACAAAGAATGTATACAAGGCGGACTTGAATCGAAGATCAAATTTAGCATATTCAAGTGTCAGGTCCGCCTTGTATGTATAAGTGTTTTGTATATTTGCACATACAAAGAAATGCACAAAGAAAGGGCGATACAAGCCGGACCCGATAGAGCAATCAAATGCAGCTAATGGTCATTTTGGGGTCCATGGCTTGTATGTTTCCATATTCAAGGCCGGGCATACAATTCATGGGGCCCGCACATACAAAGGTGATTGTATGTACATACAAGTCACAAATTCAAGGCAAATGCATCAGCTACAGTGGCTTGTATATTTTTGGCTTTTATATAAGCAACATACAAACTGATATACAAGTAGTGAACATACAAGGGTCAGATGCATGTTTGTATGTGCAAGTTTTGTATGCATGTTTTGCATTGTATGTTTAAATATACAATCACGATATACAATGGCCAACATACAAGGAGGAACATGCAGTTTTTAACGATGGCCCCAAGCTTCATTCTAGTGACGAATCAAATGGTGCCACATGTCAGATGAGATACAGGGCCGATTCAAAAGGTAAAGGTCCGCGTATATGCAGATTCAAAATGCATATACACGGGGCATTTTCAAAGAGTCATTTTAGGTGCCAAAAATAGCCTAATATACAAAGTGCTTTGTACATGCAAAGGCAGTTTTAGAAGCCGATTCAGATGGCGATATACACACAAATGCAAAGCGATATATACAGGTGGTTGACCGAAACTTTGACCGCCTATATCTCCTCCATCCTGGTGAATTTTGACATGCTACAAGAGGCAAAAATGCATGTTTTTGTCCCTTCTTTCATTTGGCTAGGTTTTCAGAGGTTTTTGTCACCTTTCAGTTTTGAATCTGGCTTTGCATATTTTGGTCGAGTGGACGTTTCATCGACCTCTTATGAGTAGATAGGGATATTCTTGCATTCATTGCTGCACAGGGAGGAAGTAGCTCTCATTGATGATCAAATATCTTTCCACCGCCTTGTTTCAGATATTTTCATATACGCATTGCTAAGGATCGATGAGTAAGCTGCTGCATTAAAGACTCAAATAGCTTCTATCTGCCCAGTGTTAGATATTTTGATGCCATAACTGTTGTGGGTGGACAGTCATTTAGGGTAGATATTTTTCTGATACAGCTCTTAGACCAATTTTTGTAACCAACCTAGGTTAATTTGGAATACTATATATAGGCATTCATATGATGTAAATAAGGTTGGAAAATTTTTGGCATAGAGGCTTTACAGTTTTTCAAACAGAGCTTTTATATTACTATACCTTTGCCTTCCTACTGAATATATGCAAGTTATCATACCTCTTTTACTGATTTTCTAGTTCTGTGTAAATCTACATATGGTTTTCTGTGAACTTTTTGTTCCTCTCAATCATATTGCTTCTGACCTCTGCTAGAATCATCTAATCTGTGTATACATACTTGATATATCTAGTTGTGTTGTGTATTTTTCAGTTCTGTGGAAGTTTCTTTAAATCTGTCTGGTGCATCACCCTTTTGTGTTTCAAGTTCTATTGTTTAATCTTTCATTTTAAAGCATTCCTTCTCCCTTTTCCCCCAAAATTCAGTAGTTTTAGGTGATAATCAGGCAAGGAAGTCGGCCTTCTCCGGAGGTCTAATCTCATTTATCAAAGTCCCACACTTAGAGATCATTCCCATTGTGTCATTGGAATGCTTGGAATCCTTTCGAGTAGGGTGCAATTTCATGTGACAACAACAGGTTTCAAAAAGGGAGTGCAAGTGGGAAGGTACCTTCCCAAGTGGAAGGTATCTTCCCAAGAGAAATTTTCTAATGATTTACTTTTTTTTTCCTAACATGTTTTTCGACAAGTTGCTCAAGATTTCATTTTCTAACATCTGCTTGCTTTGAAAAGTTTAAATTTATGTTTTCCTTTTTACATGCATAGGAATCCATGTCTTCTATTTCTTATATTTGAATAAAAAAATCTAATCTATCAAGTTCTCTAGTTTTCTATTCTACCCTTTTTTTTAAAAAAAGAAAGCTTCTGGTTAAATATTTTTTAAAATCTTATTCACACAGGGAATAAAAATTTTAAACCAGAGCATAGAAAGAACAATGTGACAATATATATATATATATATATATATATATATATATATATATATTCCACATACTGTTAATAAAAATACAAAGAGGTTTGCTAATATAACACAAAAAGGGAATTTTCTTCTATTTTTTTTGTTGCATTATAAATAGAGAAAGTACACACACACACACACACACACACACACACACACACACACACATATAGCCTGAGTAAGGATTAAATAAAAGGCTGAATGAGTATCTAGGGCCAACTGTAGGTAGCATATAGTCCAGAGTCTAAGAGTAAAGTTGGCAACATTGGAAGGCAAGGCTGAGCCCTTTTAATGGCCGACGGCCTAAGCTTTATTCGTAGGTTTCAACATTTAAGAGAATGGTAGGGGGCGGGGCTCCCACCCCACCCACAAGGTACTCTCTATGGCTGGGACAGGGGTCCTGTCCCCCATGTCCCACTCAAAAAAAAAAATCACGGTGGCCAAGCTTTCTGTCCCTACGCAGGGCACCCCTCTAACCCTAAGTTTTAAATGAACCACAAGTAAAATGTAAAGTGCCTTATATGGCCAGTGAATGGATCATTCATTTGACTAAGAAAAATGAAAATTTATAACAATACATAAGGTATATATATATATATATATATGTATGTATATATATATGTATATATATATATATATATATACATATATATATATACATACATATATATATATATATATATACATACATACATATATATATACATGCATATATATATATACATATACATATACATATACATATACATATATATACATATATCTTGTGTGCAAGGTTCTGACATACTAAAAAGAATTCATTGGTAAAAAATAGTTAGCCACTATCATAAAACACTAATTTTTTTATATGATTACATATATATATATAAAGATATTTAACATTTGCCCAAGTTACATAACCAAGATAACTATATTAATAGGTACACACACACACACACACACACACACACACACACACACACACACACACACACACACACACACACACACACACACACACACACACACACACACACACAAGGAAGCATAAAAAATTAACTAAACACAAGTATCATTCTTTTGCAAAGTAGGATTTCAATTTAAGGAGAAATAAAGAGAGAGAGAGAATAACTATTTAAATAATAAGGATCACATCAATAGCTAATTTTATTAATTTTGTTTAAAACATCATAACAAAGGCAATGAGGTAAACTTTTGATAGAGAAGTAATTTTCATGCAACACATAACATAAAGAATTATATGTATAGTATTTCCATAATTTCACTAAATAGATTACAAGGTTATATTCCCAAAGGTAAGGTTACAACTCTCTTGACTTTCACTACCCAAATTAAAGATTAAACTTAATACAATCCCCAAGGAGGGAATAGGCAACTCAATGCCTTTTCATATACAATAATACATAGAGCCACTAAAATCTTGTGTTCTCCACTAAAACCAAGCTCCACCATAGTCTCCAATGTACCTACAAAGCATACAAACAAGGTATCCATACCCATGGGATGCTCTCCTCCCAACCTAGGCCTAAAATAGGCCACCCCCAAACTAGGAAGCCTTACAACAACCAAGTTTCAAACCATAACAAAACAAACACTCATATCAAGCACAACAACACCCAACCCAAGGCTTAACACAAAACTAATGCATCTTAGAAATGGATTTGAAGGGTGAGAGAGTGGACTCACTTTACTCAAGGAGACCCACACTCTTAATACACAAAAATACTCATTATTCACTTGGCCTCTTGACATACTTCTCATTTCACAAAACCATGGCACTCATGCCATAACCCAAACTCCTCAAAACTCCAAATGAAGGCCCTTGGCCACAAATCAAATACCATAACAAAGATGGGAAATCGAGGACATTCTCATCCTCTCTCACCCTATACTAAGGTGAGTTCTCTCACAAGGAGAGCTCACCCAAACAATCCATAAGACCCACAACACATAAAACTACAATAACATAAGAACAAAACATACATAAACACATTGCATAAGTAAAACAATAAATAAATGGCTTGAATCCTTGAGAAATACCTCTCAAGATTCAAGGATGGAGTGTGTTTGGTGAAGAGCTTCCACAAGTTCTCCCAAAATCTCCAAGTCCTTCTCTCTCCCAACACAAGTATAAAATTTCCCAAAAGAAATAAAGAAAAGCACTCTCATCTCCTCAAAATGAGAGAGATATAAAGACAAGGCTCTCAAACCCTAAGAATGAGAAGGTGACACTTGTCACCCTCTCCTCCATCCACATAACCCTCACAACCCCACAAGAATGTGGAGGTGACACTTGTCACCTCCCCATTCCACAAAGCTACACATTCTCCCACAAGTGCTCTCACACATGTGTGAGAGCATAAGGAGATGTGAGAACACAAAGGGAAGCTTCTTATGAATGAGAAAGTAACACTTGTCACCTTCTCATTCATCACATAGGGAAGAGGTTCACACATGTGGGAAGCTTCTAAAGCATGAAAAGAAAGGGTAACCTGACCCAAGTAGGTGAGGCTAAGGTTAAGTGAGATGGTGACCTTCCAACCACCCTCACACTTCCCAAACTCGTCACTTGACCCCAGGGTCAAGTTTGGGTGACCATACAAGGTCCAAATTAAGTTTAAACAAGATAGGAATGGTCCTAGACTCTAGGGGTATGACCTAGGGTCAATATTTGACCATTAGCAACACTTAGAAACACATAAAATCACTTAAAAGTGGCTTCAAACATTTAGCACTTAAAAATTGTGCAAACTCAACATTACACTTTTTACAACACATCAAAAGATAAATTGAAAAGGTATAAAACCATACAAAATGTCATAAATCAAATACAACAAGATCAACATTCTCAAACACATGTGACCTTAGTCCTACTTAGGACTACGTCAGCTAAACAGGGAATAACATATGGTTATTATCTGAGCTCCAATTTTCCATGGGTATGGAAAGTAACCTACACACTTCCACAAACCCATTAATAGCACATGATAAATTAACCGAAGAAAATGAATGACATACATTACACATACATGATCGCAATATCACATACAACATCAAAATAATCACATGATAATATAATGTCTCTCAAATCATCCATTACTCATAAGTAGAAATCAGGATCACATAAGGTAAGAGATAACATCAGTCTCAACATCTAAGAACATATCAATAGCATCATATGACATCCTAGCATCTAACATCATATCATCAAATGGAAATCTAACATGCCATCTAACCATCCATAAAGCATAAACTATCTATCTAATCAAGTATAAGATAAGGTAATAAGGTCCAAGTGTGGGATCAACAGTCCCCAAAATCCACAAGACCATCATAAATCCATCAAAAGAGTACTATAAGCAAAATAATACAGGTGAGGTAAAAGTAGGCCTCACATCCTCCCCTCCTAAGACTGTACTTCCTCCTGGAAGTGAGCAAAGAGGTGGGAATAGTGTCCTCAAACTAGCTGCGTCCTCCCATGTGGCTGAGACCTCATCATAATAGTCCCACTGAACTCTAACCTGGTTCAGTTCTCAGCTTTGAAGGCCCAACATCTAACGAGCCAAGATGTGAATTGGCTCCAAAGCCAACTACCTATCTGACTCTACCTATAAGGCATCCATTCTAAAACATGAGTCATGTCAGATATATAACGTCTTAGTACAAAAATATGAAACACATCGTGGATGCATGACAGACTAGGTGGCAAGGCAAGATGGTAAGCTATGGGTCCTATCCACTCCAAATTCTCAAAAGGTCCAACAAAATGAGGTGCAATCTTAGAGCCTTTTCCATAACAGATTGGACTCTTATGTAGCTGCACTCTCAAGAACACCTTATCACCCACAGAGAAGCTCTGATCCAATCTCTTGGTATCGGCATACTTCTTCTAGCTATCCTATGCCTCTTGCAATCTCTTCTTAATCAAAGTGACCTGCTACTCTATATATTGTACCAACTCTGGTCCAATAGCCACTCTGTCCTCTATACGGTCCCAACTCAAGGGAGTCCTGCACGACCTGCCATACAAGGCCTGATAGGGAGGCATACCTAATGAGTTGTGATGCCCATTATTGTAGGCAAACTCAACCAGATATAGGTAGTTGTCCCATCTATACTAGTGATCCATAACATACATGTGAAGCATGTCCTCCAACACCTGATTCACCCTCTCAGTCTGCCCATCTGTCTTAGGGTGATAAGCTGAACAAAAGTTGAGCTGAGTGCCCAACACCTACTGCAATGCCCTCCAAAAGGTTGAAGTGAACACTGAATCTCTATCAGATATGATGCAATGAGGCACCCCATGAAGTCTCACTATGTCATCCAAGAAAATCCTCACCATTGCTGGTGCATTGTACATCGTGCATACAGGTGAAAAGTGGGCTACCTTGGTCAACTTGTCAATTGTCACCATGATGGCTCATGGCAACGAGCTAACAAAGGTAGACCAACAATGAAATCCATGGAAATGGTATCCCATTTCCACTTCGGTATCTCGTGAGGATAAAGTAAACCTGCTGGATACTAATGCTTGACCTTCACCTCAAACTCTACAATGTCATGCCTCATACCTACCCAATGGTACAACTGCCTCAAATCAGCATGCATCTTCTTCACCCTAGGATGTGTTGTATATGGTGCTCTATGAGCCTCTGATAAAACCAATGATCTAAGATCACCTATAAGGGGAACATAGATGCACTGACAATGTCATAGAAGACCATCTGCCTCAAGAGAATACCCTGCAAACTTGCCCTTAAGGGCCCTCTGCTACTGCAACTCCCGCTGAACCTTAAGAAACCACTCATCCTCTGGTAGGTGCTGCAAGATACACCCTCTCAAGTCAACACACAAGACCAAGGTTAGGACCTTGTGGTGCCTCTAACTCAAGGCATTGACAACCATGTTCTCCTTCCCTTTGATGTAATGCACATCAAATTCATACTCACAAAGAAACTCCATCCAATGCCATTGGCAGGTGTTTAGATTCGGCTGCGTGAAGATATACTATAGACTATGATTGTCAGAGTATAACTTGAAATGGCATCCTAAGAGGAAGTGTCTCCATCAAACAAGAGCATGAACTACCACTGTGATGCAGAGGTTAGGTAGAAAAAGAAAGGTTGTAGAAAGTTCACTAAATGAACTTAGATCACTTTCCCCAAGAGGGTTACAACGTGGTGTGTGAAGACAAAACCCACACAAGGTTGTTCCAGAGATTTATCTAGCCTAGGACCACTATCCAATGTCCTTCTCATAGGCTGCCCAACTCTCACCTTGAAGAGTTGCTATTCAATCCCTCCTTTCTACACAACCACCTTGTTTTGACTCACAATTTTCCTACCCACACCTCTACCAACATGGACAACCACACAAATCAACATATACTGACTTATGACATGCATGAAACTGACCCCAACCTCTCATTCCACTCCTCCAATAGCAGAGGACATCAAGTTTTTGTATGACTATCTTTTGACAGTGACAAGGAAGTTTCTATCATGTGCCTTTATGAACAAAAATAGTGTTGATTCCACTACTCACAATAACCTTCCCATGCATCTATTAAGGACAGCAACAACAAGAGTTTCTTTGACAAAAAGGTTATAAACTATATTGGACTGTTCACCAAAAGACTATCTTGCAGCATAGTTAAAGAGGAAACCCTTCTCTTGAAGCATAACAAAGACTTAAACCTTCAACACCCTTCCAGGACTTCAGATGACCATCAATGTTTAATGCCTACTCAACATTTAATGTGAGAAAACCACTAACTACTTATGTGCAGGCCCACACAGTGTTTAAAAAAGGTAGAGGACAGCAAATAGGAGGATGACTGTCCTATGACAGTTTTGAAGTTTCCATTGCTTCTTATCTCCTTTGAGAAGACTCCAAACTACAAAAACTCCTCCAACAAAGATCACAACACCACATGCAACCATAAGGATAGATCCCTACTATTTTGACACTCACCGTAGTACTACACTGACATAAGAAGTACGGTAGATTGGTTGTCTTCTATGAAACAAGGTTAAAGAGTAAGTTATCCTTGCAAACAAAAAGACAATTGACACCATATTAGTCATTCATAGACATTCTATGACCTTCATTGTTTGGTGCAAGAACCAAACACAAAATTGAAGTGTTTTATCCTCCATCAGCCCTGTAGACCGTACTATACCCACGTGCAAGACAACAAACTATCTTTTTCTGTCATCTATTGGTAATTGCCTTCCAAGGATTGTCTAGTTTAAGATTATGGACAAGAGGTGTATTAAGGATCCTTATCTGGAGTGTAGGACTCTTATGCAAACCTGTATCCCTCTTAAAACAAAAAAAACAACTCCATCTTATCAATGCTATGACTGTTTTCTTCTACATTTGTTGTCCAAAGTCTCTTCTCCACTAACTAGTTACTATTTGACTAGATAGAGACATGCCAACCACTATGAAAGAAGGAGAACAACCTATCAAACAACAAAAACATGCAAACTATTCTAAATTCCTCCATCTCATCAAAAGATGATTGTTCACCTTCAGAAGACAGAGGAAAAAAACTCCATTTTACCTCAAAACCCTAGGTAAAGAGGGTTTAATCCAATATTCATAGAAAGGAGAAGATCTAACACCTCCAAATGTTTCAAAACCTCAAATCACCTGCAAATGGAAGCCATGACCCAGAACTAAAGCATTGAAAAAAAATTACTTCCCAAGCAGCCCGTACTTGGCCGTACCAAGACTATTTTCACAACAAAAAATAGAAAAACACAATTTTTTTCTTAAAAAACTCCTTTTTGCTTTATTATATTTGGCATGTTTTTAACAACTGATGTATATAGGAAGTTCTAAAAACTCTTCCTCTTCCCATTTGTCTGCACAACTGCCTAGGAAGGCAGAAAATCAAATGGAAAAGGCAGTTTTAATAAAACAAAAAGTTTCTAAAAGAGAAAAACCTACAAAATAGGTCTTTCAAACCTTCTAGTGGACTAGTCAAATAAAGTGGACTAAGTCCTTATTACAACACATCAAAAATGGCTTCTAAGCCCTTAGATAAAACCAAAATTAATAAGGTCATCAAAATATTATATCTGAAAAAGAATTGTAAATTGAAGCTCCTGCACCATACTCCCCCTGTGGGAAAAACTCAAGTCCCTTGAGTTGCCAATTGTTGAAGTGTCATGCCATGCTTCAGAATATCTGCTTCAGTCATCTAGGTGGCCTCTGAGTCAGGGAGATCCTTCCATTTCACTAAGTAGTCCTTATAGACACCTCTCTGAGTCTTCTTGATAACTTTGGAATCTAGAATGCACTCCAACTGTAAAGGTTTGCTTGGAGGCAAATCCTTGATCCAATCATCATCTTCAAGCACCACATCTGATCCACTTTCATCAGGCAATGGAGGTCTGAAAGGAAAAAGATCACAAACATTGAAAATAGGAGAGATACCTAGGCCATCTGGTAGCTCAATCTCATAGGCATTTGGACCGAATTTGTGCACTATCCTACAAGGTCCAATCTTCTTCATCAGGAGTTTAGTTGGTTGACCCTTTGGTAACCTTTCTTTCCTCAGATATGCCATGACGAAGTCACGAACTTTGAACTGTACTTCTCTTTTCTTCAAATCTGCCTTTTCTTTGTACTTTGTAACTGATTTTTCTAGTTGTAACTTGACTTGATCATGAACTGTTTTCATGGAGGTAGCAAACTCTTCACCAAGTGCACTCCTTCTATCCCAACCTTGGAGATCCTTTAGTTCAAGTGGCCCTCTTGGATGAAAACCATAAACTATCTCAAAAGGACTTTTACCAGTGCTCCTATTCCTTGAATCATTGTAGGCATATTCAGCCTGACTGATAACCAAATCCCATGCCAAACCATGCTGCTTTGTAAGGCACCTTAGAAGGTTTCCAAGAGACCTATTAACCACCTCAGTCTGACCATCAGTTTGTGGATGGTAGGCTGATGAAAAAGACAATTGTGTGCCCAGCTTCTTCAACAAGGTCCTCCAGAAGTGACCTACAAACTTAGAATCTCTGTCAGTTACAATGGACAATGGTAAACCATGCATCCTTACTACCTCTCTGAAAAATAGACCTGCAACATGAGATGCACCATTTGTGCATTTACATGGCACAAAATGAGCCATCTTGCTGAACCTATCAACAATGACAAACACACTATCCACCCCTCTGGTTGTCCTGGGTAACCCAAGCACAAAATCCATGCTGATACTTTCCCAAGGTCTGTTGGGAATGGGAAGGGGCTGGTATAGACCTACATTTGAAGACACACCTTTGGCTCTTTGATAGATTGCACGGCTAGCTACATATTTTCTCACATCTGATTGCACCTTTGGCCAAAAATAGAACCTTGTGACTTGTTCTAGTGTCTTGTCCAAGCCAAAATGTCCTCCTAAAGAACCATTATGCTTCTCCTTGATGATGTTGTCCTGCATAGAGCACTTAGGAACACACAGCAAATTGCCCTTAAACAAGAGGCCTTCCTGCAAAACAAAATCTGCATACTCTCCATGGAATGTGTTAGCCAAGTTCACACAAACATCATAAGCCTCTTTAAAATCAGAATCTTCTTTATATAGCTCTTTTAAACAGTCAATACCCATGCTTTCTAACTGAATTTCCTGAACAAGAAGCAACCTCCTACTCAATGCATCAGCTACGTTATTAGAGACACCTCTTTTGTGCTTAATTGTGAAAGTATACACTTGTAGCTATTCCATCCATTTAACATGTCTATGGTTTAATTTTTCTTGACTATTAAGAAAGCTTAAAGCATGATTGTCAGTAAACACAATAAGTTCCTTGGGCAGCAAATAATGTCGCCACTTCTTAAGAGCTTGCACCATTGCATAGAGTTCTAAGTCATAGGTAGAATACCTTTGCTTGGCTTCATTCAACTTTTCTGAAAAGAATGCCACTGGATGTCCTTCTTGGCTAAGAACAACACCAATAGCTTGCTGATTTGCATCACACTCAACAACAAATACCTTATCAAAATCAAGGAGTACTAAGGTAGGTAACTCAGCCACCTTTGTTTTCAACAACTCAAAACTATCATCAGCTTCCTTTGTCCACTGGAATCTACATTTGACTCCACCCTTGATGGTGTTGAGGATGGGAGCACTAATGTGACTGAAACCTCTGATAAACTTCCTATAGAAAGTCGCCAATCCATGGAAACTTCTCACATCTCCCACTATTTTTGGGGTAGGCCAACTGAGAATAGCCTCAACCTTAGAGGGATCCATCTTCAAACAGCCATTAGAAATGACAAATCCCAAGTATACAAGTTCAGTTTTCATGAACTCACATTTGTCTAAGTTGATCATCAACTTGTGCTCATGCAGCTTCTCCAACACCTGACCAACATGCTTCACATGGTCTTCCCTTGTCCTACTGAAGATTAGTATGTCATCAAGATAAACAATAACAAATTTACCAATGAATTCAACTAATACCTCATTCATCAGGCGCATAAATGTACTTGGCGCATTACTAAGACCAAATGGCATAACAAGCCATTTGCAAAGACCTTCATTGGTCTTGAAAGCAGTCTTCCATTCATCTCCCTGTCTGATCTGGATTTGATGATATCTAGATTTCAAATCAATCTTTGAGTCATAACATGATCCACCTAGGTAATCCAAGAGATCTTCAATCCTTGGCATTGGAAATCTGTATCTTATGGTGATCTTGTTTATGGCCCTGGAATCTGTGCATAGCCTCCACTTTCCATCCTTCTTAGGAGCAAGTACACTTGGAACTGCACAGGGACTTAGACTCTTCCTAATCAGCCCTTTCTCCAGGAGATCTTGAATTTGTCTTGCCACCTCTTCATTTTGCTGTGGAGTCAGCTTGTATGCAGCCTTGTTAGGCAATGTAGCACCAGGTATTAAGTCAATTTGATGACTAATATCCCTCATGGGTGGTAAGGAGTTGGGAACTTCCTCTACCACAAGGTCTTGATACTTATCCAGAAGTTGCTGTACTTCCAATGGAATCTCCTTCTATTTTTGTTCTTGCTGATATGATCCACTCTTGGGCTTCATGACCAAGACATACCCCTGGTTGTCATTCTCCTTCAAGATATTTAGGAATTCATTTCCATTCACCAACATGACACTACTGTTATTTTCCTTTCCCCTAGGCTGCTCCAACAAAGGATCCATTTTGAATGGCCTTCCATTCTTGGTGATGACATAAGTGTTCTTCTCACCATCATGCTGAGATTTCACATCATACTGCCAGGGACGACCAAGAAGCAGGTGACATGCATCCATTGGAATGATTTCACATAGTACTTTGTCCTTGTAGTCACCAATTGCAAATTCAACCCAAGCTTGTTCCTCCACCATGAAACTTTGGTTCTTGTTCAACCAAGAGATCTTGTGAGGACTGATATGAGGCAGCCTCTTCAACTTGCACTTCTCAACCATCTTAGTGGATACCACATTCTCAGTAGACCCTGAATCCACTATGATTTTGCAGAGTTTCCCATAGGCTAAACCTTGGGTTCTGAAAAGATTCTTTCTCTAAGGAGGCTCTTGATTCAATGACATCTTCAGCATAGACCTTTTTATCATCATACTCTCTCCATCTAGAATAGGTGCAGCACTTCCCATCGGTGGATTCACACTTTCACAGTCATCATCTTTCACCAATTGATTTCTCTTCCCACTATCATGAGAGCTGCTGGCTTTCCCTGGACATTTGTTCATTGTATGGCCAACTTGGTTGCAGCCATAACATCTTCCAGTGAAGACTCCTGGTCCTCTACCACCTCCACCATTTCTGCCTCTACCATTATGATTTCTACCACCTCTGAAACCTCCTCTATGCTTTGTTGCTGATTGAGTTTCTTGTTGGCTGTTATTTTCAGTTTTGTTGAACTGTCCACGGCCAAAATTGCCTCTACCTCTTTGATTTCTGCCACCTCTACCTCTGGCACTTTGATCACCCTTCCTTCTCAATTTTTCCTTAGCTCTGGAAGCCAATAGGAAACATTCATCCACTATCTTTGGTAACACCAAACGTATCTCATCTTGCAGATTGTATTTTAGTCCATTCAGATACCTAGCTACCATCCCTTTTTCATCTTCATTATGATTGGCCCTCATACTGAGTCTATGAAATTCTTCTATGTAGGTAGCCACATCCATGTCTTTTTGTCTCAAATTCTAGAATCTCCTTATGATTTGAATCTCATAGTCAAGTGGCATGAACTTGCTTCTGAGCATAGCCGCCATTTTGCTCCATTTAGTGATGGGACTTTTCCCAATCTTCTCCCTCTCACTTTGCATATAGTTCCACCATACCAGTGTAGAACCTCTTAGCCTTGTCTTGGCAAACTTGACCTTTTTGCTATCATTAAACTCCTTGTAATCAAAGAAGTTACACATAGCTTCTATCCAGTCGGTGAGAACATCTCCATCCAACTTGCCATGGAAGGTAGGCACCTCCATCTTGGGATCACCACTATCTCCATGAGCACCCTTAAGTGCATTCAAGAAGGCTTTCTGATTTGTAGACATATCCTACTCCTGAGGATCCTCTTCTGCCTCTGTTTCTTCATTTGTGTCTGAAGAACTTCCTTCTTCTTTGGTCTTGCTTTAGACTTCTTCTCTTCTTGCAATTTTGCTTCTTGTAGTCTTGCTTCAACCATCTCTTCCACCAACTTCTTGATGGCATCTTGACTCATTGTCTTGGGAGGCATTGTACTAGCCTCTGTTTCAATTTCCTCTTCTGACATACACTTTCTTCAATCAGAATATTGGCTCTGATACCAATATGATGCAGAGGTTAGGTAGAAAAAGAAAGGTTGTAGAAGTTCACTAAATGAACTTAGATCACTTTCCCCAAGAGGTTTACAATGTGGTATGTGAAGACAAAACCTACACAAGGCTATTCCAGAGATTTATCTAGCCTAGGACCACTATCCAATGTCCTTCTCATAGGCTGCCCAACTCTCACCTTGAAGAGTTTCTATTCAATCCCTCCTTTCTACACAACCACCTTGGTTTGACTCACAATTTTCCTACCCACACCTCTACCAACATGGACAACCACACAAATCAACATGTACTGACTTATGACATGCATGAAACTAACCCCAACCTCTCATTCCACTCCTCCAACAGCAGAGGACAGCAAGTTTCTGTATGACTGTCTTTTGACAGTGACAAGGAAGTTTCTATCATGTGCCTTTATGAACAAAACTAGTGTTGATTCCACTACTCACAATAACCTTCCCATGCATCTATTAAGGACAGCAACAATGAGAGTTTCTTTGACTAAAAGGTTATAAACTATATTGGATTGTTCACCAAAAGACTGTCTTGCAGCATAGTTAAAGAGGAAACCCTTCTCTTGAAGCATAACAAAGACTTAAACCTTCAACACCCTTCCAGGACTTTAGATGACCATCAATGTTTAATGCCTACTCAACATTTAATGTGAGAAAACCACTAACTACTTATGTGCAGGTCCACATAGTGTTTAAAAAAGGTAGAGGACAGCAAATAGGAGGATGACTGTCTTATGACAGTTTTGAAGTATCCATTGCTTCTTATCTCCTTTGAGAAAACTCCAAAGTACAAAAACTCCTCCAACAAAGATCACAACACCACATGCAACCATAAGGATAGATCCCTACTGTTTTGACACTCACCACAGTACTGCACTGACATAAGAAGTATGGCAGATTGGCTGTCTCAATGAAACAAGGTTAAAGAGTAAGTTATCCTTGCAAACAAAAAGACAATTGACACCATATTAGTCATTCACAGACATTCTATGACCTTTATTGCTTGGTGCAAGAACCAAACACAAAATTGAAGTGTTTTATCCTCCATCAGCCCTGTAGACCGTACTATACCCACGTGCAAGACAACAAACTGTCTTTTTTTGTCATCTATTGGTAATTCCCTTCCAAGGATTGTCTAGTTTAAGATGATGGACAAGAGGTGTATTAAGGATCCTTATCTAGAGTGTAGGACTCTTATGCAGACTTGTATCCCTCTTAAAACAAAAAAAACAACTCCATCTTATCAATGCTATGACTGTTTTCTTCTACATTTGCTGTCCAAAGTCTCTTCTCCACTAACTAGTCACTGTTTGACTAGATAGAGACATGCCAACCACTATGAAAGAAGGAGAACAACCTATCAAACAACAAAAACATGCAAACTATTCTAAATTCCTCCATCTCATCAAAAGATGACTATTCACCTTCAGAAGACAGAGGAAAAAAACTCCATTTTACCTCAAAACCCTAGGTAAAGAGGGTTTAATCCAATATTCACAGAAAGGAGAAGATCTAACACCTCCAAATGTTTCAAAAGCTCAAATCACCTGCAAATGGAAGCCACGACCCGGAACTAAAGCATTTAAAAAAAATTACTTCCCAGGCAGCCCGTACTTGGCCGTACCAAGACTGTTTTCACAGCAAAAAATAGAAAAACACACTTTTTTTTCTTAAAAAACTCCTTCTTGCTTTATTATATTTGGCATGTTTTTAACAACTGATGTATATAGGAAGTTCTAAAAACTCTTCCTCTTCCCATTTGTCCGTACAACTGCCTAGGAAGGCAGAAAATCAAATGGAAAAGGCAGTTTTAAGAAAACAAAAAGTTTTTAAAAGAGAAAAACCTATAAAATAGGTCTTTCAAACCTTCTAGTGGACTAGTCAAATAAAGTGGACTAAGTCCTTATTACAACACATCAAAAATGGCTTCTAAGCCCTTAGATAAAACCAAAATTAACAAGGTCATCAAAATATTATATTTGAAAAAGAATTGTAAATTGAAGCTCCTACATGACACTGCTAACTCTAAATCATGAGTCGGGTAGTTCATCTCATGGGTCTTGAGCTTTCATGACTCATACGTGATCACTCGACCATCCTGCATCAACACTGCTCCTAATCCCTCTAATGATGCATCTGTGTAAACCATGAAGTCTGCTACTAGATTAGGTACTGCTAAGATAGGAGTGCTAGTGAGACACTCCTTGAGGACCTCAAAGGCCATCTCACACTGTTTTGTCCACAAGAAACTCTTCCCTTTCTGCTAAAGGGAAGTGATGGGATGTGCAATCCTAGAAAAGCCCTCAACAAATCTACGGTAATACCCTGCTAACCCCATGAAACTCTAAACCACTATAACACTAGTAGGTGCTGGCTAATCCCTGATAACTCTAATCTTTGATGGATCTACTAAGATACCATCACTAGATAGAATGTGCCCCAAATACTTAACCTCTGATATAAAGAAGGCACACTTTGCCAGGTTACCATAAAGCTGTTGCTCTCTCAAACACTGTAGTACCTAGCGCAAGTGCTCCTCATGCTCCTCCTTAGTCCATGATTAAATCAAAATGTCATCAAGAAATATAATCATGAACTGATCAAGGAATGTGTGAAACACTCCATTCATGAGACTCATGAATACTGCAGGGGCATTTGTCAAACCGAAGGGCACCACGGTGAACTCATAGTGACCATAACGAATCCAAAATGTAGTCTTATGGATATCTACCTCTGTGATGCATAATTGATGGTATCCAGACTTCAGGTCAATCTTAGAGAACACCCTAGCTCCCTACATTTGGTCAAACAAGTCGTCAATCCTAGGCAAAGGACAACGGTTCTTCACTGTCACCTTATTCAACTACCTATAATCCATGCAAAGTCGAAGAGACCCATCCTTCTTCTTCACAAAGATGACTGGTACGCCCCATGGAGAGACACTAGGTCAAATGTGCCCCTTCGCTAGCAACTCCTCTAGATGAAGCTTGAGCTCCGTGAGCTCATGCGTGGTCATCCTGTAAGGTGTACGAGACACTGGCTCGGCACCTAGTACAACATCTATATGAAAGTCAACCTCTCTACGAGGTAGCATCCCTGGAAGCTCAGGAGGAAACACATTCATGAACTCCCTAAGGATGGGGTGATCATCAAACAAAGCCTCTGACTCATCCTCTGATCTGTCACTAACTGTGATTGCGAACATCTGGCAACCCTTCTGCATACAGCGCTTAAGCTATTTAGCGAATATCATGCAAACTACTGTGGGCTTCTGAACACCCATTAGCTCTGCTACTGTGCCATGGTCATCGAGACAACCTATCACCTTTCGGTGATAATCTAGCTTAGCTCTATGAGCCGCAAGCCAATCCATGCCTAACACCACACCGTAAGACCCTAAGATCCACAACTGTCATGAAGGCACCAAGTGTTATCTCATAATCTTTGACCACTGCATCTACGGCCATCTTAGCCCCTATAGATAACTCAACCTCCCACCTAACATCCTCCCTAGAGGCCACCAGCCTGCAATGCTTGACTAATGATGGGGAGATAAAGGAGTTTGTGGCTCCTGAGTCAAACAAAATACTAATGGGTATATCCCCAATAGTACCTAGCGTCTCTATCACAGAGGCCTAAAAGTTAGCCTGGTGGTTATCAACTGCTATAAAGACTCGATGAGATCACCCCATATCTCCAACTGTAGCCTCAGAACCACTAGCACACTGTCCTCCTGCTATGAATCCTTGTGGGCACTCTCTGGCTAGGTACCCAGCGCCACCGCAAACATAACAAGGTCCATGCATCTGAACCTAACTAACTAAGTCCGACTAGACTGTTATGCTCTAGGTCGTACTATGCTGCCATGAGATCCTCTAAAGGACTATTATGATCTAACAGGTCCAGTAGCTAGTGTCTGTTGATGCTGGTCTCTCCGCAGACCCTATGAGTGCCACCCTTGATTAGGACCACCCTATTCCCTCTATTATGGCCATGACCTCTACTGATACTGTTGTTGCTGTGGAGGTCTAGGTGGTAAGGATGTGGAAACTGCCCCTATGAGGTGGCTGGGGTCTGTGAAAACCCTAATCATGCTGATGGCTACGGTCCCGAAACTGCAGACATGACCCCTGGCCCCGTCCATGCACCTCTTCTTTGATGGGCACCTTCTTGGTGACCTCACTCATAGTATGTGGGTTTGCCATGTGAACCAGTCTTGTTATGTGAGGATTCAATCCTCTGATGAAATGACTCACAAGAAACTTCTTGTCCTGAAGATACTTGGCATAATGGGATAATTCCACAAATTTGCACTCATACTGTGCAACTGTGGAACCTCTTTGTTGTAAATCATGGAACTCATCAATGTAGCATTGTCTATAGTGCTCTAATAGGTAGCGTGCATTATAGCACTCTAGAAAGGTGTCCAATGAAAGACTGTCTAAAGAAAGACAGTATTTGTGTTCCTCCATGCACCACCATGTCGCTGTCGCATCTCACAAAAGATGCACTGCTACTCATGCCTTTGTGTTGCTCCTATAGGGAAACAACGCAAAGCACCAGTCAAGGCTGATGAGCCAAGCCTCAGCCTTAGTTCCCTTTGACATACCCATGAAAGTAGGTGGATTAAGCCTAAGAAAATCCTGGATAGGGTCTCCATGGTCTCGGTGACCTCGAACGAGTACATCCACCTTGTCTCGCGGTACATAAATAAAAGGATTGGGTGGAATATGCTCCACCCCAACCCCTGCCTTGCACTCCTCACAGCGTGGTGGACTCCTGCTACGCTCCCGATGAGCTGATGCACCGTCCTCTACTGTAGTGTCTAGAATATCCACATGTGGCTCATCTACAACTGGAGACAACCATGCCAATACTGCCTGTAGGACCTGAAGTATTTGGGGGCCTAAATCAGGTGCGGGTGGCAGCTCCTGATTTGGGTTCTCAGGTCATGGAGCATCTCCCAAGCCAGCTCCTCCCGACCCACTGGTGCGCGGGTGCTCTCTCCTAGATCTAGGTGGCATCCTACATGAACATGGTGCCTAAAATTAAAACAAAATTAACTAAAAATGCGGAATAAAATAATGTGCCCTCAATGCCCAGTGTTTAAACTTGGCTCTGATACTAAATGTCATGCCCACATTCACCATGTGGTTATGACATGATAACCACATATCATGGCCACATTTGTCATGTGGTCATGACACAAATTATCAAAAATTTTCCCTCTCGACTCTACAAACCCCCTCGTGTGCAACATGCATGCTCGGTGACACTCGCACACAACGTAGTTGGCTCAGCAACTAATGTCATGTGCATCGCATGAAGGTGGGGAAATTTAATCACACAGAATGGTACGACACGCACTTCACTATCCCTAAGTCGTGTAAGCCACTAAGGGGGTGTATGTCGCAAGAGCGACATTGAGAGGGTTAGATTTTGTCTCGAAATCCTAACCCTAGGGTCACTAAATGAAATGAAATCAATTTTGTTATGAGACAAAATCTAACCATAGTTCCACTCAAGACCTCACTAAAACATTAATCTAACATTTTAAATAAAACAGAATAAAATGAATGATCTAATAAAAGCATTTAACTCAATTAAACCTAGAATAATTTTGGCAGCATAATGGGGCATTATGGAATAAAATAGGATAACTCCTATAGTGATTTCGACAGCATAAAGCTACCTCATCAACTATAGGAGGTAGCAAAATTAATTTAAAATTAAATCCCTAATTAAAACCCTTTTCAAAATTAAATAAATTAAATAAAACATTTGAGTTCTATCACCTTTCCCAACTATTTTCGAATAAATAATTCCAAATAAAACTATAATTTGGAATACATTTAAATAAATAGTCCACTTTACTAGTTTTAACACCATCAATATCTTAAAAGCTAAGAGCATTTTAATTTAACTATGCAACTAGGGAATAAAGAAATGAATAAATTAAATACACCAGGACAATATGAATTAACTAAAGGAATTATTAAAAAATCCCACACACATACTAAAGGACAAAATAGTCTACTACACCAAGTGGGATTAACACATAATCCAGATAATTAAAAAGAGAAAACCACACCTAAATTATAGGGCACCAAACCCTAGAAGAGTATTATAAAAGCACACAAATACCTCATTGGTTTTCATTAACAAGTTTGTTTGCTCTTGGTAGGTTACAGGTTTCAAAAAGGGAGTGCAAGTGGGAAGGTACCTTCCCAAGTGGAAGGTATCTTCCCAAGATAAATTTTCTAATGATTTACTTGTTTTTTTTTCCTGACATGATTTTCTACAGGTTACTCAAGATTTCATTTTCTAACATCTACTTGCTTTGAAAAGTTTAAATCTATGTTTTCCTTTTTACATGCATAGGAATCCATGTCTTCTATTTCTTATATTTGAATTAAAAAAAATCTAATCTATCAAGTTCTCTAGTTTTCTATTCTACCCCTTTTAAAAAAAAAAAAAAAAGAAAGCTCTCTAGTTAAATATTTTTTTAAATCTTATTCACACAGGGAATAAAAATTTTAAACTAGAGCATAGAAAGAACAATATGTGTGTGTGTGTGTGTGTGTGTGTGTGTGTGTGTGTGTGTGTGTGTGTGTGTGTGTGTACAAAGAGGCCTGCTAATATAACACAGAGAGGGAATTTTCTTCTATATTTTTTGTTGTTGCATTATAAACAAAGAAAGTACATAGATATATAACACATAGATATATATATTCTGTGTACTTTCTCTGTTTGTAATGCAACCAAAAAAATATAGAAGAAAATTCCCTCTCTATGTTATATTAGCAGGCCTCTCTGTATTTTTATTAACAGTATGTGGAAGCCTCTCTGTATATATTCCACATACTATTAATAACAATACAGAGAGGCTTCCACATACTGTTAATAAAAATACAAAGAGGCCTGCTAATATAACACAGAGAGGGAGCTTTCTTCTATATTTTTTTTTGTTGCATTATAAACAGAGAGGCTTCCACATATTGTTAATAACAATACTATTAATAACAATACAGAGAGGCTTCCACATACTATTAATAAAAATACAGAGAGGCCTGCTAATATAACACAGAGAGGGAATTTTCTTCTATATTTTTTTTGTTACATTATAAATAGAGAAAGTACACAGAACATATATATATAGCTTGAGTAAGGATTAAATAAAAGGCTGAATGAGTATCTAGGGCTGACTGTAGGCAACATATAGTGCAAAGACTAAGAGTAATGCTGGCAACGTTGGTAGGCAGGGCCGAGCCCTTTTAATGGACAACGGCCTAAGCTTTATTCACTGGTTTCAATGTTTAAGAGAATGGTAGGGGGGCGGGGCTCTCCCGTCCCCCATTTCCCACTCAAAAAAAAACTCAAGGCAACCAAGCATTTTGTCCCTGCGCAGGGCACCCTTCTAACCCTAAGTTTTAAAAGAACCACAAGTAAAATGTAAAGTGCCTTATACGGCCTGTGAAAGGATCATTCATTCGACTAAAAAAAATGAAAATTTATAACAATACATAAGGTATATATATATAAAGGGCGGGGGCCTTGGTTCGATTGGCTAAGTAATTCCGTTGCAGTAAAGATGGTCACAAGGTCTAGTCTCCCCCCGTCCCCATGGTACCAGAGGTTGTGTCATGCCAGCATCACCGGTCACGTGAAAAAAAAGTTTACCAAGCACAAAAAAAAGGCATATATATATATATATATATATATATATATATATATATATATATATATATATATATATATCTTGTGTGCAAGGTTCTGACATACTAAAAAGAATTCACTAGTAAAAAAATAGTTAGCCATTGTCATAAAAAAGTGGCACAAAAGAAGACAGCAACACTAATTTTTTATATGATTATATATATATATAAAGACATTTAACATTTGCCCAAGTTACATAACCAAGATAACTATATTGATAGGTATATATATATATATATACACACACACAAGGAGGCCTAGAAAAATTAACTAAACACAAGCATCATTCTTTTACGAAGTAGGATTTCAATTTAAAGAGAAAAAGAGAGGGAGAGAGAGAATAACTATTTATAGAATAAGGATCACATCAATAGCTAATTTTATTAATTTTATTTAAAACATCATAAGAATGGCAATTAGGTAAACTTTTGATAGAGAAGTAATTTTCTTGCAACACATAACATAAAGAATTATATATGTAGTATTTCCATAATTTCACTAAATAGATTACAAGGTTATCTTCCCAAAGGTAAGGTTACAACTCTCTTGACTTTCACTACCCAAATTAAAGATTAAACTTAATACAATCCCCAAGGAGGGAATAGGCAACTCAATGCCTTTTCATATACAATAATACATAGAGCCACTAAAATCTTGTGTTCTCCACTAAAACCAAGCTCCACCATAGTCTCCAATGTACCTACAAAGCATACAAACAAGGTATCCATACCCATGGGATGCTCTCCTCCCAACCTAGGCCTAAAATAGGCCACCCCCAAACTAGGAAGCCTTACAACAACCAAGTTTCAAACCACAACAAAACAAACACTCATATCAAGCACAACAACACCCAACCCAAGACTTAACACAAAACCAACCCATCTTAGAAATAGATTTGAAGGGTGAGAGAGTGGACTCACTCTACTCAAGGAGACCCACACTCTTAATACACAAAAATACTCATTATTCACTTGGCCTCTTGTCATACTTCTCATTTCACAAAACCATGCAACTCATGCCATAACCCAAACTCCTCAAAACTCCAAATGAAGGCCCTTGGCCACAAATCAAATACCATAACAAAGAGGAGAAACTGAGGAGGTTCTCATCCTCTCTCACCAATACTAAGGTGAGCTCTCTCACAAGGAGAGCTCACCCGAACAACCCATAAGACCCACAACACATAAAACTAAAAGAAAATAAGAACAAAACATGCATAAACACATTGCATAAGTAAAACAATAATCAAATGGCTTGAATCCTTGAGAAATACCTCTCAAGCTTCAAGGATGGAGTGTGTTTGGTGAAGAGCTTCCACAAGTTCTCCCAAAATCTCCAAGTCCTCTCTCCCAACACAAGTATAAAATTTCCCAAAAGAAATAAAAAAATGCACCCTCATCTCCTCAAAATGAGAGAGATATAAATACAAGGCTCTCAAACCCTAATTGATGAGAAGGTGACACTTGTCACCCTCTCCTCCATCCACATAACCCTCCTCACAACCCCACAAGAATTTGGAGGTGACACTTGTCACCTCCCCATTCCACAAAGCTATACATTCTCCCACAAGTGCTCTCACACGTGTGAGAGCATAGGGAGAGATGAGCACACAAAGGGAAGATTCTTATGAATGAGGAAGTGACACTTGTCACCTTTTCATTCATCTAAGCTACACTCTTCCCACAAGTGCTCTCACACATGTGTGAGAGAATAGGGAGGAGGTTCACACATGTGGGAAGCTTCTAAAGCATGAGAAGCAAGGGTAACCTTACCCAAGTGGGTAAGGCTAAGGTTAAGTGAGATGGTGACCTTCCAACCACCCTCACACTTCCCAAACTCGTCACTTGACTCCAGGGTCAAGTTTGGGTGACCATACAAGGTCCAAATCAAGTTTAAACAAGATAGGAATGGTCCTAGACTCTAGGGGTATGACCTAGGGTCAATATTTGACCATTAGCAACACTTAGAAACACATAAAATCACTTAAAAGTGGCTTCAAACATTTAGCACTTAAAAACTGTGTAAACTCAACATTACACTTTTTACAACACATCAAAAGATAAATTGAAAAGGTATAAAACCATACAAAATGCCATAAATCAAATACAACAAGATCAACATTCTCAAACACATGTTACCTTAGTCCTACTTAGGACTAGGTCAGTTGAATGGGGAATAACATATGGTTGATGTCTAACCTCTGATTTTCCATGGTTATGGAAAGTAACCTGCACACTTCCACAAACCCATTAATAGCACATGATAAAATAGCTAAAGTAAATGAATGACATACATTACACACACATGATCGCAATATCACATACAACATCAAAATAATCACATGATAATATAATGTCTCTCAAATCATCCATTACTCATAAGTAGAAATCAGGATCACATAAGGTAAGAGATAACATCAATCTCAACATCTAAGCACATATCAATAGCATCATATGAATTCCTAGCATCTAACATCATATCATCAAATGGAAATTGAACATGCCATCTAACCATCGATAAATCATAAACCATCTATCTAATCAAGTATACGATAAGGTAATAAGGTCCAAGTGCGGGATCAACAATCCCCAAAATCCACAAGACCATCATAAATCTATCAAAAGGGTACTATAAGCAAAACAATACAGGTGAGGTAAAAGTAGGCCTCACATTTTTTATGTTATAGACTTGTTCTTATGTCCTTTCTCTTACATTATCATGTATGTGTGGTTGAATTGTAAGCGTGGAAATCAAGTGTTTAGAAGGTGATTCAAATCTGATTTTGTAGACTTTGTGTTGCGATATCATCTTTGGGATTTGCATTTATGTTTGTGACTGAGAAGTAACTTGAAGACTTTGGGCTGTAAGTTATTGTATGCGATCATGTTATCTTACCTTGGCATATAGTGAAGACTTTGGGCTGCACTCTATTTCAAACTCTTTCATTTTCAATTGGCATAAGAAGCAATGAAAAACTTTGTGTTTTCATGGGGTTCTTGGTGATTAACACACGCTGGTATCATTTAGTTATTCTTTTGTGTAACTTGATTAGATATTGTCCAATATTGCTCCAAGTTAGTAATTTGTAGTTCTTTGCATATTAGAAGCTTCGTGGGATTGTTATCTTGAATTGTAAACATGTATTCTGAAACAAGAGAATATGATGATATGGAACCACCCCAAGGATAGTTTTTAGTGTAAATAAGTCTAGTTATTTACTAGTTGATATGAGTTAGCAATAAGGGAGCCTCCCCTTTCTAAGAGGAGAGATTTAATCTCATTACACTGTGGTTGATATAACCATTTTATTTTCAGTTAGTTGATAACAAAATATTCACCCAACAATTTTTGGCGACTCTACTAGGGACCGAACGCACAACCAAGAGCTCTTGCCTTTGGTTGAAGTATACCAGCCTCATTGTTTGTAATAGGTTCTTGTATTTCTGATCTTTTGTTTGTAAAATTGCACTCTGGCAGAACGAAGGTATACATGAAGCAGAAGAGCTCAAGGATTTGTAGATCATGTTTTCGAATTTATGCAATAGAATAACTTCAATCTTCTGACTGCACTCATGAGATCACATCTTCAACGTACATGGCGTTTTCCTCCCACTAATGTGAGATCTCCTATGTCAAGTGAAGCTTCTAGTGCTCATAGAGTTCTACCTACCACAATAGTTTAGAGGTTTGTTATTCCTCCGTTCAACCAAGAAAGAATGGCTGCTCCAGGTTAGGCTGCAAGCCCAGGTCCATGGGGTAATGCCTTTAGGCCACTAAATTTGGCTCAGCCACTACATGAATTATCACGGAGTTCCCATAAGAACTTTCCCAAGTTCTATGGTGAAGATAAGTAACATCTTGATGAATGCATTGCAACTTTCTATATTGCATGTGGTGTTATCGAAGTAGAACATGAAGATGAATCCATGAGGTTGTTTGTTGAAACACTTCAAGGAGTGGCTATCGATTGTTTCTATCACCTTCCTGCAAGAACCATTACTAGTTGGAATGTACTTCAAACCAAATTTGAAGCACGGTTCAAACCAACTAATGATGCACATGCCTTATTAGCTCAAGTCACTCAGACGAAGAAAGAGTCGCAGGAACCTATGCATGAGTTTATAGCTAAATTCAATAAGCTCATAAATAGAATTATTGCTACCACTCAACCAATAGCTAAAAACCTAAAGTGTTTCTTCATTAACACCTAGTTTCCAAAGGTAAGATTTCTTTTACGAAGGTCTAATCCAGCTAACTTGGCGGTTGCCCAAAGTCTAGCTACTGAGATTGAAGATGATCTAATCCTTGTTGGAAAAATAAGGAAAGATACAAACAAGTCCAAACGTCAGACTTCTTCAAATGCACCTTCTACAAGTACCATGGATCCCATGGTACAAAAGTTAAGCAAGGAGTTGTTGGCTCTCAAAAAGCAAATGTCCCAGATTTGTCCATTCCCTCCTATAAGAACATTTCAAGGAGGACGTTCCCAAATGCTCCTAATTATCAAGGTAATTCTTCCAAGAATCAAAATCAAAATAGGCTTCCTCCACCATAAGGAAGACTTGCTTTGGAAGCAGCACTTATGAATGCAGCAATTGGTCATTATGAATTGGAGCAAGACAATCTACCCCAATCAGAACATGATCAGAAAGATGATGCTAACTTATTCACGGAGGGTGAAGAGGAAGTAGCTGGTGACTCTAACATCGAGTTCCTAAACTTTGAAGATGAAACAAAACAAGAAGAAGATTCCTATGGTGAATCCTATGTTGTTTTTACTAGGTCTCAAAATCAATTCAGTCATAAACAAGTGGCTGATAAAGGGAAGTCAAAGGAAGATCCTCGACCTGCAGTAACCATTGCTAAGAGGGGCACTCCTTTACCTTTTCAACTGAAGGATGTGATGGATAATAATCAAGTAAGTACATTAGAGTCTCTTGCTTCATCTTCTGTGCCTAGGACCAGTACCTCAAATGCCAAACCTCAAAATGAGAATGTTTTGTCTTCTATAGCTAGCCCCTATCAAATCATAGACCATGCCAAAATGAAAAAAATTTAGATGTCAAAGGTTGAATACCTACAAGCTAATACTGATCAATTTGATAGGTTATCTAAATTTGTCAAAAGTAAAGTTGTCCCTAACATCCAGGATTTTTCCACAGTTGCCCATGTTGCTCTCAAAGCAAGACCTATCCAGAGCAACCTAGTTTCTTTTCATGCATCCACCATAGGGAAAATAGAACCATTCTATATCTCTTTGCTTGTTAATGGCCATAAACTCAGTAATTGCATCATAGACTCAGGTGCTTCGTATAATGTCATGCCTGCTAAGGTAACCAATGCTTTGGGTTTGACATTAACTAAAACTTTTGGTCATTGTTTTTCCATGGAGACAAAGCAAGTTCTTCTAATAGGGTAGATCAAGGATGCACAGTTGACATTCACAGCTTTCCCTGAAAAGAGGATTAAAATGACATTCTTGGTAGATGATGTCCCAACCTCATATGGGATATTACTGGGATAGAATTTTTGTAAGGATGTTAGTAGGGAGATAAACCTAGATTGGTCAGAAGCTAGAATACCTGTCAAGGGTATTATGCAAAAGCTTCTTCTAGAGAGTCCAAATATACTATGACTAAATCTGAAGATCCAAAAGCTCAAATTTTGTTTGAGTCATCTGGAATGGGCAATTATTTTCTAACAACTGATGAAGTTCTTGAGTCTTCTGATGAAGATTCAAATGAGGACCTCATAATAAAAGATTCTTCTTCTTCAACTGAAGAAAATCCAGATTTCAAAACTGCAAAGATGAAAAGTTCAGATGATGTTTGGACTTAAGAATTTCATGGAAGTTGTTCCTCCACTGGATCTGGAGTAGGGATAGTCCTCATAGCTCCCAAAGGAGAAATTTTCCCTTTTTCCTTCAAATTGCAGTTTGACAATACCAACAACACTGCTGAGTGTGAGGCTTTGTTGTTAGGCATGGATGTTGCAAAAAAAAGGGAATCAAAAATCTTGATGGACAAGGTGATGCTGAGTTGGTTGTTTTCTAGGTAAGAAACCTTTACCAGTCAAAGAATGAAAGACTAAGGCATTACTGCAATCAAGTCTAGGATTGTATAGAAGATTTTGATGCTTTCAACATTGTTGTTATTCCAAGGGAATACAATGATATAGCAGACTCTTTGGCTGTGTCAGCTACTCTTATGGTTCCACATAAGAATTTTAAAGGGAGTAAATATACCATTGAGTTGGTCTTTCGACCAAGTGTTCCAGACAGTTCTACCCACTGGAAAATCTTCAATAGTGATGATCAAATCATCTCATTTTTGGAGAAGTTAGAAAATTTTAGTGAGTTGTATTTCGAAGGAAGTGACTCTCCTTCCTTAGAATCTATTTCTGAAGTATATCTAGAGACTGGAGAAGAAATACTTCAGCTCAAGGGGAATAAGATTCCTAAATGTTTGGTTTCTCTTGAGAGGCTTTTTGATAAGCATGACCGCTACATCAAACGTCAACAACAATCTGGTTCAGAGTCATCAACTAAAGTTGAACAAGTCAATCTGGGCATAAACAGTGATCCCAAATTAGTCAATATTGGGAAAATGTTGCATGACAGAAGAAAAGTACAAGTTTGAAACACTATTACATCAATACATTGATGTATTGGCATACTCATATGACGACTTGAAATCTTTTTGTTTGAAGGAAGTCCAACATGAGATTCTCCTCAAGTCAGGATCTTCACCTCACAAGCAAAAGCAGAGATAGTATAATCCAAAAATCTTAGGCACCATTCTCGCTGAGATTCAAAAGATGTTGAATGCCAAAATAATTTTCCCCATCCATCATTCTACGTGGATAGCAAATATTGTCTCAATGAGGAAAAAGAATGGAGAAAGCCGCATTTGTGTGGATTTCTGAAATTTGAATTAGTCATCTTTAAAAGATAATTACCCACTACCAGTGATGGATCAAGTCCTTCAAATAGTGACAGGTTCAAAAATGTTGTCTGTGTTAGACAGCTTCTCAGGTTACAATCAGATGGAGGTTAGCAAAGAAGACCAGCATAAAACTGCTTTCACCACTCCATGGGGTACTTTTGTGTATCACATAATGCCTTTTGGACTGATCAATGCTAGCGCTACCTTCCAAAGAGCAATGGACCTAGCTTTCCGTGACGAAATGGGCAAGTTCATTGTTGTCTACCTTTACGATCTAACTATCTTTTCACAGAATCATTTAGATCATGCATATCACTTATGACAAGTTTTGGAAAGATGTCAATAGCACGGTATTTCCCTTAATCCCAAGAAATCAATTTTTGGGGTAATAGAAGGCAAGCTCCTTGGACACATTGTGTCCATAAAAGGTACCAAGATTGATCCTGAGCGGGTCAAATCTATCTATGGGCTTACTTTGCCCTCAAGTAAGACATCAGTACACTCTTTCTCCAGGAAAGTAAATTATCTACAAAGGTTTGTTCATGAGTCTGCATAGAAGACTCGTCATATTATTGATATGATGAAAGGGAAGTCTACTTTCTGATGGAGTTCAGAAGGTAAAGAAGATTTTAATGACATCAAGGAAGCAATTGCACATGCTCCAATTTTGGTTTGCCCGGATTAGACTAAGGATTTAATTATGTATAGCTATGCTTCCTAGCACAGTCTGTTGGCAATTTTGGTACAACAAAATAAGGAAGGCATCGAATCTCTAATTGCGTTTATGAGTTGTTCTTTGAAGGCTCATGAACTCAGGTATTCATCAATGGAGAAATATGCCTATGTTATTGTCAAGGCAGTCAAACATTTTAGGTACTACATCTTGAACTCTCACACCACTACATTAGTACCAGATTCAATAGTTAAATATATCTTGACTCAACAAGAGTTTGGGAGTAAGAGAGGAAACTAGATTGATAAGATCTAGGAGTATGATCTGGATATCAAGCCCACCAAATTGGTACATGGGAAAGGTTTGTGTCAGCTGATTGCTGATAATGTACTAAAAGAAACTGGTGATGAGGAAGTAGAAATGAGGTATTTCCCATAGTCCTATTTGTCAGTATGACAGATGAATGGTACTCAAATATTGCACACTTCCTCACCTACAAGGAATGTCCTGAACACTTGTTGATGAGAATCAAAGGACTTGGCACAAGGCATTGTTTGATGAATTGTGGGCGGATCGTATTACACCCAAAAGAGCAATTGGCATGTCACCTTTTCAGTTGTTGTATGGTTTGAATGTCAAAATACCAATCACATTGGAGTTGCCTGCTTTGAAGTTGGCCAAGGCCATAGAAGATGGGACTTTTGATAGTTCTATTGACAAGTGCGTAATGTTCCTTTCTGAACTTGAGGAGCAATGTGTAAAGGTGGTGGATCATATTGTAGAACATCAAAGCCAAGTAAAGAAACTATTTGACAAGAAGGTGAAATCCTGAAGTTTTCAATTTGATGATCAAGTCATGTTGTGGGACAAAAGAAGGGAACTAAAAGGAATGCATGGGAAGTTTGATTTCTTGTAGATAGGCTCTTTTGTTATTCATCAGCTCTGTGGTAAAAATAGTTTTCTTCTGGAATATCAAGATGGAACACCTTTTCTGCTACCTCACAGTGGACAACATCTGAAGCTTTTCTCAAAATGAAGCGACATGTAAGTTTGTAAATACTTGTATAGTTTTGAGTCTTTTTCTTTTAAGTCTTTTTTGTGTCTTTTTACTGTGTCACCTAACTCTATAGCCCAATGGATGGATGAAGGCACTTAGAGACTGGAATTCTTCTCCCTTTAATTGTTTCAAAGGATGATCGAAGGAAGCTCCCCAGTTAGAGCCAGTTGTTATCCTCAAATCTAGCTATGCTTAATTTGTGAGATAACCCTTATAAAACTTGTCTGTTTCGTAGCCCACACACTATAAGCACACAAAATGAGGCAAATCACATTTGCCCTCATGTGTGGTTCCCTAGCCTCAAAACATCCTTCTGAGCGTCAATCTTCATTGGTTTGTTAGAATTTGCAAGATAAATCAAGTTGCAGATTTCACTTTACTTTCTAGAGTTAGAAATTTTTCTGTCATTGCAAGGTTGGCAAATTTTTCCACCACTACATATTAAAGAAAATTTAAAGTGTAGGGTCAACGAAATTTGCTGACCCTACATGTTAGTCTACTCAGTTGCATAGTCGGTGAAATTTACTAACCTCGCAACTGCTGGTTCATGCGAATGTAATTAATGCAAGGTTTTAATTACATTTTGGGGGCTTTCTAAATCATTTTTGTTTTGATTTTGTTTTCATTCTTCTTGCATACCCTACCTAATCCCTCTGCATCTTCAAAGAGCCTCCGAGTTTGCTAGTGTATAGTTATTGAGTAGATTCAACCAGTGAGTCAAGCTAGGTTTTCGCCATTTTTTTGCCTGTCACCGGGTATTCTTCTTCCCTTCCATTTTCCTTTGTTTGTCTATGTTGTTAATATTTAGGATTCATGTTATTTTCTATCTTTCTTTGAGGTTTGTTTTGATTTGTTTGTGTTCCTAGGGTTTATTGAAACGTTTTCCTTTGTTTAGATCTTATAGTTTGTGTTTTGTTCCGGCCATCTACAAACAACTAAACCTTAGTATAGATGCCCTAGACCCCCATTTCATAGATTGGAAACCTTGCAACGCCCAGAGGTTCTCAAATTTTGAAACCTGTTGCCAAGAATTTTATCTATCAACTAGTAGTTTTTGTCATCGATATGGTAAGTCTTTTGCACAATTCATCTTCATTTATGTAGTGGCGGCATTTTTTGTTGCCTTGGCATATCAAGTTCAAAGCATGGTTGTGAATTTTTAAACAACACTGCTTAAAATCTGAGTCATCTATTCGGTGTAGTGTCATCATTTTTCACCAACCATGCGGTTACTTTAAACTCTACCTCTCATGTAGGGTCAGCGAATTTCACCAACCTTACATGAAGGTCTTGTGTAAATGCCTTTGAAGTTTGTAAGGTTTTTTCTTCCCTTGCAAGGGCGGCAAAAATTGCTGACCTTGCACTACTTTGCAAAACACTTCCTTTGCAAGTTTGGCAAATTTTGCTGACCTTGCGATTCTTGCAAAATCTTTACCCCATTTGCAAAGCCAACAAATTTTGTAGACTTTGTAGTTACTTGCAAATTTTTCCCACTTGCAAAGTCGGCAAAATTTGTTGACTTTGCAAAATATTTTTGCACTGCCATTAAATCCTGCAAGGGTGCTAAAATTCAGCGCAACTACACTAAGTCTTCCAATATGCAGGGTTGCTAAAATTCAACACCATTACACCCACCTTGCAAAATTTTGCTAACACTGGGAAATTTTCTCAATTTTACCCAATTGCCCACTTTCGCTCTATTTTTCCACCTCCATCATGCTCTAGCCCACCAAATCTCATGCAATTTCTTAGAATTTCCCCACCATTGCACAATTTCTAGTCAAGCAAGTTTTCATAACACTGCAAAACCCTAAATTTTGTGTTGCAGTCTCATGTGCACGCATTTCAAGATCTACATTTCAAAGGATAAGCTTTTCCTTAGATGATAGATGCCTCCCCAAGGAAATCAAAAGCCATGAAGTATAAATATCAAGGAATCTTTCCATTGACCTCGATTACCTCCAATATTGATGAAATAAAAGATACTGAGATTGGTCATGTTGATATGGTCGAGTTTGTGGAAAGGACTAAATAGCAACATCTCAATCATGGCATGAAGTGCATAGTGGAGAGTAACATTCAATTGGTAGCTGCATTTCCTATAGCTGCACACAATCCTAAATTTATTCTCCAAGTGGCAGCACATTACAACAGGGATGATTGGAGTGTCAGAGACTCCAATGGAAATGTGATTATGAGGTTGAATGTAGAATTCTTTGCCTAAGCTTTCATGTGTCCTAGCATTGATGCATATGCAGATATTGATTTTGATTATGCACAAAAGGAATATGACAAAGATCCTGAGATAAATTAGAAGGTAATTAACAGTAGGTGGTTGAATATTGCAAGGCCAAATATTTCAAGATGGCCTAAGAACTTTTCTCGCAGTGACTTCATTGAAGAGGTTAGTGATTTGATCACTCTTCTTAGTAGAGTGAGAGGTTTGCCTACATCTTCTACCTTCCATGAATGGATATATTTATACATCAGGATCATAATGAGAAGGAAGCAACAGATCTTCTGGTGAGTCCACATTAGTGATGCAATTCATGATCAACTCATAAAGGTGCATAATTCTTTTAGATTCTATATGACATGATATCTTGTCTATGTTGCTTCTTCAATGAGGAATTTTCCTGGGTTGACATCAGAAGGAGATAGGAGAGTTGTTCCAGTTTACCAATATTATCCCCAGATAACTCTTGATGGAGGTATTCATCATTTCAGAAGAGTTATTGATGCTTTCTTTGCTACTTTCTTGTGTTTGTTTGATCCTTAGTTGGAAAAGAAAAGGGTTTCTAATGAAGCATGGTCAGTGGTGAATAAATATGGTTGCTTATAGCTAAGGTTTCCTACATTTACCTATTTGAGGGTTGGATGTTTCATGGGTATCCTTACATGCTTCCAAGGTACCCTAGTGATAAGATTGCGTTGATGGAATTGTGTAGATAGATCATGGCAGTGCACAGTAAATAAATGGAGTCTAAGAAGTTAGGTTTCAGGTTTCTTATTGAAATTGACTGGTACTCTATTTCAACATCCCCAAAGGCTAAAGCTATAGAGATTGAAATGCAATGGGTCACAGTGAAATCTTACAAGAAAAGATTCAATTTTGATTACAGAGGGTTAAAAGATAAAATCAAGAGATCTTTAACCCATGTGCACAAAATTGAGGATGTTTGGGTTGATTTTAGGATAGAGGAAGAGATAACGAAAATGGATTACTACCAGTTGACTTTGAGTCAGATTGAAGAACTTGACTTTGTAGATATTCCTGAGGGTATGGAAGATGATGGTGATATCTTGGATCCTACCTATGTGAGGAATAATGTTGTAGACTCTCTTCTACTGACAATCTAATGGTCCAAGAAAGAGGTAACTTCTATCAAACAAAGGTTTCAACCAATTTTGGCTAACACAAATGTATGATTGAAGAAAAGGGAATTCTTTTGAAAGACTTTGTAACAAGATCAGAGGAGGAAACTCAAGATCCCACTAGTAAGAAGACTGAGTTGAGAACAAAGAATAAGAGTGATGTACCCAGTTCTAGTAAAGATGCCAAGCCTAAGCTTAGGTTTGTTACAAAAGGTGGTAAGGATAAGATAGCCACAGAAGGGTCATCTATTGAAAAACCATCTACTGAAGAACATGAAGAGATTGTTCAAGATGAAGAGTAATAAGAGATTATTCAAGATGAAGGGCAAGAAGAGAAGGAACAACATGAAGAATCAGAAATATCTCCTCATGAGAACATTTCAGAGGAGCCACATGTTTCTTCTTCCCTAAATACTTTGCCAATTTCTACTACTATTCCTACTACCACAGTCATTCCTATTACTCCAATTAATATTCCATCTTCTAGGTCAATTCATTCTGTTCATTCATTTCCTTCTTCTAAGATAATTTTTGATAGTCCTAAACATGGTTTTGAAACTGCCTTGGGTTCTCTCCCATCTTTGCCAAGTTTGTCTTCACTGTCTTTTGATATAAACACTCAATTTGATTTAGAGTAACTCATGACTAGGTCTAGGAAAATTCCAAATGTAGATATTCTTGGTGTAGTTTTTACTAATACTTTGTGTATTGTGACTTCAACTTTTGTGAATGTAGTCTCTTCTTCACAAACCATGGCTACCGGTTTAGATGGAAGTTTGTCTACACTTCCCCCTTGGCTCTCATCTCATACACCAAAGAGGAAGAAACAAGCCATCTCTCTAGACGACTTTGACTTTGAGCAATTAGCACCTATAAAGACCAAGACTAAGAAAAAGCCAAAGACTCTTTCTAGGTTGTTTGATGACAAGGGTTACAGGTATGTAGAAGTAGCTCAGCATCCTCCTAATAAATCTATTGAAGAGGTTGATATCACTGATTATTCCATCTCAAGGGTTGAATTGGGAAAGATAACTCATGAAAGTGCCAAGGCTAATGCTCAGTCTACATTGAATTGTCTTATTGTGAAATTTGAGGAGGTGAAAAAGATGAAAGATCATTATAAAGCTAAAGTAGAATAATTGACTTCAGTGCTCCAAAAGATTACCCTATCTTCTGAATCAATTAAACATGTGACTATAACCATTGAAGATCCAATTATTCAAAAGGTTGAAAAAGTTCATACAAGAGCTAGAGTAGTTGGCGAATTCTTGGAAAGGATGATTGCACAAGGATCACAACTTTTAAAAACCTTTGTGGAAAGAATGGAAAAGATGGAAAGTATAAGAGCAGAGTTTGATATATTTGTTGATATTTTCTCTAAAGAGTAGCAAGACTTGGAATGCAGTTTGCAGGATTGGGTTAAAATGAAGAAACTTAAGTTGGGCACATTGGTGGAAATTGGGATCATTCCCAATAAATAAAAGTTTGTAGAGGTCAAAGAGACCATGATACATAGAGTGAGTGTCATCAAGGAATTTATTAAAGACTTGCAAAGTGCTCGTGAAGTCAGTGAAGACAATGATGTGAATCTTGTTAACAAGATTGAAGAATTTCCTTGTAAGTTGCTTGATGAGAACCAAAAGTTTCTTTCCTCAGATTTTGTGATTCAGGAATTGAACAACATGATCCAGAAGGAGTTTGAAGATCAAGCCTTTTAAGTGGCTTCAATGGATAAGTTGTTGGATATTCAGTTAACTTTAGACAACCTCAAAGTGTTCTTTGGAAGGCATGCGAAAGGTTGCAATACCGTTAAGGATTCAATAACAAGGGCCATTGCTATCTCCAAATATACTTCAAGACCAGATACTGATGAAGTGCAAGCAATCATGAAGAAGTATGAAGACTTCATGGGGAAGGATGGTGGAGAAAGCTGAACGTGCCTTAGTTTATTTTTCAAATATTTTCATGCTTTATGTATTTTGTTCCGGACATATTTACATGCTATTTTCAAATATGTAATTACATGTAAAAATAGAGAAGTCCTAAATCAATTTGGACTCTTTTGTTGAATAAGTCAAAGTAGTTATAGATTTCCTATTTTTGCTCTCGGCCTCTCCCTATAAATAAAGAGGGCATCTTATGTAAATATTATCTTTTATCTATTGAAGCGAATCACTGTCATTTTGAAGAGCAATTTGAGACTTTGAGCTTATTTTACAAATCAGTTTTCAATCAATATAAAGAAAGCAAGTTGGCATCCAATCTTTGTCTTGGATCAAGTTTATGATGTTATAGAATTGTTCTTATGTCCTTTCTATTACATTATCTTGTATGCGTGGTTGAATTGTAAGCATGGAAATCAAGTGTTTAAAAGGTGATTCAAATCTAATTTTGTGGACTTTGTGTTGCGATATCATCTTTGGGATTTGCATTTATGCTTGTGAATGAGAAGTAACTTGAAGACTTTGTCCTGCAAGTTATTTTCTGCGATCATGTTATCTTACCTTGGCGTATAGTGAAGACTTTGGGCTGCACTCTATTATGAACTCTTTCATTTTCAATTGGCATAAGGAGAAACCAAAAACTTTGTGTTTTCATGGGTTTCTTGGTGATTAACACACGCTAGTATCATTTAGTTATTCTTTTGTGTAACATGATTGGATATTGGCCATTATTGCTCCAAGTTAGAAATTTGTAGTTCTTTGCATATTAGAATCTTTTAGGGATTGTTATCTAGAATTGTAAATATCTATTCTGAAACAAGAGAATAGGATGATATGGAACCACCCCAAGGATAGGTTTTAGTGTAATTAAGTCTAGTTAGTTACTGGTTGATATTAGTTAGCAATAAGAAGGGAGCCTCCCCTTTTCGAGAGGAGAGATTTAATCTCATTACACTATGGTTGATATAACCATTTTGTCTTCAGTTAGTTGACGACAAAATATTCACCCAACAGAATGGAAGATTATAAACCAGTAAGTACTCCTATGATGACTGGTTGCAAGTTGAGGAAGAATGATGAATCTCCTAAGGCTAATCAGAATAGGTATAGATCAATGATTGGAGGATTGCTATATTTAGCTGCTACTAGACTAGATATTATGCATGCAGTTTGTCTTGTGGCTAGATTCCAAGAAGATCCCAGAGAGTCACATGTTGTAGCAGTGAAGAGGATATTCAAATATTTAAAGGGCACTCCAGATCATGGCTTTTGGTAGCCAAAGGATGATAACTTTGCTTTAAGTGCTTATATAGATGTAAATTGGGCTAGTTGTGTAGATGACATGAAAGGTACTAGTGGTGGTACATTCTTTCTTGGAGGAAGAGTGGTGTCATTGTTAAGTAAGAAGAAGGATTCAGTATCTCTGTCTATTGCAGAGGCAGAATACATTAGAGTAGCATCTTGCTACACATAGGTGTTGTGGATGAGACAAACCTTGAAGGATATTAGAGTTGTATATGATGACCTGATGCAAGAGCATCCCTAGTTCAAGAACAATCTTGCAACAACCAAAAATATTTGCATTTTAATTTTTTTATTTCATTTTCCTATTCAGTACATTCAATTCAGTCAGTAGAAATTTTAGTATTTTGGTCTGCATTCTACCACAGTTTGATTTCAGACCTTACAAAGCTGGACTTTGAATCTAGACACCTTCATGCACATCATATCCAAAATTTAGATCATTTGGATTAGGTACCAGAACGATATCGCTATCATAAGATCAACTATTTTCTCATAGCAAAGCATCCTGACAGTCTCAGACAATCAGCTAAAGGAGAAGACTTGCAAAGCACTTTCATGACTTGTGGAGCTAAATGACACATCATTTAATGTTGTTTTGATCATGGCCAACCTTCTCTGATATCTGCACATTATTTCATTCATTTGCGGAGGAGTTCTATATGATTAGGTCTGACCTATCCGTGTACACACACTACATTTGTTTCATTGGAGTTTGTAGCCATCCTTGGCCGACGTAGAGGAATCTTATGTTCTGGAGATTATATATATTCATGTAATAGATGCATAGGAAAGCAATGAATCACATAGAGATAGTTTGATAGTTTGAATTCTTTGTGAAGGCGCTTCAAAGCTATATCTTGTGTATATTTTGTAATTGAGGAATCAAGCCAGAGAGCCCTATTTGTAAGCCCACATGATGCTAGCCTATTTTTATTTTGAATCTATGATATAATGAATGACTGAATCTGCATTTGCATCCTATCTTTGAGTTGTTTTCATTGTGTCTACTCTTGTGACATGATTTGGACTATTCACCTTGTGGACCCTCCTAACCATGACTGCACCGAGTGGTATCAGAGTGAAGTTTGAATCCTTTAGGAGTGAAGTGAGTGAATTGAGTGAAGTTTGTGAAGGCATTCTATAAGATCTTTTTATGGATAGATCATCGAATTTGAGGCAGACTACCTGTGTTGTCAACTGATTGCCGATTGTGAGGTAGTTATCACCTTGTAACCCAATCACTAAATTTGAGGCAGTTAAACCTAATCCTAGGAAGAGATGACGCTAAGGAGAATACCTGCTATTGGTACTATGGTTGGAAGAATGAATGAGATGATGGAATAGATGAAGACAATGTGAGTTCTCTTGGATGTTGTTGAAGAAGATCGAAGAAGAGGACTAACACTTTGACCTAATGTCGAAAGTGATGATGATGAAGGATTTCAATCTGCTAATCAAAATGAAGTAACCCTAGGAGATGAAGAAGAAGAATCAGATCAAGTGAAGATGTTGTGAGATATTTCAAAGATTGGGAAGAGACTTAGAGTTAATGTACTGAATTACACTACCAATTTGAATCCTGAAGAGCTGATTGATTAGATAAATGACCTAGAAGAATACTTTGAGTATGAAGAAATTGAAGATCCAAAGAAGGTGAAATTTGCAAAGACAAATCTAAAAGGACATGCTACTATTTGGTGGAAAGAAGTCCACTTGGATAGAAACAAAAGAGGAAAAGAAAAGATTACAAAGTGGGATAGAATGTGACAAAGTTGAAGATTCAATTTATACCTACTAACTATGAGTTAGAATTGTTGAAGAGATTGCAGAACTTGAGACAAAAGGAGAAATCTGTGAAGGAGTACATTGAAGAATTTTATAAGATGATCATAAGGATAGGAAATAGTGAAGCAAGCAAGCAAAAAGTGGCCAAATACATCAATGGACTGAGATTGAACATTCAAGAAGAACTAAGTTTGGTAAGGATGACAACATTGGAAGAAGCATACCAGTTTACCTTGAAAGTTGAAGAAAAGTTGAACAAGAAGCATGAACAGAGACAGAGAGGTAGAGGAGGTAAATTTTAGAAAGGTAGAGCATTTTCCAAAGAAGAAAGGTCATTTGCAGAGTAGAACAAACAAGAAAACACATTCAAGAAGGAGGAAAGAGATAACAATGCATACCAGAGAGATGACAGTACTTTCTACCGCAGAGGAAACCCTAATTCATACTGGAGTGAAGGATACAGAAGAGATGGAAGAGGACCTAATAGGAGAACATTTAGAGGAACCTATTTTAAATGTGGAGGTGAAGGCATAGAGCATTTTAATGTAATCAAGGAAGTACATGCATGAAGACAGAGAATAGTGGAAGAGTAGCCTACATAGAAGAAGAACTTGTTGGATCACCCAGTTTAGTTGGTAAACCAGAGAAAGGAGAATCACTTGTCATGAGGAGAGCACTATTTCAAGTAGAGACAAATGAGGAACCACCGCAGAGGAAAAGTTTGTTCCAGATAAGATTTAAATTAGGAGGTAAATGTTGTAAGGTTGTAATTGATAGTGGTAGTTCAGATAATTTGGTTTCAAAGGAGATGGCACTGACTAAGTTGAAGTTGCAAAGATTGAAACACCCTAATCCATATCAGATAACATGGATTCAAGATGATCATAAGGTACTGGTGAGTGAACAATGTTTGGTGAAATTTCATATTGGATCTTATCATGATGAAGTATTGTGTGATATTATGCCTATGGATGTATGTCATATATTGTTGGGTAGACCATGGCAGTGTGATAGAAAATGTCATGCCCGCATATCCCATGCGGTCATGACACACAAACATGCGTGTCATGCCCACATTTGCCATGTGGTCATGACATGAACCACGAAAAACTTTTTTCCCTAACCCTAAAATCTACCTCGCATGCGCTTGCATGCTCGGTGGCATTACGCCTGAGGCGTAACATGACAACATATTCAATGAGGTGTAGGTTGCCTAGGGGATTTACGACATGAAGTGTGTCATTTCCAAGGTTAGACTGTTTAAAATCAAAACCCTAGTTTCCTAGGTGAGAAGGTGAATTTTTGACAGGTTTGAAAACTAACCCTAATTCAGAATTAAAAAGAAGTCGAAATAATAAATAAGAAATAACGGCATGACAGATGCATGATAAAGTGGAGTGATTAACTGGAAGTCAAAAAAAAGGTTATAAAATTAAAAGCTGGCAACATTTCGGCAACATAACGTGTTAATGATAAACGCAAAAATAAATATTACAAAAATGCCAAAAGGAATATTAAATCAATTAAATGATTAAATAATATATACATTTAGAAAACACAATCAACGTTATAAATTACAATAATAGATTTAATAAGAGCGTCAAGACACCAACAAGTCAACTGAGAAACTGAGTTCGTTATTAAATATAATTTGGCATTATATTTAATATCTCACTCGAGGAATTAATGGGTGAGGGAGGAGGGTTTAATTAGCCCTCTCCATAAAAATAATTCTAATTAACAAATTTGTTTATAATAAACTTCGTAAAAATTGACAATAAAAGAACTCGATAATTTAAACGATAAAAGAAAAATACGAAGGGGAGTTTCTTCCCACCACGATTTAAATTAATCCTCTCCCTAGTAATCTCAATTCACAAAATAACAATGTCACATGGTAAAAATTAATCCCATCTCAAATTAAGTCAAAATCCTACATGAGTAAAATGGAATATTAAAATAAATTAATAAAAAGTTAGAGTTTAAATTCAAATTTAAAATTTAAAATCCTCACATTAAAGAAAATACCATAAAAATCCTAAAACTAAGAGATGCCCTAAGACATTTTATTAATCCCTACTCTCTTAGTTGCCCTAATCTCTCCTATCCTCTTACTATCCTCATATGCCCTAATCTCATTTCTTATTTCTCTCTTTTCTTTGCCTTATGGTTTTTTTTTGTTTTGCCTCCTCTTCTTGCTCTAGGGTTTGAAGGCATCAATGGAGGTTTGGGTTGACGGACAGAGGTATGCACAGTCATGGGATACCGTCATAACTATATTTATACCCTTTTTTTTGTGCAATACTTACACATTTTTTTTTATGAAAGGGCATAAGTTTTGTTGCAGGCCGAAGAGGAGGTGGTGTTGTGTGGTGGCAAAGGAGAGGAGGAGGTCGTGGTGGTGGAGGTCACGTCAGCGGAGGGTTGAGCTGCGCGGCCGAGAAGTGGGGAAGGCCACGGATGAGGGAAGGGTTGAGGACTAGTGTGGAGGGGGGTAGCATTGGTGGGGGGCACAGGAGGGTGGTAGGCTGGCCGCGGAGGGCAGTAAGAAGGGAGTTTAGGCTACGGAGTACTGTCGGTGGGGTGCTGCGGTAGGCGAAAGAGGGTCTTGCAGTAGCAGCGGGGGAGAGGGGAGGCAGGCGCGGCCTGCGGAAGTTTTGGGGAGGGGTGTGGGGGAGGAGGCTTAGCCTCCACCCACACCCTTGTGTTCACTGTTGCTGTGGGCGGCGCTGCCGCCCACAGCACTATGCATCTTTTTTTGTTTTTTTTTTGGTTATTTTTTTTTTTATATTTCTTTTTTTTGGAAAATGTATATATAACACTTTTTTTTATCCTTTTTTTCTTTATATATATACAATGTAAAACATATTTATATATATATATATACATATTTATATATATGTATATATATAATATATATATATATATTTCCAAAATGTATTTTTTTTTGCATAATATATACATTGTCTATTTGGGGGTGAGTTGTGTTTATGTGTGTTTTCTTGTGAAGATGATACATTGTCGGATATGAATTTTAGTCATGTCATCAAGTTGTATTTCCAAGGCCTATGATGTTTTTGGGATTATTTTAGTTAATATGGAATATTATGGCTCTCGTTCATGTAAGGGAAACCTTGCAATGTAACGGGAAGGGATGATGCAATTGGTCTAAGCTCATTTCTTAGTTTGAGTCTTTTGTTGTAAACAAGTGTCAAGTGTTAACCCTTGGTTTCCATTTTGGATGAGGAACTTCTTGTGATATAATGTCTGTGTACCTAACTCCAGAGGGGTAGTTCTTGGCTTTGGTTCAAATTATGGCATTGGGTTATCTAGATTTTCGCATCTTGCAATGATTGGGGAATGGTCTCTTGGATACAGTGCTTGGTTCTTGTTGGTATTGCTTCAATTTTGAAGAGGTTATATGGATTTATTGTTGTGGCCTAGTGAATGGTGTAAGTCATGGCTCAGATCTATTTGGTGACTTCCCCCCCCCTCACATGTTGTGGTATGAATGTTGACCAGAGAATGCTAAGGGAGTGGCTTCCATGGTGGGGCCGGTGCCTAGAGAGAGGCTGCCAGGGTAACCATAGATGGGGGCTGGCTTTTGGGGATAGATAGCCTGGGGTAACCCATGTAGGACCATGCAATGACACTCTCCTTATGCAGTTCTATTATTTCTTGGTGGTACCTCTGGAGTGATGTCTTGGCTTGTGCAGTTATGTTGATATGGTCAGTTGTGTCAAGTCAGTTGTTGTTCATTTATTTTTGGATATTGTTTCTTGGCTTAGTGGAATCCTCATCATTATTTCCTAGCTCAAAGGGGTGGACCTCAGGGTTCCACATGGTTGGGTGGTAAGAGCTATCCATTGGTCCTTTTTGGAGATACGGTTCGAGTTCTGCGTAGAGGTGTTCTAGATCCAGTTCGCTTTCCTCCTTCAAAGTTGTATGCTTTCTTTATGTATTCTTTTGTAAACTGACATGATCGGTCTTATAATCTTGTATGTTAGAGTTGGCTATGATTGGAGCCACCTAGGATCTAGGACTTCATGAAAGCACAAGAGAGATCAAATGAAAGAATGATGCTATTCTATCATTGAATGCAAAAGATTGATTATTGTTTGGATTGATTACATAATACATGAAGAGAGCCTTGCTTATAAAGGCAAGGTGAGAGCTAGAAGGTGGAGAGAAAGGTGGAGTGGAAAGTGGAGATATTCCAACAACATGTGCCAATTAGAGGATGATAGCTAATTGCACATGTGGAGGATAAGACAACTCACTCCAACTATCAACAACTCAACACACAACTAGACTTAACTAGACACAACTAGACATCTAGTAGACTCACTAAGTCAACTTAATATGTGTGATATATGTGTGATGTGTGAATATTATTTAACTAGTAAATAGTTAAAGAAGATGATTTATCTACACTAGGGTAAACCAGTTAGGTGATAACCCTGTTCACACCAACACCCCTCCTTAAGTGCAAGTTAGGGAGTAGTTGACTAAAGCAAGATTAAAAGATGGATGGGTCCCGGCTACTAGGCCATGTTAGGTACCCATGTACAACAAATCTCAAGTGGAGAAAAGGAGAAAACCTCATGGGAAAAAACTCCTCTCCAAAAGTGAGAATGCATGAAACATGAAAGTGAAAGAAGAAGTGATAGTAGGAGGACTCAACATGACCCCCAAGGACAACTTCTATCACATATATACAATCAATTACCCCCCCATAGGAGAGCAAGTGTGAGACTATAAGTCCCCCCCACAATGAAGTAGCTCCTGTGCCAATGGTGGATGCTTGAAGAAGAACGCTGGAAAGTGTCCTGAACCTGCAAACAACATTTCTCCCCTTAGGAAGAAACAAGTCCAAAGGCTGATGTCGAAGAAACTGCATCTCAAGGAATGAGGGAAAAAGCCTCATGATGGATGATGTCTCTGAAAATTGCTCAAGCGTCCACATGTTAGAATCAAGGAATGCCACAATGCAATGATGTGTGTCCAATCCAAAATCCTAGGTAGACTGATGAGGAACAACCTCCAAAGATGAAGTAGATGGGATAATAGTTGTGCTGTAACTGTCATCAAAGAGGAGAGATATCCCCTCAAATGTGTCCTCCAAATCTGCAATATGAGACTCACAAAACAAGTCTGATATACCTGCCAAGAAAGTATCCCACAAAGCTGTGTCTGAAAGACCTGAATGATCCTACTCAACTGGAGTAGATGAACCCATGTCGATGTCCATCTCTGAAGAAGCAGGAGGTTGAGGTGATGGAAGCTTAGCACTAGTCACATGAACCAAAGTGGGTGAAAGAACACCAAGGTTCAAGTGACCAAACTTCTCCTCAGAAACATGATTCACACTTGATACATGAGTGTGAATAGCCATCAATGGATCTACAACATCAGAAGAAACAAAATGGGAGAAAGTATACAAGTGAGATGCATGATTAGCCATCCCAACTGCAATGATATCTCTGCTCTCCAAGTCTCGTATGATCACTGAATCAGGAGTGAACTCAACTGTCTTGCCTGCACCACAATGAGTAATTTAGTAGATAAAAAGGAGATTGGATGTCAAGGAAGGTACACACAACACATTGTTGAATGTATTCTCTCCAACATCAATTGTCCCTTTTCCAGATGCATGCATGTATGTGTTGTTACCCATCAAGATAGGTGTCAAAGTACTTGATTCAAATGAAGAGAACATCCCCTGTGAAGATGCCATATGATGAGAAGCCCCTGAATCAAGAAGCCATCTCTCTAACTGAAGACTTGTAGAAGCAAAGAGTACATGTGCTTTTCCTTTGTCTATCCCATTTGCAATGCCTTCTTTCCCTGTATGTGTAGATGATGATGGTATCGAAGAAGAGGATGGACTAGGTGATGATGATGGCATTTTGATGTTGTGCTTGTGAGTCAACTCATCAATTTTCTTTTCATAACACTTCTGCTCATCATGTCCTAGTTTCTTGCAATATGCACACTTTGGTCTCTCCTTCTTAGATGATTCCTCCTTGGGAGAGGATGAGGACTTAGGTGATTTGGTTGATTCCTTTGCTTGCTCATTGTTCTTGAGATTCTTATTTTTCTATTTCTTGCCTTTGCTAATTGAAGTCTTTTGATCCTTAGAACCTTGACTAGCAAGAAGTGCTTGAGTTCTAGAAGACTTCAATGTGCCCATGTGTACTAACTTAGCTTGCTCCCTTGTGAGAGATGCAGCAAACTCATCAAGTGAAGGCATTGTGAAAGCTTTCCCAAGTGCATCCATCATAGCATAGAAGGTAGAAACAAAAACTGAATAGTCAGGACCAAGCTTGGCAAGGATTGAAAGAATCAATTGAGTGTCCTCTTTCTCAATTCCACATTGTTTGAGCTGCAATCTAAGTGACTTTAGTTTTGTGAAGAAGTCTTGGATGCTTGTAAAATCAGTTGGATTCAAACCAATTAATTCATTCTCCAATTTGAAACCTCTCATTGTATCTTGTTTACCAAAGAGATTCTCTAAGGTTGTCCACACTTCATTAGGTGTTTTACAAGATTTAATATGAAAGAGAAGATCAGGAGAGATTGACAAGCATAGTGTTCCATAGGCTTGATCACATCTATTATACCACTTTCTCTTTTCTGCAGCTGCAGTTGGTTCAATTTCTGTACCCATTGTTACTCTATGAATTTTCAAACTTCTTAAATGAATCTCCATTTTAGTTTTCCACTCATGATAGTTATATGGTGTGAGTAGAGGAAGTTTGTGTGAATCCATGATGTAAGAGTACAAAAAAGAACACAAGACACCCCCTGTTACTCAATCAAAGAGATCACCCCCCAAAAAAAAGAATAATTGTGGCACTTTATACTTAGTGCGATTTACAATCGTCCTCAAGGGACCAAATCTAGGAAAGTATCAAAATCTCTTAAAACTGAGATTCAAAGGAGTTTACAATTGCTCACACTGATTAAACACAGCAAATAGATCCCTTCAAAACAAGTTTCACTTCCTCAAGTGTCAGAATGCCCAAGTTATCACTCAAAAGCCAAAAAATTGACAAATGAAATAAAATAAACTTGGAGCAGAAATTGAGAAAAGTGCATGGATGGATTTGAAGAGCTCCTGAATACCTTTCCGATGCCACAAGAATCGCAAAAATCAAAGATCGTGGCAGAAAGTTGTGAGCTCGGAAGTAAAAAATGAAGATCTATCTTCAAACTATTGTAGCAGTCACCTGTAGTAGAATTTTAGAAAACTATTGACACCACTGGGAAGTGCTCTCTGTCAGCTTTCCAATGATATCTTGTTTGCCCAATTTTGCGTCCGTGGGCAAAAGTTATACAAAAATGAAAAAAACCCCTAGATTAGGGCTTTGAGGGGCAAAAAATGGCCCCTATTGCTGACGTTACGCTGATGTCAGCAGAATATTCTCAGAATATTACCTTTTGGAAGAAAAAAATCACCTGCCTTCTGGAAAAGCAAAAAATATCTGAAAACTGCCTGTGACACTCCAGAAAACCACTTTGAGTTTATGTCGAAACCGGCTATTTTTGGCACCAAACCACGAGTTTGTGTTGAAAAATGCTGGCCGGAGAATAAGGAATCCGCGGATAGGAACAACCGATAGTTTGATACAATTTACCAATGCAAGACAATTTTGAGCACTTAATGCTCATAAGGAATACACCGATTGGAATCACCGACGGTGTAGAAAATTTTTGGCGGTTTGAAGTTTTACTGCCGACATGTTTTGATGGCCGTGGGGGTGCTTTAACTGCCAGAAGATGCTTTGAGTGGAGGATCTTCACAGGCCTCTGGAGATATGTAGATAGGCCACTACAGATCCGTAGAAAATGTCGAAGCACTTTGTGATTCTGCTGGTGACCACCGATGCTTGTAGATGCTGGCAGGTTTATTTATAGCCGTCGACAGACTGTATGAAGGCCTTCGCCATCGACATTGATGATGGAATGCAACCGTGGGGGAAAATGCCACCGGGAACAAGTCTTAGATCCGCCGTTTAAATCCTTTGGCAAACTGCTGGATCGAATGTAATTTTAACGCTGCCTACAGTTTAGATGGTGCAGTGTTTGTGATTACACTGTTTGCAGACTTATGAAAAAATGCAAATCACTGAAGGGATTGGAACGGCTGTCATATTGTTTGATGCCAGCTGAAAAACTGCCCACGGACTAACTCTTAGCCGCTACCAGGAAGAATGAACGCTGGTCTGATTTGAAATAGATCCACCACTGAGATTATGGATGCCTCCGCAGAATCTGTGTAGACCACCGTTCTTTCTAGAAAATTTCCTAGCGTTGATTTGGTGATTGCCACCGAGGGTATGGAGGTAACCGCTAGTGAAGGGATTTGCTGGTTGGTTGAAAAGACTGTCGGATCTATGATTTACAGACCATGGATTATAGTTTGTTGCTAACCATGCTGCAGGTCAAATGTGACTTTAACCGCCGATGGATCTGGCAGAGATCGCCTTTGAAAGTATGAAACCGGCCGATGTTTATTGTTGCTTGCAGATTTGACCTTTGCCCGCAAAAGCCGCCGACGATTTGAGATCCACTGCCGAAGGGAATTCAAAACTTGTTGTACATTGTGGGCAGGGTACAACAGTACCCGTAATACAAAATATTCGCAGAACAAACACAATAAAATTGCCAGCAGACAAAGATTTAACCAGCAAACAAAAAATAATTACCCGACGGATAAAAAATGATTCCGATTTGCTGATGTATGTCTTGCACAGAGAATCTGTAGGAATATTGTGACAGGGAATATTCCCTGCGACAGATCCACATGGTGTCGATTAGCAAAAAAAAAATTTGCCTTTTGGTTCAACTTTGTCCAATTTGGATGATTTTACAGTCGATCTGTACTATTTCAGCTGCTCCGGATCCAATGGCGATGCCTGATTTGGGCCAAACTGCTCTGAAATTGCTGGTACCTCCCGTAACATGCCACGAAGCCCCAAATTGAAACCCTCGTTAATTTTGCCTCCGATGTCAGATTTTGACGAAACGAAAGGCAATCTTGACTATTCCGGCTGCTCTGGACGCAATGGTGAAGTCTGATTTGCAACAACATGCACCGAAATGCACCTGCAATACAAGGTAAGAAAGGAAAACCCTCACAAAACTGGTATCTCTATCAAGTTTTTCTGATTCTCCAAGTCATCATGCGATGCAAGAGAAGAGCATACTCAACCATCAAGATCCACCATGAATTTGCACTCAAGATCTCTCAAAAAATAACTAACATAAAGTGATTCTTCCTAGAGCTCTGATACCATGTTAGAGTTGGCTATGATTAGAGCCACCCAGGATCTAGGACTTCATGAAAGCACAAAAGAGATCAAATGAAAGAATGATGCTATTCTATCATTGAATGCAAAAGATTGATTATTGTTTGGATTGATTACATAATACATGAAGAGAGCCTTGCTTATAAAGGCAAGGTGAGAGCTAGAAGGTGGAGAGAAAGGTGGAGTGGAAAGTGGAGATATTCTAACAACATGTGCCAATTAGAGGATGATAGCTAATTGCACATGTGGAGGATAAGACAACTCACTCCAACTATCAACAACTCAACACACAACTAGACTTAACTAGACACAACTAGACATCTAGTAGACTCACTAAGTCAACTTAATATGTGTGATATGTGTGTGATGTGTGAATATTATTTAACTAGTAAATAGTTAAAGAAGATGATTTATCCACACTAGGGTAAACCAGTTAGGTGATAACCCTATTCACACCAACATTGTAATCATGTAATCCTATACTGATACTCTGTAATTAATCTATCTTGTTATAGTAAAAGTTATTTGTATCTATTTTAGCAATGTAATGGTTATTACTTTTGTAGTTTTATTTTCTGTCATTAATGCAGTTATGTTGCCCTAGAGTTGTTAGAAGAGTGATTTCGTTTAGATGGTGTAATATGATATGTTTGGTTACTCCTTTGCACTATCTTGCTTTCAAAAAAAAATTTATTTCTGTAACTTTTGCACTTTTAGTCTAGCACTCTAGGGTTGCATGACGAGGCATTACACTAGGGTTTGAAGGCATCAATGGAGGTTTGGGTTGACAGACGGAGGTATGCATAGTCATGGGATACTGTCATAACTATATTTATACCTTTTTTTTTGTGTGTGTGTGCAATACTTACACATTTTTTTTTATGAAAGGGCATAAGTTTTGTTGCAGGCCGAAGAGGAGGTGGTGTTGTGTGGTGGCGGAAGAGAGGAGGAGGTCATGGTGGCGGAGGTCGCATCGGTGGAGGGTTGAGCGGCGCGGCCGAGAAGTAGGGAAGGCCACGGATGAGGGAAGGGCGGAGGACCAGTGTGGAGGGGGTAGCACTAGTGGGGGGCGTAGGAGGGTGGTAGGCTGGCCGAGGAGGGTGGTAAGAGGGGAGTTCGGGCTGTGGAGTACTGTCGACGGGGTCCTGTAGTAGGCGAAAGAGCGTCTCGCGGTAGCAGCGGGGGAGAGGGGAGGTAGGCGCGGCCTACAAAAGTTTTGGGGAGGGGGTGTGGGTGGAGGCTAAGCCTCCTCCTCCACACCCTTGTGTTCACTACTGCTGTGGGTGCCGCTGCCGCCCACAGCACTATGCATCTTTTTTTGTTTTTTTTGTTAATCTTTTTTTTATATTTCTTTTTTTTGGAAAATGTATATAGAACACTTTTTTTTATCCTTTTTTTTTCTTTATATATATACAATGTAAAACATATATTTATATATATATATATACCTATTTATATATATGTATATACATATTTATATATAGTATATATATATATATTTCTAGAATGTATTTTTTTTGCATAATATATACATATATATATTTAATATATATATATTATTTGTAAAATAACGTATATACTGTCTATTAACTAGCAGCATTGATATCTACATTTTTTTTTTCAAAATTCGTACAAGAATAAGGACATCTAAAATAACAGCAAGGTTTCCCTTTTTTTTTTTGAAACAAAACATACACTTAACAAATAGATATTTATTTTCATGTGTATATATATTCATTAATAAACACAGCAAATGAAGTATGGAACCTCTACATCAACTCACTATTTTTTTTAATCTCCTACTAAATAACTCAAAAAAAAATAGAGTTAATAAATCTCCTTTTTTTATATGCAGCATTTCATTCATTTTTTTTTTTTCAAATAAATGGGAACCTTGTATCAAACTTAAATATTTTCATTTGATCATACAATGACTGATATACAAACATTTGTTTGGGCAAATATATTTAAACAACATTACACATTTTATTTTATTTTTCTATTTTCTACAACACTTTATTATAGCTTTCTACTGCACAAAACAAAAAATTACTTTAACCCCTTTTTTTTAAACATTACACAAAAACAGAAAATGCATTTCCTTCCTTTATCTACAACAAAATCTAAATAGTGAACATAATTTATTTCTCATGCAACCAAACAAAAAACTAAGGTAAACTTTCTCATTTCTTGCTTTGCATACTCAAGGATTTATCTAACTCACTCTTACTCTTTTTTTTTGTAAGGAGAACCGATAGAAAATGTATACAATTTCAGCAAGCATTTCCCAACTCACTAACTCCACATCATAGGAAATAAGCCTCTTAAATCAACTACAAAATGTTTACATTGCATTGTTCTTCACAGGTAGAATAACAGTCTATTACTCAAGTAAGGAATGCTTTTCATACAGCAGGAATTGCAGCCAACTCATGGCTAAGGTAACCACATAATCTTGTACAAAATGCAATACAATGAGGCCTCTATGGCCTTGGCTTCAACAGCCGTCACAAGGAGATTAACAGAACACCAACATGAGCTCCACAACTACTTCACTTCACCACTCAAAACTTGCAAGCTACACAACACCAAGACAATAGAAACCAGCCACTACGAAAGGAAAAGCTCTCCTCCCTACCGTAGACCCACAAGAGGGTCACCCCCGAGCTAGGGAGGTAGGGGTTTCACATAGGGTTTCATTCCACAACAAGAGGACTCACAAATAACATAAAAGCAATACAACCCCATAGGATTAACATAATACTCAACTCATGTAAATGAGTTTGGTGAGGGTAGGGGATAGACTTCTCAACTTAAAAGGGGCTCCCAAATGGTAAAGAAAATCTCAACACATGGCCTCAAGCCAAAATCCCCCAAAACACCACAATCCTCAAGAATCACAACAAATTGCATGGCATTCTTTCCTTTCAGATATCTCCTCCTCAAATGATGATAAGCCCTCAAGGCATAAACTCATAAACACATACTGTGGGAGAGCCCCCAAGGATTGTTCCTCTCCCCTACCCATACAAGTTGAGCATTACCTCCATTGGAGGTGCTCTCACCATAACACCCAACCCAACATCAAGTGCACAACATCACAATGCAAACAAACTTACAACCAACATCCAAACATGGAACATCATACAAGCAAAGTAAGAAGCAAGTTAAGAGGCCTACCTTCAAGGCTTTGACAATGGAAGTAGAATTTGGTGAAGAGCTCCTAGCCTTCCCAAGCCTTCCAACTTCCAGAATTTCTCCAACCTTCTCTAACTCCTCCCCAAGTAAAAAGGAAAATAAAAATTTGCAAGAAGTCTCCAAATTGTAAGAAAAAAGACTAGAAGAGAGAAGAACCCCCACTCCTCTACAAGAGGAGCTATTATAGGCCATCTACTTGGCCTTGAGGGAATGAGAAGGTGACATTTGTCACCATCTCCTCTCTCCTCCAAAACCACTTGTAAGAGTGAGAAGGTAGGAGGATGACAAATGTCCTCCTCTCACTCCACCTCCATCTCCACCTCATCCACTTGTGCTTCCACACAAGTGGGAGGGGGACAAGTGGTGAGTTGGATTCCCACTCACACCTCAAGAAGACAATGGCCTTGAGTGGTGCTCCCACTCACTTGGGAGTTTGGGAGGACTCTTGGAGACCTCCCTAGTCTTCCTTGGGAATGCTTCCCAAAACATAGGGATGGGAGATGGGTTCTTCCCAAGGCAAGGCCCATCCCTCATCTTCCCTCTTTCCAAATTCGTCACTTTTACTCAACCATGGTTTAGGGTGACCTAAGGTGAGTCAAAACTAGGGTTAGGTGGTCCATGTTGGCCCTAGACTCATGGTTGACCACCTAGGGTAACTTTTGGGACCCTAGGGTTCATGAAAGGGGTCAAAAATCCACATTTAAATGGCCCATACAAAATAATAAAAATACCAAGTGGCATAAATCCAAATTAAAATTTTACAACACTTAATATTAATCAAAAATAAGAAAGAAGGGTACTAAGGATGAAAATAATTAAAATTAAACCAAGCACAATAAATCATCATTCAATTTCACACGTGATCCTTATCCCTCTTAGGAACGAATCGGATTAACAGGGAATAACATGGTGTGAATCCTACCTCTGATTTCCTGTGGCTAGGGAACGTAAAACCTGCACATCTCGATCAAGTGTTAGTCCTGTCATGAAAAGTCATAGCCGAAGCAACTAAAATTAACTTCACGCAATCGAAATAAACATCAATACATAACTCCAAATCAAACTGCATTTTCCATCACATGTCAAATAGTTCATATCACATAAATAACTAGAATCTCATAACAAAATAACATCCAATATAAATCCCATATATCGAACCACATCATATCATCCAATATGACCGAATCAAATCACATGTATCAAATTAGTGAGATAAAACATCAAGTCTGCATATTGAAACATAGTACTAAGGTCTGACAGTATCATCTACAATACAGCATAATGCTCAAAATATGGGAGGTAAAGTAGTCGGCCTCACATCCTCCCCCCCAAAGACTGAACTTCCTCCTAGAAGTCGTCAAAAAGGTGAGGATAGAGTGCCCTCAAACTAGCCGCATCCTCCCAAGTCGTCGTGACCTCGTCATATCGATCCCACTGGACCCTAACCTAGTCCAGCTCTCGACCTCGAAGGCCCAGCATCCGACGAGCCAATATATGAATTGGTTCCAGCACCAACTACCTACTTGCCTCTACCTGTAAAGCACTCCAGTCCAGTATGTGAGATACATCAGATATATATCATCTCAAAACAAAAACATGAAAGACATTGTGGATATGTGACAGGCTAGGTGGCAATGCTAGACGATAGGCAACTAGTCCTATCTACTCCAAAATCTCAAAGGGTCTTATGAACTATGGTGTGAGCTTAGAGCCCTTTCCATAATGGATTGGACTCTTGTGTGGCCGCACTCTAAGGAATACCCTGTCCCCCACTGAGAAGCTCTGATCTATCCTCTTAGCGTCAGCATACTTCTTCTGCCTATCCTGTGCCTCCTGCAACCTCTTTCTAATCAGTGTGACCTACTGCTCCATGTCCTGAACTGGCCCTGGACCAATGGCGACTCTGTCCTCTATCTAATCCCAACTCAATGGTGTCCTGCATGGTCTGCCGTATAGAGCCTGAAAGGGAGGCATACCTAACGAGCTGTGATGCCCATTATTGTAGGCAAACTCAACTAGATAAAGATACTTCTCCCATCTAGACTGATGGTCCATAACATACATCTGAAGCATGTCCTCCAATACTTGATTCACCCGCTCTATCTGTCCATCTGTCTCAGGATGATAAGCGGAGCTAAAATTGAGCTATGTGCCCAATGCCTGCTGTAAGGCTCTCTAGAATGCTGAAGTAAACACTGGATCTCTGTCTGAGATGATGCGACGAGCTACCCCATGTAGTCTCACAATATCGTCCAAGAATACCTTTGCCACAGCTGGTACATTGTACGTCGTGCGTATAGGAGAGAAATGAGCCACCTTGGTCAACTTGTCGACTGTCACCATGATGGCATCATGGCGACACAAAGACATAGGAAGACCAACAATAAAATCCATGGAAATGGTGTCCCATTTCCACTTAGGTATATCATGTGGGTATAGGAGACCTACTGGATGCTAATGCTCAGCCTTGACCCTCTGGCACTCAAGGCAATGAGCAACATACTCTGCTATATCTCGTCTCATACCTGCCCAATAGTACAGCTGTCGAAGATCGGTATGCATCTTCTTCACCCCCAGATGTGCCGCATATGGTGCTCTATGAGCCTCTGATAGCACTACAGTACACAGGTCACCTACGCGGGGTACATAGATGCACTGTCGATGACAAAGTAAACCATCTGTGTCAAGCGTATACCCTGCAAACTTGCCCACAAGGGCCCTTTGTGAACTGATCTCCTGTTGCACCTCAAGATACCACTCATCCTCTGGAAGATGCTGAGTAATGCGATCCCTCAAGTCCACTCACAAAGTTAAGGTCAAGAGCTTGTGGCACGTCTGACTCAATGCGTTAGCAACCATGTTCTCCTTCCCTTTGATGTAGTGGACATCAAAGCCATACTCGTAGAGGAACTCCATCCAACGCCGCTGATGGGCATTCAGATATATACTAGAGGCTATGATGATCAAAATAGAGCTCAAAGCGATGGCCCAACAAGAAATGTCTCCAACAGACTAGAGCATGAACCACTACTGCTAACTCCAAATCATGCATGGGGTAGTTCAGCTCATGGGTCTTGAGCTTTCGCGACTCATACATGATCACTCTACCACCCTGCATAAGTACAGCTCCCAATCCCTCAAGTGATGCATCCATGCAAACCATGAAATCTGCTGCAGGATCAGGAACTGCTAAAATAGGAGTGCTGGTAAGACACTCCTTGAGGACCCCGAAGGCCCTTTCACACTGCTCAGTCCAAAGAAAGCTCTTCCCTTTCCACTGGAGGGAAGTGATGGGGTGCGCAATCTAAGAAAAGCCCTCAACAAAATGATGGTAATAACCAGCCAACCCCATGAAACTCCTAACCTCTGTCACACTAGTGGGTGCTAGCCAATCCTTGATAGCCCTGATCTTTGATGGATCTATTGAGATTCCATCACCGGAAAGGATATGCCCCAGATACTGAACCTCTGTCCTAAAAAATGTACACTTCACCAAATTCCCATAAAGCTTCTGCTCTCGCAAACACTGTAGAACCTGACGAAGGTGCTCCTCATGCTCCTCCTCAGTCCGTAAGTAGATCAAAATGTCATCGAGGAAAATGATCACGAACTGATCTAGATAGGTACGGAACACCCCATTCATGAGACTCATGAACACTGTAGGGGCGTTCGTCAAGCCGAAGGGAACCACTGTGAACTCATAGTGTCCATAACGAGTCTGGAAGGTGGTCTTATGGATATCTGCCTCTGCGATGCGTAACTGATGATACCTGGACTTCAGGTCTATCTTAGAGAACACCCTGGCTCCCTGCATCTGGTCGAAAAGATCATCAATCCTAGGCAGAGGATAACGGTTCTTCACCGTCACCTTATTCAACTGCCTGTAGTCCATACACAAATGAAGAGACCCATCCTTCTTCTTCAAGAAGATGACAGGAGTGCCCCAAGGTGAAACGCTTGGTCAGATGTGCCCCTTCTCCAACAAGCCCTCCAACTGTAGCTTGAGCTCAGTGAGCTCCTGTGTGGTCATCCTGTAGGGTGTACAAGACACTGGCTCGGCACTTGGCACTAAGTCTATATGAAAGTCTACCTCACGTCGGGGAGGCATCCCTGGTAACTCTGCTGGTAATACATCGGCAAACTCTCTAAGGATGGGATGATCATCCAAAGATGCCTCTGGCTCGTCATCTGATCTATCACTCACTGTGATGGCGAACATCTGACATCCCTTCTGCATGCAGCACTTAAGCTGCTGAGTAGATATCATATGCACTGTGGTGGGCTTCTGCATGCCCACAATTTTAACTAATGTGCCGTGATTGTCTAAACAGCTGATCGCCTTTCGGTGATAATCTAGCTTGGCTCGATGAGCCGCAAGCCAATCCATACCCAACACCACATCATAAGATCCTAATGTCATGACTCTAAGGTCGCATACTGTAGTGAAGGGTCCCAAAGCAACCTCACAATCCTGAACTAAGGCATCTACTGTCAGTTTGGCCCCTGAGGCCAACTCAACTACACACCTATCGCCCTGCCTAGAGGCCACCAGCTTGCAACGCTCCACTAACGATGGAGATATAAATGAATCAGTAGCACCAGAGTCAAAGAGAATAGAAATGGGGTTACCCCCAATCATACCTGATGTCTCAATCACTGACGCTTGAAAATTTGCTTGGCAGTTATCAACCGCTGCAAACATATGGTGGGATCTACCCACATCTCCCACTGTCTGCTTGGATCCTCCTGCACGAGGCTGTCCCCCTACTACAAAACCCTATGGACACTCTCTAGCTAGGTGTCTAGCTCCACCACAAACGTAACAAGGACTCCTAACCTGTACCTACACAGTCTGAGTCCTACCTGACTGCTGCTGTCCTGATCTGCCAGTAGACCCCTGTGAACCCCTATAAGACTGCTATGACCTCGCGGGTCCCATAGGTGGTCCCTGTTGTCTCTAATCTCTGAGTGGGCCCTGCTACTGCCAACCTCTATTATGTGCCCCCTGTGACCTCTGTTGTGTCCTAACTCTCTGCTGCTGCTGTGACTGCTACTATTGTGGGGGTCTAGGAGGTAACGGTACTGAGCTAAATCCTCCTCGGTGAGGTGGCTGTGATGGTCTATGGAAACTCTGCTAATGTTGCTGCTGTCCCTGATCCTGAAATTGAGGGCGAGAATTCTGCTCTCATCCCTGAATCTCCTCAGCGATGTATGCCTTCTCGGTAGCATCACTCAAAGTCTGGGGATCTGTCATCTGAACAGGCCCTGCTATACTGTGATTAAGCCCTCTGATAAACTTATGCACTAGGAGTTTCTCGTCATGGAGATACTCCGCATATCTAGATAGCTCTATAAACCTAGCCTCATACTGAGCCACTATAAGTCCTCTCTGCTGGAGGTCATGAAACTCGTCTAGATGACACTGCCTGTAGTGGTCTGATAAATAGCGCGCATTGAAGCACTCAATGAAGGTCTCCCATGTGAGGGTGTCTAAAGAAAGGTGGCCCTTGCACTCCTCAGTGCACCACTAGGTAGCTATTGCATCCCGCAATAAGTGTACTACTACCCGGGCCTTCGTGTTGCCCTCGTAAGGACGCAACATGAAGTACCTATCTAAACTGATAAGCCAGGCCTCTGCCTCGGCTCCCTCTATGGTCCCAATGAAAGTAGGAGGGTTCAACCTTAGTATGTCCTTGATGGGATCTCCTCTATCTCTGTGCCCCCAGATAGGCTCATCTGTATGATACTCATAAGGCCTATGACCCAAGTGCTCTACATGCACTGTCTCGTCTTATCTAGCCCGATGTGGGGGGCTCCTGCTATGGGCCCTGTTGGCCGAACCAACCTCCTCTATCTCTGGTAGCTCGACGTAAGGCTCCACACGTGGTTCCCCTCGTGGCTCTACGCAAGGCTCCACACGTGGCTTGACATGAGACTCAACTCGTGGCTCCATGCGTGGCTCCTCTCGCGGATCCTCGCGGGGCTTGACACGTGGCTCAACTACAACCGGTGGAAGCCTATCTAAGATTGCCTATAAGGCCTACAATATATGTGGACCAATCTCTGGTGGGGCCGATGGTGCTTGCGGTACCTGAGGAACTGGCTGTGGCTGAAGGAGTGGCTGTACCTGTGGATCTAGCTGTAGCTATGGATCTGGCTGTACCTATGGATCTGGCTGACCTGGACCTACAGTTGATGAATCAGTGTGTACCTCTGGGGGTGGAGTGCAGCAGGTCTACACTCACTGAACTTGTCTAGGAGGCATCCTACAAAATGAGGTAACCACAAATCAGTATGGTTGCGGAAGTGAAAAATGTACCCTAATGAGCCCAATGTTTTAACAACCTGGCTCTGATACCAAATGTCATGCCCACATATCCCATGTGGTCACGACACACAAACACATGTGTCATGCCCACATTTGCCATGTGGTCATGACACGAACCACGAAAAACTTTTTTCGCTAACCCTAAAATCCACCTCGCATGCGCTTGCGTGCTCGGTGGCATTACACCTGAGGTGTAACATGACAACATATTCGATGAGGTGTAGGTTGCCTAGGGGATTTACGACATGAAGTGTGTCACTTCCAGGGTTAGACTGTTTAAAATCAGAACCCTAGTTTCCTAGGTGAGACGGTGAATTTTTGGCAGGTTTGAAAACTAACCCTAACTCAGAATTAAAAAGAAGTTGAAATAATAAATAAGAAATAACAGCATGACGGATTGATAAAGTGGAGTGATTAACTAGAAGTCAAAAAAAGGTTATAAAATTAAACCCTAAAAGCTGGCAACATTTCGGCAACATAACGTGTTAACGATAAACACAAAAATAAATATTACAAAAATGCCAAAAGGAATATTAAATCAATTAAATGACTAAATAATATATACCCTCAGAAAACACAATCAACGTTATAAATTACAATAATAGATTTAATAAGAGCGTCAAGACACCAACAAGTCAACTGAGAAATTGAGTTCGTTATTAAATATAATTTGGCATTATATTTAATATCTCACTCGAGGAATTAATGGGTGAGGGAGGAGGGTTTAATTAGCCCTCCCCGTAAAAATAATTCTAATTAACAAATTTGTTTATAATAAACTTTGTAAAAATTGACGATAAAAGAACTCGATAATTTAAACGATAAAAGAAAAATACGAAGGGGAGTTTCTTCCCACCACGATTTAAATTAATCCCCTCCCTAGTAATCTCAATTCACAAAATAACAATGTCACATGGTAAAAATTAATCCCATCTCAAATTATTTCAAAATCCCACATGAGTAAAATGGAATATTAAAATAAATTAATAAAAAGTTAGAGTTTAAATTCAAATTTAAAATTTAAAATCCTCAGATAAAAGAAAATACCATAAAAATCTTAAAACTAAGAGATGCCCTAAGACATTTTATTAATCCCTACTCTCTTAGTTGCCCTAATCTCTCCTATCCTCTTACTATCCTCATATTCCCTAATCTCATTTCTTATTTCTCTCTTTTCTTTTCCTTATGGTTTTTTTTGTTTTGCCTCCTCTTCTTGCTGGTCTAGGTGTAGTGCCCCCCCATTGTTAGCTTGTGATGGTGGTAGTTCTGCATTGCCCTCTGTTAGTCAGAGATAGTTGTTAATCGTTCATTTCATTGATTTAGTTTTGAGACAGTTGATTAGTAGGTTATGATTTATGTTTATCTGATGAACGATGTTTGACTGCTATATTTAGACATCTATTATGAGTTATGATGACATTATGAGTACTTCAGTTATGATGTGTTGAATAAGTTTAGTAATGCATTATTATTTACATGTTTCATAAATATATGTTTTCGAATGTTATGATTATAATCTTATCCAAGAGTAGGGACGGTGTAGCATTACTCATTTCGAGTACCCTACTGCGCCGTGATTCTTTGACTCTCTGTGTGTTGACATATACATACTCGATCGTATTTAATCAGTTGTTTGGATGCAGGCTGTAGGTACCGAACCTCGACTCCACCTGATATAGCAGGTTTGAGCGGGTTCTTTCACCAATGGATATTAGTGATGGGAGATAACACGAGGTCTAATCCACTAGGTCGGTCCTTGTCTTCTGTTGTGGTCTCGAGTCGTGGTGGGACACTTGGACTTTGCCTTGTTATGTTTGGTTATCCCATGTTTTCCTTTTGCTTTCTTTATCCGTCTATGAGAAGTTGGATAAGGTAGTTTTATGGCTGCATTACTTCTTTCCTTTTTGGGTAAATACTAAATAGATCACAAGTTATATGAGAGAGTCTTATTGTGTAGATCAAAAGTAAAATCAATGGAGCAAGATAAATTGAAGTAACCTTATCCCTGAAAATATATAGTTGTTGTACCCCTGTTCATAGTTGTATAATTGTATTGCTTCATTGGTTTTGGGTAAATAGACCCCAAGTTATTTCAGAGTCTAATTGTGTAGATCTGAAGTAAAATCACTAGAGCAGCATAAGTTTAAAGTAACCCCATCCCTAACTATGTAGTTGTTGTACCCTTGATTGGTGTGATGTGGGTATTGTGGAACTAGATTGCTTACACAATTTGATGAAAGCACTTGCTACTGTAAACTAGATTTATTATAAGAGATTGATGATAATAAATTTTACTTATGATATGTTACTCTGCATAAATACATACTACAGCCTCATAATAATATTTGGCCACCAAGGGGTTGTACATGGTGTAGAACAGAGTTTTATATCTAGCAATTCATCACCACTATATGTGAGTAACAGTCAGCAAAGAGAACTTTAATAGGATTGATAATCCAATCTGCTCTAATGTTCCAACTCCCAAGAGCTATCTTGAACTAACGATCAAATACATTCAAAAGAAATGGTACAATGTTAAACACACCTTCATGCACATTCTATCTTTCTAACATAAAATTCTTGTACCAGATATTCATAATCTCTTTTTAGCTTAAGGTGAATAAAATGGTCAAAAGCAAAAGTGCCTTTTAGACTACTTTTGTTGCACCTATAGCTATTTACTTTAGCTAACTATGGCTGTAATGAACCCAAAACATTTCACAGGCAAATACTACTTGTGAATAAAGCATGAGTATTATCCATGTAGATAAGAACAAAGGATATTAGTGATAGTATCTACATGCACATCAACGTGCATCTAGTTTGCATGTTACTGAAATTAGATTTGTTTTGGTTAAGTAAGGTGCATTTCACAAAAGATCAGATGCTCTTATCTTTTCCAAATTAAGAGATGAGGTTCAGTTTATTTGAGAACAATTTAGGACAGTACAATAAAATAAATTAGAAATATGATAGCATGCAAAGGCTAGCTTAGGGGAAGTATTATTTGAAGGAGCTTTATCATTAGGAGTGTGTCAAGTCTAGGAGATGACTTTCTTCTCTCTCTACATATGAAGACATTGTAAAAGGGGAACATTTGGAAAATCTATAAGTTAGTCGAGTATATCAAATTGCAATATTGGAGGTCGGGTCACCTGAAGGCTCTTTGCCAAACATGCCTCATCAATGTTACCAGAAAGAGCATGGAGGGGAATTCTTTTAGAGGAGGTTTTTGGGGGGGCTCATTTTTCTCACCCTCAGACCTGTGATGTGGGAAGCTCCCTCTCTCTATTTGGCTGCCATGGCTAGGGTTTAGACTAAAAGACAATCGATTTCCTTCAATGTCAATACGATTTTCTAGAAGAATCCTTGTAGAAGAGGAAGGTAAGAACTCTCTGTCAAATGTTTGATCTATTTTCTTCATTTTTACTGGTTCTCTAGCTCTCTGCTGTGGCCATAAGAGTTTCTAATGCATTTTATGCTCTCTTTGCTTTCCTATGATGCCACATTCTTATCTCTATGTGAGGCCACCACTAATACACTCCTGATTCTATTGAAGGCAATATAAAAGCGTATAATGGGTGATAAAACTCACGGCTTGTGCACTCAACACCACTTAGAACAGAGGTGAGTTTGTGGACTGTCTATCCTTCTTTTCCTATATCTTTTTTATGTATACTCGTCCACTAGAACCGCCAAGAATGATATATTTCTGGGTGTTCCTTTTTTTATATGAGCTCAAAAGTTTTATTTCTTACTTTGAATCTGCAATTTATCTGAAACCCCAAAGTGGGCTCGACTGCTGTGGAGAAGACACTTTACTCCGACACTGCCCATGACCTCTATCTATATTTATGAGCATTACTATGTGTCTTTACTTAAGATCAAACCCTCTGTAATTGAAATTTTTGTACAAAACCCCATGTAGGTTAATCTCTCACCATACAAGGCCGCAGGATTAATGTGCTCAAATTTTTGTAATACTGGCAGTAGTAATGATTGCTACAGAAACAAGAATGTAGAATAGACAATCAACTCCATGTTTCTTGATGACTATGATGTTTGATAGATATTCCCTCACATTGTGCTTCGATGGATGTCAACACCCTGTTCCAAAGCTCACGTGTAGGCACAGGAAAGGAAAATGCTAGCAAAGTAGTGGAATCTAGCTTATAACTGCCAGTCACATTTGCTTAGAAGATTCTTTAGCCTATTGAACAGATCCATGATGTGCGTATCTTGCAATTATTGCATTCCATGAGATAACACCTCCCTGAGACATTCTGTCAGACAGTTCTTTTTATCATTGGACTGAATTCCCCCTTTGTATGCTAGATGGAACTCCTTTCATCATTATGGAGAGCTGGTTATTGTACTGTGTAAAATCAGTAAGCCATGTTAAGTTATATTGAGTTGTTTGAGATTTTCTGTCACTCGATTTCCAGTCAAGACAGTCATTGGTCTGTTTAGTGACTCTTGATCATCTGTGACAGCAAACTGAATTGATCTGTAATTACTCTTGGGCATTGTAATGTCTTTGACGTATATGGAGTGGAGAGCAAAATGATATTAGCTAAGTACAAATATGAAGAACCACTGATATATCATGCCCAACAAGGAAATTCTAACATTCATCCTATTTGGCCATTGTTCTATCCATTTGTCAGATAGGGTTGCACCTTGTCTTTGTATTTCAATCACACCCAACTATCCATCTTCAACTTTCAGGCAAATTTCCCTTTTTATTCTTGCAAATCCTTTTTTTTTGTCAAGAGTATGCTAAAAAGAATGTTGAGAACTTTTGTAGTTTTGCATGTGTTGCTCTAGAATCGTATCCAGAACTGCAAAACAAAACTGAAATCTAACTACTAGATTCATCACCTCAGTGTATCTTTAATAGTGCTTCTTTTTTTTTGTGTTTATCCTTTCAAAATAATCACACATCCGTTCAAAATCTTGGAAGCTTCGTTGTACAATTTACAATCACACATCCGTCCAAAATAATTTACAGTTTGTCCTAGAAGCTTCCAAGATTTTAGGATGTGAGGAAGCTTCGTTGTACAATTTATAGTTTGTCCTATGATATATTTGTTTGGCAAGCTTAGATAGAAATCCTCGTAACTGTTATGGTAGAGTAGGATTGCTTAGCATTGTGTAGGGAAACCTTATAATATAGATATTGTTTTAACAATTGGTAGTTATTAGAAATTGAGATAGTTAGATGACCACCGGAAGTTCATGTACTTATTGCGGTTGTTTGATTTGATTGTATTTGGCTAACGTTAAAGGTAGACCTGGCTTATTGTATATAGATGTTTTAATTAGAAATGGTAAGTGGCAAATCCTGAATGATAAGTTACACCATTTAGTGTTATAATGATTTGATTATGGAATTACTTCTTGAGCTTTCCTTGACTCTCGTGAAGAAGGAATGTTTGGTTTATGATCCTCCTTCCTTGCCTTATTAATTCCTTGAGTTATGAAGTTTTGCCTTTCGTGATAACTTGGTGTAAGTTGTTTTCTTGACTGGATAGAAGTTCATTGAATCTCTTATGCTTGATTGTCACCTCATTGCTGGTGTTGGATCTTTGTGTCTATTTTCGGGGTGAGTTGTGTTTATATGTGTTTTCTTGTGAAGACGATACATTGTCGGATATGAATTTTAGTCATGTCGTCAAGTTGTATTTCCAAGGCCTATGATGTTTTTGGGATTATTTCAGTTAATATGGAATATTATGGCTCTCGTTCATGTAAGGGAAACCTTGCAATGTAATGGGGAGGGATGATGCAATTGGTCTAAGCTCATTTCTTAGTTTGAGTCTTTTGTTGCAAACAAGTGTCAAGTGTTAACCCTTGGTTTCCATTTTGGATGAGGAACTTCTTGTGATATAATGTCTGTGTACCTAAATCTAGAGGGATAGTTCTTGGCTTTGGTTCGAATTATGGCATTGGGTTATCTAGATTTTCGCATCTTGCAATGATTGGGGAATGGTCTCTTAGATACAGTGCTTGGTTCTTGTTGGTATTGCTTCAATTTTGAAGAGGTTATATGGATTTATTGCTGTGGCCTAGTGAATGGCATAATTCATGGCTCGGATCTGTTTGGTGACTTCCCCCCCCCCATCGCATGTTGTGGTATGAATGTTGACCAGAGAACGCTAAGGGAGTGGCTTCCATGGTGGGGCCGGTGCCTAGAGAGAGGCTGCCAAGGTAACCATAGATGGGGGCCGGCTTCTAGGGATAGATAGCCTGGGTAACCCATGTAGGACCATGCGATGACACTCTCCTTATGCATTTCTATTATTTCTTGGTGGTACCTCTAGAGTGATGTCTTGGCTTGTGCAGTTATGTTGATATGGTCAATTGTGTCAAGTCAGTTGTTGTTCATTTATTTTTGGATATTATTTCTTGGCTTAGTGGAATCCTCGTCGTTATCTCCTAGCTCGGAGGGGTGGACCTCAGGGTTCCACATGGTTGGGTGGTAAGAGCTATCCATTGGTCCTTTTTGGAGATATGGTTCGAGTTCTGCGCAGAGGTGTTCCAGATCCAGTTCACTTTCCTCCTTCAGAGTTGTATGCTTTCTTATGTATTCTTTTGTAAACCGACATGATCGGTCTTATAGTCTTGTAATCATGTAATCATGTATTGAGACTCTGTAATTAATCTATCTTGTTACAGTAAAAGTTATTTGTATCTATTTTAGCAATGTAATGGTTATTGCTTCTGTAGTTTTATTTTCTGTCATTAATGCAGTTATGTTGCCCTAGAGTTGTTAGAAAAGTGATTTCGTTTATACGGTGTAATATGATATGTTTGGTTACTACTTTGCACTATCTTGCTTTCAAAAAAAAATTTATTTCTGTAACTTTTGCACTTTTAGTCTAGCATTCTAGGGTTGCATGATGGGGCATTACACTAGGGTTTGAAGGCATCAATGGAGGTTTGGGTTGACGAGCGGAGGTATGCACAGTCATGGGATACCGTCATAACTATATTTATACCCTTTTTTTTGTGTGTGCAATACTTAGACATTTTTTTTATGAAAGGGCATAAGTTTTGTTGCAGGCTGAAGAGGAGGTGGTGTTGTGTGGTGGCAAAGGAGAGGAGGAGGTTGTGGTGGCAGAGGTCGCATCGACGGAGGGTTGAGCGGCGCGGCCGAGAAGTGGGGAAGGCCACGGATGAGGGAAAGGTGGAGGACCAGTGTGGAGGGGGGCAGCATTGGTGGGGGGCGTAGGAGGGTGGTAGGCTGGCCGCGGAGGGCGGTAAGAGGGGAGTTCGGGCTACGGAGTACTGTCGGCAGGGTGCTACGGTAGGCGAAAGAGGGTCTCACAGTAGCAGCGGGGGAGAGGGGAGGTAGGCGCAACCTGCGGAAGTTTTGGGGAGGGGGTGTGTGGGTGGAGGCTTAGCCTCCACCCACACCCGTGGGTGTGGGCAGAGGATAAGCCTCCTCCCCCACACCCTTGTGTTCACTGTTGCTATGGGCGGCGCTGCCACCCACAGCACTATGCATCTTTTTTTGTTTTTTTTTTGTTAATTTTTTTTTTTATATTTCTTTTTTTTGGAAAATGTATATATAACACTTTTTTTTATCCTTTTTTTTCTTTATATATATACAATGTAAAACATATATTTATATATATATACATATTTATATATATGTATATATATATATATTTCTAGAATGTATTTTTTTTGCATAATATATACATATATATATTTAATATATATATATATATCTAATATATATATATATATATATATATATTATTTGTAAAATAACGTATATACTGTCTATTAACTAGCAACACTGATATCTACATTTTTTTTCTAAATTCGTACAAGAATAAGGACATTTAAAATAACAGCAAGGTTTCCCCTTTTTTTTTTTGAAACAAAACATACACTTAACAAATAGATATTTATTTTCATGTGTATATACATTCATTAATAAACACAGCAAATGAAGTATGGAACTTCTACAGCAACTCACTATTTTTTTTAATCTCCTACTAAATAACTCAAAAAAAATAGAGTTAATAAATCTCCTTTTTTTATATGCAGCATTTCATTCATTTTTTTTTTTAAATCAAATAAATGGGAACCTTGTATCAAACTTAATTATTTTCATTTGATCATACAATGACTGATATACAAGCATTTGTTTGGGCAAATATATTTAAACAACATTACACATTTTATTTTATTTTTCTATTTTCTACAACACTTTATTATAGCTTTCTACTGCACAAAATAAAAAATTACTTTAACCCCTTTTTTTTTGAAACATTACACAAAAATAGAAAATGCATTTCCTTCCTTTATCTACAACAAAATCTAAACAGTGAACATAATTTATTTCTCATGCAACCAAACAGAAAACTAAGGTAAACTTTCTCATTTCTTGCTTTGCATACTCAAGGATTTATCTAACTCACTCTTACTCTTTTTTTTTGTAAGGAGAACTGACAAAAAATGTTTACAATTTCAGCAAGCATTTCCCAACTCACTAACTCCACATCATAGGAAATAAGCCTCTTAAATCAACTACAAAATGTTTACATTGCATTGTTCTTCATAGGTAGAATAACAATCTATTACTCAAGTAAGGAATGCTTTTCATACAGCAGGAATTGCAGCCAACTCATGGCTAAGGTAACCACATAATCTTGTACAAAATGCAAAACAATGAGGCCTCTATGGCCTTGGCTTCAACAACCATCACAAGGAGATTAATCGAACACCAACATGAGCTCCACAACTACTTCACTTCACCACTCAAAACCTGCAAGCTACACAACACCAAGACAATAGAAACCAACCACTATGAAAGGAAAATCTCTCCTCCCTATTGTAGACCCGCAAGAGGGTCACCCCCAAGCTAGGGAGGTGGGGGTTTCACATAGGGTCTCATTCTACAACAAGAGGACTCACAAATAACACAAAAGCAATACAACCCCATAGGATTAACACAATACTCAACTCATGTAAATGAGTTTAGTGAGGGTAGGGGATAGACCTCTCAACTTAAAAGGGGCTCCCAAATGGTAAAGAAAATCTCAACACATGGCCTCAAGCCAAATCCCCCAAAATACCACAATCCTCAAGAAGCACAACAAATTGCATGGCACTCTTGCCTTTCAGATATCTCCTTCTCAAATGATGATAAGCCCTCAAGGCATAAACTCATAAACACATACTGTGGGAGAGCCCCCAAGGATTGTTCCTCTCCCCTACCCATACAAGTTGAGCATTACCTCCATTAGAGGTGCTCTCACCATAACACCCAACCCAACATCAAGTGCACAACATCACAATGCAAACAAACTTACAACCAACATCCAAACATGGAACATCATACAAGCAATGTAAGAAGCAAGTTAAGAGGCCTACCTTCAAGGCTTTGACAATGGAAGTAGAATTTGGTGAAGAGCTCCTAGCCTTCCCAAGCCTTCCAACTTCCAGAATTTCTCCAACCTTCTCTAACTCCTCCCCAAGTAAAAAGGAAAATAAAAATTTACAAGAAGTCTCCAAATTGTAAGAAAAAAGACTAGAAGAGAGAAGAACCCCCACTCCTCTACAAGAGGAGCTATTATAGGCCATCTACTTGGCCTTGAGGGAATGAGAAGGTGACATTTGTCACCATCTCCTCCCTCCTCCAAAACCACTTGTAAGAGTGAGAAGGTAGGAGGATGACAAATGTCCTCCTCTAGCTCCACCTCCATCTCCACCTCATCCACTTGTGCTTCCACACAAGTGGGAGGGGGACAAGTGGTGAGTTGGATTCCCACTCACACCTCAAGAAGACAATGGCCTTGAGTGGTGCTACCACTCACTTGGGAATTTGGGAGGACTCTTGGAGACCTCCCTAGTCTTCCTTGGGAATGCTTCCCAAAACATAGGGATGGGAGATGGGTTCTTCCCAAGGCAAGGCCCATCCCTCATCTTCCCTCTTTCCAAATTCGTCACTTTTACTCAACCATGGTTTAGGGTGACCTAAGGTGAGTCAAAACTAGGGTTAGGTGGTCCAAGTTGGCCCTAGACTCATGGTTAACCACCTAGGGTAACTTTTGGGACCCTAGGGTTCATGAAAGGGGTCACAAATCCACATTTAAATGGCCCAAACAAAATAATAAAAATACCAAGTGGCATAAATCCAAATTAGAATTTTACAACACTTAATATTAATCAAAAATAAGAAAGAAAGGGTACTAAGGCTGAAAATAATTAAAATTAAACCAAGCACAATAAATCATCATTCAATTTCACATTTGATCCTTATCCCTCTTGGGAACGGATCGGCTTAACAGGGAATAACATGATGTGAATCCTACCTCTGATTTCCCGTGGCTAGGGAACGTTAAACATCTCGATCAAGTGTCAGTCCTGTCATGAAAAGTCATAGCCGAAGCAACTGAAATTAACTTCAATACATAACTCCAAATCAAACTGCATTTTCCATCACATGTCAAATAGTTCATATCACATAAATAACTAGAATCTCATAACAAAATAACATCCAATATAAATCCCATATATCGAACCACATCATATCATCCAATATGACCGAATCAAATCACATGCATCAAATCAGTGAGATAAAACATCAAGTCTGCATAATGAAACATAGTACTAAGGTCTGACAGTATCATCTACAGTACAGCATAATGCTCAAAATATGGGAGGTAAAGTAGTTGGCCTCACAGAAGAGCTATACATGATGGGAGAAATAATGCATATACTATAACATCAAATGGAAAGAGAATTACTTTGATTCCTTTGGAAGATGATCCTAAGAGTGAAGTATGTGGGAATGCTAGAATCTATTTGGTTGATGGAAGAAAATTTCTAGATGATTTGAGACATGAGAACATGTGTTATGCTTTGATTCCTAAGAAGCTTGAAAACCTAAAGATAGAGACTGAAGAATCACAAATGGAGGAGATATATGAGTTGTTAACATAGTATGAAGACATCATATCAGACAATGTACTTGAAGGATTACCACCAATCAGGAGTATCATTCATCACATGAATCTTATACCTAGAGCTAGTTTACCTAACAAAGCGGCAGAATGAAGAACTAAATAGACAGATACAAGAATTGTTGAGGAAAGGTTTGATCAAAGAAAGTTTGAGTCCTTGTGTAGTACCTACAGTGTTAGCACCTGCAGTGTTAGCACTAAAGAAGGATGGAGAATGGAGAATGTGTACATACTAGATAGAGTGATCAACAAGATCATAGTTAAGTACATAGTTCCTTTGCCTAGGATGGATGATATTATGGATTGTTTGAGTGGAGCAAAATATTTCACAAAGATAGACTTGAAGAGTGGATACCATCAAATTAGAATCAAAGAAGGAGATGAATGGAAGACTGCTTTTAAGACAAATGAAGGATTGTATGAATGGTTAGTGATGCCTTTTGGATTGACAAATACACTAAGTACTTTCATGAGGTTGATGAATGAGGTATTAAATAAATTCTTGGGTAAGTTTTTTATTGTATATTTGGATGATATTCTAATTTTTAGTAAGACAAAAGAAGAACATTTGTGGCACCTAAGACAAGTATTGCAAAGGTTGAGAGAAGAGAAACTGTTGATAAACATCAAGAAGTGTAGTTTCATGAAGGAAGAATTGGTATACTTGGCATTTGTGATTTCTATGGAAGGATTGAAGATTGACCCTAAGAAATTTAGAGCAATTGTTGAATGGCCTACACCTGAGAGCATTGGAGAAGTCAAATCATTTCATGGATTGGCTAGTTTCTACCAGAAGTTCATTAGAAATTTCAATTTAATATGTAACAAAAGACTTTAAGTGGACATTAGGAGCCAATAAAAATTTTGAATTATTGAAGCAGAAAGTGACAGAGAAACCTGTATTGGAATTACTGGATTTCAATAAGGTATTTCAAGTATATTGTGATCTAAGTGGAAATGCAATAGTAGTGTTAAGTCAAGAAGGTAGACCTATAGCATATTTTAGTGCAAAGTTGAATGACGCAAGAAGAAGATATTCAGTTTATGATTAGGAGTTCTATGTCATAATTCAAGCCTTGAAGAAGTGGAGACATTACTTATTGCCTAAGGAGTTTGTGTTGTAATAGATCATCAAGCGTTACAGTATTTGAACAATCAAGGAAAGTTGAATCAAAGACATATGAGATGGGTAGAGTTCATGCAAAGTTGCACTTTTGTATTGAAGCATAGGAGTGGAAAATCAAACAATGTTGTAGATGCATTTAGTAGGAGAAGGAACTTGTTGACAGAGATGAGAGCTGAAGTGTTAGGATTTGAAGAGTTGAAGAACATATATGAAGAAGATCTTGATTTTGCAGAACCTTGGAAAGCATGTAAGGAACCTGTTGTGATAGATAGGAGTAAGTGGTTGGGTTATTTCATTCAGGAGGATATGTTGTTCAAAGGAAACTGATTATTTATACCTAAGAGTTCAATGAGAGATAATCTGATAAAAGAGAAACACAGTGGTGGATTGGCAGGACATTTTGGCATTAATAAGACAGTGGCTTTGATAAATGAAAATTACTTTTGGCCTTAGATTTATAAGGACGTTAGGAAGTTTATGCAGAGTTGTTGAGTATGTCAAGTTGCAAAAGGAAGTAGTCAGAATACTGGATTGTACAAATCTTTGACAGTACCGGAGAGACCTTGGGAAAACATAAGCATGGATTTCATAATGGGATTACCAAAGACACAGAGAGTACATGATTCAATATTTGTATTGGTGGACAAATTTTCAAAGATGGCTCATTTCATACCTTGTAAGAAGATAGTTGATGTAGTGCATGTGGCTAGCCTATTTTTCAAGGATATTGTGAGATTGCATGGATTACCTAAGAGCATAATTTCAGACAGAGATACAAGATTTCTGGGATACTTTTGGAGGACACTTTGGAAGAAGATGAAGACATACTTGAAGTTGAGTTTAGCGTTTCATCCACAGACTGATGGACAGAAAGAGGTAGTGAATAGGAGTTTGAGAAACTTGTTGAGATGTTTGGTTGGAGAGAAGGTAGGAAATTGGGACTTGATTCTATCACAAGCAGAGTTTGCATATAACAATTTAGTGAATAGTACCGAAAGAACACCTTTTGAGATTGTAACAAGAACTAACCCTAGAGGAGTTACAAAGTTGAGAGATATCAGTATGGAGGACAAGAGGAGTGCAGAAGTAGAAGAATTTGCAAGACACATGGAGACAGTGCATAATCAAGTTAAGAAACATTTGGAGGAGATGAACAGTAAGTATAAAGAACAAGAATATGAGAAGAGGAGACACAAAGAATTTTCAATGGGAGATGAAGTGATGGTATATTTGAGAAAAGAAAGTTTTCTAGTGGGGACATATAACAAGCTAAAGATGAAGAAGTTTGGACCTGCATGTAGGATACTCAAGAAATTTGATTCAGGAAATGCATATGAAGTGGAGTTACCAGAGACATTGGGTATATCACCTATTTTCAACATTGTAGACTTACATCAGTATCATGACATAGAGTTTAGAGACAGTATTGTAGAAGACCTCAAGAAGTAGTTACCACAACAAACACTGGAGCAGATTGAAGACATCTTGGATAGTAGAATTAGACGTAGCACCAGAGGCAAGCAATACAAAGAATATCTTGTGAAGTGGAAAGGCAGATCAGAAAAAGACTCATCTTGGATTTCTCAGGCTGAGGTGGACCATCTTGGTTTTCCTCTAGCCCCAGCAAAGTGAGGGACTCACTTTTTCAACAAGCCCAGATGTCTGATGTAGGAGCATTCCTGGTTCAAGAGCAATCTTGCATCAACCAAAAACATTTGTATTTCAGTTTGTATTCTTTCATTTTCCAGTTTAGTATAGTCAGTTCAGTTAGTATTAGTTTCAATATTTTAGTCTACATTCTACCATAGTTTCATTTCAAACCTTACAGAGCTGGACTTAGCATCTAGACACCTTCATGCACATCATATCCAAAATTTAGATAATTTGGATCAGGTACCAGAAAGATATCGCTATCAGAAGATCGACTGTTTTCTCAGAGTAGAGCATCCTGACAGTCTCAGACAATCAGCTAAAGGAGAAGACTTGTAGAGTACTTTCACAACTTGTAGAGCTAAATGACACATCATTCAATGGTTTTTGGATCATGGCCGACCTTCTTTGAGATCTGCATGTTGCTTCATTCATTTGCAGAGGAGTTCTATATGATTAGGTCCAACCTATCTGTGTACACACGCCACATCTATTTCATTGGAGTTTGTAGCCATCCTTGGCTGATGTGGAGGAATCTTATGTTTCAGAGATGATATATATTCATGTAATAGATGCATAAGAAAGTAGTGAATCACATAGAGATAGCTTGATAGTTTGAATTCTTTGCAAAGGCGCTTCAAAGCTATATCTTGTGTATATTTTGTAATTGAGGAATCAGGCTAGAGAGCCCTAATTGTAAGCACACATGATGCTGGCCTATTCATATTTTGAATTTATGATATACTAAATGACTAAATCTGTATTTGCATGTTATCATTGAGTTGTTTTCGTTGTATTTAATCTTGTTGCACGGTCTAGACTATTCACCTTGTGGACCCTCCTAGCCATGATTGCACCATGAACCTATCCCTATCTTCTATGATAATATAAGTGCTATTAACATTTCAAAGAATCTGATGATGCACTAAGGACAAAACATATATCAATCTGATATCACTTTCTGAGAGAGAAGGTTGTAGAGAATGAAGTGAAGCTTGAGTATGTGCCTACAAAGGATCAGGTTGTTGATATATTCACCAAGGCTCTTCCTAAGGATACATTTGAGTATCTCTGGGAGAAGTTAGGTGTTATTGCCTCTCCTTGTTTGAACTAGATGCATAAGAAGATACATCAGTCTAGTAGATTTCAAGATTCATTCCTTATTTTGGACTGATGTTGGAGCCTACCTCTCAGGGGGAGCATGTACTGGTCATGATGGTTGTGGTAGTCAGGAGTAGTAAGTTCTAATGTTGGTTCTGTTGGTAATTTTCCCAAACTGGATGCTTATTCCTAGTTATCCCTACAAGGTAGCCATCATTGATCAACAGGATTTCTGGGCCAGGGGCCAACAGTACAGGAGATAGACTCTATAAATATCTCCTCTTCTTTTTTAGGCTCTACAGAACCAACAAGGGTATTCCCTATTCAACATCCATGAGATATGCTTGTGGATTGACTGGGATGTTGATACAAAGCAGATAAATCCTCCTTTATGCAGACCAAAATTGTGGGATAAGAGCAAAGGGGCTAGCTTTGGGCTTATGTTTAGTTGTGAATCAGAGGATTTTAGTCCTAAACTACTTCTAAAGTCCTAATGGTTTGATTTAAAGTTTAAGTTTAATTTTATGTTTGGATGCAAAACTGAGACTTTGGGTTGCAACCTCAATACAAGACTGGATCGGTGCCTATCTAGGGCTCAGAGTCAATGGACATACACATGTGAATGGCCAGCATGAACATATACCAAAGACTAGATATCAAGGGGATTTTTAGTATCTGCCTTACAGATACTTCCCAAAATAGAGTATCTTGTTATCTCTACTTACTGATATCCCTATCGCAATGTCTTCTTCCTATCACTTGATCTGAAACATTTAATCTACTCTTGAGCAGAAGTAAGAAATCAAGCATTCAACACAGCAAACCTATATTGTAGAATCATAAACACCCCTTAAATGTTTAGATTCATAAGAAGAACACACTCAATTTGGAGACAGATAACAGAACAATGCAATATAGCATTACTCATTTAAATCAGCATGATATCAATAGATTTATGCAGAAAAACATACAACAGGAGACTCATAAACTCACAAGATAGCCAAGACAGAGCCAACAATGAAGTCGTATCTTATTACAACACCAAAATTTTTGTCCAGCTTTCAACAACCAAAATATGAGTGACATGGTTTGCCTTTTATAGCAAAACTATGTACTCAGCCAAAATTACAATGGTCAACTCAAAAATTGCCAGGTACAATGCATCGTGAGAAATGGTGCTCAAATTAGTCAATGCAGCAGAGGGACAAAGAGGAAGGAATAGGTAAGTTTGGGATCTGCACTGCCGCCTAAAGATCTTTCACAAACCTAGTAGTTCATCTATCATTTCATCCATCGATGCCTCTGCATTCTGCCATTAATGACTCAGCTACACGCAGGATGTAGCAACGAACACATCTGAAGTTTTCCCATTCAAAACCACTGCACACACATAGGAAAAATTTCACACAAAAGGTTCAAAACACGATCGTTAATCATGACTCTATCGTTGAGATCTAATGGCCCCAAAAACATGTAGAAAAGCCAAGAGCCAATTATTACATGCCACGTAGGCACTCCATGTTCCTATTGCTAACTTTTCACCTTCTCCATTTTGCCATTTCGCCCTTGTATATGCAAGAACGGATGCATATACAATCGCCACTATTCCCCTTTCAAAATCCCTTGTATATGCAAAATGCATATACATGTAACAGCTTAATATACAAAGCGGACCCCAAACTGTTATAGAGCAAATTGGAATTTTCAATCGGGTCCGGCATGTATCTTTCTCCTTTGTATGTCTGCGATATACAACACACACATACATACAAGCCACGGACTTTAAATCATTATGCATCAGAATGAACCTCCTTTTGAAGTCCAGCTTGTATCCTTTTCAATGCACATCAGCTTGTATATCGGCATATACAAGTGCTTTATACAACCCGCGGACCTCAAATTTCATTCAATGCATTTCATTCCTCCATCGCGTCCAGGTCTTGTATATATGCGCTTGTACATTTCCATGCATATCGCATCATACCAACATGATACACATACAATGGACCTCTACCATTTATCCATCAGATTTGAAAAAATTTCAAATCCGGGCTTTGTATATCGGCCCCTTCATATGCATACAATTGCCTTTTAAACAAGGCGGATCCCAAACTGTGCATGAAGCAAATTGAAATCAATTTCAGGTTCAGTCTTGCATCTTTGGAATGCATGTGCAATTGTATACCCGAACATACATTCACCCTTGCATACAAATAGCAAATCTTTCCTGGAATATGCTTGCAAAGTATCTTTTCCTTGCATGTTGCCATTGTATCTAACCATTGTATGTCTGAACATACAAACCAAATATACTTGCAGACCCGATATACAAGCAACGAATATTCTAGGGATCTGTGATGTATATTCCATCCTTGTATATTTTTCCTTGTAAGCCCGATATGCATTTGGCAATGCATACAACTGCAGAATATACTTGGGAATCTGTGATCAATTCCCCCTTTGCATATGCAACCCGATATGCATCTAAAATGCATATAACTCAATTCCTTATCATTTTTTGGAGGCCGAATGAGATTTAATAAGCCTACCAACATACAATTCACCTTTACATATAACGAACTTAGCATTTTCCTCAAGGCGACAGGAAAAAGCAGTGAAACATTGCGTGGGGGCTGGTCAACCTTCGAACACTAAAGCATGTGGATGAGACTTAATAACCAAGAATCCATCACAGAAGGCCAACATCAGAATAGACAAAACAATGCAAGATCCCATGACTTAGAAAATTTAGGGTTTGAATGAGAAAACCTACAAACGTTCAAGCTTAAAACCCTAAACATAAATGATTACCAACACATGCTCCAATTGGGGACGGCAGGCATAAGACTACAGCGAGGACCAGACTACTTCGGGGCAGACCAAACAAAACGTAAAACTCAAAACATGACCAACTATACAAGGCATGTACAAAATACTTACACCTAATTTACAGTGTGCACATAAGGTACTCATTTATGAGAAAAAATCTTTAAGGAATTTACCGTGCACAGGCAATTCCAGCAGTTCACCTTTGAGGGCCTGGAGAAAATAAGACTCATTTTCATGGATATTGCCAATTTGATATGGGCCAATCCATAGGGGTTCAAATTTACCATGCTTACCCCTATCTCTTACATTCCACATAAGGACCAAGTCACCTATCTGAAACCTTCTCTCCGTAGCCCTTCTATCAAACAGATATTTCACTTTTTGCTATTTATTGATGTTTATTTTGTGTGCATCTCTTCTGATTTCATCTAATGCAACCAGCTGATTTATTCTTTCGGTCATTGGGTCCTCAACCTCTTCATCATTTTCTTGTATGAATTTGTACACTGGAAAGAGATTGTTCATAGGAAACTTAGCTACTGCACCATATACTAATTCAAAAGGCGACCTTCCAATTGCTCTTTTCACTGTCACCCTGTCAGCCCATAATGCCAACTTCAACTTGGAATCACAAGTCTTCTTGTTTTTATCTATTAGCCTTTTGATGATTTTCATGAGACTTTTGTTGCTTGACTCTGCTTAACCATTTCCTTGTGGATGGTATGGTGATGTATGAGACAAATCAATTCCATAGTTATTGCAAAAATCAATAAATTTGCCAGACCTAAAGCACATAGCATTGTCTGTGACCAATTTGGCTAGTACTCCAAATCTGATAATAATATTTTCTAGAATAAAATCCATCACCACTTTGCTTGTAGCTTTTTTAGTTGGAATGGCTTCAATCCATTTAGTGAAGTAGTTAGTAGCCACTAAAATCCAACTATGTCCTCCACTTGATTTTTCTGAGATTTCCCCTATAAAATCAATCCCCCATTGCTGAAATGGAGCTTCTACAGTTACAGTCTTAAGGGGCAATGCACCTTCATATTTTATCTTTCCTGAGAATCTTTGGCAAGACTCACATTTTCTTACCATTCTGTGTGCGTCTGAGAAGAGAGTTGGCCACCAATAGCCCACTCTAAGAATTTTGTGGGCTGTTGTATGAGTAGCATAGTGTCCACCACACACTCCATTGTGCATGTCACTTAGAATATCCTTAGCCTGATCTTTATTCACACTTCTGAGTAATACACCATTAAGATTTTTCCAATATAGCTCTCCTTGAACAATGATGTATTTAATAGCATGTAGCTTCAAGGTCCTCTTCTGATCATCACTGAGATGAGAAGGACAATTCAGATTCTGCAAATAATGTACTATGTCCTTATACCATTCAGATTCTGACATATTTATAATTTCATTATGCACTACATTCACTTGGCATGCCTCTAGGTTTGACTGTGTCATCAGTTTTGCCAAACTTTGTCCTCTTACCAATTTTGTGATTTGTATTTCAATATTGAACTCTTGCAATTTATTTATCCATCTGCATCTCCTTCCAATTACCTCCTGCTGAGTAAAGATATCTTTAACTGTTGCATGAGGCACATATGCAATTATCTAAGAGCCTACCAAATATGGCCTGAAGCTCTTGACTGCTCTAACTAGTGCATATGCCTACTTCTCCATGATGTCATACTTCAACTCAGCAGCTTGCAATGACCTGTTAAAGAAAGCTATAGGTTGTTCAAAACCTTCTGCATTTTTCTATAATAAGCATGTAGCAATAGTATGGAAAGAAGCAAATGAGAACAGCTGAAAGGGCTTAGAAAAATCAAGAGATTTTAACACAGGAGCCATCTTTATGGCCTCTTTGATGTTCTGGAATGATTTAGTTGCTTCATCCTCCTATTTGACAGTTGCACCTTTCTTCAACATTTTAGAGATATCTTTTGTGGTCTCTGCAAAGTTAGGAACAAATCTTCTAACAAAATTAATTTGTCCAAAGAAGGACTGAACACCTTTCACTATTCTAAGGATCTGAATTTTGTCAATTGTAGCCACCCTTTCAAGGTCAATCCTAACTCCATCCTTGGAAACAATGTGTCCAAGCAATTTTCCTTCCACTACCCTAAAAGCACATTTCTTTGGGTTAAGTGAGATGCCATATTCCAATGCTCTAATAAAGATTTGTTCTAAGTGCATGCAATGTTGCTCCTCCGTCTCTGAATAAGCTATCAAATCATCCTGATACACAACCAAGATTGAGTCAATTAATCCTGCAAAAGCAACATCCATAGCCCTCTGAAATGTGGCACCTACATTTGTCAGCCCAAAAGGCATTCTCACATATACATAGGTTCCCCATGGAGTGGTGAAGGCAGTTTTGAACTGTTCTAATTTTTTTACTTTCACTTGATTGTATCCCGAAAATCCATCCATCATGGATAAAAGTTCATAGCCAGTCACCTTCTACAACATGGCTTCCATGTTTGGCAATGGATAATTGTCTTTCAAAGAAGATACATTCAGATTTCTAAAGTCCACACAATGTCTGATGTCACCGTTTTTCTTTTTGACTGGGACAAGGTTGGACACCCAAGTCGAGTGCCTGATAGGCATAATTATTCCAGCCTCCCTAAGCTTCATGAGTTCTTCTTGCATCTTTGGAGCCAAGGTTGGGTTGATAGGCCTTTGTTTTTGTCTAAATGGTTTAGCTCCAGGCTTCAACGGGATCTCATGCTGGAATAAATCCTCTCTATAAGTTTTCAGGTCCTCATATGACCATGCAAAAACATGCTTATACTTTCTCAATAGTACAATCAGCATAGTTCTGATATGTGGCTTGAGCCATTTGGCAATATATACCCTTTTGGGGGCATGAGATGTCCCCAAGTTTATCTCTTCTAAATCACTCTTGTTTGTTGGAGATGCATTTGTAACAAATTGGTCCCTATTGTCAAACGCTCTCTCTTAAGCAACCAGCCCTCTAGGGATTTTATTTGTCTTGAGTTGAATTACCTCCTTCCTTAAGAGAGTTTCTTTCCATTCACAACTTCTACAAAGTTCTGAAAATCCACTTCCTGGTTCTCATATTCATCAATGCAATGTAGAAATCTCAGCAAATCTCTGTCATCATCAAACACTTGCCAGCTGCATACATTATCTGGTACTGCAGGTCTAAGTTTGACTTCAACACTTCTGACATCTGATAGAGTAATGTCATCTGGCCTTATGGCTACATTAGCTAGAAAATCTGCCCTGACATTTTTTGATCTCTCAATCTAGTTTATTGAAAAAGCATCAAACAATTCAATTGTATCCTAAACAGCATGCTTATACTGTTTTAACCTCTTATTCTTTGATGCATACTTATCTTTGACTTGGGAAACAACTAACTCTAAATCCCCAAATACTTTGAGCATCTTGATCCCATGCTTCAAAGCAACATTCAATCCTAATAACAGAGCTTCATACTCTGCAATATTATTTGTACAAGAAAACCTCAGCAAGAAAGAGAATTTTAGAAGTTTACCAGCTGGAGATAGAAGAACAATTCCAACACCAGAGCCTTCCTTTGAACAAGATCCATCAAAATACATGGTCCACAGACCCTATTGGTCAAGCTCTTGAATGCATATATCTCCCTCTTTACCCCCTTTATCATCTAAGACAACCCTGAAATTGTCACAGTCAGTGTCCACAAAATAAATATGCTCCTCTAACTCTTGATCCTCAACTGTATCTGGTGACCTTTCTTCTCTAATCAATTTGACATCCTTGCCATTCATTGGAATCATAGCATATGACAGATCTAATTGCATACTCCCACCAATCAATGCTTCCCATCTTCTTGACAACAACATGCCATATTGTGTCTTGATATCAACAACTGTTATGTTCATTTTGTAAGTTTTTTATGGATATACTGCCAGTCTGAAGTCCACATCTTTCATAATTCCAATGACAGGTACTTCTCTAGCATCCAAGGCATAGCATTTCCCACATGCCTTATCTATATTTAACCCAGCTTGCTGCATAATGGCCAAAGGCATGACATTCGTTGATGCTCCTGAGTCAATCATACAATTCTTAACCACTTTTCCATTTATGACAAGAGAGACATAAAATGGTTCAACCTGTGAAGGGCATTTTGTCATGGTTACCCCCAAATATACTTTAGGAGTCTCATCCTCATCAATACACATAGCTTGTTTCCTACCCTGAGTCTCAATATTCTGATTAGCTTGACAGGATACTCCTGAAATCAGGGACAATGTTTTATTTCTGAACTCAACTTTCATCAACTCCATCAATGGAACAGAGATCTTTACCTGGGACAAAACCTGAGTAATGTCAAATGGAGCATAATTTTGTATAACAGTTGTAGCTTGATCCATGGTTTTATTTTTATTTTGATATGATCCAGCTTTAATTTTTGTGGCTCCCTGACTGTCATCTTTGATTTGAAGATTTTTGTTTTGATCCTCAACCTGGGGAATTCTATTTTCTGACCCTTGAGAATCATGACCTATTTTTTGCTTAAAATTTTGCTTATTATTGCTCCATTGCTTCTTTTGTGTTTCAGTCCCTTTATGACCGTGCACTAGTTGGTTCACAAAAGTATTCTCTGGTTGGTGTGAGTTACTTACCTGAACTTTACCCCTGAGATTGTAATTGCTTTTGACTTGGGCAACTGCAGTAGCTGTGAAGGCTCTAATCTCTTCATCAGATGGTCTCCTCAAATTATTCAAAAAATTGTGTGAGTCTTGAGCATAAGCGTAATTTTCTTCGTCATCTTCATCACAGGGAAACTGCTGGCAGACTTGAATCTCATTATTTGTGCTTGCATCAACATCATGAGACGGATACTCCCCGTTTGTAGACAGCATATTGACATTGTCATCCTCCATGCAATGTGGTTCATTGCATTCATCACAGGCAATAGCATTTTTATATAGAGACTGAGCAATCATACATTGTGACTGTGAGTGAGGCATCTGGCATATTATACACCATGGGGTGTCATTAACAATATTAACAGCCTTCTTCAAAGGGTCAGGTGTTTCCTTAACAATTTGATTCCTTGGATTTGGGTTGTTGTTTGGGAGAATGGGTTTACCATTATGCCAATTAGTATTATATGGCATGTCATGTAATGATGGTCTTCTTTCTTACCTTAGGTAAACCTATCTGTTAAGACCAACCCCCTTTTCATTTTTATCCATTATATAGCTCAGGTCCTTGACAATAGTGGTCAATTTATCTAATTTATCCTCAAAAGTAGATGCATTGCCTTGAACACTTTGAGATTTGGTACTTGGATTTTGTAGAATTTTTACATCGTCTCTTATGTTTGTCTTACTAGATTCTTTTCTATTATTTTCAATATTTGTTACTATTTTGAAGGCATCTCTGAGGCTAGCAAGACCTTTATCCCTTAACCCATAAGCTGTTTTGGCACCAAAAGCATTTATGTACAACACTATGCACATAGGTTCATTAGGCCTCAGGTGATGTGGCAATTTGTTCAACACCTTAGTGAATCTAGCATTGAAATTAACAACCTGTTCATTCGATCCTTTGGTGATTCCAGTGAATTCATTAATAAAGAAACTTGGATCAGTTTTGTCACCATATTGTTCTTTGAATATTCTCCTGAAGTCCTCCCATGATGAAAGACTTCTGTCAGGCAGACCCTTGTACCATTCTCTAGCCTCATCAACTAAGGATTGCATAAATAATTTCATAAAAACATCTTCATGCTCAACCTCAAAGTTGTCCATAATGTTCTAAAAAGCTTTCAAATGGTCTTCTCCTGACACAGCATTGTTTCCTGAAAACTTAGGCACTTGCAGCCTCACATGTTTGTCAATAGGATTGGGGTAACCAGGGATGCCATCAAAAACAAGTTGTCTGAATCTGTCCAGCTGCATCAGCTGTCTACCAAACTGATTAACATTGGCATTTTTATTTGCTTTCTGATTTCTTACATTATTTAATGGTGTTCTAGCATTATTTGCATTCTGTCTTTGATCATTATGCTGATCCTGGACTTCATTTCTTTGTTGGTTTCTCTGCATATTTGCATTTTCAAGGGTAGGAATTGAATCATTCTGAGCAACTCTCAAATCTTGCACTTTCTATCTCATGTCATCTTTGATTTTCACTACCTGCAAATATTCTAATTCTACCCTTAAGCTCTTAATTTCTTCAACTAATTCCTCCTCTCTAGGCATAGAAGAGGATGGTTTTATTACATTCTGATCATCATTATCATCCCTTAGGGATTCAGCTTCTTCAAATCTATCAGGGGAATCTACAAAAGCACATTCTTGAAACACTTCTGACCTCATCCTCAAACCACCACCCTGTTGTCTTTCATATACGTTCTAGATTTCAGCCTCAGCGTTTGAAAAATAAGGTATTGTCCGCTCTAAAGATCCTGGATTGTCTTGAATATTATCATTACTTCTGGGAGAACCCTCTTGACTAGCTTGAACAGTCCCTTTTTTCTTGTACATCATTTTTCTAGGTAATTCTTCAAACAGAGAATTACGCAAGGATCTTCTCCCTAGCATATAAATTTTTACCTTACCGGTTGGGAGATTGTTCGGAGTCGCCACCTATAACTAGGAATTAATTTCTTTTAAACCAGGGTTCTTACACAAACATTCCCTAGTGAAGTCACCAAATTTGTTGGTAATTTTCTCAGACTGGATGTTTATTCCTAGTTATCCCTACAAGGTAGCCATCATTGATCAATAGGATTTCTGGGCCAAGGGCCAACAATACAGGAGATAGACTCTATAAATATCTCCTCTTCTTCTTTAGGCTCTGCAGAACCAACGGGGGTATTCCCTATTCAACATCCATGAGATATGCTTGTGGATTGACTAGGATGTTGATACAAAGCAGATAAATCCTCCTTTATGCACACCAAAACTATGGGATAAGAGCAAAGGGGCTAGCTTTGGGCTTATTTTTCAGTTGTGAATCAAAGGATTTTAGTCCTAAACTACTTCTAAAGTCCTAATGGTTTGATTTAAAGTTTAAGTTTGATTTTATGTTTGGATGCAAAACTGAGACTTTGGGTTGCAACCTCAATACAAGACTGGATCAGTGCCTATCCAGGGCTCAGAGTCAACAGACATACACATGTGAATGGCCAGCATGAACATATACCAAAGACTCGATATCAAGGGGATTTTTAGTATCTGCCTTATAGATACTTCCCAAAACAGAGTATCCTATTATCTCTACTTACTGATATCCCTATTGTAATGTCTTCTTTCCAACACTTGATCTGAAACATTTAATCTACTCTTTGAGCAGAAGTAAGAAATTAAGCATTCAACACAACAAACCTATATTCTAGAATCATAAACACCCCTTAAATGCTTAGATTCATAAGAAGAACACACTCAATTTGGAGACAGATACTAGAACACATGCAATATAGCATTACTCATTTAAATCAACATGATATCAGTAGATTTATGCAGAAAAACATACAACATGAGACTCATAAACTCACAAGATAGCCAAGACAGAGCCACCAATGAAGTCGTATCTTATTACAGCACCAAAATTTTTGTCCAGTTTTCAACAACCAAAATATGAGTGACACGGTTTGCCTTTTATAGAAAAACTATGTACTCAGCCAAAATTACAACGATCAACTCAAAAATTGCCAGGTACAATGCATCGTGAGAAATGGCGCTCAAATCAGTCAATGCAGCAGAGGGACAAAGAGGAAGGAATAGGTAAGTTTGGGATCTGCACTGCCACCTAAAGATCTTCTTTCACAAACCCGGTAGTTCATCTGTCATTTCATCCATCGATGCCTCTGCATTCTGCCATTAATGACTTAGCTACCCACGGGACGCAGCAACAAACACATCTGAAGTTTTCCCACTCAAAACTACTACACATGCATAGGAAAAATTTCACACAAAAAGTTCAAAACATGGCCGTCGATCACGACTCCATCGCTGAGATCTAACAGCCCCAAAAACATGCAAAAAAGCCAAGAGCCAATGATTACATGCCACGTAGGCACTCCATATTCCTATTGCTGACTTTTCGCCTTCTCCATTTTTCCATTTCGCCCTTGTATATGCAAGAATGGATGCATATAAAATTGCCACTATTCCCCTTTCAAAATCCCTTGTATATGCAAAATGCATATACATGCAATAACCTAATATACAAAGCAGACCCCAAACTGTTATAGAGCAAATTGGAATTTTCAATCGGGTCCGGCATGTATCTTTCTCCTTTGTATGTCCGGATATACAACACACACATACATACAAGCCGCGGATTTAAATCATTATGCATTAGAATGAACCTCCTTTTGAAGTCCGGCTTGTATCCTTTTCAATGCACATCGGCTTGTATATTGGCATATACAAGTGCTTTATACAACCTGCGGACCTCAAATTTCATTCAATGCATTTCATTCCTCCATCGCGTCCGGGTCTTGTATATATGCGCTCGTACATTTCCATGCATATCGCATCATACCAACGTGATACACATACAACGGACCTCTTCCATTTATCCATCGGATTTGAAAAACTTTCAAATCTGGGCTTTGTATATCGGCCCCTTCATATGCATACAATTGCCTTTTAAACAAGGCGGATCCCAAACTGTGCATGAAGCAAATTGAAATCAATTTCGGGTTCAGCCTTGCATCTTTGGAATGCATGTTCGATTATATATTCGAACATACATTCACCCTTGCATACAAACAACGAATCTTTCCTGGAATATGCCCACAGAGTATCTTTTCCTTGCATGTTGCCATTGTATCTAACCATTGTATGTCTGAACATACAAAACATATATACTTGTAGACCTGATATACAAGCAGCGAATATTCTGGGGATCTGCGATGTATATTCCATCCTTATATATTTTTCCTTGTAAGCCTGATATGCATTTGCAAATGCATACAACTGCATAATATACACAGGAATCTGTGATAGATTCCTCCTTTGCATATGCAACCTGATATGCATATAAAATGCATATAACTCAATTCTTTATCATTTTTTGGAGGCCGACTGAGATTTCATAAGCCTGCTAACATACAATTCACCTTTGCATATACAGAACTTAGCATTTTTCTCAAGGTGATAGGAAAAAGTAGTGAAACATTACATGGGGACTGGTCAACCTTCGAACACTAAAGCATGAGGATGAGACTTAATAACCAGGAACCCACCACAGAAGGCCAACATCAGAATAGACAAAACAATGGAAGATCCCATGACTTAGAAAATTTAGGGTTTGAATGAGAAAACCTGCAAACGTTCAAGCTTAAAACCCTAAACATAAATGATTACCAACAGGTTGCTTATAAGGGGAAGTATGCAGAGCAGTAAAAGAAATGAAATTGTAGAGTAATAGTAAGTAGGTACAAGTTTGAGCAGTTGTCTAAAAGTAAGTTTGAAAGAGAGATGTGCAGCCCTTTACCATTGATGTCAAAGGGGGAGAGAGAACAATGTGAAAAAGGAAAGAGTCAATTTTCAAGAAGAGAGTAGCAAGCTAAGGAGGAGAGAAAGAGAAAGGAACTATTGGTATGAAGCATAGTATTGAGGATGTTGTTGTGTTGATGGTTTTTCACATTATGTGTTGCCATCAATGACAAAGGGGGAGATTGTTGCAAGTATGTGCAGTCGGTGTTGTCATTGATGTCAACAATCTTATGTTGTCATTGGTCTCAACTGTGTCATTGGTATGAGTAGTTGGTGGTGCAAGATGTTGATATTGTCTCTGATGGTGAGGTTGGTTGAGTAGAGATGAGTTTGTTGCAATAGTATGAGTAGTTTGGTTGAGTTGCTTTGTTGAAGATGATTTGGTTTCTTTCATGAGGTGCTGAAGATGTTAAGAATATGTTTCTATTGGTTGGTTTCCAAGTTCTTTTGAGAAAATTTGATTAATAAAAGAAATAGTGTGTTGAAGTGGCATTTTGGCTTACAAAGTAGTGTTCTAGTTTTGCTCCGCATTTCCTCTATATTAAAGATTTGTCTTTGCAGTTTGGATATGTTGTTTAGAGATGTTATATTCTAAATTTGGTGTTTTGGTTTATTGTGTAGAGGAAGTTGTGATTACTAGTATGAAGACTGTATTTTTGAAGGTTTACAGAGGTGTCTGGGAGAAATGTCTTTGCTCCGCATTTATCCGCAAAGTGGTTTTAGGTCTTGCAGTTTTGAAAATATGCTTATAAGGTTCATATCTTTCTTATGTTGAAGTTGTTCATGGTTTGGTGCTCTAAAAGTCAATTTCTAGAGATACAATGCATGAGAGAGATAGTTAAGCATTTTGGATAAATAGGATAAGGTTGTGCGGTAGGTAAAAGTTGTTGCGGAGGAATTTGTTGGATTTTAGGATGTTTCAGGATGTTCATGGAATACTCTAGATTATGTTAAAGCTTGGTTTATGGTTGCGAAGTTGTATTTTGTCTTGAGGAAGCGTGTTCTTAAAATTCATTGTGTTAACATAGGTTTGGCCAACCTTGGGTGTTTACACTATTTGCAAAGTTGTTTTGATGATTGTGAAAGCGTGAAGTGGCATGCTTGGATGAATTTAGGTCCGAGCTAAGATGTGTTGTGGTCTGCCTTCATTCGTTTCCACTATAGGAATGTTTAGGTCCAGACCTAATTTGAATTTTTTGGGTTAAGGTGACTTGCCGACCTTGGAGAATGTTCTCAAGGTTGAAGACAGTATAAATAAGTATCAAGGGATCATGATTGTGAGTGCATACAATGAAGGTGATGTGGATAATCGTGTGGATGAATGTGTGATGTAGTACAATCTTTTCATGTGTTAGATTACTGGATGCAGTGAGCAGAAGGTGTCTACAATTCTTCAGTGTGACTGTGAAGGTGTTAATGGCATTGCAGTGGAATTCTCTATTACATTGAGATAGTCTTCTCCTTGTAACAACCTTCTCTATCTTCTTCTCTATTCTAGTAGTGAGCCTTTCTTTTGGGTAGTGAGCCTATTATTTTTTGGTGTTGATACAACTTTATATTGTGAGATAATCCTGACCGTGGTTTTTCCCTTCTTGGGTTTTCCATGTAAATCTGGTGTTCTTTTGTGTTTTTTGTTGAGTTGATTTAGTTGCTGTTATTTTCTTTCATGCTTAATCATCATAACAGTTTAAGGGTTAATTGAATTGATGTGGATCTAAATGTGTTTGAGGGTTTTTGAATTGTAAGTTACAATTGATTCACCCCCCTCTCAATTGTCTTGTGAATTCAATAGAAGATGCTATTGGGATCTTCTGTAAAGCTTCCTGGAGCATGTCATGATATGTTGGTGAAGTTTGAACAATCTCCTAAAGAGAGATCTTGGCAGGAGTAGCACGGAGTTTCTCAACAAGATTATACTATCCAACAGTCTTTTGAGTAAGAAGGGGAGCTGCAGGGAGAATAGGTTTCGGTGAAGCAAGGGAAACAGGGACACGAGTAACATGTTCATTTCACTAAGTATTATATATTTGGGCTACTGCATGGTAGTGAGGAGCCTCAGACATGTTTTGAGTTATAGACTTTACAATTTCTAAAAAGTGATTTGAGGTCGAGGATTTTTACGAATACCTTGAACAGTGATCATGGGATGAGAGAGTGAGGGCGGATCAAGCATCCTATGCACAATGATTTTAGGGATAGAAGAAATATTTTGAACATTAATGCACTTATCCATCATCCCCTTAGCAAGTGGGATAAGTCGATTAACATTGATTTTATTAACATTATTATTTCCTTGAGAAAGACATGATGCAGGAGAAGAAATAGAAGTAGTATGCTCAACATCTATTTGTGGGGGATTCGATGTGAGGTGAGACTCTTCATCTTATAATAGTTCATCTCTAGAAGGGAAAGCATTGAAATGAAGAGAGGGTACAGTAATGTTAAGAAATGTATCAATGATTTCATCCTCTTACCCCAAAATATCCTCATAACTATAAAGAATTTTAGGAGAGGGATCAAAAGAATAGAGTGACATAGGTAGAACTAAGTCACCATCACATGCATGGAATAGAACATCACTTTCACAAACCCTTTGAGAAAAGTTGGAAAGTGATGTAAGAAAAGAAGAGAACATTCTTATTTAGAAAAAAAAGGAGAAAAGTAAGAAAGGTATTGACAAATCCCATTGAAGGTCTGGGTTCAGAGCAGCACCCTGAAAAAAAATTTAAAGAAATAATTTTTTTGACTTTGATTTTTGAAGAAAACAGAATGAAAAAGTAGGTGTTTTAAGTAAGACAATTGGGTTCACCAAAATGTATCATAGAAAAAAATAGATACTTCTACTTTCCATACTGCATTCAATAAGATGGAATGGAAAACACAAACTTACAGAAAACTAGAAGCAAATTTTTAGAAATGAATTGTAAAGTTAAAAAGAGGTCAAAGAGAAGAACATGGTAACAAAAAAAGGAGGCCACTATCCAGGATGCCAATGCATCACACAGATGTCTGCGCTAAGTGTTGTCATCCGTACAGCCTAGAAATGTGAAAAGCTTCCAAAAAACATGAAGTCCCACCCATCCATTCACCCAGTCTACAAAACCAAAAGGGAGAATGTAACAACAAAGGCACTAGATGGTGCAGAAATAAAAATAATAGAAATCTACTATCTAAATTCAATGAAATAATGAAATGGACAAAATAAGGGAAGAGATATAAAAAAACCTTTGTGTGGTTGATAAGCCTTCGCTCCAAGAATATCTACAAAAGGAGAGAAGAGAGGAGTTGTTCTACTAAGGAGCTTACCTCAGTCAAGCCCCAATTTTCTTATTTCTACCTCCATGAGAAAAAGTTTGATAAAAGATTTTAAAGCAAGGAAAAGTGTGTACTCCTATCCTAAGTGCGTCTAGGAATTGAGAGCAATAATCAAAACAAGTAAACTAAAGAGATTTACTTCCCTGGTCTAAAAGGAAGAAACCCTTGAACATGCAACCAGTGCAATAAAAGAGAAATTAACAATGGTCATCTACACCAAATAATGCAAACAAAATGGTCGTCTACTTATGCAGGAGCATCCCTAGTTCAAGAGCAATCTTGCATCAACCAAAAAACATTTGCATTTTAGTTTGTTTGTAGTTCAGTTTGTTTCTTTTCATTTTCTAATTCAGTCAGGTAGTTCAGTCAGTAGCAGTTTCTGTATTTTGGCCTGCATTCTACTGCAGTTGCATTTCAGATCTTGTGGAGTAGGACTTAGCATCTAGATTCATTCATCTACATCATATCCAGAGTTTAGAGTATTTGGATTAAGTGCTGGAAAGATATCGCTATTAGAAGATCAACTATTTTCTCAGAACAGAGCATCCTGACAGTCTTAGATGATCAACTAAAAGGGAAGCCTTGCGGAGCATTCTTCAACTTGTGGAGCCTAATGACACATCATTCAATGATCTTTAGTTCATGGCTAACCTTCCCCGAGATCTGCACATCATTCCATTCATTTGTGGAGGTGTTATATGGATTTAGGTTCAACCTATCCGTGTACAAACGTTACAGCTCTTCATTGGAGTTTGTGATCTTCCTTGGCTGACACGAAGGAATCTTTTGTACTGAAGATGATATATAAGGATGTAATAGATCTATAGGAAGGTAGTTCTCATGATTTAGGAAAATCCATTGTTTAGATTTTGTGTGAAGGAGCTTAAAAGCTATATCTTGTGCATATTCTGATATTCTGTAATCAGACCTTTGAGCCCTAATTGTAAGCTTGCATGATGCTAGACAGATTGTAATTGAATTCTATGATACATTGAATGACTGAATCTATATTTGTTTCACATCTTTGAGTTGTTTCTATTGTGTTTACTCTTGTTGCACAGTCTAGATAGTTCACTCTGTGAACACTCCTACCATGATTGCACCAAGTGGTATCAAAGTGAAAGTTTGAATCTTTGGGAGCAAATTGAGCGAAGTTGGAGAAGGAATTCTATGAGATCCTACTGCAGATAGATCGCCAAATTGAGGCAGGTTACTTGTGTCACAACTGATCACCGATTGTGAGGCAGTTGTCACCTTATAGCCCGATCGTCGAATTTGAGGTAGTTTGCACTTGATCCTAGGAAGAATTCCACTGAGGAGAGTTGTTGTTGGAACAATGGCTGGTAGAATGGATGAGATGATGGAAATGATGAAAAAAATGTGAATTTGATTGGATTTTGTTGAAGAAGATAGGTGAAGAGGATTGACACTGAGACCTAATGTTGAAAGTGATGATGAACAAGAATTTCAATCTGTTGAACAAGTTGGCGAAACCCTAGGAGGTGAGGAAGAAGAAGAATCAGATCAAGTAAAGATGTTGGGAGCTATTTCAAAGATTGGAAAGAGACCTAGAGTTGATGTACCAAATTACACTAGCAATTTGAAACCTAAAGAATTGAGTGACTGGATAAATGACATGGAAGAATACTTTGAGTATGAAGAAGTTGAGGATCCGAAGAAGGTGAAATTTGTAAAGACAAAGTTGAAAGGACATGCTGCTATATGGTGGAAGGAAGTTTAGTTGGATAGAAATAGAAGAGGAAAAGAAAAGATTACAAAGTGGGATAGAATGGTGACAAAACTGAAGAATCAATTCATACATGTTGACTATGAGTTGGAGTTGTTGAAAAGATTGCAGAACCTGAGACAAAAGGAGAAATCTGTGAAGGAGTATACTGAAGAATTTCATAAGATGATCATAAGGATGGGACATAGTGAAGCAAGTAAGGAGAAAGTGGCTAGATACATCAATGGACTGATATTAAACATTCAAGAAGAACTAAGTCTAGTGCGGATGACATCTTTGGAGGAAGCATACCAGTTCACCCTAAAAGTTGAAGAAAAGTTGAATAAGAGACATGATTAGAGATAGAGAGGTAGAGGAGGTAAATTTCAAAGAGGAAGAACATTTTCTAGAGGAGACAGATCACACCAGAACAGAGAAGATAGATCACATCCGGAACAGAGAAGACAGAAGAGTACATTCAAGAAGGATGACAGAGATAATAATGCATACCAGAGAGATGACAGAATTTGTTACCAGAGAGGAAACCCTAGTACATACCGGAATGAAGGATACAGAAGAGAAGGAAGAGGATTTGATAAGAGAACATTCAGAGGCACTTGTTTCAAGTGTGGAGGTGAAAGACATAGAGCATTTGAATGTAATCAAGGGAGTACAAGCAAGAGAACAGAGAATAGTGGAAGAGCAGCCTATGTTGAAGCGGAACCTATTGGATCACCTAGTTCAGTTGGTAAACCGGAGAAAGGAGAATCACTTGTGATGAGGAGAGCACTATTTCAAGCAGAGACCAATGAGGAACCACCGTAGAGGAAGAGTTTGTTCAGAACCAAATGCAAATCAGGAGGTAAATGTTGTAAGGTTGTAATTGATAGTGGTAGTTCTGATAACCTAGTTTTAGAGGAGATGGTGACTAAGCTAAAGTTGGAACGATTGAAACACCCTAAGCCCTATCAAATAGCATGGATTCAGGATGATCATAAGGTACTAGTGAGTGAGCAATGTTTGGTAAAATTTCATATTGGATCTTACCATGATGAATTCTTGTGTGATATTATGCCTATGGATGTATGTTATATCTTGTAGGGTAGACCTTGGTAGTATGATAGAAAATCTATACATGATGGGAGAAAGAATACATACACTATAACATCAAATGGGAAGAGAATTACCTTGATTCCCTTGGAAGATGATCCTAAGACTGAAGTATGTGGGAATGCTAGAATCTGTTTGGTAGATGGAAAAAAAATTTTGGATGGTTTGAGACATGAGAATATGTGTTATGCTTTGATTCCTAAGAAGCCTGGAACATTGAAGAAGGAGACCAGGAAGAATCACAACTGGAGGAGATAACAGAGTTGCTGATAGAGTATGAAGACATCATATAAGATAATGTACCTAAAGGATTACCACATATAAGGAGTATCAGTCATCACACGGATCTTATACCAGGAGCTAGTTTGCCTAATAAAGTAGCACATAGAATGACACCAACAGAAAATGAAGAATTGAACAGATAGATATAGGAATTGTTGAGGAAAGGTTTGATCAGAGAAAGTTTAAGTCCTTGTTCAGTACCTACAGTATTAGCACCTAAGAAAGATGGAGAATGGAGGATGTGTACAAACTCTAGAGCAATAAACAAGATCACAATTAAGTATAGATTTCCCTTACCTAGGTGGATGATATTATGGATTGTTTGAGTGGAGCAAAATATTTCACAAAAATAGATTTGAAGAGTGGATACCGTCAGATCAGAATAAGAGAAGGAGATGAATGGAAGACTGCTTTTAAGACAAATGAAGGATTGTATGAATGGTTAGTGATGCCTTTTGGATTGACAAATGCACCAAGTACTTTCATGAGATTGATGAATGAAGTCTTGAAGAAATTCTTGGGTAAGTTTGTGATTGTATATTTGGATGACATTCTGATTTTCAGTAAGACAAAAGAGGAACATTTGCAGCACCTGAGACAAGTTTTGCAGAGACTAAGAGAGGAGAAATTGCTGATAAACACCAAGAAATGTAGTTTCATGAAGGAAGAACTAGTATATTTGGGATTTGTGATTTCTATGGAAGGATTGAAGATGGACCCTGAGAAAGTGAGCAATTGTTGAATGGCCTACACCAGAGAGCATTGGAGAGGTTAGATCATTTCATGGATTAGCTAATTTCTACCAGAAGTTCATCAGAAATTTTAGTTTAGTATGTAACCCTAGGACAGAGACAATGAGAGGTGACTGGAAAGACTTTAAGTGGACATCAAGAGTAGATAAAAGTTTTGAGTTGTTGAAGCACAAGGTGACAGAGCAACCTATTTTAGCATTACTAGATTTCAATAAGGTATTTCAAGTAGATTGTGATGCAAGTGGAAATGCAATTGGAGTAGTATTAAGTCAAGAAGGTAGACCTGTAGCATATTTCAATGAGAAGTTGAATGATGCAAGGAGAAGATATTTAGTTTATGATCAAGAGTTCTATGCCATAATTCAAGCCCTAAAGAAGTGGAGACATTATTTTTTTCCTAAGGAGTTTGTGTTGTATACAAATAATCAAGATTTACAATATTTGAACAGCAAGGTAAGTTGAATCAGAGACATATGATATGGGTAGAGTCGATGTAGAGTTATACTTTTGTGTTGAAGCATAGGAGTGGAAAATCAAACAAAGTTATTGATGCATTGAGTAGGAGAAGAAACTTGTTGACATAAATGAGAATTGAAGTGATGGGATTTGATGAATTGAAGAACATGTATGAGGGAGACACTAATTTTGCAAAACCCTAGAAAGCATGTAAGGAACATGTTGTGATAGATAGGAGTAAGTGGTTGGATTATTTCATTCAGAAGGATATGTTGTTCAGAGGAAATCAGTTATGCATACCTAGAAGTTCAATGAGAGATAATTTGATCAAGGAGAAACACAGTGGAGGATTGGCAGGACATTTTGGCATTGACAAGATAGTGGCTTTGGTGAGTGAAAAATACTTTTGGCCTCATATACATAAGGATGTTAGGAAGTTTGTGTAGAGTTGTAGAGTTTTTCAAGTTACAAAAGGGAGTAGTCAAAATACTAGATTGTATAAACCTTTGACAGTACTGGAGAGACCTTGGGAAGACATAAGCATGGATTTTGTGATGGGATTGCCTAAAACATAGAGAGGGCATGATTCTATATTTGTAGTGGTAGACAAATTTTTAAAGATGGCTCATTTCAGACCTTGTAAGAAGACAACTGATGCAGTGCATGTAGCTGACCTATTTTTCAAGGAGATTATGAGATTGCATGGATTACCTAAGAGCATAATTTTAGACAGAGATGCTATATTTCTTGGATATTTTTTAAGACACTTTGGAAGAAGATGACGATAGATTTGAAGTTCAGTTCAACATTACATCCACATACTGATGGATAGATAGAGGTAGTGAATAGGAGTTTGGAAAACTTGTTGAGATGTTTGGTTAGAGAGAAGACATGAAGTTGGGATTTGATTCTTTCACAAGTAGAGTTTGCATATAATAATTCAGTGAATAGGAGTACTGGAAGAACACCTTTTGAGATTGTTACTGGAGTAAATCCTACAGGAGCAGTAGAATTGAGAGATATCAATGCAGAGGAAAAGAGAAGTGCAGAAGCAGAAGAATTTGTAGAACATATGAGGACAGTGCATGATCAGGTGAAGAAGCATTTGGAGGATATGAATAGAAAATATAAGGAGCAAGTAGATAAGAAGGGAAAACATAAGGAATTTGCAATAGGAGATGATGTGATGGTATACTTGAGAAAAGAAAGATTTCTAGTTGGGACATATAACAAGTTGAAAATGAAGAAGTTTGGACCTTGTAGGATACTCAGGAAGTTTGATTCAGGAAATACATATGAAGTAGAGCTACTGGAGATATTGGGTATATCACCTATTTTCAACATTGCAAACCTATATCAGTATCATGAAGCAGAGTTCAGTGATAGCATGACAGAGGACTTGAAGAAGTAGTTACCACAACAAGCACCGGAGCAAATTGAAGGCATTTTGGATAGCAGAGTTGGATGCAGCACCAGAGGAAGACAGTACAAAGAATATCTGTGAAGTGGAAAGGTAGACCAGAAGAGGATTCATCCTGGATTTCTCAGGCTAAGGTGGACCATCTTGGTTCTCCCCTAGCCCTAGCAAAGTGGGGGACTCACTTTTTCAATAACCCCTGATGTCTGATGCAGGAGCATCCCTAGTTCAAGAGCAATCTTGCATCAACCAAAAAACATTTGCATTTTAGTTTGTTTCTAGTTCAGTTTGTTTCTTTTCATTTTCTAGTTCATTCAGACAGTTCAGTCATTAGCAGTTTTTGTATTTTGGTCCGCATTCTACCACAGTTGCATTTCAAATCTTGCGGAGTAGGACTTAGCATCTAGATTTACTTATCTACATCATATCCAGAGTTCATAGCATTTGGATTAAGTACCGGAAAGATATCGTTATCAGAAGATCAACTATTTTCTCATAACAGAGCATCCTGCTAGTCTCAAACAATCAGCTAAAAGGGAAGCCTTGCGGATCATTCTTTGACTTGTGGAGCCTAATGACACATCATTCAATGATCTTTAGTTCATGGCCAACCTTCCCCGAGATCCGCACATCATTCCATTCATTTACGAAGGTGTTCTATGCATTTAGGTTCGACCTATCTGTGTACACATGTTACAGCTCTTCATTGGAGTTTGTGATCTTCCTTGACTAACGTAGAGGAATCTTTTGTACCAAAGATGATATATAAGAAAAATCCATAGTTTAGATTTTGTGCGAAGGAGCTTAAAAGCTATGTCTTGCGCATATTTTGATGTTTTGTAATCAGGCCTTTGAGCCCTAATTGTAAGCCCGCATGATGCTGGCCAAATTGTATTTGAATTCTATGATATACTGAATGACTAAATCTGCATTTGTTTCACATCTTTGAGTTGTTTCTGTTGTGTTTACTCTTGCTGCACGGTCTGGATAGTTCACTCTATGAACCCTCCTACCATGACTGTACCATCTACACCATAGTAATGTTAGAAGTATGTACCTAACCGGTGTTGCCACTGATGTCAACATATCACTATTGTCATTGGTGTCAACTATGCTCTTGCTTTGATGCTTTCTTGTAATGAGTTAAGTGTTGAAGATAATAAGCATTCCTAATATAGCAGAACAGTCCATTAGATTTCTCTGCATTTCTTGTAGAATGAATATCTTTGTTTGCAAATTGGAAGTTAGTTAGAGACATGTCTGAAGATGTTATGTTCCAATTTTGAGCCTCTGGTATGAAGATTTGAGTGAGTTATCACCAGAATGAAAACTATTTTTTCTATGTATTTGGTGGTGAGAGGGAGAATGTATTATGCTCCGCATTCCTCTGCATTTAAGTATTTCAATCTGTGGTTCTGGAATCAAGTTTGTAATGATGATAAGTGCCTTCAACTCCAATGGTTCATGATTTGGTGATCCACAAGTGATCTTTTCTTTATGACATTAGCTGGCAGTGTTGTTTATGCGCTCCAGTTTGAAGAATCTTCTTGGCAGAGTGGTTAGAGATTATGTGGTTGTTCCTGGTTATTACAATGTGCTTGTGGATGTCTCCTAATCGTGTTCCTACCTTTGGATTGGTCTGCAAAGAGAAATTTGGATCGTGGATGAAGACTGTTCTTAGAAGACTTAATGTTAACACCAGTCTTGGCCGACTTGGTTGATTTCATTACTTGCGGAGATACATCGAAGATTGTAGAAGCATGTCATGGTGTGGAAGATTGCACTTGAGTCCCAACTAAGGCATAACGTGATCCACATACATCTTTCCCTTAGCTAATTTTGTTTAGGTCCAGACCTATTTCTATGTATGTTTGTAATGCCGACCTTGGAGATTGTTCCAATGGTTGAGGAATGTAATGTCGACCTTGATGTACATTCCAAGGATGATGAAGTCTATAAAAACATGTAATCTAGTTGCGAAGAAGATGTCCTTGCATGAAAATGAAAAGATAAGTGTGAAGGTGTAAGAAGAGTAGAGCAGAGGAGTTATAATGTGCTTCAATGCAACTGAACCCAGGCATGGAGTAGATGTTATCAAATTAGTTCACCAACCCTTGGTAGTGAGCCACCCCTTGGCAATGAGCCACCTCTTAGCAGTGAGCTGATCTTGGTAGTGAGCCTCTATTTTTTGGTATTTCTATAACATATTTATATCTATGGGCTAACACCCACCATGGTTTTTCCCTTATAGGTGTTTCCATGTAAAAATCCAATGTTGAATGTGTTAATGTGTTGAGCTTCTTGTTTCATGTTTTTATGGTTAAATCTTAATAACAGTAATTGAGAATTTGATGTGTTGATAAGTGATTAAATTTTTAGAGACAACTGATTCACCTCCCCCTCTCAATTGTCTAGTGTAATTTAACAATTGGTATCAGAGCGGGTTCCTCAGAAATAAGCCTAACAACTTGAGGTCGATCCAAGATGTGTTATAAGAAGGAAGCTCCACAGTTTGATGGGACAAATTATGCTTTATGGAAGGTAGAATGAAAATCCATCTCCTTTGTCTTGGTTATAGAGTATGGAAAGTGACAGAGATGAAGTATACCATGCCTCAGAATGGTTTAACAACTGAAGATGATATCAAAGAATATGTGTTAAATATAAAAGCTAGAGATGCTCTATTAAGTGCCTTGTCTAACACTAAGTTGGTAAAGGTCATGGATCTAGATTCTACTAATGAAGTCTGGGAAAAGATGAAAAATCTGTATGAAGGAGATGAATCTATAAAAAGAGCCAAATTGCAAGGCCTGAAAGTGAAATATGAGTGTTTAAAGATGAGCAAAGATGAAAACATAACAACCTACATGCAAAAGGTTGATGAACTTGTCAATGGAATAAAAGGTATGAGAGGAACTATTGATGAGAAGGAAGTTGTGATAAAAATTCTTAGGTTATTACCTAAGTCCTACAGTCACAAGGTAGCTGCAATTGAAGAAGTAATGACTATAAAAGATGTCAATAGGGGTCAGTTGCTTGGAAAGCTTACAACCTTTGAGATGAGAGAGTTTGGTGATGCTCTACCGAAGGTGGAGACTACTTTCAAATATAATACTTCAGAGAAGATCTCCAGAGCTGAGAAGTACAAGGTGGAACCTGATGATGAGCTTGATGAAATTGAAGCCAACTTTGTTGATAGACTGCAAAGAGGTTCCGGTAAGTTCAAAGGTAAATTACCTTTCAAATGTTTTGTAAAGGTTGGTCACTATGCTTCTAGGTGTCCTAAGAGAATTAAAAGGAATAGAAAAAAATTTGAGAATAGACCTAGGGTTCCAAAGAAATACTACTATGTTAGAGATCTTGATGATGAAGGAGTGATAGATGATGAATCTGATGATGCTAGTACTAGTGCAAATGAATGCTTGTTTATTGCAATTAAAGAACCTATGTCTACTAATCCTGCTAGCTATGTGAAGGAAGAAAAACCAGTGGAAGAGAGTGCTTTGGTTGTTCAGGTTGAGAAAGATAAGGATGAATGGATTATTGACAGTGGATGCTCACATCACATGACCGGTGACAAAAGTAAGTTTGTGATTTTGGAAAAGTATGATGGAGGACTGGTTAGGTTTGGAGATAATACAGCTGGTAAGATTTGTGGAAAAGGATCTGTTTCTTTTGATGGAAAGCACAACACTGATAATGTCCTATATGTGAAGGGTTTAAAGCATAATCTTTTGAGTGTTGGTCAGATGTGTGAAAAAGGTTATGATTTGAGATTCAAAGATAATGGGTACAAGATCATGGAAAGCTCCAAAACAGTGATTGCCACTGGTAGGAAGACCAGAGGTAACATTTACCAATTAAGAGGAACTAATGATTATTGTTTATTAGCTCAGACATATGAGATTTGGTTGTGGCATAGAAGGATGTGTCATATCAATTTTGACAATTTGATGAAGATAAGTTCTGCACAGGCTATAAAAGATCTGCCTAAACTTGTGAAGCCTGCCAACACCATTTGCAAGCTGTGTCAATTTGGGAAACAAAAAAGAACAAGTTTCAAAAGAAAAGAACAATTCTCTACTGGATTGCTAGAGCTAATACATATAGATTTGTGTGGTCCCACAAGAACAAGAAATCTGCAAGGTGACAGGTATTTTATGTTGCTTATTGATGATTACTCTAGAATGACTTGGGTCACTTTTCTAAAAAAAAATCTGAAGCCCTAGACAAGTTCAAAGTTTTCAAGGCAATGGTTGAGAATGAGTTAGAGTTGAGGATCAAATGCTTAAGGTCTAATAGAGGAGGTGAGTTCACATCAAATGAATTCAATATTTTCTATGAAGAAAAAGGGATGAAGAGACAGTTGTTTGCACGTAGGACTCCTCAGCAAAATGGAGTTGTTGAAAGAAAGAACAGGACAGTTCAAGAGGCTGCTAAGACTATGTCAAAGGAAGCTGACCTACCGGAAGTATACAAGAGAGAAGAAATACATGCTACTGTGTACATCCTAAACAGAGTTCAAGTCAAAGGTAACAACTCAAAAACTCCTTTTGAATTATGGTATGGAAGAGTTCCTACAGTGAAGTATTTTAAAATTTTTGGTAGAAAATGTTATATCAGAAGCGAAGAAGAACTAGGCAAGTTTGATGCTAGATGTGATGAAGGGATTTTTCTTGGTTACTCTACCAAGAGTAAGGCCTACCAATGCTACAACAAGAGATTGAAAAAGATCATTGAAAGTGCTAATGTGAAGGTGGATGAAGACAAGGAAAGAATATCAGATCTGAGTGGCTATGAATCAGATGTACATGTGGCTATAGTGAATGAAAAAAAAGTTGAACAAGAAGACAGTCAAGATGAAGAGGCTCCAGAAAGTGTTGTTATGACTCCCAGGTATGTAAGGATTAATCATTCTAAAGATCAGATTATAGATGACAAAATCAAAGGTGTACTGACAAGAAAAATAGCTACAGAAGAACAAGTGAATTACTGTTTGCTTTCAAAGGTTGAACCAAAAACTATAAATGAAGCTTGTAGTGATGAAAATTGGGTAAAAGCCATGGAAGAAGAGCTGATGCAGATAGAGAAGAATCAAACTTGGGAATTGGTTCCTAGACCTGCTGATAAGAATGTCATTGGAACTAAATGGGTTTTCAGGAACAAGCTGAATGAAAATGGAGAAGTTGTAAGAAATAAAGCAAGGCTTGTGTGTAAAGGATATTCTCAAATTGAAGGAATAGATTTTGAAGAGACTTTTGCTCCAGTGGCTAGGACTGAAGCAATTAGAATATTTCTGGCATTTGTAGCTCACAAAGATTTCAAAGTGTATTAGATGGGTGTGAAGTCTGCATTCTTAAATGGTGAGTTGGAAGAGGAAGTTTACATTGAGCAACTGGAAGGATTTTAGTTATCAAACCAAGATGATATGGTGTGCAAATTGAAGAAGGCATTGTATGGACTGAAGCAACCCCCCAGAGCCTAGTATGCAAGGTTAGACAAGTATTTGTTGCAATTAGGATCTAGTAAAGGCACTGCTGACAGCAATCTCTATTTCAAAATCAATGATAATCAAATCTTGATTGTTGTAGTCTTTATTGATGACATTATCTTTGGAGGAAATGAAGGTATGTGCATTGTAGGAGAAATGCAAAATGAATTTGAGATGTCTATGTTTGGTGAAATGAATTTCTTTCTAGGTCTACAAATTACTCAATCAGATAAAGGAATCTTCATTTCTCAGTCTAAGTATGTGAAAGAGTTGTTGAAGAAGTTTGGGATGGAGGACTCCAAACCAGTATGCACTCCCATGGTGATTGGCTGCAAGTTAGGGACTTTGCTAAATGAGATCAGACCTCCGGAGAAGGCCGGCTTCCTTGACTGGTTATCACCTAAATCTACTAAATCTTTAGAGGAAAAGGGAAAAGGAATATTCTTGAATGAAAGATGAAAAGAAATAACTTGAAAAGTAAAGGGTGATTCACCAAGTTACATAAAAGAACTCTTATAGCACTGAGAAAATGCACAGCATAACCAAATATAGCAGGTAGGCATACATAGATTCAACTAATCCTAGCAGAGGTGAGAAACAAGATGATTGAAAGGAACAATACATTCACAGGCAATCATATGTAAATTCACACTAAACTAAAACTCAGTCTAAAGAGGCAAAAATAACTTGCATATATTTAATGGGAAGGCAAAGTTACAGTAGTAGAAAGCTCTGTTTGGAAACAAAAAAGCCTTAATGCTCAAAAAATTTCCAACCTTATTTACATCTCTCGAATGCATTAATATAGCATTCCAAACTAACCTAGGTTGGTTACAAAAAATGCTTCATGAGCTGTATCAGAAAATATCTCTTGAAGGGACATCCAACTACAAGGAGTTATGGCGTGAAAGATCTGGAACTGGGCAGATGAAAGATACTTTTCATCTTTAATGTAGCTGCTACATCCTCGATCTGAAACAAGGCAGTGGAGAGATATTTTTATCATTAATGCAAGCAACTTCATCCTTATGCAGCAATGAATGAAAGAAATGTCTGCATCTGTTCAAAATGGTCGTTGAGACGTCTACTCACCCAAAACATGCAAATCCAGATCTGAAAATGAAAAGTGACAAAAACCCTTAGAAACCCTACCAAAATGAAAGAGGGGACAAAAACATACATCTTTGCCTCTTGCAGCATGTCAAAATTTGCTAAAATGGAGGAGATACGAGCGGTCAAAGTTGCAGTCAACTGTGTATATATATCACTTTGCATATCTGCGTATATATCGCTATCTGAATCAGCCTCTGAAACTACCTTTGCATGTACAAAGCGCCTGTATGTATCAGGCTGCGGAATGTCCTCCAATCGAGCCGCCGATGTATGAAAATCCCTTGTATATCCCTTTGTTTTGGTGCCTAAACGACCCTTTGAAATTGCCCTATGTATATGCATCTGAAAATGCATACAAATGTGGGCCTTTAACTTTTGAATTAGCCCTTATATCACCTGTCACGTGGCACCACTTGATTCACCATTGAGCTGGTCTTGAGAAATTACACTAAAAATTGCATATGCATATCGGCTGTCGGAATGACTATGAACTGAGCTGCCGATGCATTCTGTCTAGCCGATGACCTTTGTATATCCAATTGTATATGAGAACATACAATTGCAAACATACATACAACTGCAGACTCAAACATTGAATATGCCAAACTTGATCTCTGGGTCGGGTCCACCTTGCATCTTTTCTGTTGTATCTTTTCATTTGTATGTCGTAACATACAATGCCCTTATACATACAAGTCACGGACTCAACGCCTGTATTTGCTAGAATTTGATTTTCAATTCGGGTCCACCTTGCATGTTGCCTTTGTATGTTTCCAATGTATATCACAATATACAATGTTGTATGTATACAAGCTGCAGACCTGAATCCATCATTAACTGTATTGCAATCACCATCGGGTCTGAGCCATGCATGATCCTCTTGTATATAACCCATGTATGTCGCATATACAATGCGAACATACAAGCAAAATATACATACAAACTATGGAATTCTGCCCTTTATCAACTGGAATGCACGTTCCTTTCAGATCTGGCTTGTATATTAGGAGTGCATATTTGATTGTATGTGCAAACATACAATCGCAAAAATACAAGTGGTGGGCCCCGGCTTTGAATCACTTTCCCTTGCATGTTGGCCTTGTACATTTTCTTTGTATGTGCCTGATGTATATATGAACATACAATCGCAGATACATTCCACTATATCCGGATCTTTGCATATCGCAAATGTATGTTGCATATACATTGCCCTTTGTATGTTTCCTTCATTTCCTCTTGTATGTACTATTGCCAATGTATATGCAAATCCGTCGGCCTATCGGCAGGAGCTTGGAAGGAGAGGTCGATGGGACCTGTCTCGCTGATAGGCCCTTGTACATTTCCTTATGTATCTTTCCAATATACATTCCTTTGCATATCGGCCATCGGGAAGACAAAAAACTGAGCTGCCGATGTGCATTCCTTTGCCAATGAACCCTTGAATGTTCGACCTTGTATCTTTTCTTTGTATGTCACCGATATACAAACGCCTTTGTATATTGTGGACCCCACCATTTGCACATTTGGCCTTTGTATATTCAAATGTATATTACCACTATGCAAAAGGCTTTGTTTGTCAGCCCTTGTACCTGACCCTTTGTATATTCACCGCCGATGCATCTACCTGATATACAATCAATTGTAGTCAATGTATGTTATCTTTGTATATCGGCCTTGTATGTGAAAACATAAAAGGACCTTTGCATATACATCAGTTGTCGGGGAGACTTTAAACTTGGCCGCCAATGAACCTTCCACTGTAGCAAATGCATATTTCCAGCTTTGTATGTTTCCATTGTATATCGAACATACATAGGTGATATACAAGCAAAACCTTGTATATCCTTTGCATATTCCCTTGTATGTACAAAGGTGAATGTATATGTGAATGTACATTCAAGAATGCATACAAAATATAAGGTATGAAAATGAGAAACCTGTGTGATAGAAAATGCTTGAAGCTAAAAGATTTTTGGGTTTTCAACAAAGATTCTCAAGGTAAGATTTTGGGATTTTTTGACAAGGCATGCATGAGTACTTGAAAGATTTAGCTTTGTAGGGTCATTTTCCAAAAGGATTTTTAAGGAAAATACAAGGTAAACTATTTGGCTCTAGACAGAGGAAAATAGGTCAACAATTTGGTGACCTCTAGGGGATGTTTGCCTGTTGAATAATTAGATCAGTGGCCTTAAACATCCATTGGGCATGGAGTCATACAGAGGCTGATAAAATAACTTGACAAATAATTTTGACTTTATTAATCCAGCATATTAGCAATGAAGGACATTGAAGACCAGACCAAGATAAAATGCTGAAGGCAAACCCTCCAACTGCGCTAGACAGCACTTAGGGAAATCAAACAAAAGGGATCTAAACTATTGTGTAGCAGCACTTATTGAAAACAAGAAACCTAATCTACTCATTTACAAGGCACTCATACCTGAAAACACCTCTTTAGGTGTATCCCATTGACTGGGATAGGAAAATTTTGTCCATCCATGCTTGATAATTGAAATGCATTGTGTTCCTTGCATTCAGTAATGAGAAATGGGCCACTCCACATGTTGTCAAACTTGGAGTGTTTTCCTGGCCTGCTCTTCAATTCATCCCATTTGAGCACCATATCACCCTCCTTCAAGATTCTAGGAGTGGCCTTCTGATCAAAATTCCTTTTGGTCTGAAGCTGATGATACTCCATGGTTTTCATAGCCTTGTCTCTAATATCTTCAAGCTCCATAAGTTGAGCATATCTGACAGCCATGTGATCCTCTTCTTCAAACATCTCCAGCCGATTCATGATATTAAGTGCTGGTAGCTCCACAGATATAGGCAATCTTACCTCTTTCCCATAAACTAACATATATGGGGAGTGTTAGATTTCTACGCAAGCATGCAAGTGATTAAGAGAAAGCAAAATAGAAATCAGATATGAGCTAAATAAACTATATTCAACTCAAGAGAATGTAAAGCATTACAATAGAATGGGATGCTCATATGAGAGCAAGAGGTGGGTATATATATGATATTCCACCCAAGAGACTCAATACACAACCAATGTGGGGTAAAGTGAAAAAGTCCCTAAGTAAGCTTAACCTAGTGTGAAAAGAGCTAAGGTGGAGAACAAGCTAAGAAAGAGCTAGATAGCAAAGTAATCATGTTCACACTAACACCCCCCCTTAAGTGCAACTTAGGGGAAATGGGTCCCGGCATATCAAGCCTGATGAGGTACCCATGTACATAAAATTCCCCCCCAAAGAGAGAGAAAAGCCCCCCCCCAAAATAGAGAGAGAGGAGACCTCCTCAAAAGTAGAGAGAGTGAAAGAGACTATGAAACCCCCCCACAACAAAGTAGCTCCTGTGCCAAAAGAGGATGCCCATATATGAATGTTGAAGATGATCCATTTGTGACAAATGACATTTCTCCCCTTAGGAAGAAACAACTCCAATGGTGAATGTCGAAGTAACTCCCACTCAAAGAAGCAAGGTGAGGAAGGAAGTCTCAAGATGTATCCTATCTCAAAACTCTGCTCAAGTGTCCCAATGTGAATATCAAAAGATGCCTCAATGCACGAAGGTAGAAGCAATCCAATCCCATGTGTACAACTAGGAGGTACAAGATCCAAAGACAAGGAAGATGGGATAACAGTGATGAAATGACTATCATCAAAGAGGAGTTGAATGTCCTCAAGAGTGTCATCTAAATTTGAAATGTGAGACTCTATAAACAAATAAGAGATGTCTGGTAGAAATTGGTCCCAATGAAGTGAATACAGAAGACAAATATGATCCTGCTGTAAAGAATCACTGGAAGCCCTCGAAGAAGCCTCTCTGATCTCTATAGTAACAATAGGTGCAAGGACAAAATAATTGTCATGAAAGAGGAGAGATAGCCCCCCAAATGTGTCCTCCAAATCTGAAATGTGAGACTCCACAAACAAAGATGCAATGTCTGATAAATAGGAATCCCAATCAGGAAGACTGTAATGATCCTGCAACAAAGAATCACTAGAAGCTCTCAAAGAAGCATCTCTGGAATCTGATGAAGCAACAGGTGTTGTATCTGAAGATGGGGTATCAATGTATGTCACACAAGATAGGGTAAAAGAAGACTTAGTATCATCCACCAGAGCTTGGTCATCCAAGGAAACATCACTCTCAGATGAAGATCCAAAGTCTCCATACAACTGCTAGATGATGGTCCAAGCAGTGAAAGGGTATTCAGTGTGCTCTATGTGATGTAGAATATCCTCAGAAATAGTAATACATATTAGTCCATAGACCATGTCATTATTATTAAACCATGCATTCTTCTATTCATAGTCACTTGGCTCAGGAACAAGTCTAAAGAGATGGGGCAATAGATCTTGCTCAAGGCAATGATTCTTTATCCCTTGTTTCCAAGACAAATAGTTCTCTAAGGTTAACTTAACAACAGAAGGGTGGAAATAACCGATATCCATGATGAAGCCCCAAAATGATTACAATAGCCCCATAAAAGATGTGACTCAAAGAGAACACATAAGACACCCCTTTTTCCACTCAATCAAAGAACCCCCCCAAGAAAATTTGATTTGGCACTTTATATTTAGTGCATTTACAGCTGCCACTAGCAAGAAATACTAAGTGGTCTTGATTTCAATGCATTGCAAAACTCTCACAAAGAGCATATGCTAAAAATAAAAATTTGGCACAATACTCAGATAAATAAACAGTACCACTGCGATCTACTCGAAAAATCATGCACTTTCAAAAAAAGAATCACCTTGATACGAGGTCGTATGTGAAAGTTATGATCCTCCGAAGTTCCCAAAAATGAGAACTGTGTAGAGTCACGTGTGAGAATATAAGATTACTGAAAAATTTGTACACTAAAATCAAAAAATAATTATACCAGCATGTAGAGCACAAAAAATTAGCCAAAATTAAAAAAAGAAGCTCGCAAATCCGAGGTCGGGAGCTTGAGTTACAGCCTTTGGAAGTTGAACTGCAATTTCTAAAATGCCAATGGAAAGGGGTTTTGCTGTAGCTTTCTGACATCATTTCTGCAAAATATATAAGCTGTATTCAAAAACTAACAGATACCCAGATGGTTTTTTGGTGCTGTGAATAAAACCTAGAAGGCATTTTTCTCTGTGATCTACAGAAAATGTGACTCTAATGAAAAAAATGTGTTTAGCACCAAAAAATAGCATGCAAAGACTGAATCAGCTACTGAAGACAAACAAAGGCATGCTGCAACCTGCAAGATTGATCAGAATAAATAAAATGCAAGCCGATTGTTAGATTTTAGCTCAAAGAGTCTTGAGGAAGCTATGAAAAAAACTTGCAACTAGCAAGTCAAAATATGAACCCCCCCAGAAACTAGAGTTTTCTCCACACTTTTCTATTTCTCCAGATCATCCGAAGATGCAAGAGAAGAGTATACGCATGTGCTTCGAAACCCACAACTCACAAACTAGAGTTTTCTCCACACTTTTCTGTTTCTCCAGTTCATCCAAAGATGCAAGAGAAGAGCATACTCATGTGCTTCAAAAAACAACTCTACACTCTCAGATTTCTAAAAAAATGCTAACCCACAACTCACAACCGCTCTGATACCATGTTAGATTTCTACCCAAGCATGCAAGTGATTGAGAGAAAGCAAAATAGAAATCAGATATGAGCTAAATAAACTATATTCAACTCAAGAGAATGCAAAGCATTACAATAGAATGGGATGCTCATATGAGAGCAAGAGGTGGGTATATATATGATATTCCACCCAAGAGACTCAATACACAACCAATGTGGGATAAAGTGAAAAAGTTCCTAAGTAAGCTTAACCTAGTGTGAAAAGAGCTAAGGTGGAGAACAAGCTAAAAAAGAGCTAGATAGCAAAGTAACCCTGTTCACACTAACATGGAGTTCCCAATAGACCTCTTGGGAGTTATTCTATCTGCCCATAAGGTATATTTCAAATTAGTGCGCCAGGTCCTCTGGTTGTCCTCTATTGATCTTTTAATAATCTTTATGAGATTTTTATTTGTAGATTCAGCCAAACTGTTACCCTGTGGGTAATAATTTGATGAAGTATTCAAATAGATCACATTCTTAATAGCCTAGTCAGTTATCTTTAGGCCAACAAAGGCTAAAGCATTGTTAGAGATGATTGACTCAGGCACTCCAAATCTGGATATCAAATCATGATACAAATTTAAAATAGTATTCTCATTGGATTCCTTCAGAGCCACTGCTTTAGTCCACCTTGTGAAAAAGTCTGTAGCTATAAGTATCCACCTGTGGCCTGCACTTGATGGTGGGTTAATGGGACCTATGAAGTCAATACCCCATCTCATGAAGGGCTGCTCTACTTGAATTGGCCATAAAGGTAAGGCTAGTAGCCTTTCTTTCCCTGCAAAAATGACACATTTTACACATTTTCTAGCCCATGTATGGGCATCTTTAAATAAGTTGGGCCAGTAATATCCAGCTCTCATTATTTTCCAAGCAGTAGTCTTTGGGGCAAAATGACCCCCTGTTGTTCCATCATGAAATTCACGCAGCACTTTGTCAGTCTGACCATCATCAATGCATCTTAACAACACACCATTAAAGCCTTTTCTGAAAAGGATGCCATTTATTAAAACATATGGAATGGACTGCAATCTATAATATCTTCTTTTGGTTCTATCCAAATCTGCTGGACATTTACCAATTTGCAAAAATTGAGTCATGTTATTAACCCAACTTGTGCTCACTGCTGCTGTATTATCCTGAGGTTCATCTTCAATGGTCAGAAGCACCTCCTCCTCTTTTTCTATTTCATTCTCAGAATTGGTAGTAAGTTGTTCACTGAGTCCTCTGCCTCTGACAAGCTTGGTTATCTTGATCTCCACATCATATTCCATGACTCTGGTGATCCAACCAGCCCTTTTTTCATTAACATCTTTACTTAACAGGAACTCTTTCACGCTGGGGTGAGTGACCATTAAATGTATCTTATTATTAGAAATAAGATGTCTGAACTTCTTGAGGCTCCTTACCACCGCAAGGACATGCTTTTCAACAAAGCTATACCTCTGCTCATACTCTTCCAGCCCCTGGCTGAAGAAAGCGATTGGTTGTTCAAAGCCGTCACTCTGCTGTTGTACCAGAATCGCAGAGATTGTATCTAGACCGCCATAAGCATACAAGATAAAATCTTTGGAGAAGTCAGGATTTACCAAAGTTGGCGCAGCTGACAATGTTTCTTTTATGGACTCAAAGCTGAGTTTGGCCTCTTTTATCCAACTAAAAATGGTATTCTTCTTTAACATGGATGTCAAAGGCTTCAAAAGATTTGCAATGTCGGGTATAAATCTTTGCAGAAAATTAATTCTACCAATAAAACTTTGAAGCCCCTTCTTGTGGCTGGGTAAGGGCAACTCTAGAATAGCTCTTACCCTTTCAGCATCAATAGTAATACCTTCCTTTGACACAATGTGTCCTAACAGCTTGCCTTCATGCACAACAAAAATGCATTTCCTGGGATTGAGAGATATCCCAAACTCTTTGCATCTCGCAAAAACTTGCCTCAAGTGGGATAAATGTTTAGATGCATTCTTGGAAAAGACCGTTATGTCATCAAGGTACACCAGTACCATAGGTCTCTGAAAAGTAGAGCCAGCATTTGAGAGACCAAAGGGCATCCTTTTGTAGGCCATAGTGCCCCATTTGGTAGTAAAAGTGGTTTTAAATTGAGCTTCCTCCTTGACTAACACTTGATTATAGCTAGAATATCCGTCAAGCAAGGAGAATCTTTCAGAACCAGCCACTACCTGTAGGATTTGCTCCATTGAGGGCAACGGGTAGTGGTCTTTTAGGGAGGCTCTATTGAGGTCTCTGAAGTCGACACACAGCCTAATTTCTCCATTTTTCTTCCTCACGGGGACAAGGTTGGAGACCCAAGAAGTATGCTTGATCAGGAAAATGATTTTTCCCTCAATCAACTTGGTCAATTCTTTGATCATCAGGGGCTCTAGCTTTAGATTTAGGGGTCTTTGCTTCTGCCTCACAGGCTTTGTACCTAGTTCTAATTCTATGGTATGCTGGGCAATATGAGGGTCAAATCCCTTCAGGTCTAAATAATCCCAAGCAAACATATCTTCAAACTCTTGAGAAAGAGCAATGAAGGCTCTCATATCCTTAGGCGAATAGATTTTACCTATTTTGAGAAGTTTACCCTTAAAAATTTCCAACTCCTCATAATGTTCCTCTTTTATCTGCATGCTAGTTTTGGTCTTCTTCATCTGATCATCAGTGCCAAAAATAGATTCCAAGGTTACCAATCCCTTGGGTAGCTTGTTTGTCCTCAACTGAACAATTTGATCATTGCCATACTGTTATTTGAGTTTATCTTGATTCATCATGGAAAACTCATCCTCCTCTAATAGGAACTACAGAATCTACTCATCACTCTCAAAAACCTGCCAATGAGTATTATTGTCAGGGAGAGAGGATCTGTCAACTATTTTTACATGGGGTTGCACCTTCTCTCTTTGAATATCACTAGGGATATCAAATTGGGCCCCAATTGCAGCTAACCTATCAACATGGGAGTTTTGATTTCTTGGAATAGAGATCAAATTGAAAGCATCAAACTCTTCAATCATGTCCCATACCCTATGCTTATAGCATTTCAAAGCATCATTCCTAGTAACATGCAGCCCTCTTACCTGATTGACAATAAGTTCATTGTCCCCAAACACTTATAAACAACCAATTTTCCTCTTTCTTGCCCACTGTAAACCTTGGATCAATCCCTCATACTCAGCAGTGTTATTTGTACAAGAAAAGGCAAAACAAAAAGTAGAATAGTATTTTTCACCTTGTGGGGATACCAGCATTGCACCACCACCAGATCCATTTCTATTCCTAGAGCTGTCAAAGTACATTTTCCATACTCCCTCTTGCTGCTCTGTCTGTTGTTCTGCATCCTTTACCAGATTTGGAATTGCTGCTTCAAGTTCATGTAGTATGTAAACCCCCATACTGGCTTCTTGAATGTGTTCCTCAGGATCATCTACAACATTCTCTGAGGCCCACTCCCTCAATAGCACTTCTGGTATACTTTCAGTTTGTAGTTCTTGGGCAACAACAAGTTCAGGATTATCAGAAACAAGGCAATTTGCATTAACAGCACTTGGTGTGTAAGGTTCTATGTGATGATTTGAAAGCAGTTCAGACTTTAGGGTTACTTTGGTGCCATATCTGGTCCTAAAAAACATGTGGGACCAGTCCAAGGATAAATATCCTCCTATTTTGGCTGTGAATTCTCTTGATAAGCACATGGCAAAATAGGGTGGCAAATCAATGATGAAGACCTCCTGGGAGATGGAAACATTTGGGCAAGTGTGCAAAGTGAGACCTAGGTCTTTGATCACACCCACAGTATTGATAGCTGTGCCATCTAGTTGAAGCACACCTTTCTCGAGGGGCTGGTATTTCAATCCCAATTGATCAGCAATTTGTTTTGACATCACAGAACTGCTTGCATCACTATCCACCATGCAGTTATGTACCAACTTGTCTCCAATTATTAATGACACATAAAATGGAAGGGGTTTAGCACGTTTGCTTGGTTGTTTGCTGTTATCCTGGGAGGAATTGGTAAGGACAGCCCTAATTGGGTTGGCAGTTGTATCATTGGACACCTTTAAATTAGATAAGGCATATTGCAATATGTCCTTTTGGCCTGGGATTGCTAAGGAATCCCACATAGACATTGTCACATTCATCTTATTTATATTTTCAATGATATTGAAAGGTGGAGTGACACTTACCTTTTGTTGTGACTTTGTAGCAACAGTATCAGCCTGTAAATGAGGCATTTCCCTTGCTGTCGCTGAAGTGTTTCTTTGTAAAATATGGGGAATATGGGATGTAAGAGGGCCAGCAGGTCCTTTTCCTTTGTTTATTGTCTGATCTACTTCATAACCCCTTTTCTTTGCTCTTGTATTTGCTGCCACTGGAGTATTATCACTGTTTACACCACAAAATTCACCTTCCTGCCAATTTATGAAGGTAGAATCGTTCTAAGGTTGCTCCTGTTGTTGCACAGCCCCATCATTAGTTGTATTTGGTTGTGAGACTGCGACATTCTGCACCATCAAAGCCGGATTTATAACCCCATTCGAGAAGGCTACTTGATTGTGTGGCTAATTGCATGGAAAACACCATTCATATTCAGCTACAAGGCTATTCTGAATGGGGACAAGATCCCTTACTGCATTAATGGGCCCTGGATTATAAGGCTGAAAAGGCCTCTGGTTCACATTCTGCCTAGTACCATGATAATTGCCTTGATATGGAGGTCTATTAGCCTGATGTGATTGGTTCTGCCCTTGATAAGGTTGATTCTACCCTTGACTTGGTTGCTGATAAGGTTGTTTGTTCTAGGACTGCTTCTTTTTTATGTTTACCAACTCATTCCCAAAAGTTTGTAGGATATTTTCTATTTTTTGTTGGCTATTTTTAATATCCTTTAACTCTTGCGATGAGCTAGAAGTAGCAGTTTTAGAATTGGCAGTACTTGGTAATGCTGCAGTAGCAGGTACAGGGGCAAAATATGGAATTGGTAAGGGCATAGAAGCTTGAATCTTGGGGAAGATGGGCATTGGTGGCCTAGGTGCTATTTTTCCAACCTGAATCAAGCTATTCTCTGCCCTAATAGCTATTTCATATGCATCAGGTAAACTAGTACCTCCTAATGATTGAATCATCACTAAAATATCACTATTTAGGGCTTTCAAAAAATACAGAAAAGTATATTCAACTGGAGGTCTTACCATGGCAGGAATTCTGTCCCATGTTTTCTGAAATCTGAAGTTGAAATCCATCATTTGTTCCTGGGGAGCTCTCTTTATTGTAGTCATCTATTCAACCAGTGACAAGTTGTCTGATTTATCCTAAAATTGTTTATTTAACTTATCACCTAGATCATCCCAGGTTGTAATGGTTTGCACTGGTAAACTCCTAAACCATTGTAATTCTTTTCCCTTGAAAGAGGCAGCCAATAGTCTGATGGCTACATTTTCTTGGGTTATATGATGAACTCCACATAGAGAAGCCATGTCTCTAATATGTTCAATGGGGGTAGTTTGATTCTCCCTTGTAAAATAGGGCAGACTCTTCAAATCTACCATGGGTATGACATCATGTACTATTAAATTCAATGGGCTACCCCCATCAAAAGCCACAAATGGCTGATTCCTTGCCATTGGAGCGGCTAAAGGTAGGATTGCTTGAGTTGATACGGAAACTACAGGTGCAACTGACCTGAAACTTGGAGGAGTTGATTGTACTCTTTTGGAAACTGGAGTCCTTGCTACAGCTCTCCCCTGTCTTCTAGGTGGTGACAGCTGCAAATAGTCAAATGAGCTTGAACTCCGAGTTTGAATCTTTCTCATAAAATGTCACAGCAAAACTGATCTGCTTGTCTCTCCTCAATCTGAGTCGCCAGATATGCAAGTTTTCACCTCTTACAGGTCTGAAAATCACTGGCTGCACATCAAAACCAACAATAAGATATAGTATTTGATTGTTATTCTAACTCTCTAGTCCCACTGGGCATGCCAAAAGTTGTTATCACGCAGATTTGCACCCTTTGTTGCAGCTATGAAACTTCAGCAATCTGGAGTAACATGGGAATGATCTCTAAGTGTGGGACTTTGCTAAATGAGATCAGACCTCTGGAGAAGGCTAGCTTCCTTGACTGGTTATCACCTAAAGCTACTAAATCTTCAGAGGAAAAGGGAAAAGGAATACTCTTGAATGAAAGATGAAAATAAATAACTTGAAAAGTAAAGGGTGATTCACCAAGTTACATAAAAGAACTCCTACAGCACTGAGAAAATGCACAGCATAACCAAATATAGCAGGTAGGCATACACAGATTCAACTAATCCTAGCAGAGGTGAGAAACAAGATGATTGAAAGGAACAATACATTCACAGACAATCATATGTAAATTCACACTAAACTAAAACTTAGTCCAAAGAGGCAAAAATAACTTGCATATATTTAATGGGAAGGCAAAGTTACAATAGTAGAAAGCTCTGTTTAGAAACAGAAAAGCCTTAATGCTCAAAACATTTCCAACCTTATTTACATCTCTCGAATGCATATATATAACATTCCAAACTAACCTAGGTCGGTTACAAAAAATGCTCCATGAGCTGTATCAAAAAATATCTCCTGAAGGGACGTCCAACTACAAGGAGTTATGGCGTGAAAGATCTGGAACTGGGCAGATGAAAGATATTTTTCATCTTTAATGCAGCTGCTGCATCCTCAATCTGAAACAAGGTGGTGGAGAGATATTTTTATCATTAATGTGAGCAGCTTCATCCTTGTGCAGCAATGAATGCAAGAAATATCTGCATCTGTTCAAAATGGTCGCTGAGACGTCTACTCGCCCAAAACATGCAAATCCAGATCTGAAAATGAAAAGTGACAAAAACCCTTGGAAACCCTGCCAAAATGAAAGAGGGGACAAAAACATACATCTTTGCCTCTTGCAGCATGTCAAAATTCGCTAAAATGGAGGAGATACGGGCGGTCAAAGTTGCAATCAATTGTGTGTATATATCGCTTTGCATATCTACGTATATATCACTATCTGAATCAACCTCTGAAACTGCCTTTGCATGTACAAAGCGCCTGTATGTATTGGGCTGCAGAATGTCCTCCAGTCGAGCCGCCGATGTACAAAAATCCCTTGTATATCCCTTTGCTTTTGGTGCCTAAATGACCCTTTGAAATTGCCCTATGTATATGCATCTAAAAATGCATACAAACGTGGGCCTTTACCTTTTGAATCAGCCCTTGTATCACCTGCCACGTGGCACCACTTGATTCGCTGTTGAGCTAGTCTTGAGAAGCATCACTGAAAACTGCATATGCATATTAGTAGTCGGAATGACTATGAACTGAGCTACCGATGCATTATGTCTGGCTGATGACCTTTGTATATCTGATTGTATATGAGAACATACAATCGCAAACATACATGCAACTGCAGACTCAAATGCTGAATATGCCAAACTTGATCTCTAAGTCAGGTCCGCCTTGCATCTTTTCTGTTGTATCTTTTCATTTGTATGTCGTAACATACAATGCCCTTATACATACAAGTCACGGACTCAACGCCTGTATTCGCCAGAATTTGATTTTCAATTCGGGTCCACCTTGCATGTTGCCTTTGTATGTTTCCAATGTATATCGCAATATACAATGTTGTATGTATACAAGCTACGGACTTGAATCCATCATTAACTGTATTGCAATCACCATCAGGTCCGAGCCATGCATGTTCCTCTTGTAAATAACCAATGTATGTCGCATATAGAATGCAAACATACAAGCAAAATATACATACAAACTACGGAATTCTGCCCTTTATCAACTGGAATGCATGTTCCTTTCAGATCTAGCTTGTATATTAGGAATGCATATTTGATTGTATGTGCAAACATACAATCGCAAAAATATAAGTGGTGGGCCCCAGCTTTGAATCACTTTCCCTTGTATGTTGGCCTTGTACATTTTCTTTGTATGTGCCCGATGTATATATGAACATACAATCGTAGATACATTCCACTGTATCTGGATCTTTGCATATCACAAATGTATGTTGCATATACATTGTCCTTTGTATGTTTCCTTCATTTCCTCTTGTATGTACTATTGCCAATGTATATGCAAATCCATCGGCCTATCGGCGGGAGCTTGGAAGGAGAGGCTGATGGGACCTGTCTCGCTGATAGGCCCTTGTACATTTCCTTATGTATCTTTCCAATATACATTCCTTTGCATATCGGCCATCGGGAAGACAAAAAATTAAGCTGCCGATGTGCATTCCTTTGCCAATGAACCCTTGAATGTTCGGCCTTGTATCTTTTCTTTGTATGTCACTGATATACAAATGCCTTTGTATATCGTGGACCCCATCATTTGCACATTCGGCCTTTGTATATTCAAATGTATATTGCTGATATGCAAAAGGTTTTGTATGTCGGCCCTTGTACCTAACCCTTTGTATATTTGCTACCGGTGCATCTACCCGATATACAATCAACTGTAGCTGGTGTATGTTATCTTTGTATATCAGCCTTGTATGTGAAAACATAAAAGGATCTTTGGATATACATCGGCCATCGGGGAGACTTTAAACTTGGCTGCCGATGAGGCCAATCTAGCCGATGAACCTTCCACTGTAGCAAATGCATGTTTCGAGCTTTGTATGTTTCCATTGTATATCAAACATACATTGGTGATATACAAGCAAAACCTTGTATATCCTTTGCGTATTCCCTTGTATATACAAAGGCGAATGCATATGCAAATGTGCATTCAAGAATGTATACAAAATATAAGTTATGAAAATGAGAAACCTGTACGATAGAAAATGCTTGAAGCTAAAAGATTTCTGGGTTTTTCTGGGTTTTTAGAAAAGATTCTCAAGGTAAGATTTTGAGATTTTTTGACAAGGCATGCATGAGTACTTGAAAGATTTAGCTTTGTAGGGTCATTTTCCAAAAGGATTTTCAAGGAAATACAAGGTGAACTATTTGGCTCTAGACAAAGGAAAATAGGTCAACAGGAATATGTGTCCACGAAGGATCAGATTACAAATATTTTCACTAAGCCTCTGCCTAAGGATACCTTTGAGTATCTTAGAGAAAAATTAGGGGTTATTACCCCTCCTGCTCTGAACTAAGATGCATAAAAATGCATCAGTCTAGTGGTGTCCAAAGCTTCATTCCTTGCTCTGGATTGATTTTTTGAGAGCTACCTCTCAGGGGGAGTAGCAAGTGTTTCTGATATGTGTTCTTGACAAAGAGTAGTAAGTGTTATAGTATTGATTATTTGATCAGAGTAGCAGAATGCTAGTATGTGCCCTTTGTCATTGATGTCAAAGGGGGAGATAAATCATGTGAAAAACTTAGGAGGAGAAAGAGTGTAGATGTATAAAAAGAAAGGGGGAGTATCTTGTCTTAATGGTCTTTATAGTTTTTCACATTATATGTTGCCATCAATGACAAAGGGGGAGATTGTTGCAAGTATGTGCTTAACCAATGTTTTCATTGATGTCAACATATCAGTGTTTTTATTGGTGTCAACTGTGCTCTTGTTTTGATGCATGCTTGTAATGGGTTAAGTGTTTAAGATAATAAGCATTCCTGATACAACAGAACAATCCAGTAGATTGCTCTGCATTTCTTGTAGAATGAATATCTTTGTCTACGGATTGGAAGTTAGTTAGAGACATGACTGAAGATGCTATGTTCCAATTTTGAGCCTCTGGTATGAAGATTTGAGTGAGTTATGTTCACTAGAGTGAAAATTACTTTTTCTGTGTATTTGGTGGTGACAGGGAGAATGTATTATGCTCTACATTCCTCCACATTTAAGTATTTCAGTTTGTGGTTCTAGAATCAAGTTTGTAATGATGATAAGTGCCTTCAACTCCAATGGTTCATGATTTGGTGATCTGCAAGCAATCTTTTCTTTATGACAGTAGCTAACAGTGTTCTTTATGTACTCCGGTTTGAAGAATCTTCTTGGTAGAGTGGTTAGAGATTGTGCGGTTGTTCCTGGTGATTACAATGTGCTTGTGGATGTCTCCTAATTGTGTTCCTACCTTTGGATTGGTCCACAAAGAGAAATTTGGATCATGGATGAAGATTGTTCTTAGAAGACTTAATGTTAATACCAGTCTTGGCCGACTTGGTTGATTTCACTACTTGCAGAGATACATCGAAGATTGTAGAAGCGTGTCGTGGCGTGGAAGAATGCACTTGAGTCCTAGCTAAGGCATAACATGATCCGTATACATCTTTTCCTTAGCTAATTTTGTTTAGGTCTAGACCTATTTCTATGTATGTTTGTAATGCCGACCTTGGAGATTGTTCCAATGGTTGAGGAATGTAATGCCGACGTTGATGTACATTCCAAGGTTGATGAAATGTATAAAAACATGTAATGTAGTTGCAAAAAAGATGTCCTTGAGTGAAAATGAAAAGATAAGTGCGAAGATGTAAGAAAAGCAGAGTAGAGGAGTTATATTGTGTTTCAATGGAACTGAACCCAGGCATGGAGTAGATGCTATAAAATCAGTTCACCAACCCTTGGTAGTGAGCCACCCCTTGGCAGTGAGCCACCTCTTAGCAATTAGCCCTAACATTTGCAGTGAGCATTTTGGGTAGTGAGCCTCTATTTTTTGGTATTGCTATAACATATTTATATCTGTGGGCTAACATCCACCATGGTTTTTCCCTTATAGGGTTTTCCACGTAAAAATTTGGTGTTTCATGTGTTGAATGTGTTATTGTGTTGAGCTTCTTGTTTCATGTTTTTATGGTTAAATCTTAATAATAGCAATTGAGCATTTGATGTGTTGATAAGTGATTAAAGTTTTAGAGACAATTGATTCACCCCCCCCCTCTCACTTGTCTAGTGCATTTCAACAAGTAATGACTATAAAATGTAAGACAGATTTAAGTACAAAGCATAGAACAACACAATGAAATAATCTTACCAATTTAGACATAAGAGAGAAAGCTACAAACTCTCAAGAGCTCAAATCCGGCGCATAGATTCAAACCCCGACAAGAAGGAGCCTTCTCAATGAGCACAAAGTAAAACTCAATAACTCCAAGAGCTAGTGAAGATGATACCACACCACTAGGGAGTACAAAAGTCAATGTAGCTACTATAAAGATTGAGTTCAACCAAGATTTGCAGAGTAGAACCAAGAAAGTTATGTGAACTTGAGAAAGTGAGAGAGAGAGATAATGCAAGACATTGTGATAATCCATTCAAAATCCACCCAAAAAGGGGAAAATCTTGAAATGGCATGCAAAGAGACATTCTGCACCTCATAGAGGCATTACCAAAAAGTCTGATGATTACTAGAGGCATCTGGTAATGCCCAGGAATGGTCACTTGGTGGCAAATGGATGTGGGATACTAGCACGTCGTGTAGATGTCCATGCATAGCGCTCAAGTCTAAGTGATTTCAACTCCTGGTCATACAGGATACCTTAGGACCATATGACTAACTGAGCATCAGAACAAAAATCAATGCAAGAGAGAGAAAGAGACCAAAATTAAGAAAACTTTAGCCTATAATGTAGAAAGGAGGTGCAAGCACTAAGGTGGTTGCCAAACATAGCATGAAATTACAAAGGTATGCAATTTTTGACGTTACACTAGTAAGTCACTTAGAGGCTATGTCATAAGCCCATAAAACAACATGCACCCTTTTAGCCTCATCATGACAACCTACATCACAAGTCTTTAGCAAAATATGACTTAAATTTGTTGGGAATTTTAACCCCTGTTGTAGATGATTGATATAATGGGATGAAGAAAACTTAAAATTAATTATTTAGATAACAATCAACAACACTTGCAAAATCTATCTAACAACATGTATAGAAGTAAATGGAACAGTATGCATCCACAAGATTACACAAGACTCAAATATTTATGTGGGAAACCTAGCATCAAAAGATGCTCATAGTTATATTATTTAGAATTGGTAAGGATTTAATACAAGGTCTTTGGACTTTATAGAATCTCAATCTACAACATACTTCTTCTGCAATCGCTCTCATTCTTCACACTATACATTATTTAATCCAATCATGTACAACTATCTAACCTTGGCACATTCACAAGAGGTGATACATATAGACATATTCATGGGAATACCACTTGTTGAACTATCTAACCAACCTAAGGAACACCAAGAGTCATGCAACCATAATCTGACCATAACATGATGTCATCATACTACATAAATCCCAAAGTATGAGATCTCCACGTGGATAGTCATCTTGTACACTTTATCATTGTTACACACTATGAATCAATAGTTATAACCTTAACACTATCAGTATACATACATGTTTCTAGTATAGTCACTACTACCACCTCCTCGCTAGTGGTAGCACATACAAACATAACATCACTTTTGATTACTTGCGATACCTTGTGACATCTTCTAGAACATTATCATAATCTCAAATTATGTTGCATGAACTCTAGATCTATCACAAGTGCTCTTGCATCATTGTTCATGCTTTTAGAAAACACTAATTTCATATGTAATTGTGAGTTCTTCCAGATGTGGTTGTTGTAACAACACCACCGCATGTAAACAAACCATGTATGTTGCATTGCAACTAACTACCATAGCATCACCATAGTAAGTCAACATATGTGTTCTACCGCATACCTAAAAACTCACCACATTTCATTATAATATATTCTATAGACAAACTCTTCCTACAAGGACTCTCTACAGGCGAATATCACCCAAGTCCCAACATTTTCCCACTTGATATTTACCTTAGGAGAGAGTGCAATATTCAGCTTAAGAGATTAACCTCAAGCTCAAGAATGGGATAAGCCCATCTCATCCCTACACCACATGAACTTGGTAATACTTATAAGTTTTGTCAAAGAATTTGCAATGTTTACCCGAGTATCATTTTTTTTCCATTTGGACTTTCCTGCTCTCAACCATCTCCCTCACAAAATAAACATTAATATGTTTGGTTCTAGCATGGTAAATATAATTCTTGGCCAAACAAATTGCACTCTGTGAATCACATTTCACTACTGTGTGACTCTAAAAACCAATACTATCAATCAAACTCTTCATCCACACAGCTTCTTTACAAGCATGTGTTGCAGCCATATATTCTACTTCATAGTTGATAGGGCAACCATTTGCTACCTCTTACTCATCCAAATCATTGCTCCACCAAAAAAATAAACACATAACCACTTGTTGACCTCCAGTTATCAAGATCTCTAGCCCAATTTGAATCTACAAATTCCTATACACATAACACTCTACCCACATCATTATTACCATGATAACTTAAGGGATAATCTATGGTTCATTTTAATTACCTGAACACTCTCTTCATATGTGTCCAATGTTCTTTACTTGGCTTCACCATGAACTTACTTAGACCTCCCACTGCTTGGGAAATGTCTAGTCTTGGGCAGACCATCACATACATGAGAAGTCCTACTGCACTAGCATAAGGATCATGTCCTCTAAATCCTCCACAAATTTAGGACATTGTTCCAAACTCAATTTTGTGCCAACTAGTAGGGGTGTACTTACCGGTTTATTCTCTTGCATTCTACACCTCTGCAAAATTGTGAATAGGTTCTCACCATGGTGCTTGTCCAAGGCACCACATGTAATGGTTTTCATCATAGGATGGGTTATTTCTCTTTACATTTTTGTTATAATTTGTTTTTTGGCTTTTTTAGATTGGGATATTTTGTAAGCTAGGCATGAAACCACTTGAGATGGATGATGTTGAGGGGCTCATCAAGTTCCTAACCATCTGGTGTAGCCAAATAATATACACCTAAACCATATTTGGCAATGACCACATAGGGACCTAACCAATTAGGTTCAAATTTTCCTTTCTTTTCATAGTCCTGCAAATTTTTCTAATTTTCATTTAGCATAAGGTCACCAATTTCTAATTCACAAGCTTTGATCTTCTTATTGTAGCTTCTACAGAGGAAATTTTGATAAGCTTATAGGTGATTCAAGGTGTTGAGGTGTCACTCATCAAGGAGTTATAGTTCATGGAGGTGTGCAACCTAATACTCTTCATCATCAATAAGGTCATGCAATGAGATGCACAAATATGAGAGTTCAACTTCTATCAGTAAGATAGCTTCAACACCAAAGACAAGTGAATTATATCAGGAGTTCAATTTATAGATTTTAGAGGAAATAGAGGGCTAATATCAATTTGGAAGATCAATGGCTCATGTTGCTTGAGAGGATTGGAGGCATGAGAAGCCTCCAAGTGTCAAGCAATGGGTGGTCAAAGAGGATCCCAAGATTCAAGGGGAATCAAGGGTTGAGATTGTGCATTGGAGAAGGTGGATGGTGAGGATTAAAAAATGATTTCTTGGAGTGTAGTGCAAATCTTGTCCATGCCTCCAAGTACCTCTCATATACATGTTGAATGACAAGTCTACCTATTTGGGGGCTTGGACACATAATGCCTTGATTAATCATACTTAGGCATGTGCAAATGATTAATGATGGTAAGTGATGTGATTTAGTCAACTTAATCAAAATTGCACAAAATGGTGAATTAAATAGATATGAAAGTTTATTTAATTTTGGATGGGGTGGGATAGACTTAGATAAATAATTTTGTACATTTATTTAAGGTTGGACTTATGAAAGGGGGTTAATTAATTGAATAAATAGTCCAGACTATTCAATTAATTTATGGATGAATAGTGATTTTATTAATTAAATAATAAAATATTATTTAGTTAATGTTGAGATGAAAATTAGATAATTAATTTGATAAATAGTTATTTATTCAATTAATTATAGAGGAATGGTTAAATGATGTCTTGATTATGGTCGAGATGGTGATGAGGTGATTTTTGGTGTCTACACTATCAAACTACTAAATCCCCACTTAGATGGTGGAGCCTAGGAAGGAATCAAGATGTATGGTTCTAGAAGTTGCTCAAGTGTCTCAATACTGATTTGTGATCGAAGCTAATTGATGTGATCAAGTGCCATGCAAGATTTGAGAATAATGACTATAGACATGAATGACTTTCAATGTGAGATTTGAACCAATGTGAATCAATGTGTCAAGATAGAAGCATGATGTGGTAGAGACAAAACAAAAGGGTCATAATGCACCCTCAAAACATCAAGGATAGTAGATGATGTTAGGGTTAGGGCAGATCAAAGCAATAAACACTAACAATTATATGCAAATTAAATAACCCAAATATAACAATGAGGAATAACACAAAAGAGATCAACACAGAAATTTAACATGGTTCACCCAATATGGACTACATCCATAGAAACTCAGCCATCCAATGATTTTATTATCTAGTACAAAATATATTACAATCTCGTGAATACATCGCCGTAACATACATCCCAGCCGCTTATAACAAGCTTTTTGGAAGCTTCTAGAATTAGGGTTTTGCAATGTCATTTTTCTTTTGTCTGTTAACAAAAATTAACAACCAACTCCGATCGTACAAAAAAAGGGAGTTGTCATAACTAGTGTACAATACTTGCATGATCAGTTGCCACATACCAACAGATGCAACTCCATGGGAGTTGTCATCAAAGGGAAGACATATGTCCTCAATTAGGTGTCGTCAAGATCTTGAATGCGGGATTCTCCAAACAATAGATGCATGTTAAATAAGTAGACATCTCAATGATCAAGATGACAAGTATGATCATGTTGGAGAGTATCTATAGTAGGTTTCAGAGAAGCCAAGATCTCTGTCAATGTAGTAGGTGGGTCTGTGTAGGATCATGGGGGTCCAAAAAGTGGCGATGTGATGACCAAAATTTTCCCCTTGTGGCTGACGACTTTTTTTATCTTAATTTGATGAAACGAAAAGGGTTTATTAAAAAATTGTCAGCTTTCCCCCATTATAAGATATGCCTTATTTTGAATTTAATAGATAATTATTATTGATTTTCTACATACATTACGTCTAAAGTCCTGATTGATAGATTGATTGAAAAACTTCTATAATTTTCAAACTATTTCACATTTTTCAAATCTAAAAGATGCGTCACATTCTATGCTTCACATACTATAGGATAAAAAAAATGAATTTCATAAATTTTTGACCAAGTTATGGTGGTCAGACAAACACGTTTTAATAATTTTGAAATGTTCTAATAAAAAATCATAACTAATTATTTACTTGCAAAAAAATTATAAAAAAAATGCGGCACATCTGGGCATGTGTCCTCTACTTATATTGAAAGTTTCATAAAAAAAATATTTTTTTCTTGTACTTAGGTTGGTCAGACATACACCTGCTTTTTATCTTTTTCTTGAAAATTTAGTACTACTACATTGAAATTTCAAATTTTTGCAAAATAGTTTTACTTTTTTCCAAAAAAGGACTAGTAGCCTAGAAACTACATTCGATTTTCTACAAATTTTGTTCTTACATATTTTTCAAATTATGTTAATAACCTATTCAAAATTTTATGTCAAGTTGCCTAACTCTGTTTTTCTGAATTTTCATTGCCACTTAGGGGCCTAGTTTGGACCCCCATGATCCTGCACGGACCTAGGTGATGAATATTGTGTAGAAGAATTTGGCAAACTAAGTGGTGTTCTTGAAGAAGTTGCTTCAATTAATCAATTTGCTTCCAAATACACTCATATTCATTGTGATTTTTCTTTTGACAGTAAGCAAATTTGATCCTACATGATTTGGAAGGTTTTAGAGGATAATCTTGCTAAAGACGGGCAACCTTACATGACAACATTCATCCATATTGGACATGGGAAGTATTTGAGGATGTCATGTCCTTTGTAGAGATTGCAGAAGGAGAATTCTTCTATAGGATATTGAAATGAAAAGATGAGGGATTAAAAGACATGTTGAACCCCCAAGATAAAACTTTATATCAATTCATTTGATTACAAAATTCCTATGTATAAGCCCCCCAAAGACAAGTACATGATGTAGTACTTTATAATTGAGTGTGTTTTACAGTAACTCCCTCCCCAAATAAAGTTAATTATGACACCCTTAGCAAGTTACAATATTGACACTTTATAAATTAGTGCAATTACAAAGTTGAAACTGATTTTTTAGAGTTTTGTAATGTTAGTATAGATGAAAAAGATAAAAGTACAATCAAATGACATCATAGGAATAAATAACCAACACCAATATGTAGTGCTCAGAAAAACAATCACTTTTAAAAAATAGGACTCAAATCTGAGTCCATTTGTGAAAGTTATGAGGCCTAGAAGTTTAAAAGCTAAGATTGTGTAGCAAAATTTGAAAGAAACTTGATTTTCTAAAAAATTCAAGAGCCATGAGTAGAAACTAATTACATTAGTGTGAAGTACACAAAATTCTAACCCATTTCAAAAAATGCATCAAAATTGGATACCAAATGGCTAGGATATGAGCTTTCAAAAATTAGATTCTAAAGTGAAAACTCCATTAGAGAGGGCCTCTATCCAAGCATAGATAACAATGTCGCTAAATTTATAAACTTAACCAATTTTAGTAGATTCTACCAAAATTGTTTCTAAATTTAGAAGATAGCTAGATAAATGTAAAGGAACACTAGATGTTTTATTCAATATAATGGAGCCTAATTATGAAGAAAAATGTACAAATATATAGACCTCTTAATCAAAGAGATGACATGTTCAAGAGGTAAGAGTTTAAGTCTCAATCATTCCCAATTAGGGGCTGAGTTAACTCAATATGACTAAGACAAAGCTGACCTTGACTAAATAAACGTGGCATCTGACTACCATTGACTGAATAGAGGTGGCATCTAACTACCATCAATCAAGATTTGATGAGGTAGTGGTGACACTTGTGTACCTCAAGTTTAGGTGAACACGTCATTATAAGCTACCTAAGTGAGAATAATTAAATATTCCTCATATCCTAAGTAAACTTATTAATAAGGTGGAATATTACACCAACAAACACCAACTCCTTGAAGCACTAGTCATATGCACTCACTCATCCATTTGTTGCCTTACTTCCTTTAGTGGAGCTATGTTTCGGTATGACATCTCTAGATAGAAAAATTCCACAAGGAATTTGGTCTTGAGATCACCTAAGTTAGTCAAAATTCCAGTTAGATCATAGCATGTGTACCAGTCTTGTGTGCACCCTTGTAATGTGGTTGCAAACAACTTGATCTTTTGTGCATTATCAATGATGTCTTTCGCATGCCATGCAATTTCACAAGCATGCCAATGTCAAGCCACATCCTTGTCATTGAAAGCAACTTAGTGAGAATTGATTCATAGATGATCACTTGATTCTACACCCTAACATTAGGTTGCATGACTAATCTATATACACAAGGACTAGTAGAGTTGAAAAATTACCTAAATTTTAAAACAACTTGATAAAAAATAAAACTATTTGGGGGTACCTCTTTTCGCTTTCCTCCTAGAGTCCATCACAAGGTGCATTCTATAGACAAATGCATGTCCTCATTATCACTTAATGAATATCTACTTATGCTAGGATCCATGTGGGATGGTAACCTTGGGTCGCAACGTGGTTCATCCCCATTAGAGCACATACACTCTATCTCCACAACATGTGTTTTGACTATAAATATGCATACCATTCTACAAGTCGCCAATCCTCGTCTAGACACCATTAACCACTCCTTTGTTAATATAACCACATGATTTCCTCAATGCTTCCATTCACGCATTGCCTCTGTAGTGTACTGATCTAGGCCCTTCTACTTCAAATTGAGTGATTGCAGCTTCATGTTGCCTTTCATATCTTTCCATATGCTCTCTATTGCTGCTACTATCCATTTTACTTTTGTGTTGTCCTATAAACTAGATATGCCCTCAACCACTCACCCATAGGCATGGTGAGAAACTACTCCATTGAAAGGGTTTCCATGTGCTTGTCTACAAAAAAACATCTTAACCCACAACAAGATTACCTTAAAAAGCTTACATTTGAGAGGTGACAAGAACTTACTTAATAGTTCTTCCATAGATGTATATGTCATCAAACAAACTACAAGATGTAGAAATTGAATGTGCTATTCACAAATGCATCAATAATGAGTCCAGACAAGATTGATGCACTTCAACTGAGAGATCAACTCCAACATCCAAGTGACTTGGCACTGGTACTCAGAATGCCCATGGAAAAATCATGTAGAGAGCCAATAAAAAATGTGTTTAGGGAGCTTGACCTAGAATTCCTCATAAAAGTCAACACCAAAAAGCTCTTCCTCTCACCATTAATGAATTCTCATGCCACCTTTAATAAATCTCTCGACTTTGTTGGTAAACCACCTACAGATCTCATGTCACATTATTTGTCATGACATAGCTAATCAACAACACACCAAACCATAAAGGGTCTTGGTAATGGAACCAAAATGTTACCCATTTTCCAAACACATACTTAGACCATGGCTAATACTTATGTGGCAACCTTCTTATGCACATTGGCATACAGACATTTCTCACTCAAAGCATGCTAGGGTTTGAGTACCCCATTAGGTTGTGTATTGTGAATTCCATGAACATAGCAATTGCAATATATTAGAATGCATGATATTACATAGATCTTATAAGCATAAAAAATGGTAGAACTTCACTATTGTATTATATTTACTCTTGGAACCAAAATGTTAAACATTTGGCAACCACATGCTTAGATGGCAATCTTCCTATGCACACTAGCATACAAATGTTTCTCACCAGAAGCATGCTAGAGTTCAAGTACCCCCATTGGGCTATGCACACTATGAATACCTTGAACACAATTGCAATATACTAGAATGTGTGATATTACATAGACCTTATGAGCATAAAAAATGGCAGAACTTTGTTACTATATTATATTTACTCTTTGTTTTGATGATTTACATCATGAGGTTTTACAGACACTTTATCCTAATGCTCCAAACTTATAACTTGCATGCATGAAACACAAATCATGGTGTAAATCGCATACATCTGCATGTTGAATCTCAAATTACATCTTGCATGCATGGATTGCAAGGCACATTTTGGTTAATTGGACTACACTTGCAATTAACAATTATATGCACTTATTCTTATGACTATCTTTTGAGATTCTTATGCTAACACTTAATTATCTTACAATACAATCGTGCATAACAAGAAAGGCACATTATGGTGCCAAGAAGTTGGGAAGATTTAAGAAGGTATTGTGATGACTAAGAATGGAAAGAAGGGTGTGGCAAAGAGTGAAGTATTGGAAAATGGCGATCGGGTGTTGTGAAAGGTATAAATTTGTTTTAAGTTGAATCAAATGGAGAGGAGAATGGGTCAATCAAGGCCATTGCAAGTTAGTTGAAGGCTATTGTTTTTCTCCCTAATTGATTGGAGTTTTATTAAGATATTGTCTACAATGTATTCATTACACTTACTAATTCAATTGTCATTCAAAATTATTAAAATAACAAGAACTTATTAGATTTAATCCTGGTATAGCTAAATACAAGAGTTGGGACTTGCAATGTTATTGGAAATTGAAAAAGAAGGTGAGAGTGCATCCCTATTTCGATATTCAATGTTAAAGGGTTATGGAATGCTGGTAGGAGTTGGAAGGTCTCTAAGACTTTGCAGGAGGTTCCAAAATTTTATCAAATGTTGGTATCTAGGGTACATGTACTTGTGTCCAAAGGGTTCACTCATATCCTTGGTATATGTTCATGTTTTGGCCTTTGACTAACCTACACCATTTATATGTTGCTCACCAAAATTCTTTAATGCATGTGATGTGTGCAAATTTTGGAAGCCACCTATTTGAAGCTGGAAGGGGAAAGAAAAATGATTAAATGGGTTTTGGAGACTACCATCCTATGAGGCTTGCTAACCCTAGTGTGGTGTGTGTAGTGAAGTGGAGATAAGATTAGGGAGATGAAAGGATCATTAATGTACCAAGAGGGTTTGCAAAGAAGGATTTAAAAATTACTAGTCTACAACAATGGATGGTGGAGGAAGAGGATTTTAGAGGTTAGGGTTTAGGGAATCGTGGAAGAAAAAAATCTAGCAAGAGTGTGTGAGGATAGAGCAAATGGAGTGTGGAGAGTGATGGAGCTCACAAGGTTTGCCAAAAAGGTGAGATTATAACTAGGTTTAGCTATGGAGATAATGTAAGGAGCTAAGGTATGATTCTAAAACCTAGTAGCAAAAATGTAGCTAAAGAGCATGCAAGAGGAGTGAGTAGAAATACTAGTGATAGAGAGAATTAAACTTTTCAAAAAGGAGGAGAGTCTTTAATAGAATTCCCTCAACTATGTATATGTTCAAAAAATGTAGTAAGGACAATTAAGGTCTTGAGTTTGACTATTGGCAAGAGATCAAATTTAAAATTCAAGCTAGACGCTACCGTTGGGGGATGCTTGTGTCCTAGTCACCAACACTAGGAGCGTTGACATCATTTAGGAACCAAGACACTAGATTTGAAGTGAAGGTTGGTAACAATAGGGAAGGCTTGAATTTACTTACATAGCACACCAACATGTTTCAAGTAGAGAAAAAGGTTGAATGCATTCTAAATATGATTAAGGGTGGTATGTACCAAAATGAGTGTAGAAAATAAGGTGAAAATGTAACGCATGCAATTTTTGACCTAACACTTTCTTGAAATCATATATAAACGAATTAATCTATATAATTTGTGATATGAACTTTTTGATCAAATTATGTAGTAATTTTCTTTATCAATTTTATGAGCCTTACCAATAAACTCATTATAATTAAAAAGAAGGCATTGATCTATAATATTATTTGTTATACTTTCTTATACATATATTATATCTCATACACATTGATCGGTACCTTTCCCTCACTAATCATTTAATTACATGTAATTAAATTTACATTAATACTAAAAAATACTTTCTTAAACATTAATTTTATATTAACATAAATAATAAATTTACTATTAATATTTTGCATTGACATAAATATTAAGTTTACCATTACAAAAGTAGTGAATCGTGTGCTGATACAGAGGCTTAATTATTAGTTATGAGTGATATTACTAATAATTAAATAAAAAGTAGTTTTAAAATGAGTTACATAAAAAAGTAGTGAATCGTGTGCTGATACAGAGGCTTATAAAAAAGACATTAACCTAATGTACAAGTTAGGGATTAACATATGTACAAGTTATGGATTGACATATTTTCTTTTGTATTCTATGACACCCAAGTCAAAACATGCTGATGCGGCACCTCCTTTGAAAAAGTGGACATCAAAACTTAGGTTTAAACAATTAACTCGCTAAATAAACTTCTATAATATTTTGAGTCATTCAAATTTCCATAAAAATCTCAAGGATACAACAACAACTAGATGCTTTCTCTATTTTTCCTTCCTATGTGATGCCTAAACTTTTAAAATTTTGCTATTTGTTCAATGGCTTTAAAGCTTCCAAGGCTTTGGATACAGTGGACTATGGATACAGTGGACTAGCATTTTTGTTAAGGAGCTTCACTGATACTTCTTTCTTGCAAGAGATATTATTAGATTCATTGTGGAAAAAAGAAACGAATGAAGATGCAACTTACTTTCAAGTTGCCATGAAACTGATACAAAAAAGTTACCAGCTGAAATGTTGCAAGGATTAGTAATGGTATTTAACAAATATCTACTAGACTAAAGCACCTTGCCTGTGCCAACTTCTTGTTAGAGTTAGACATGATAATAAATCTGCAACAAAAATATGAATATAAAAGAAGCTGGCATTAAAGAGAACCCATAAGAAACAATTACAAATTTGCAACATCTAAAGCAACAGTGTACAACATTAGAAGTGGGCCAATAAATTAGAAAAGAAAATTAAGGCTATGGTTCTATGGAGGCTGGCTAAAATTTCTCAGTGAGTGTTGTTCACAAAAATGAGGAGCCTTCTTTAAAAAGAAGTCCCATGGAACTTTAAATTCTTTTCTGATAAAAAATTATAAATGGAAGTAGGGATTTTTTGATGAGAAATTATAACAACAATATAGAAATAAAAGAAAGAAAGATAATGCAAGCTGCCACAGAGACATAGAAGTTCATAAGTTGGTGGATGAAACTTTCACCCCCTCCCCAATAATACCAGCTTAAAGTTTGCAGCTATATATGCAGAGCTCCAATTTTACAGGAAAATATTCCAGATGGCATCCTAAGGATGGCATTAAACACCACCTTAAATTGAGAACAAATGAGAGGTAGTAAAATCCCATTTCAATTGATAAATGCAATAACATCAGGATTGTCTCCATGCTGATATGATTCTTGAAACATTTTAGTCTTAATGACTTTTGTAAAAACTATTACTGAAATCACTCACACTATCTCAGGCATTTTGTTTGGTAGCACTCAAATGGAATGATCCAATACAATCTTCCAACCGATTATCCTGGTAGTGCTGCACTTCCTATGTTCCATGAGCTCTCATAAACGTTTTACTTCATTCTTGTGGCCCAAGGCAATCCTCGCTTGTCACCTTCAGTAGGCTTCTGCTTGTACCCCTGTTTCTTTCCAGCTGTTTTGGGTTCTTGCTGTTTCACTTGGGAAGGCGGTGCCAAATGTGGTCCTAGGTAGATTTTTTCATTTATAGTGACCATCTGTCACAAGAAAATTTACAGTGACTATATGTCACAAGAAAAATTCCTTTATATTATCTTGTCAATCTCTTAAGACAAAAACTGAATGTATTCCAGTGAATAGCCCAGTTTGTGGACTCACAATTTATCCCTCATACATTCTAGCCTTCAGAAATTTATTTGGAGTACATGGATACTAAATGGGCAGAACAGAAAAAATGCATAGAAAAATGGTCTAAAAAAAAATGGAAGGCCTTGCCTAAAAACAGAGAAATTGAAAAAAGAAAAATTGCATCAAGATTGCAAATTTCATGTAAGATCACCTTATATAAAAAATGATTAAAATAAATTGAGCATAACATCTCTAATATACAAATTAAAATCCTCAGCATAGAGTCAGCTTACACAGTGAGAGAGTTGGCCTAGAATGAAATGGTCTCAGAAGAAAACCCTCCAAATGCAAACAATAAGAAGTCTGGCATAGATACAGACATATACAGGAGAAAAACAAGAAGAGGACAGTTCTGACGAAAAATCACTCCTCCCAGGTTTAAAACCTTTAACAGAGATGACCAAAACAATAAAAATTTAAAGGGAAGTTCATCTCTAATATTCATAATAAACTCCTCAGGTTCAAGTCAACCTTCACTGTGGGAGAGTTGGCCTAAAATAAAATGGTCTTGGAACTAATTCCTCCAAATACAAACAATGCAAGGTTTGCATTTCCTTATTAAATTCTTGCATAATGTAAAATACAGAGAAACCTAAGAACATAAAATAGAAATGCTGCTAATCTGATTTAAAAATCCTTTATCAGAGATCACAAAAGACAAAAATAAAAGAAATCCTTGAAAGCCCAAAACCAAAACCCTTCTCACCTTTTGAGAAGATGAAGTGGGACTCTTAGCTGCCACTGCGCCATCCTTCAGTGAATCACAATTTACAAGCTTCAGACTTGGAATCTCAAAACCATCAGCATCTGCAAAGACCAATACCACAGTCAATATGGCTACCAATGAATACAAATAGAAGTATCACTAAACAATTAACACTTCCAGATAAAAAGTAAATGCAGAAATTAACAATAACCCCTGAAACAGACTACCAAACAAATCACTAAAGCCCTTCCTTATAAAAACAATATAGCATTGAAACAAGACTTCAGTAATACATATATTGTAATTTGGAAAGCATTTCTATAGGAGGAGGAAGAAAGGGTGCCTATTTTTCCTCTCTTTTATTTGGGTATTAGAGAATCTATACAGAGGGTTTGTCTTGCACATTATCATAGATCAAATACGCCCAACTAGTGCTTTCAATCAATAAAATAAATGTATCAGAAAAATTCTAACAATTTGCCATGTAAAAACTTATGCCCAAACTGGAGGAATACATGAACTTGTTTCGTACCCCATTCATCTATTTCAGAAGAGGAACAATGAGATGACTCCATTTTGCTCTCCCTGGTTAGCCAAGCTCATGGATTCCAATAAAAAAAAAAGAATGCATAAACACAGCTGCTCTCCTGCAGGCTCTCTTAGTCTCTTAAATAGAGGGTTTCTTGTCCTAAACATATACCAAGAGGCTAAATAGCTCATGGAACCACTAAAACATAGCAGAAAGGCGCCTATTCCGAATACCCACTGGCCATTATAAACTCAGTGACTCCAAAACTATCCCACCTCTAAATCTAGAGTCAAACTAACTTCTTTCAATTTGAGAGAATCTAGTACGCATGCTAACTCTGCTGGTCATCATTTCTGTTGGATTTTTAGTGAGAGTTGGGTACCTAGCGTGTTCCTTTTTAGGTTTCCTTTGCTTGTGATCGGATTTTTGTTGGATTTTGTTGCGGCCCTACACCATGATGTAGGATTGTTACAGATTTCCTGTCCTCTTGTCCATTTGTTTACCATTTACTTTACTAACTCCTTAGAAAGAATCATTCGGATGATTTGTTTTGTTTGTTCATGTGGGGTGGGGTTCACAGCAAGTTTAATATTTTTCATCAAACTTTTTCGTCGCTTGTCGTGATGTTTCCTGTACAATTACAAGATTACCACAAACAAATGCCCGCTTCCAAATTTGCACAATTTCCTTGTATTTTTGCGAATAGTTTTGCTTCGTTTGTAAGGAAACCTTTTCTAGATATTCGCTATATAATTAGGATTTGCATTATGTGTATATACCTAATGATAATATATTAATGTCTATGAAAAGTTAAAATTGATATATGGTCATTTTGTCATGTTGTAGTGGTAAAATTAGTGAGGGAAAATCATTATATAACTAGCACTTGCACCCATAGGAGGTTCAAGGGATACGCCGATAGCAACAAACCGACGAGTGTAGAAAATTTCCCGGTGTGTATTTTTACGGTGTGAGACAATTCCGAGCACTATAATGCTCACATATAAAAGCCTATCGGCTAAATTAGGTTATAAATAAATGTAAATAAATAGTAATTAATTAAGACATGCTGAATGATCTGATTGTTTTAAAAAAAAACTATGTAAAGCTTTTTTGCATTGATCCATCATCATCATTTTTATCCTTTTCCTCATGATGGATTATGGAGTGTGATCCAAAACGTCGATGCAAAAAAGCTCTACACATTTTTTTCAGAAACAATTAGATCAAATAAATAGTAATCAATTAATTTACATTAAATGGAGTTGTTGTTTAATAATTTAAATTAATTATAGAAATTAAATAAATTGAAAATAATGCCGATAAGGGCGTGGTTTGGTGGTTAAGTCGCTCGATTGTAGTGGCGGCCACTAGAGTTCAAACCCCTGCTCGGCCAACGAGCTCGCAAGCTTTACGCCTTTGTTGGGCCAATGAGCTTGCGGGTTTGAAGTGTTATTGCTAGGGGATGAGGTCCCCCGTGTTGTGGCCTCACCAGTTCATTGCTCCGAGAAAAAGCATTCGCGTGGAGCCGGAGGGCGTGTCGCACCAACATCGTCGGTCACGTTAAAAAGTTTACCAGACACATTTTAAAAAAATAAATAAAATAAAATAAATTGAAAATAATATTTAGTTTGAAAATTGATAATGAAAAAAAGATGTATCAAATCTACTAATTGATTTGTTATGGTTCTATATTTTTTGGAGATCATTGTGATGGAGATTTCATGTTCTAACAATTAATTGTGGGTTGTTTTGGTTTACTTCACACATGTGAACTTGATTTCTTGAGTGGACCTAAACTAATATGCACGTTTATGAACATTAAAGAGGCAACTTTCTAGGATTTGCTTGTGTCAATTTTTTATATCTACTTCTTGTAAGGATAGGTAGTGTCCATAAACACATTTGATGAATTTGTTGGATTGTGAGGGTCATGTTCTCCTCGGTCAAACCCCAAACAAATTGACTTTAAGTAGTGAACGAAACAATTGAGGACAATAAGCAAGCATGCAATAGTCTTAAGATAATGTGCTCCGATGTAACTTGGATTATTTTATTCTTCAAAATATCAGACTCTAGATGTGTTCAATGAGAATGCCCTTTGATGTCTAATTCTAAAAATCTAATATGGGCAAAACACATAATAAGTGACCAACAAATTTATTTGTTAACACAAGGCACTACAATTCTAATGTACAACACATGCACATGTGTTGCCACCACGTGTGATGCCACAAGATATTGATTATGTATGGAAGAATGTGGAAACAATGCGTAAGAAATGGAAGGAGGACAATGAAAAATATGAAGAACTATTAGTTAGCATGCATCCCCATGCGACACACCCTATGCAATGATGGAGGCACAATGAACATGAATGGTGTTAATGCATGTGATGTCTATGGGGAGTGATATTCACCGAGCACCACATGCCTTATATGAAGAGATAGTGGTTTGTCTCCCAATGCAATACTCCCAAGTGTCTAGACTTTGATTAACTGCATAAATAACAAGAGTTGTGATGAATCAAATAATTCTATCTTGCATGATTTGAAACTATTGAACAAAAATTTAAAAATGCTTACAATAGATCTTTTACCTTAAAATTATGAATACCATGTTCTTGAAAAACATATCATCAAATATGAACATTGTAAAATAATGTATAGATCAAGGCAAATGCAATTGGTATGTTTAAACATACTATCCATAACATTTTCTAGTATTCTTTCTAGTTTTTCTTAAAAATTTCTAAAGCGAGAATAAAGACAAAAATTTGATGATTGGTTAGAAAAAGTCAGTGCTTGACAATTTGCATCCCCACTTGCTAATGTCTATAGAAGCCAGGGCCATACAAACTTGCAACTTTGATTTTCTTTGCTTATAAAGATCTTCATTCTCAAGCCTTGAACAAGAAAATAACTTTCTACTCTCAAAAGCACCACTAGCCCAAACTTATCCTTTCTCCTTTATAAAGAAAAACTATTTGAATTTTTTTAACATGAAAACAATTATGTGTAAGCTAGACAATTGCAACAAGAAATGCAACACAAAAATGTAATTAAAGCAGTAAGTATATTCTACTTTATAGGGAGTTGGGGGAGCAAAGATGAGGCTTTGCCTTTTTACAATTGTATTGTAAATCTAAAACAAGAGAACAAAAAGAGAACCCAATCTCAACATATACAAAGCTAAATTTATGTGAACTTCATGCTAGCATATATATAATCTTTTAAAAAATTATTCCCATAAACAAAAGTATCTTCCTAAATCATCCTACAGGAAAAACAATAGCCCAAATTGTCACCTAGTGGAGTAAAGAAATATTACCAATAGTTGGAATTATGGTGACAATTTCTTTTCTTTACAGTCTAGAGAAACTTTCTAAACAAGGAAACTACTTGAAGTTTCTCATTCCATGTGAAGAATATAATGGCCAAATGCTTGGCTTTCTATTTATGGTTTCTTATAATTAAGTTAATAAGAAATCAAATGGAATTAAAAAGGGATAGTTTCCAAGAGAACAATACATGGGATTATTGCAAACTTTATCATCTAAAATATCAAGTGCAATAACAAAAATATTTAGTATTAGGAGAAATGTCATTATCTAGAGAATATTAAATAGATGATTAGCAAGACCAAAGTTCAGGAATACTTGATAGAACTCAACAAAGTTGAAAATCAAGCAAAGATTCAAAATCCCTACAGAAATCTCATTCAAAATACTAAATCCTAATAGGAAATAGAGTTGGTCAATTTAAAAAAATCCTAGGTTAGGCAAAGCCTATATAACAACTACCTCCAATCTTTTTCTAGTGACATGTAAAGGGAAAGGTGATCCCAAAAAACTTTTAATTTATTTTTCATTTAACTACCTTATCAAACCCACAAAAAAAGGATTCACTGAGTACGTATTGTTGTTGTTGTTCCTAATTTTGTTGTGTGATGCCTCTTCTTCCACCCATTATTTTTCATTGTTGGCTCTACCTCTACAATTGAAAAGGGAGGATAAAATTTACTTACATGCTCAGTAATCACGCCATGATGACCTTGTCCATAGAACAATTGTTGTGGGGCAAACTAAGCCTTGCATGATAATAGATTGAGTATTTACAAGGTAAGATGGTACTTTTAACTTTTGTGCATCTTATAATTCTATACAAAGATCTTGAAGTTTTTACCAGAAGAACAATCCTACATACCTATAGTCTCACCCTTATCTCTTGTTTCTATTGAGCTAAGGAAAATAAAGGTTCTTTCTTCTAGCCATCTTTTCATTCTTCTTAGAAGCTTGCAATTCATAACAAATACATCTCTTCAAAACCCATGCCATGCTCCATAGTAAATAGCACACATAAGGGTTTGGTTAGATGCTATGAAAATAAACAAAATATTTTGCGTGGAGAGTGCATATTGTAAAAAAAACTATGAAAGTACTATCCTATGCAAAGTCTATGGTCACTCCTATGATAAGAACAAAGGTTAAAGGTTAAAGATGAAGATACATCAGCTAGGTCATTTGTAGAAAGACATAACATACATGGTCATGGTGGAGGAAGAGGGGGAAATTACTCAATTATACTTGACAAATAATTCTCACTCCAAAAGGTCATTTGAAAACTACTATAACAACTATGGTAAAAATGATCGTGTTGGTTGTTAGTGCTCATTTTGGCCTGGAGATTGAGCTAGCGTGTGGAGGGTTTCTTCATTCAAACCCTAGGTTTTCCTCTTCATCGGTGTGAGCTTGGCCTATCGGTTGGAGTTTTTTCAGTTCCACTGATGTGGTGGGTCTCCCCGACGGAGTATGTTTTATCCCTTCATCGATGTGACATGAAGTATTGGCCCGTGTTTTTTCTGTTGTTCTGATGATGTATGTCTGGCCGATGGTAATTTGAGGTATGTTTGTGTTCATCAGTATGATGTTGTTCATCGGCGGGCTTCATTTCTATTTGGCCGATATGTAATGTTTGGCCGATGAGGTGTCGTCGGCGTGGGTCTCACCGATAGAGGGTGTGTTTTGTTTGACAATCGGTGAGACTATTGTGATCGGCGGAGGAGTTTCTTGTTGCTCCGATGGGTAAATGTCTCATCGAGGGAATGACTTGACGATGTTTTGAATGGCCATCGGCATAACCTTTGCGGTCGGCAGGAGATTTGTGGAGCTGGCCGATGTAGAAGTTAGATGCTTTTCGGGAGGTGTTTGTCGGTGTGACTAAGGGTGTCGGCGGGAGGATTTTTAGGTTGGCCGATAGTGTTGGTCTTACCGACAGGGGAATGTAATGTAGCGGTCGGGGAGACTTCTGAGGTCGGTGAGAGATTTTTGGGTCAGGCCGACAGTGTTAGTCTTGGCGATGGGCTCTCGGGTGAAGGCTTGTGTGTCGAGCGCGGCAAAAGCGCTCGACGCTTAGTATGTTTGTGGCCTCGTTTATAAACTAATAAAGTGATCTCTTCACCATGCATGTGGGATTATTCCCCTGTGTATTTTCAAACTTTGAGCGATTCACTTTTGGTGGGAACTTCTGTTTGAAATGTTGCGACAGTTTCTGAGTGGTTGCGGGTGGTTGAGGCCCTTAATGGCGACGATGCAGAGATGTGGACATTGGTACACATGATCAGGTTGCCCAATTTTTTAGTGAAGACCCCAGATAATGGCGCATGGCTCGAGGCCCCTCTTTGTCTGCTGCATTAATATTTTCTGAGCACCATTCCTTCTGAGGACTGTATCTGACGTTTTTTGATGTCCATCATGTAATTAATTCCTGTGAGTACACCTTCTGGCTGTTTTAAGTAGGAAGTGTTACTCATTGTGTTGTTGTTGAAAGTTGAACATTTTGGCTCTGTGATACAATACAGTTGGTTTTGGCTGCTCTGTCCATAAAAACTTGTGAGTTTATGTATCTCCTGTTGTATGCTTTGCATGAATCCACTGATTTCATGGTTAATTCTATATGAGAAATGCTATGTTAGCATGTGTTTTGTTAATTCTGTCTCCATTATTGCATGTATCTTTCTTCTGAGTCTGAATATTTAAGGAATGTTTAAAACTCTAGAACATAGAATTCCTGTGTTGAATGTCTGATCTCTTAACTTATGCTCAAAGGTAGATTAAACTGTTTTCAGATTGAACATTGAGAAGGGTATACTGCAGTAGGGATGCCATAAGTATAGATAGCTTAACACTTTGTATTGGGAGATATCTGTAAGGCAGGTATCATATGTATCCCCCTGAAATCTAGTTTTAGTTGTTCATGCATATCATTCACAAGTGTATGTCTACTAACTCTAGGCCCTGGATAGGCACCAATCTTGCTTTGTGTTTGTGTTACAGCCATGTCCAGCTTTGCATCCAAAATTAAAATCAAAATCAAAATCTAAAACAATCTTTAGGACATTAGAATTAGTTTTAGGATCCTCAGTCCTCTGTCTACAACTGCAAATAGGCCCAAAGCTAGCCCCTTTGCTCTTATCTTTCAGTTTTGGTCTACTTACAGGAGGACTTATCTGCTTTCTGTCAGCATCCCAGCCTTCGTATGTATATCCTCATGGATGTTGAGTAGGGAATACCCCCCTAGGTTTTGCAGAGCCTAAAGAAGAAGAGGAGATAAAATATAGAGTCTATATCCTACACTGTTGGCCCCTAGCCCAGAGATCCTGTTGATCACTGATGGCTACCTTGTAGGGAAATCTGGGAATAAGCATCTAGTCTGGGAAAAAACCAACAGAAATTGGCGACTCTGCTGGGGATGGTGATTTGAAAATTGTTATTTTTTGTCCTCCCTGGTGAAATATCTGTGTGCCCATCCGAGTCACCAACAGAAACAGAAATTGGCGACTCCGCTGGGGATTTTTGAAAGAACCCTGAGTTTCAAAAGAAAACAGTTCCTAGTAATAGGTGGCGACTCCGAAGTAATCTCCCAACCGGTCAAAGTAAAGTTTATATGCAGGGGAGAAGATCCCAACAAAATCCTTTATTTGAAGAGTTACCAATAACAAGAAGAATGATGTATAGAAGAAAGGGAGCTATCTCAGTCAGTCGTGAGGGTTCCCCCAGAAAAAATGATGATACGCAAGATAACCCTAGGCCATCAGGACAGCATGTGCCTTACTTTTCAAATGTAGAAGCTGATATTCAGGGTGCATATGAGAGTCAACAGGGTGGTAGCGTGAGAATGAGGTCAGAGGTGTTCCAAGAATGCCCATTTCTAGACCCTAGTGACAGGTTTGAAGAGGCAGAGTCTCTGAGGGATGATGAAGATGATGACCAGAATGGTATGAGACCATCTACCTCTATGCCTAAAGAAGAATAGTTAGCTGAAGAAATCAGAAATTTGAGAGCAGAACTAGAATATCTACAAGCCATGAAAATCAGAGATGACATGAGGCAGAAAGTGCAAGCTTTAAGGACTGCCCAAAATGATTCAATTCCTACCCTTCAGAATGCAAATGTGCAGAGATATCAGCAAAGAAATGAAGCGCAACATCAGCATAATGATGAGAGACAAAATGTGAATGATGCTAGGATACCACTGAACAATGTAAGAAACCAGAATGCAAATGGAAATATTAATATTAATCAGTTTGACAGATAGCCCATGCAGTTAGATAGATTCAGACAGCTGGTATTTGATGGTATTCCTGGGTATCCCAACCCCATTGATAAGCATCTAAGGCTGCAAGTGCCTAAATTTTCAGGAAACAACACTGTGTCAGGAGAAGATCATCTAAAGGCCTTTCAAAATGTCATGGACAACTTTGAGGTTGAACATGAGGATGTTTTCATGAAGTCATTCATGCAATCTTTAGTTGATGAGGCAAGAGAATGGTACAAGAATCTGCCTGACCGAAGTATTTCATCATGGGAAGATTTTAAAAGGATGTTCAAGGAACAGTATGGTGACAAAACTGACCCTAGCTTTTTTGTAAATTGAGTTTACCAGTATCACTAAAGGGTCAAATGAGCAGGTTGCAGATTTTAATGCAAGATTTACTAAAGTGTTAAACAAATTGCCACATCACATGAGGCCAAATGAACCAATGTGCATAATATTGTATATCAACGCCTTTGATGCAAAAACTGCATATGGATTAAGAGATAAAAGTCCTGCTACTATCAGGGATGCTTTCAGAATTGCAGTAAATATTAAGAAGAACAGGAAGGCATCAGGCAAGACAAACAGAAGGGATGATATGAAAATTTTGTAGAATCCAAACAAGCCTCAAAACACTCAAGGTAATACATCTACCCCTGAAGATAAGATAGACAAATTGGCAAATGTTGTTAAGGACCTAAGTTATAGACTAGCTAGAAGTGAAAAAGGGATAGGTCCTGATAGGCAAGTCTACCAAAGGCAGGAAAAAAGGCCATCATTGCATGATATGCCTTATAATACCAATTGGCATAATGGTAAGCCTATATTCCCACATAACAACACAAATCAGAGGACCCAACATGTCAAAGAAACTCCTGATCCTCTAAAGAAAGCTGTAAATATTGTTGATGATACTCCATGGTGTATAATTTGTCATATGCCACATTCACAGTCACAGTGTGTGATTGCTCAGTCCTTGTATGATAATGCTACATCTTGTAATGAATGCAATGAACCACATTATGTGCAAGATAATGATGTTAATATGATGTCCATAAGCAATGGATACCATCTTTATGATGCTGATGAGAATATAGATAATGGAATTCGGGCCTGTCAACGGGATTCTTATGATGAAAATGATGAAGAAAACTATGTGTATGTTCAGAGCTCACACAATTTTCTGAGTAACTTACAACGGCCTTCTGATGAGTAAATTAGAGCCCTCACAGCTGCAGTAGTGGCCCAAGTCAAGAGTAACTACAATCTTAGAGGTAAAGCTCAGTTAAGCAGCTCACATCAGCCAGAAGGTATTTCTGCAGGTCAACCAGTGCATGGTCATAAGGGGATTGAATCACAAAAAAGGCAGGTGGGTAATAATAAATAGAACTTTAGACATAGAACAGGTCATGAATCCCAAGGACCAGAAAATAGAATTCCTCAGGCTGAAGATCAAAGTAAAGGTTCCCAAGACAAGAATGATGATCAGGGAACTATGAAAGTAAAAGCTAAATCAGTTCAGGATAAAAACAAGATTGTGGAGCAAGCTACAACTGTTATACAAAATTATGCTCCATTTGATATAGCTCAAGTCCTCTCCCAGGTAAAAGTCTCTGTTCCACTTATGGAACTGATGAAGGTTGAAGAGATCAAGAATAGGACAATATCCCTTATTTCAGGGGTGCCTTTTCAAGCTAAACAAAATGTTTAGATCCAGGGTGAGAAGCATGTCATGTGCAACGAAGAAGATGAGGCCCCTGAGGTTTATTTAGGAGTGACTATGACAAAGTGTCCTTCACAAGTGGAACCATTTTATGTATCCTTGGTCATAAATGGAAAAACAATCAGAAATTGTATGCTTGACTCTGGAGCATCTACAAATGTCATGCCTTTAGCCGTCATGCAACAAGCTGGATTGAAAATCGACAAGGCATGTGGAAAATGTTATGCTATGGATGCCAGAGAGGTACCAGTTATTGGAATCATGAAGGATGTAGATTTCAAACTGGCAACATTTCCTGAAAAGAGATATAAAATGAATATAACAGTGGTTGACATCAAGCCACAGTATGGTATGTTGCTGTCAAGAAGATGGGCAGCACTAATTGGTGGAAGTATGCAGCTGGACCTGTCATATGCCATGATTCCAACGAATGGTAGGGATGTTAAGCTAATCAGAGAACAGAGATCATCAGAGACAGTGGAAGACCAAGAAGCAGAGGAACAGATATGCTTTGTAAACACTGACTGTGATAACTTCAAGGTTGTCTCAGATGATAGAGAAGATAAAAAGAAAAATGTTTGCAATGAAGAGCTGGACCAGCACAGTCTGTGGACCATGTATTTTGAAAGAGCTTGTGCAAAAGAAGGCTCTAGAGCTGGAGTTGTGTTCCTCTCTCCAACTAGTAATCTCCTCAAATTCTCTTTCTTGCTGAGGTTTATTTGCACAAATAACATTGCAGAATATGAGGCTTTACTCTTAGGCCTAAATATAGCTCTCAAACATGGAATCAAAATGCTAAGAGTATTTGGGGATTCTGAGCTGATTGTATCCCAAATTAGAGATAGGTATGCTTCAAAAAACAAAAGATTGAAACAATACAAGCGTGTTGTTTGGGATACCATTGAACTATTTGATGCATTTTCAATAGGTTGGGTAGAGAGATCAAAGAATGTTATGGCTGATTTCTTAGCTAATGTTGCAATAAGGCTAGATGACATCACTCTATCAGATGTTACAAATGTAGAAGTTAAAATTAGGCCTGTAGTACCAGAAAATATATGCAGTTGGCAAGTGTTTAATGATGATAGGGACTTGTTAAAATTTTTGCACTGCATAGATGAATATGAGAATCAAGAAATTGATTTCCAAGCTTTTGTAGAAACTATAGATGGAAAAGAAACTCTTGTGGGAAAAGAGATAATTCAATTGAAGACTAATAAAATCCCTAGAGGGTTAGTAGCTTTGGAAAGAGCTTTTGACAGTAGAGACCAATTGGTCACAAGGACATCTCCCACAAATAAGGAAGATTTAGAAGAGATAAATTTGGGGACATCTCAAGCCCCCAAGAAGGTATACATTGGTAAGCAGCTCAAACCACACATCAGGAGTATGCTGATTGCATTATTGAAAAGGTATAAACATGTTTTTGCTTGGTCATATGAGGACCTAAAAGCCTATAGGGAAGATCTATTCCAACATGAGATCCCATTGAAGCCTGGAGCTAAGCCATTTAGACAAAGGCAAAGACCTATTAATCCTACCTTAGCTCCAAAGATGTAAGAAGAACTTAAAAAGCTTAGGGAAGCTGGAATAATTGTGCCAATCAGACATTCAACTTGGGTGTCTAACCTTGTCCCAGTCAGGAAAAAGAATGGTGATATTAGGCTTTATGTTGACTTCAGAAACTTGAATGTATCCTCTTTAAAGGATAACTATCCACTACCTAATATGGAAGCTATGTTGCAGAGAGTGACTGGTTGTGAACTCTTATCCATGATGGATGGATTTTTAGGTTATAATCAAGTGAAGGTAAAGGAATCAGAATAGTATAAGACTACCTTCACCACTCCATGGGGAACTTATGTATATGTTAGAATGCCATTTGGGCTAACAAATGCAGGTGCTACATTTCAAAGGGCAATGGATGTTGCTTTTGCAGGGTTGATTGATTCAATCCTGGCTGTATATCAGGATGATCTCACTGCTTATTCAAAGAAGGAAGAGCAACATTGTTTGCATCTAGAGCAGATTTTCATAAGAGCACTGGAGTATGACATTTCTTTAAATCCAAAGAAGTGTGCTTTTGGGGTAGTTGAAGGAAAACTCCTAGGGCACATTGTTTCCAAGGATGGAGTTAGGATAGATCCAAAGAGAGTGGCTACTATTGATAGAATTCAAATGCCAAAAACTGTAAAAGGAGTTCAGTTCTTCTTTGGACAGATAAATTTTGTTAGGAGATTTGTTCCCAACTTTGCAGAAACCACAAGGAACATTTCCAAGATGATGAAGAAGGATGCAACTGTCAACTGGGAAAGTGAAGCGATTGAATCATTTCAGAGTGTCAAAGAGGAAATCAAGATGGCCCCTGTTCTTAAATCTCCTAATTTTTCTAGGCCATTCCAATTGTTTTCATTTGCTTCCTTTCACACTGTTGCTGCATGTCTGTTATAGAAAAATGAAGATGGTTTTGAGCAGCCCATAGCTTTCTTCAGTATGTCCTTACAGGCTTCTGAGTTGAAGTATGATATTATGGAAAAACAGGCATATGCACTAGTCAGAGCCATCAAAAGTTTCAGACCATACCTGGTAGGATCACATATAATTGCATATGTACCCCATGTAGCAGTCAAAGACATATTCACTCAACAGGAGGTGACTGGAAGAAGGTGCAGATGGATAAACAAACTGCAAGAGTTCAACATAGACATACAAGTTACCAAGTTGGTAAGAGGACAAGTATTAGCCAAGATGATGGCACAGTCAAACTTGGAAGCATGCCAAGTTAATGCAGTTCAAAATGAGAATGTAAATGTATCAAGATCTGAATGGTACAAGGACATTATATACTACTTGCAAAATCTAAATTGTCCTTCCCATTTCAGTGACAGTCAAAAGAGGACTTTAAAGTTACATGCAATCAGGTATGTTATTGTTTAAGGTGAGCTATACTGGAAAAACCCTGATGGTGTGCTGCTGAGATGTGTGGATGAGGATATGGCTAACAATGTTTTGATTGATATGCATAAAGGATTGTGTGGTGGACATTATACTGCCCAAACAACAGCTCATAAGATTCTCAGAGCAGGATATTGGTGGCCCACTCTCTTTTCAGATGCACAAAGGTTAGTGAGGAAGTGTGACTCTTGCCAGAGATTCTCAAGAAAGTTAAGATATGATGGTGCTTTACCTCTCAGAACCGTAACAGTGGATGCTCCATTTCAGCAATGGGGAATTGACTTCATAGGGGAAATTGCAGACAAGTCAAGTGGGGGACATAGTTGGATTTTAGTGGCAACTGATTACTTTACCAAATGGATCGAGGCCATTCCAACTAAGAGAGCTACAAGTAAGGTGGTGATGGATTTCATACTGGAAAATGTTATCATCAGGTTTGGAGTACCATTCAAGATAGTCACTGATAATGCTATGTGTTTCAGATTAGGTGAATTTGTTGATTTTTGCAACAAATATGGGATAAATTTATCATATGCATCACCATACCACCCACAAGGAAATGGTCAAGTAGAATCAAGCAATAAGAGCATCATGAAAATTATCAAGAGGATGCTGGACAAGAACAAGAGAGCTTGGGACTCAAAATTAAAGTTAGCAATATGGGCTGACAGGGTGACAGTAAAAAAGGCTATTGGAATGTCACCCTTTGAGTTGGTATATGGTGCATTAGCCAGATTACCTATAAACAATCTCCTGCCAGTTTACAGATTCATCCAGGAAAATGATGAGGAGATTGAAGACTCCATGACAGAAAGAGTGAATCAGCTGGTTGCACAAGATGAGAACAGAAGAAAAGCACACCAGATTAATCTCAAGAGACAACAAGATGTGAAATATCTGTTTGATAGGAGAGCTACAAAAAGGAAGTTTCAGGTCAATGATCTGGTGCTCATCTAGAATGCAAAAAATCAGGACAAGGGTAAACATGGTAAATTTGAACCCTTATGGATGGGCCCATATCAGATTTGCAGTACTCATGGGGAGGACTCTTATTTCCTCCAGGCCCTAGATGGTGAAATTCTGGAATTGCCTGTGCATGGCCAATTCCTTAAGTTTTATTTTGCATAGATGGCTTGTCTCTATGCACATGTGTAAAAATATGTATATATTGTAAGTGCCTTGTACAGTTCGTGCTTTTTGGCTTTTTGCCTGGTCTGCCCAGAGATCTGGTTCTCGCTGCAGGTTTTCACCTGCACGTCCCCATTCGGAGCCAGTGTTAGTGCTCATTTTGGCCTGGAGATTGAGCTAGCGTGTGGAGGGTTTCTTCATTCAAACCCTAGGTTTTCCTCTTCATCAGCATGAGCTTGGCCTATCAGTTGGAGTTTTTTCAGTTCCACTGATGTGGTGGGTCTCCCCGACGAAGTATGTTTTATCCCTTCATCGATGTGACATGAAGTATCGGCCCGTGTTTTTTCTGTTGTTCCGATGATGTATGTCTGGCCGATGGTAATTTGAGGTATGTTTTTGTTCATCGGTATGATGTTCATCAGCGGGCTTCATTTCTGTTTGGCGGATATGTAATGTTTGGCCGATGAGGTGTCGTTGGCGTGGGTCTCATCGACAGAGGGTGTGTTTTGTTTGACCATCGGCGAGACTATTGTGATCGGCGGAGGAGTTTCTTGTTACTCCGATGGGTAAATATCTCGCTGAGGGAATGACTTGACGATGTTTTGAATGGCCATCGGCGTAACCTTTGCGGTCGGCAGGAGATTTGTGGAGCTGGCCGATGTAGAAGTTAGATGCTTTCGGGAGGTGTTTGTCGGTGTGACTAAGGGTGTCAGTGGGAGGATTTTCAGGTTGGCCGATAGTGTTGGTCTTACCGACAGGGGAATGTAATGTAGTGGTCGGGGAGACTTCTGAGGTCGGTGAGAGATTTTTGGGTCAGGCCAACGGTGTTAGTCTTGGCGATGGGCTCTCGGGTGAAGGCTTGTGTGTCGAGCGCGGCAAAAGCGCTTGACGCTTAGTATGTTTGCGGCCCCGTTTATAAACTAATAAAGTGATCTCTTCACCATGCATGTGGGATTATTCCCCTGTGTATTTTCAAACTTTGAGTGATTCACTTTTGGTAGGAACTTCTGTTTGAAATGTTGCGACAGTTTCCGAGTGGCTGCGGGTGGTTGAGGCCCTTAATGGCGACAATGCAGAGATGTGGACATTGGTACACATGATCAGGTTGCCTAATTTTTGAGTGAAGACCCCAGATAATGGCGCATGGCTCGAGGCCCCTCTTTGTCTACTGCATTAATATTTTCTGAGCGCCATTCCTTCTGAGGACTGTATCTGACGTTTTTTGATGTCCATCATGTAATTAATTCCTGTGAGTACACCTTCTGGCTATTTTAAGCAGGAAGTGTTACTCATTTTGTTGTTGTTGAAAGTTGAACATTTTGGCTCTGTGATACAATACAGTTGGTTTTAGCTGCTCTGTCCATAAAAACTTGTGAGTTTATGTATCTCCTGTTGTATACTTTGCATGAATCCACTGATTTCATGGTTAATTCTATATGAGAAATGCTATGTTAGCATGTGTTTTGTTAATTCTGTCTCCATTATTGCATGTATCTTTCTTCTGAGTCTGAATATTTAAGGAATGTTTAAAAATCTAGAACATAGAATTCCTGTGTTGAATGTCTGATCTCTTAACTTCTGCTCAAAGGTAGATTAAACTGTTTTCAGATTGAACATTGAGAAGGGTATACTGCAGTAGGGATGCCATAAGTATAGATAGCTTAACACTTTGTATTGGGAGATATCTGTAAGGCAGGTATCATATGTATCCCCCTAAAATCCAGTTTTAGTTGTTCATGCATATCATTCACAGGTGTATGTCTACTGACTCCAGGCCCTGGATAGGCACCAATCTTGCTTTGTGTTTGTGTTACAGCCATGTCCAGCTTTGCATCCAAACTTAAAATCAAAATCAAAATCTAAAACAATCTTTAGGACATTAGAATTAGTTTTAGGATCCTCAGTCCTCTGTCTACAACTGCAAATAGGCCCAAAGCTAGCCCCTTTGCTCTTATCTTTCAGTTTTGGTCTACTTACAGGAGGACTTATCTACTTTCTGTTAGCATCCCAGCCTTCGTATGTATATCCTCATGGATGTTGAGTAGGGAATACCCCCCTAGGTTTTGCAGAGCCTGAAGAAGAAGAGGAGATAAAATATAGAGTCTATCTCCTACACTGTTGGCCCCTGGCCCAGAGATTCTATTGATCACTGATGGCTACCTTGTAGGGAAATCTGGGAATAAGCATCCAGTCTGGGAAAAAACCAACATTGGTATTGAATACTAATTGAAACAAAAACATGTATTAGAATGATAAAAAGAGAGATATAAGAAGTAGGGCTTAAATTTGACGGTCGATCCTGACTGTCAAGCAATTTTTTTGTGAAGGTCATCTATTTGAAGTTGTCTTTCAAATAGTAAAGCCTAATTACTATAGGAAAAACATGTATAGGCTAAATATATATAAGAATAATTACATAGAAATTTTTACAGTTTCCCTAAAATCTTGCCTTTCAAGTGATACAGTCTTCCTAAAATTTTAATTGTATTTTATGGCTAGAATAACTAAATATGGCCATACGACCATCAAATTTAAGCCCTGAAAAGAAGGAGATAGAAGAGGATGTTGTAGACACTAGTGAAGTAATTTTATAGGGGGAGCAAGAGTGTCATGTTTGGAATGGTACTAAGCAAGCGTGTACAATGGGATGTGTTGGTTCCCAAATCTACACACATCAAACTCTAAAGATTTGCCAATTTTTATGCTCAAGCTTAATGGAGACTTGGCCAACAGTGTGGGAGATTATTTTGTATCTATCTCCCCTATACTTCAGGCTCTACCAAACCTAGGGGGCATCCCTTACTTGCAATCAACAGATTTGTCTTTAATTATATCAGGCAGATATGTTCTCATATATTTATACCAAGATTTGTGAGATTAACCCTAGACTGGCAATATTCTTAGATTATCTTCATTGTTTAACTTTGAGAACATACATCCACTCAAAACAAAACAAAAGAAATGGTTAAATTAAACACATTAGATTTCCACATTCCATAATAATATGCAATAGAGTTTCTGGATTCAACTGTGTAAGATTTTTGTTATCAACGTTTCGAATCATACTCTGCGATTCATCATCAAGATGAGAAGAGATATGATTCATCGGGATGAAAAGAAATGGTTTTACTTGATTCATCTTAAATTTTCATTCTTTCTAGACACTTAGGCAAGTAGATTTCTTGATCAGTGCCTTATCAAGAGTAATAGAGTCAAAATTCCCTTATGCAAATGTTCCTTTTATGACAACAGAACTTCAAATTAAGAGGCTATATATGTATCATTGACTTGCAATGACACACCCAAGAAAAAGTATCTCCTGCAACTCTACTTCAATAATCCCTAATGCAATACATCACTTCCTATGCCTTGCTTAGAGCGTATTTAATCCAATCCTTGATTAGAAGCAGTAAACAAAATATTCAATACAACAAATGTGCATAAGTGAAATTTGGAACCCTTGATTCATTCATTCACAAAAGAAATGTATACATTCAAGGAGACAATTACATAAAACACACACAAGTAGTGTTATTCATATTAGTCAATCTGAACATAAAATTGTCATACAAGAATTTATTCATATGCGGGTAGAATTTTGCACTGCAACCTTGATAAGACACTTACTCAACTACAAAAACCACTCCCCAAGATGTGGATAACTTGTATCCAAAGCCCATAACATAATTACTATTTGGATCTCTTACACTACCCCCTTTGTTCCCCCTTCTATCTCCTCTCATACTACGACTCTTTGAACTCTATATATAGACAAACTATGTCAGCTAGGATTTCCTTAGTACAACTTTTTAGTTATAATGCATTTGATACTTTTGACTTAGGAAATTACATCCTTGTTTTGATTGGCTTATTCTAGAACAGGTTCCTTTTCTAGTAGAATTGGAATTGATGTTGCTCCTTCGACGACGCTATTTCGGGGTTCAAGAATATTTTGGAATACTTAGAATTTCCCAAGCAATTCAAAATAAATGTGCCTTGTTTTGTCCCATTTTCAGACTCAGATCGTTGGTTGTTGGGAAAGCAACATGACTCCCCATCTTTCAATCTCTATCTATTAATTGTTATAAACCCTGAGACTATTGAGAAGACTATCAATAGTTGAGGCAAAAAACAATTAAGACTGCCTTCATGAAGGTGACATTGCAAATGTAATCCCTACTTAAGAAAGTATTTCTTTGACTATGTGCATAGAATCCCATTTCCTCATCACCAATAGGGCCACCCAAACATGATAGCCTTCCCCTCTTGCAAATGAATATTTGACAAGTGTCACCTAGCAAAGGGAATGAGGGAGAGTACAATGATGCATCTTTGCCTGTGCATATGGGTTCCAGTCTAGGTCGAGGCTAGTGAAATTTCATCCAATTGGTCCACCCCCACCAAGCATCTGGGTGAGTGCAAGAAGTTGGGTCCACTTTTTGGCTAAAAAGTGGAAGTGTTTTCCCTGAAAATTAAAGTTTGTCACAGTTGGAGTCAAAATCTGAAGCACTTACACATAGAATCTTAAGAAAGTCCAGTAATATGAACTGTAGTATTTTGAATCTAGTTTTCAAATATGTAATTTATTCTAATACCCAGATGATACAAATTAATTTTACATAGGATTGTACAAAAACCACTTTTAAAAGTCACTTTTTTAGGACCATACCATGCACGTGTATGACCATCATAATTTGACCTAAATAAAAGTATTTTTCTAAATCTTTTTGGGGAAAGATGTGTTTTATAGTGAAGTTTGATGTGGATTTTTTTTATAATTTTTTCCAAATATATTTTTTTATTAATTTTTTATTGGCCCTAATTGTTGTTTTTGAAAACCCCTCGTGTACAACCAACATAATTTGAGCTAAACTAATCATAAAAAGATTTTTTTTTCATTGTGTAAAGAATGATGTGTAGATTGATGACATAATTTTTTTAGAAATAAAAAATTAAAATTAAAAGTTATTAAAAAATGCAAACACCTATCATTTCAAATTTATGGACCAATTTGCTCATAAATTAATTAATAGAAAAACAAGTTGAATCAGAAAAAAAAAGTTACATATTTGAAAACTACACATCGTCATCTATAATGGGTTTTAATTTCATAAAAAAATTTAGAAAAAACATTGTCATCCATATTGGTAAAGTTGGTCTTTTCTCTTGCTCTGAACATGGACTTGTACTTGTAGATCCAAGGCTAGGGGTTGGCTTACCATGCCTTTCCCGAGCCTAAGCTTTTAGGAATGGGTGCCCATTCTAAAATGGGTACCCATACCTTTTCTATGGGAAAAAGAAGCACGCAAGGTTTTCTTTAAAATTCAAATACGGGTTTAGAAATGAGGACCCATTTAGGCTCATGCACCCATTCCTAAATGGGTACTCTTTCCTAAGTAGGTATTCGTTTAGACTCGAGCACCCATTCCTAAACGGGTATTCATTTTTGTCAGGATTTTTTCTTTTCCCACAACTTCCCCTATATGTGGACCCAACTTCTTGTGGGAACCTGTCTTCGTGTCATTGTAGTTTCTGGCCAACCTTTGCTCTTCCTCACCAAAATGTTATTATTCATTTATGATTTTGTGAATGCAACAAGGATATTGAAGCCAAAATCTCCTATTCTTTCCAACTCCTCCCATTCTAATGGTCAGTGTCTACCTCTTCCTTAATTCAAAATGAGTAGACTTGCAACTAAGAGAACAGGAGCTTGCCTTTTCAGGAAACAAAGAACATCAACAAGAGAACACTCTACACAATACCCATACTGATAATTGATGTAAATAGTCATAACGATACTTCTTTTTATAGTGGAAATGAGAGAAGACCCTATGTCTGAGAGTTTTCTTCTTTCCAACAACCTCCATAACTCCATTTTAGGCACCTACAGGTCTCACACACTTGCAATCTTGTCTGGAAATATTTGACAATCAAATCGTGGCTTCCAAAATAGGAAATGTAGGCACAAAAGAGTCATATCTGACTACAAAACACATCTTGTGTGGATAGCAAATGTATGGCCCACTTATCATAGTACAATTGAAAAATTAGAATCAGCCGAGGAAACATGTTAATTGTCAAATCACAGCCCATAACACAGCTGGTGACATCAAATACCAGATGACATCCACCATACTACACTACTCCTTAGCCACTGAAAGATTCATCATCTAATGAAGAAGTGCCAACAAAGAGCACCAGACTCATCAAAGAGAATGAAATCTCACCACGTGTCAACTTATAGCACCAACACAAACCTGAGAGGCACCCATACTGCTACCTTCGTATTTGTGCGCTAGGTGCTTGTTCAACTCACTAAGATGGGACTGGGTCTTGCGTTACACACGACACATTAGCATAGTAGCACATAGAATTTTTCATGACTCTTCTTTGCCACACGCTATCACAACCCACTAAGAATAATCACATAGCGATTGGATTGATAGGCAAGACCTTAAGCCCACCAACTTAACATCAAGGATCAACACATCAACATAGTCCTATCAAATCTGATAGATCAAAGGTCTGTGATGTTGTGATAGGTGTCCATCTATCTTCAAAGGATATGCTATCAACCTTGAGAGATGTTTTTCATGGGAGAGGTTGGTCATTTAGCTCATTGGGCCGATTGTGAATGAAGCTAAGGACATTAAGTTGTAACTTAAGTCTGGAATAAACCCTTATCACAAGTCAACACAAAATTACAATATGGGTTTTGAAAAGACTTCAAGGGCTTAGGGTTTTTGCTTCAAAGACACTTGAACTTGTTGATGATTGGTTTTACACATTAATAACAAAAGTGAAAATTCACAAAATGAACCTAAACTGTCTTGAAAGATATGAAGAAATCACTTAAGAGTTCTTAATCCCAAGTTTCTATATGGTCAAGTCTTGACCTTGTGGACAATTCAGTAGGTTAATGTGAAACTGTAATATGCAAGGGGCCTTACTTAATTTAAGGTGATTTGTGACTCACGATACTTGAATTATGCAAATTGTTGCAAATATCAACAAATTATACATCTCTTTGCATAAATTTACTACTATATCACAAAGCTTTGTATGATTTATAATGAAACAAACTTTTCTTTTAAAATTGATATGAAAATTGTCAAATAGTAACACAATTGTTCATGCTTCTTTCAAATGTAAGACAACTTCCATAAAATCTATGCATTTGAGCTAATTACTTCAAATATTTGGGGAAAAGTTAGAGAAATTCAAATTGAATATCATTCTACTACAGGATCTAAATGCTCTGTTATTCACATTGTAAGAAATACATCAAACTTAATCAAATCAATAGACTAAATCTCTAAATGTGAAGCCCTGAGTATTTTCATAAATACACATCCAAGATTGCAAGCTTTTAAAGAGGTATTATTTCAAATACAAGTAAGAGCCAGAAAACACTCTAAAAATAGACGCAGAATTCCAGATTTATTTGTATTTGAAATACACAGTCATGTATGGTTTACAATGTATGAATGACTCTTTGCTTCATTAATCAACTTAACAGAAAACTTACAAATGTCTTACAGATACAATAAGGAAGCTAGACACTCCACGCATTCCCTAGTGCAGACACAGGCGACCTCCTCCTCTAAACTAGAATACTTCCTTAATCAAAATGTTCAAACAGATTTACAAGTGCAATCTATACTTCAAAAATCCCTGTGTAACTAATGTACAAGTAGCAGAGATTCTTATATAGAATTTGAAGCTTCCTACTGCTACGGCTAGAAAACTTAATCTACGGTCAAGATCCATCTATTATTGATCAAGGGTGCATATTCATCTCTAACCGTTTCTCAAAATATCTAAATGGTATCTTTTCTTCCTCAAAGGGTGCTATTGGAATCTTTTCAAAAATAAGATTCCCCTTTCTTTGACTTCTGCCTTCTTGTAGACTTTCCCCATAGATACCCCGTTACTTGATCCTTTTCAACATTGTTTGCCCCTTTTTTACAATTTTTTACTCCTTCAAATATGATTTGAAATTATTAATCACACCTTCTATAAAGGTGTGGTCTCCTCCTGGACTCTTTGTCCATACAAACTCCTGCGTTGTAACCCCCTCTTTCAGTTTCTTTTCTTTGTTCTCTGAACCTTCACTCTTTTTCTTGTATTTCTTCATCTTGACATTTTCTTCCATTAATGAATCAATTATCTATTTACTTAGATATGCTTTAGGATTCTCCATGCATGGTGTAAAAATGGCTTTGAATTCTGTTAAAGCCCTTTGTAGTTCATACACTGGTATATCCATGCATTCATGATCTAATAGTCTTTCCACTATCCTTTTATGCATTCTGATCATGTCATCTGCCCTTTCTTCTAAATCCTAAGCAATTGTTATGCACCTTTTAAGATTATCCTCTTCAAATTTTAGTTCTAACCTCGCCTATGGCACTTGATTTTCCATTGAAGGGGTAATTATTCCTTCATTTATTAATTCTTTTGCTCTCTCTTCAATTTTCTTTAACTGTTCCAATTCAAATTTGCATTCCTCTCTTCTAAATTGACCATTGTGTACAAGCATACTGCATTTATTCTTTTCCATTGCAGCCACTTTCCATCCTTTCATTGCTTGTTTTATTACCTGTTCTCCTTCTTGCATGAAGTCCTTGAACCATTCTTCAAAAACATTGGCTTTAAGCCTCTTATTTTCCTTATCTTTTATTTTATCTTTGGATACAACTGCTATCTCACTAGGCAATTCTAGCACTGTTGTATTGGGCTCAAATATTCCCTTAATGAATTGTTGCAATTGGACAATGTGTCCTTTCAAATATTCTTGTTTATCTTTATCCTTTCTTAACATTTCTGCCATTACCTGGTGCATGTCTTCCACTCAGTTATGTGTTGCTCCCTTGTTGTATGCCCCAGGTCAAAATTGAGTATATTATACTCATCTATAGTTATTTCTCCTTTTGCCTTTTCTTTTTGGGGTATGGCCAAGTTCAACGTCCTAGATCCATTTGGACCTCTTTGAATGGCTAACATGGTTCTTGCCCTTCTCATTTCTTTCTTTGGCATTGTGTCTCCCAATAGACTTTTGATATCAATAGGTACCGGTTGTACCTCCTTCTTTTCTTTCCTTATCTCCGCCCCTAACTAGGCAGGAATCTCTTTTGTGCCTTCAACAATTTTTTCTTCATTGATTACCTCTTCTTGAGGCTTTTCCACTCCTCCCTATTGCTGTTGTTCCTATTGTTGTTGTTGTGGAGGAGGCTGCTGTTGTTGTTGTGGACGAGGATATTGTTGAGGGGCTGCTTCTTGTATCATTGGATCATCCTACTGTTGAGACTCACCCTCATTTTCTTCTTCTTCAATTTTTTTGTCCCCTCCACCTTCATCTTCTTCCTCAGGACCCTCTCCCTTTGATGATTCTTTTTCTTGGTCCTATTCCCTATGTGTTTGCTCTATATTTGTCATGTCTATATCTTCTGTTTGCTTTTCAATTTTACCTTCATCGATGTTCTCTGTATGTTTTTCACCCTCAAATTTCTTGGTTGCATCCTCTATAATTTCTCCTTCCTTTTGTACTTGCTCTGTATGTGCAGGTGAACCTACCGTTGTATCAGCCTGTTTTATTTCTTTTTCCTGTCCCTTTTTGCTTTCTATGTTCTTTTCCTCTTCGCTTTTCTCTCCATACATATTTAGCATATTTAATACATCTACACCTGAGGGACCAACTCCTGTTTCTTCTTTGGCTTAAGCAAGTGTTTCCTTTATTGTCTCATCGGGTGCATCTTCCTTTTCAAACTCCTCAATTTTATGTGTCTCATCTTGCACATCTTTTACTAATTCAGGAGACACCAGGGTACCGAATGGATCTACTGTTCCTGATTCTTCTTGTACCCTTTCCTTTTGATACACTAGGCCTTGTTCAATTTCCATCTTAGCCTGAGTGTTTTGCTCCTCTTCTTTGCTTAAGAACTCCTTGGATTCTTCTTCCATTCCAAATTTTTTTCTTGAATACATTTCCCTCTCCTCACTTTCACTATTGTCACTCCCAATGTGGACAGTTTCAATGACCTGTTTGGCTTTATGCATTTTTTACTCTTGCAGCATTTCCTCAGCCAATTCTGTCTTCACCTGAGCATATGCTTGTCTTTTTTTTGTTGGGGTGGATGAACTAGGTATATCACTCAACTTTGCACCTACCTTCTATGCTCCTATGACTTCACTTGTTTTTGAAGTCTCCCCTTTTGATATGCTTATTGGTATTGCTTTTCTAACCTTCTGTCATGTTGCTTCTTTGGAGGTCTATGCTTCTTCCATACTAATATCATGGCTTAATGATTTTGCCTCCACAAATGTACCAGTTGACACTTCTATTGTCACTCCCAATGCAGAGGGATCCATTAAAGTAGCATTTCTATCCTTCTCTACAATTTTGGCTTCTATAATCTTTCTTTTCTTCTCATAAAAACATTGGGGATCATCACTAGGCTCTCTTACTCTCTTTTTCCCTTTCTTTGGATATGTGATTTCCCTCCCCTCAGCTTTAAGCTCTCCAATCCTATCTTTTAACCATGTTTTTGAAAACAAAATGACCGGTTTGGACAATATGTCCAAAGATGTGTTCCACAGTTGTGACCAATCAGGCTCTCCAATAGGAGCAAGCCTGGCACTTTCATAACTGTGATGTAGCACATTTCCATCATCCTCAACCTCTGGGGGAACATATATATCTCCCATGGACCTCATTTGATTAACTATTAGTCTTTTATGAGCCCTTTTTCTTACCTCTCTATCATTCTTGCAGTCTGACCAAAAATCTTCAATATGTATTTGATGTTTAAACTTTTTATCAATTGTATTTTGTATTCTATGAAAGGGGTCAAACCTTCTGGCTAAATCAAACTCTTCAAATCCATAATATCTTAATTCCTATTCTGAATAACTAGCAACCTCTTCACTATAGCATGAATTTCTACCAATTGACCAAGGTAGTTTAAGATTTCCTTTGCTAAACCTCTTCTTGTACATTCTAAAGGCATTCAAAGTCTGCCTTGAAAACTCCAGAACAATTAATTTATTGGAAGGATACCTAGGTAGCATGAAAGGTTTTCCCTCAAATCCCTCAGTTCTGATGTAAGTAAAATGCTCAAATTGAATATACCAGGAACTGTGTAGCCCAATTGTATCCTCTACATCTTTAGATATCCTCTTATTAGGTTCTTCCCTTAAAATTCTCACCATGTATGTATAGAACACATCATTAACTAGAGCATACTTCTTTAATGCATTCTCTTCCTGCAAATCAAGATAATGCTCATATACCATCTTCTGACTTGGACCATTGCCCAAGGTTCCAACCCTGTCTATCCCATGTATGAGTGGTTGAACCTCTGCTACACATGAGTATAATAAGTATGAAGACAAATAGAAAGGCAACAACTTTTGCTTCCTTAGCATCGCCTGTTTCCATATGGCTGTGCTTATGGCCTTGGCCCAATGAATTTGTCCTTGCTCTTTTTTTGCTTCTCTCATGAACTCAATGACAATAAACATCCATGGTTCACACTTAGTGCCATCTCTCAATCCCACCAATCTACTTAACATTGTAATCATCAGGTATATTTATTCTTTAAAGTATATTCTTAGCAGATTCTTGTGCACTCTTGCCACAACCTTGGGTTTGTTTTCTACACTATACCAACTATAGAATATCTTGCCTCTGCAATCCCTTTCATTATTATGAAAATCTTCATTGTATTGAGCTATGTCAATATCCACCATTTTCTCATTGATTTCCAAACCAAATGTCCTTGCAATACCTTCAGTGGATAAGTCTGCAATGAGTCTATCATGAAACATTATTTTCCTGGTAGCTGGGCCATACAAGTATAGGCAATCTAGACATAAATCCTTGGCTTCCATGACCAATGGAAAATCCGCAGCTCTGTACAATCCACTCTCCCATATACACCTCATGTCAGGCATAGCATCAACAGCTGTGATCTTTTGTAAGACATCATTTGTATCGTAGTTCCCAATGTTGGTGTCTGTCCCTACTCCAGTGTAACTAAGCAATGACGAGTACCCTTTGTGTAGTGGTAACTTTTCCTTCTCTATTTCTTTGTGCGGCTTCCTCTCTTTTTTAACTTCACCATCAGTATCTACCTTTTTCTGCTTTGGGGCCATCCTGTGGAAAAATGCATCCGTTTTAACTTTTTGTTTTACATTTTTTTTACCTAGGGTTTTATTATGAATTTTCTATTTTTTTACCATTCTATCGTAACCCCCATTTGTCTTTTCCATTTTGACTTTCACATTTGTTTAATCTGACCTAGCTAATTAATAGTTAAACTAGTAATTTAACAGATGTTTACATTTCATAATGAAATCACTGAAATCTACTTTTTACCAACTGAATTGTAATGGTGTTTTAAGATAAATACTTGTATTTCTTGACAACCCAACTTTACATCGTTGACTTACTTTACCGTCTCTTACTCCGTCTAGCTTCTGTAATTCTGTCGCTTTGATGAATTTTATTTAATTTTCTGTAGCAATTCTCCTTTCTATAGTTTTAATTCTTAACAATGTAAATCTAAAAGAAAAATGACCTTAAATTTACCCTAACTCCTTTGAATTTTACTCTTTTTTGGTGTTAGCTCAGCATTAGTTACAACAATTAATGAGCCTAAGGCTTCGGCTTTCTATTTTAGTGTTTTGGTTTTAAACTTTTATCTGTTAGTCTATTTCTGCATACATCTCATTTTTCTTGTATCTTTCTTTGTATGTTATTCTTTGTATGTCCCCTTTGTATCTTTTCAACATACAAACCCTTATGCAACGAGTCATACACCATGTTATTTCCCTTTTCCTTTATATCTATGTTTGTATCTTCGATTTGTATATCGCAATGTATGTTGGCTTGTATAAGTGCATATACAAACGACCCATACAAACCCTTTTTACCTTTTATCTCCTATAGATATATTTTATTTCTTTCTATATCAGAGATGTATATTATTAACATACAAGTGCCTCAAACATACAAAGACTTTCCTTTATTTAACTTCTTTTTCGAATCCGTCTTGCATCTTTTGTTTGTATCCTTTCTTGTATGTCGGCTTGTATATCAGAAATGTATATTGTTAACATACAAGGCTGAGATGCAAGCTGTGGGACCCACTTTACTTTTCACTTGTATTTCAACGATATGACAGTACTTGTATCTATTCCTAGATACAAGTCTTGATATATGCAAACTCTTTTGTATCTTTCCTTCGGACTTCTCATCTTTTATAAACCACAGTACATAACTCTTTGGCTCCACACATGTATATAAAATGAAATGCGTCTTTCAATATGCATTAAGGTACGATGCATTACTTATATCAGATTTTAATTCTTTTTGACTTCCATGCTGTATGTATATCGAAAGGTATAACCCGAAGCATACAACATACAAACTACAAAACATACATCGATAAAACCAAATTTCATATTCTCTTTGGGTCCGTGATATGTATATCATGTTGTATATCACCTTGTATCTTTCTCTTTGCCACACATACAACCCGACATACAAACCATGGACTTAACCAATTATCCATTTTATCTCTGAATCCCGTCGGGTCCGATTTGTATGTAAAGCATAAAAATGTTAGCAATATGCATACAAATACCACGATGTAATAAACATGACCACTTTATGCAACTAAGACAACGACTCCACATACAAACGAACTTGTACATACAACATACAAACCTTCATATTATGCATTTACCCAAAAACACACATATCTTGCAGAATATTGGGAATTTTGAAATGGTTCGAAAAGCAACCCCTATTCATTTTTGACAAAGAATTCACCCCTATTTTGTTCTGGTACTTACTGCTATTTTTCTTTATTTTCAACAAGGTTTGTAATATTTTACTTCCTTTTCCCTTTTACTACCAAGCAAACCCACACCCAAGCAAAAAGCCACAGCCACAACAGGGGTCCTCATTTTGCTAAAAAGTAAAATGGGGCGTGTTGTGAGCACCACAACAACTAGCAACCAAACAAAATAATTAAATCAAAACCATTAAAGAAAACTAAATGAAATAAATGCATAACTTCCAACTTTCTTTTTTGCAAATCATTATTTAACTTGATACCTAATGTATTTAATAAAGTGCAGAAATTTCCCTGTTCAGTTTAAGTGGGTGCATGTGATTAATAATCCTCATCTTGAAAATAAGTTAAATAAACTAGTGACTGATATTAAACTACATAGTTGATGTCATTCCCTCATAACCAACTGGATATAGCCTTGCTACCAGCAGGCATGTATAGCCCCGACAAAGTTATCGTTACAATTCTCCTAAGTAGAGCCCCACTGCCAGCAAGCGTCTATAGCCCTACTAGAGTTACTTAGCTGGCTTAATCTAGATTTTTAGTAAAATCTATTTTATTTATTTACTTATTTTTTATGTTTTATGTAAGATAAAGACTTTATAAGATATTACCATTGTAATTTTATGATACAAGGAGTGATTACTTGTTGAAAATTAAGCTGAGAATTGTAATGGTATCAAGGGTGACCTCTAATTTTTCACCTAACACCTACACTAGTATGTTCAACAAACCCAAGGATTTTAGGTGTGTCATTGTGAGAAACTTCCCTTGAATACTCAACCCATAGTTATTGAATACAAAATTTCACAAGCCAAACCATTTTCTACATTCATGACATTCACAACAAGTTATGTATAAGTTTCAAATAATTAACCTAAATATTCTAAATTTTCTATTATTTTCAGTGGTTGTTAATCTATTCCTATATATTTCAAAGTAAAACAAACATCCCTACCCAGGCAATACCACACACAAACCACGACAGCAAAGCCAAACTAAACAAAACAAGACAAAACCCAACAAAATTGTACATTATTTACACTATGATACACAACATACCAACTGTAGACACCTAAAAATGTCTTCTACCATCAAACTGACTCCTGACATCCCTAATCATGTCAATTTCCCTCCTAAACCAATTAATTAAATTTTATTTAATTAATTATCCCTTCATTACCCTATTTTTCATCATTTTGTCCAAACAATTTAATTCAATTATCCCAACCTTAGCCAATTGATTTAATAAATATATAATATTTATTAAATCAATTTCCCCCTTTTCACTAAAATTCAATTAATTAGTTAAAACCATGTTAACTAATTAATCCAACCTACTATTTGACCTATCCCTACCCTAGATAATTAAATAGCTATTATTTAATTGCCTACCCTAGCCTACCTCATCCTAGCCCTAGGATTAATTAAATAAAACATGTGTTTAATTAATCCTAACCTCTCATTTGGGTGATCAAACCTAGTTCAACACCCTTCCCCACATCCTCCAAATAAAAAATTGAAATAATTCCACCTAATTCAATTTTTTTATTTTAAAACAGCCCACATCACATTTAATTTTCCTTACAACCCCTTACCTCACCCATACTTATTTATTTCCTCTTTTCCCCAAATAAATTTTTAATTCATTTACATTCCCCCATATGAATCTTTAATTCAAAAATAATCCTTCATCACCCTTGCTCATTTAATACCCCTTTTCCTAAAATGAATAAAAGATTCACTTTTATTCCTAGCCCTCCATTCATAAGATTGAATCTAGGCCCTCCACATCACCTTCATCCTCCACCATTGATCTTCCCAATCAATCTCCACCCTTGGATCAAAATCCCTCCAAAAAGTCTATAAATAGAACATCTCTCAACCCATTCAAGGACCCAAGTTTTATGCAAAGTTATTATGCCAAAATATCAATTGAGCTAGTTTTAGTGAGTTGCATAGTTAGTTAGCATTTCACATTTGAATCACCTGTCTAGGGATCATCATGTCTTAGGAGTTGTTTTGGGTGCAAATGCTTCTTACTCCCTTGATGAGATTGGGTTTGCATGTGAGGTATAGTTTTTTGTGTTTTTATGCATATTAGTTTGTGTTTCTACCTTATTTGTTTACCTAATCTACATTGGCACACCCGGTGGGACCCACAAGGTCCAATTCTAATCAGTTTTTGTGAGTTTTGGTGTGAGTTACGTGTTTTTACAGGTGCAGTGCCATCCACCCCTCTCAGTGGCACTATCTCTGGCGAATATTGGCACTATATTCTATTTTAGTGCCATCCATGCAGAGCATTTTTCTCATTATTAGTCTAACCCCCCACTCACATGTCTCATTTCTAACGGTCTTCTTGCTACTTTTTGCGCCTAAATTGCTCTCTATTTTGCAAGAATAATAGGAAACACAAGGGGAAGTTATGCCAAATTTTTCATAAAATTTATGCATGCACTTTGGCTTCTCTTTTGTCTTGTTTTCCATTTATCAATACTAACAATGCTAATGGGACATCTTGTGTGTGCAGGATAATGCTCTATTTTTCATGAGGTCTCCATTTTGTAGGTCAAACGCATTCAGCCCCGTATCAACGCTATCCGCCTAGATTAGCACTATCCGCAGGTGTCACCAGACTGTCTGGCAAGTCACACAGTGGCGCATTCATAGACCTCTTTTAGCGCTATTTTCCCCTTTAGTGCTTTATCTATATTGTATTAGCGCTATGTACTTTATTAGCACCTTCTTTGTAATATTGTAGCGTGATATTCTATTTTGGCGCCTTAAGGGTCAGATATTGGCGCTATATTTTTAATTAGTGCCATCGGTATAGGGGTCAGGTTTTCAGTCTTTTTCTATTAGTGTCACCATTGTCTATCCGCAGTGGCACCATTGGAGCTCTGTTTTAGCACTATTTGTGAAACTAACTTTGTTGTCTGTGCAGGTACTGACAAGTGTTTTTGCAGGTCTTTACTATCATTTTGCAGATATTAACAGACTTTTGCAGAATGTGTTTATCTCTAGTTTAGCAAAAACACTTTAATTGGAAATCTAAAATGAACATTTTGCATGTTAGTTACACAACATTTTGATTTGGTGCTATAAAATTGAACAAACAAACAAATCTTTTTTGTGTGTGTGCCCCAACATTTAAAATTTGGTGTTCTAAAATTTACAAAATTGTGTGCCAACAACAACAATCCAAACACTTCAATTTGGGCTTTTAAAAAGAACCACAAATTGCATCAACAAATTCATTAGGTTAAAAAGAACAACAATCTTGCATTCTTCACTCATTTAATCAAGAAAATCATCTTAAATTGTGTGAAGTGTTTTTGTGATTTGCGTTAGTAGCATGAGAAGTGTATGCTCTTCCCTCACACCATTTGGTGACCTTGGGAATCAAAAGCTCCTCACAATACTTACATTAATCACCCCCAACATAATCCAAAGAAATAAAATGAACCATGTTTAGTGTGATGCAATTATAAAGAATATGTATGCTCTCCCCTCGCATTTTGTATGAACTTGGGGATCAAAAGTATTTTTGTGATTGTGTTACTTTTGTTAATCTTTAGAGGGCCTGCCACCCCGCTTCAAAAGGTGGGAATGACCCAAGTGGCATCAAGCTAAAGCCAAGCTCTTCCAAGCCGCTATATAAAATAAGGTGTTTGTGATGAAAGTTATAGACAACAGGTGTTGTTTTGTTATACCGACAGCCAACCTCCCCCAGAACCCTCCAAGGTGTAACCCTTGGAGGCTGGGAGACTCTATAACAGAGAGTAGCGTTGCCGCACGTATAACCACTTGAACGGATGCCCTTACTACGAACCATTGTTTAGCAAGACAAAATCCTTCTATTTGTTGACGCAGAAGGGAAACCTTTGATGCGGCCCTGATTCATGCGGTTCTTAGCTGAGGTAGTAGGGACAATCTAAAAGTTTGGTGAGGGACAAGCCTTATAAGAAACCCAGATCTTGGTATGCGTGAGAAGTGTGTGTAATTGTAAGGAGGAGCCGGTGCTACCAAGATCTTGGAGCTACCCGCTTTGAATAGGCACAGCTAGGGGATTTAACAAATACTGTCATATCCTCGCCTTAGGTTGTGAAAAGTGCTTGTTTAACAAAATCACACATCATTTCACAAACAAAAAATCTTGGTTATTGTGTGTTCATGTGCTTAATTGTGTGTTAATGAGCGTAAATTGATTTCAAACACCTGCCAAGAGACATTGAAAATCATTTGATCAAATTTCAAACAAAGCAAAATCCAAAATTGCCATAAAAAAATCTATCTTTCTCGGGACCCGACCAACACTGCCTAGTTCTAGCACCATCTCTGTTTGATTGTGATGCCATTTTACCAGTGGATTGGCGCTATTCTTAGATTGACTTGCCTAAAACTAAGGCCTACTTAGTTGTGATCTTCACTGTCTACTCTGCCATAATCCATATCCACCTTCCAAAAATCTGACGATTGTCCATCCATTTTTCCCTCAAAATCTTCCAAATCATACCTTCATTTTGACCTTAGAGGATCAATCACTATCATTGTTGGACCCTTTGCTATCTCATTTCATAACCACTCATCCTCATTAATCTTTTTGCATAACTCCTTGGACCAAAACAAATCATTTCAAAAAATCCAAATCTAAATCAAAACACCCATCAACCAATCATCAACCAAAAACTTGTCATCCTTTTTGAGCCAAAGTTAGATCTAGATCTCATTATTCACATCATATTTTGCTTGAAAAGTCATTAGTCTACCTTTCAGGTAAAACAATCATCCCTCTTTGCGTAAGGTCATTAGTCTACCCTAAACAAAGAAACATCCATTTGTGCCAACACAAAATCTAGATCTTACCTAAAGCTCAATTTGTTGACCATCAAAACCTCTTGGAAAACATCATCCTAATCTCCCATATCAAACATCAAAAATCTTTGTCAAAACAAGCATCATCCATCATCATCCATCTTTGATCCAAATCTGTGCAAAAAATCAAAAAACCATTCATTATTACCATCCATAGGTTCACACCTTTGTTTTCATCAATCCTCCATCTTACTACACTCACCTTCTCCATCCACCCTTGGGTCCAACACAATCAATCCGATTCTCTAAGGTCTCCATCCCCATTCCACTCTACTTCTAGAAATCGAACCCATACGCATGCATGCCCATCACGAGATCACAACACAAAAAGAATCAAGAAATGGCAGAACATTGGAAATTTGGCATGCCTAAAACCAATAGTAGCAACATACCCATCTATCAAACATACAACCCACCTACATACTCTTACCTCCCTCCATATGGCCCTAATGAAAATCCTTTTCATTACTTACAATAAACACAACCACCACCACCACCACCACCAACACAAAACGTCCCCACCATTTCCCAAGATGATCTAGATGTCTTGAGCTTTACACAAGACGCCGATAACATGGACCTACTTGATAAAATCCTAAGGTCAAACCCAAGTAGATATCTTGATCATCTTCTCAAAATTGGTTCTCAACTCCCCCCATCACGACATCATCACAAACATCCACCTCTACAATCGTTCCTACCCCATCAAATACCCAAGCATCTAATCACATACCCAACCCACCACCTCTCAAATGTCAACACCTACTGTATCTACCACCTCCACAAGCTCAACCGCTACCACATCTACAATTCCCATGAGTATCGCCATCCCTACCATCTCCCAACCCATCATCACCTCCACTACCACAACTACCATAAACCCTTCCATCCCACAAATCACCCTAGGCATACAAGGGAACACCACGTAGGCAAGTACCTCCATGAGTGTGCCTTCACCCAACCCTCAAACCATCACTTATCTAAGATAGTTATTCTCACAACCACCTCACAATACATCCAACCCATCCAATGTCCACCTATCTAACGTCAATCCATCCAATGTCACGTATCCACATAATCCCATAAATCAACATAATCCCAATCCCCACATACCACCACACATTCTCCAACAACTCCATGCATATCAACAACATTAAGCACTCATCAACCAAAACACCAATCCACAGTACCAAAACCTCGGTCAAACAAATCTCCAACATCAAATCCCACCCCATCTCCAACATCTCACCAATCAACAAGCCTACACACCCCAACCACCACCACCATAGGATCTCACAACCATTGTATAGTCCTTGATCCAAAAGGTAGATGACATGCAAACTGGGGTCAAGCGTAAACACTATTCCTTTGAGGACATTTGCCCCTATCCATTTAATCGCACATTGTACATGCCTCCTTTCCCCAAGAACTTTGAAATGCCAAAATTTGACAAATACAAGGGAAAGGGAGACCCTAGGGACCACCTTAGGGAGTTCTACATCGCTTGCTTAGAAGTCTCAAATAATGATACCTATCTAATGAGAGTATTCCCAAGAAGCCTCGGCAGTCAAGCTACCAAATGGTTCGCACATCTTCCACTAGGCATTAGGACTTTCCCTGAGCTTGCAAAAAAAATTGTAAACCATTTCTCCTACAACTTCGAGCACGAGATGTCTATGACAGAACTTTGTAACACCAAACAAAATAACGGAGAAGCCTTTGCTTCTTTCTTGCAAAGGTGGAGAAGCTTAGCAAGCAAACTGCCATGGCCAATTCTGGAAAAACAACTCGTCACCATGTTTGTGACCAACCTCAACCAAGAATTAGGGTTTCATTTACAAATCCTTTGTGCATCTACCTTTGAAGAGGTCATTGACAAAGGTACCACTATTGAATGGGCCCTCATCGCCAAGGGCTCCATCAAACTTTACAACTACAAATCCAACAACAACAACAACAAGTCCAATAACAACACCTCTAATACAAAGAACAACGCCAACACACAATCAAATGACAAGTCACATTATTGGGGGAAGAACAAGAACAATCTGAATGACAGCGTCACGGATGTGAAAGCCGTCCAACATGTACATAACCAAACACCTATACATACATATGCGACCAATGTCAATAATCCCAGGGGACAAACTAAACCACGCAAACCTCAAAGGCAATTTACACCCTTAGGGGAACCAATCGAGGACATCCTCGACAGATGTCTCAAGCAAAGTTTGATCACACTCCCACCTATTAGGCCACGTCAAGAGAATGAGCTCAAAACAACATGGTATAATGAAAATGACTATTGCAAATACCACCGCATTGTGGGTCATAAAACGACTAACTGCATGCAACTAAAGCATTGCATCCAAGACCTTATAGATCAAAACCTAGTTGGCCTTGATCAAACTACCCAACCATTGCCAAATGCTAATCTTGGAGCTTACAAGGATCCGCTTCCTAACCACAACAAAGCATCCTCATCCAATCAAGCATACAATGTAACCCCACCTCCCGCAAACTATGACTCCATCGTAGGGCACATAGAACCATCATCCCACCATGTCAACACAATCACCATTCGGGAACAAGCACCCGATTGCACTGTGACAACCCGCCATGGCCATGTATCTATCTGCACAGCCCCTCCCACCGAACAAACACCCACATCTACATCAGATCCCGTTCCCCCTCATCCAAACACACGCCCATCCCCTACCAGCCAGTATAATCTCCTAGAGCATCTAGGAAAGACCCCTGCATAGATATCTATACTTGAGCTGCTCCACACATCCCCCCATCACAAAGATGTCCTTGATAAAGCCCTCGTGGAAACACAAGTTCCTGCTGACTTAAATCTAACCCAATTCCAAGCCATGGTAGGACACATTGCCACACCTCACCATCTCACCTTCTCAAAAAAGGACTTGCTCGCCTCTGAACACATACATAACGACTCCCTACACATCGAAGTCCGCATTCACAAACACACCATTAAAAGAGTCTTAATAGATGGTGGCTCCGGCCTAAACATATGCACTCTTAAACTATTAAAACACTTGGGATACTCTGATGTGGTTGTAGACACTAGCGAGTGCATCACAATCAAAGGCTATGATGACACCGAACAGCTATATGAAGGCACCATCAAGCTCCCTATTCAGGTGGGACAGAAAATACTTGAAAAAAAATGTCAGGTTCTTGATCTTGACCTCCCCTACAACATTCTTCTTGGTAGACCATGGATTCATGCCATGCAAGCCGTCCCATCCGCCTTCCATCAATGCCTCAAATTTCCTCACAATGGCACATAAGTCACTATCTATGCCAATCCCCACCCCTTCCAATACTGTAGTTTCTTGGAAGGACATAACCATACCTTCTATCCATACAACAAAGCTACCGCTAAAGCCAATCCAACATCATCCACCTCATATATTGATCCCGCAAACATCACACCACTTCATCTCAAGCACCGCCACCACCCGAGGTTAAGATCAAGCTACGTGACATGGGATGTGGGGAGTACGACCTACATGGTACATTTTGTGTAGGCACATTACCCAATCCTAAAACCTTTAGCATCCCGAAGACCAAAGCCACAAACACAGTCATCATCAAGTGCAAACCATCACCCATCTTTGAAAAGAAACATCTCCTCAATCAAGATGTCCTTGAAGATATTTCATCATGGCTATATAAGGATGAAGAGCCTGAACAAGAAGCCTCCACCATCCCAACAGAAATCTATGGCAAAGGCTCTGAAATTGTCAAAAACATGGGTTATAAAGGACAAGGCGGTATTGGCCTTCATGAACAGGGGATCGTAGAATCGCTGCAAGCAACAAGAAACCCCTATACTCAAGGGTTAGGGTATGGTCAACCACAACGCATCCTCACTATCGACGAATGTATCTTAGCTGAGGTAGCTACGGTCTCCTTAGAAGTTGACAATGTTAACGAAATGGGCCTTCAAGACTCCTTTAGTGACTTTGTTGACTTCTTCGACTCATCCATTTGTACCATCTACTCAGTCACCACTCTTGTTTCACATCTAATGACTTACCACTAGTTTACCCCGACCTCATTGACTGGGACCAACGAGGACCTCCTGTCTTCGACATAGCACCTAATGATGAGGCCATCGCTAAAATGATGGAAGTTAAAGATCAATTCCCCTTGGGAGATCACAGAGCAGGCTACATCATGGAGATTGATATGAATGCCTATTTCAGGGAGACAACCCCTGCTTCTAGTCATAAAAACATAAAAATAAAAAATGGATCTAATGGTGAAAATCGTTCTGCGGCAGTGTTAGATCCTAAAAAAGTAAAAACAAAAAACGTATCTCCTAGTTGAAACCTCCATGAGGTTCTAGAAGATGGAAGCATGGGCCTCCCTGAGATAGACAAGGTTTATCTAGACAGATCACCTATCCTAGTCGAGCCAGCACAAGAGATGAACCTTGGGATAGAACAAGAACCAAAAATTACTTTCAGGGCAGAATCCCTCAGTACGGTCGAGAAAGAAAATTTCCTAGCATTCTTCACACACTGAAATCACAATTTTGCATGGACCTATGCAGACATGCCAGGGCTAGATCCCGTGTTTGTTGTTCATCACCTAGCAGTACGCCCTGATGCGAAACTGTCAAGCAGAAGCTCAGAAAAATGAATCCTTAGGTGGCTCTCCTAGTCAAGGCATAACTAAAGAAGTTACTAGATGTTGGGTTCATTCACCCAATTGATTATCCTGAATGGGGTTCAAACCTAGTACTAATAGCTAAACCAGATGGTCGAATCCGCTACTGCACCGACTTTAGAGATCTCAACAAAGCCTGCCCAAAAGATGACTTCCCACTACCAAACATCGACATGATAGTGGACCTCACGGCAGGACATGAAATGTTATCCCTCATGGATGGTTTCTCAGGATATAAACAAATCAAAATCGCTGAAGAGGATCAGCATAAGACAGCCTTCATATGCCCATGGGGAACATATTGTTGGGTCGTAATGCCGTTTGGCTTGAAGAATGCCGGAGCTACATATCAGAGAGCTATGACTGTCATCTTCCATGACCTCTTCCACCACATCATGGAAGACTATGTGGATGATTTGCTAGGGAAATCAAAGACAAGAGAAGAACACCTGGATGTATTGGCCAAGATCTTCGACCGGTTAGAGCAATATAATGTTCGCCTAAATCCAAAGAAGTGCATCTTCAGCGTCACCTCAGCCAAACTTCTGGGATACATAGTCTCTAGAAGAGGAATCGAGGTAGATCTCACAAAGGTCAAGGCCATCATTGAAATGCCTCCACCAAAAACATTGAAACAACTGAGAAGTCTGCAAGGAAAATTCCAGTCCATCCGTTGGTTCATTGCCCAACTTGCTGATAACTACCAACCATTCCAGCATCTACTCTGAAAGAATATAACTTTTGTTTGGAACACTCAGTTTCAAGCTGCCTTTGATCAACTGAAAGAATACCTAGCTAATCCTCCTGTTCTAACCCCACCAAGGCAAGGAGAACCCATCTTGTTATACATCTCTATAACAGAGACAACAATTGAAGCCTTACTAGCATAGCACAATGAGCATGGAAAGGAAAGAGCCATCTACTATATCAGCCGCACTTTGATCTCATATGAGCTCAACTACACACAAATTGAACGAGCATGTCTAGCCCTCATCTTTACTTCACAAAAGTTAAGACACTATATGCTCAATCACAAGACCAAGCTCATCGCCAAGATCGACCCACTCAAGTATCTACTAAACACTGAGAATGGTAAAATGGGTCATGATTCTCACTGAATTTGACATTGAATACACTAAGAGAAAAGCCATCAAAGGACAGGTTATAGCTAATCAGCTGGCTAAAGCACCGATTGCTGCAGAACATCCAACATTGGCAGAGTTTCCTGATGAAGCTATCTTGACAATCACACCAGGCACATAAACATGGAAGATGTACTTTGACGGATTGCATACACATAGAGGCTCGGGGGCATGCATCCTGTTTGTTACCCCTCAAGGTGACACAATCCCTAAGTCTCTCAAAATCACATTTCCATGTACCAATAACATGGTAGAATATGAGGCTCTCATCACAGGTCTCTGCATGGAAATAAAATGGAAAATTGAGAAGTTGACTATGTATGGAGATTCTCAACTGGTCATTCGACAGGTAAATAATGAATACAAAACCAAAGATGATAAGCTCCTACCCTACAAAACGATGGTCGATGATTTCAAAGACTATTTCAATGACATCCACTTTGAGCAAATCCCAAGGCTCAATAACAAAGCTACCGACACCATGGCTACCATCGGATCTCTGGTCGACATGAAGAAGGACAACAAGAAATGTGAGTTCCTGATAGAAGAACTCCCCATCCCAGCATATGACGTTCCTCAAGCAGAACTATTGTGCGAAGTCATTGGTCCCCTATCCCCATGGTATCAGGAAACCTACCTATACCTCCACGATAATATCATCCCACCTAATCTATCCACATCATAGAGAAAATTGTTCATCCATCAAGCCTCCCGTTTCATCCTTATAGGCGACACCCTATATAAAAGGAGTCTTGATGGCATGCTTCTACGATGTTTAGACTCTAGGGAAGTTGATGAAAGGAAGCTAGGTGTGCGGAAAATGCTTCCTACACTAATCTAATGAGGAAAGGGCTATGCAAATTCAACTTTATCCTAACTATTACAGCAATGTTAAACCATTAACATGAGATATTGCTGCAAAACACAAGAACCAGAAAGAAGACAAAAGAAGAGAGACAAGATATATGTGGGGAAAACCCTTACGGGTAAAAAACCCCACACTCCAAAACATAGCTCAAATGTATTATAGTAAACAATAACAGATTACAATATAGTTTCAGAGCCAATGCTCTTCCAGGAGTCGTTGAATGTCAAATCTGGAGATATTCCGGCAACATAACAGTACTTGTACCAAAGTTATCTATCTCCCATCTAAGCACCTGTTTATATAGAGTTTACAAGGCAAATATGGAACCTTCTAGAGATGGGCATCCATCTTGGACTCATGCCCCAAAACCCACACTTAAGGACACTTGTCCAACATCCCATCCTGAAGTGGGTGCCTGGTCCCAAGATAGGTTACGACAGATGCTCTTATGCACCTTATAGCTATCATAGAATCCATCATACACTGACTAAAAATATCATATTCCTCTTACATGTCATAACCTCCCTTGACCGCCCAAAGATGTCTTGCTGGCCCTAGACCCTGCAAGGGGCTACACCCCTTGACCCTATCTTGGGGCGCTACCCCTAAACCCCCATTAATTATTCAAGAGAGATACCGCAGTTGACAAAGTCACCAAAATTTACCCTGCTGCATATACACAAGGTGCTGACTATGCTAACTCAACATGGGATAAATAAATACAACATTAGGAATTTGTAAGGTTGAGACACCTTAATTTTGAACATTCTCCCACTTGTTGAACACCTTGCAAGGGCCAAAAGCAATGACAAGATTTAACTGCTAGGGGCCAAGAGGCCCATAGACTCCGAACACCATCTGAACTTCTCTGTGCCCACTGGTTTCGTCAATGCATCTGCAACATTCTTCAAAGTATCTACCTTCTCCAAATTTACCTTTCCATCCTCAACCATGTCTCACACGAAGTGAAACTGAACATCAATGTGCTTTGTTCTAGCATGGAAAGTTGGATTCTTCGCAAGGCAAATTGCACTCTGACTATCACAAGTGATTGTGATCTGACCTGCATCAGAACCAATATCTGAACACAATCTCTTAAGCCAAATGGCTTCCTTACAAGCATGAGTTGCTGCCATATACTCAGCTTCTATCATGGACAAAGCAACAACTGGTTGTTGCTTACTTATCCAACTAATAGCACCACCAAACAGTGTAAAAACATAAGCACTGGTGGATCTCCTGCTGTCAATGTCACTTGCCCAATCTGAATCCACAAATCCATGAATATCAATAGAATGCGGAGGTCCTAAAACATTACCATGATAGCAAATGGAATACTCAGAAGTACCCCTCAAATATCTGAACACTCGCTTACCTGCATGCCAATGAACCTATCCAGGATTAGCCATAAATCGACTAAGGACTCCCACTGCTTGGGCATTGTCTGGTCTTGTGCAGACCATAGCATACATCAAATTGCCAACAACACTAGCATAAGGTACTCTGCTCATGTCCTCCACCTCACTAGGAGATTTTGGACAACCCTCAACAGACAACTTTGTCCCCAAAGAAACAGGAACACACAATGGTATACAATCTGCCATGCTAAATCTATCCAACACGGACTTCACATACTTACTCTGGCTTAACCAAAGTTTTCTGTTGGTTCTATCTCTTTTGATTTCCATTCCTAGAATGTACCTGGCTGACCCTAAATCTTTCATTTCAAACTAAGATGACAACTGAGATTTAAAATCAGAAATCATATTTTTACCCTTCCCAATGAGCAACATATCATCAACATATAGTGCAATAATGAGAATACGATCACCATCAAATTTATAATACACATAGTGATCCGATTTCAATCTCACAAATCCAATTGACAACACAAAGGCATCAAACTTCAAGTACCATCTCCTAGGGGATTGATTCAAACCATACAAAGACTTCTTAAGTTTGCAAACCAGATTTTCTTTACATTTCACTATGTAATGCTCTGGCTATGACATATAGATCTCTTCCTCCAAGTCACCATGAAGGAAAGCTATCTTCACATCCATCTGTTCTACCTCCAAGTCATAAGCTGCTACGAGTGACAACAGAAATCGAATGGATGTTAGCTTTGCAACGCGAGAGAAGATCTCACCATAATCTATACCCTCCACTTGTGAATATCCCTTCGTAACCAATCTGTCCTTATACTTCTCAATACTGCCATTTGCACCAATCTTCTTCTTGAACACCCATTTGCATCCAACAGGTTTTCATCCAGGAGGCAAAGGCACCAAGTCCCAAGTTTGATTCTTTTCCAAAGAAGCCATTTCTTCCTCCATGGCCTCTTTCCAGGAACCTGCATCCTTCATATCCAAAGCCTCTGATACAGTTCTAGGTTCATCACTGTTAGTAATTAAAGCATAAGCACAACTAGAATCAAGAAATGTAAAACCAAACCTTTCAGTTTGCTTTCTTATCCATGTAGACCTCCTCAAGAGCTGAGGTTAGGTTCAACTTCTTCCTCTGAGCTTTCAGAGCTGCTAGAGCTTTCCTCATCATCAGGTCCAACATTATCTTTCTGTTCAGTCTTCGCAGGGGTGAGAGGAAACTGAACAACATCCTCTTTCTTTTCTTTTTCTTCTGGATGCAAAATAGTGGAAGAAGGTGTAAGCTCTCTGAAGATGACACTTCTGCTATACAACACCTTTTCAGTCATGGGGTCCCAAAGCTTGTATCCTTTCACACCAACACAATAGTCGATGAAGATACACTTAACAGCTTTGTTCTCCAACTTTGACCACTTCTCCTTAGGTACATGTGCATATGCCTCACAACCAAAAAATCAAAGATGCCTTACTAAAGGCTCTCTACTAGACCACACCTCCATGGGTGTCTTTCCAACAAGAGCTGATGTAGGAGATCTGTTTACCAGATAGTAGGTAGTGGCAACAGCTTCAGCCCAAAACTTTTGTTCTAGACCAGCTCCACTAAGCATACTCCTAGCTTTCTCCATCAGTGTCCTGTTCATCCTCTCTGCAACTCCATTTTTCTACAGTGTGTATGCAGTTGTCTTATGTCTTTCAATCCCAAGTTCCTTGCAATACTTATCAAATTCTGTAGAACAGAACTCACCACCGTTGTCAGTTCTCAAACATTTAATCTTTTACCAGTCTAATTTTCAGCAAAGGCTTTAAACTCCTTAAACTTGCTATAGACTTCAGATTTGCTTCTGAGAAAATAAATCCATGTCCTTCTACTGTAATCATCTATAAAAGATACAAAGTATACAGATTTTGATAATGAAGGAACATTAATAGGACCAAACACATTAGAATGAATAAGGTCCAACACACAAGAAGACTTATGAGAACTCGAGTAAAACTGAACACGGTTTTGTTTTCCATAAATGCAATGTTTACAAAAGTCAAACTCAAGATTACAATCATCTAACCCCTCAATGAGGTTCTTATTCTTCAGGGTACGTAGACCCTTCTCACTAATGTGGCCAAATCTCTTATGCCATAACATTGTCTTTTCTGCAGGAAGTTTAACTTCTAATGCACGATTACAACCATCAAGACTAGAAACAACATATTTCTTCACTGCTCGTTCAGATGGTGGGGATGAAGTGATTGCTGCCCTCTTCCTTGAGTCAAAAGAACTATTGCATTGTGCAATGCATGCTTCCAGCTGAAATAGAGTACCTCTTCGAGTACCCTTAGCAAGCACCATAGATCCTCTAGTCATCTTGCATCCATCTTTCAAAAAAACAACCTACACACCTACATCATTCTTCATACTTACAGAAAGCAGGTTCTGTGCTAAGCCTGGGATGTGCATAACCCCAGTGATCCCCTTCACTCGACCATCAGGGAATTAGATAGAGACTCTTCCATGACCAACGATCTTCAAATGAGAGTCGTCACCCAGATACACCTTTCCACCATCGAACTCCTCATACTTAGTGAACCAGTCTTGATGTGAGGTCATGTGGAATGATGCACCAGAGTCGATTAGCCACACATCATCAGATGCATGGGTTGCCAAGGCTGCGATGAAGGTATCACCATCATCTTGTGATTTGTCAGAATCTGAATTAGGAGCTTTCTTCTTTTTCTTCTTCTCCTCTTTGCATTCCTTTTGGAAATGCCTGGTCTTTCCATAGTTCCAACAAAGAGCCTTGGACTTTCCAGGAGATTTGGATCTCCCACAGGATTTGGATCTACCCTTCTCAGCTTTCTTGTCCTTCTTCTTCCCTTTCTCCTTGGGTCTTCCACGAACTGCAAGGGCTTCTTTGGCTACCTCAGAAAACTTTCTCCATATCTTTTCAGATAACAATGAAGAAACCACCTCTTCCATTTTGAATGTGGATGTGGTGTTTCCGATTGCCATGACAAGATGATCCCATGAGTCCGATAGAGAACAAAGCAGGGTCATACACCGATCCTCCTCCTCCATCTTTACACCAATAGATGTCAATTGTGCAACCAACATATTAAAGGCATTCATATGTTCAGCCATAGATCCTCCATCCTCCATTCAAAGAGAATACAACTTCTTTCTCAGGAAAAGTTTATTGACAAGGGATTTGGCTTGATACACATCCCCCAACTTCTTCCAAAGGAGTGTTGCAGTAGCCTCCTCATGGACATTTAACAACACAGAATCGGCAAGACTAAGTCTTATGAGACCCTTAGCCTTCTGATCCTTGAGATCCCAGTCAGCTTGTGACATTGCAGCTAGTTTAGTTCTATTCATGCTTTCCCAAAGGTCTCGGTCAACTAACATGTCTTCCATCTTGAGCTTCCACAGCTTGAAATTACTGTCGTTAAACTTCTCTACTTCAAACCTTCCTGATGTGCTTGCCATCTCCTTGCTGCAATAAGATATAGAATGCTCTACATAGACTCCCATTCAACCTAAGATTAGCTCAAAAAACCCCTACCCTACAACTAGGACCAAAGGTGATCAAGCTCTGATACCAACTGAAAGGAAGCTAGGTGTGCGGAAAATGCTTCCTACACTAATCTAATGAGGAGAGGGCTATGTAAATTCAACTTTATCCTAACTATTACAACAATGCTAAACCATTAACATGAGATGTTGCAGCAAAACACAAGAACCAGAAAGAAGACAAGAAGAGAGACAAGATATACGCAGGGAAAACCCTTACAGGTGAAAAACCCCACAGTCCAAAACACAACTTAAATGTATTACAGTAAACAATAACAGATTACAATATAGTTTCAGAGCCAATGCTCTTTCAGGAGTCTTTGAATGTCGACTCTGGAGATATTCTGGCAGCATAACAGTACTTGTACCAAAGTTATCTATCTCCCATCCAAGCACCTATTTATGTAGAGTTTACAAGGCAAATATGGAACCTTCTAGAGATGGGCATCCATCTTGGACTCATGCTCCAAAACCCACACCTAAGGACACTTGTCCAACATCCCATCCTAAAGTGGGCACCTGGTCCCAAGATAGGTTACAACAGATGCTCTTACGCACCTTACAGCTGTCATAGAATCTGTCATACACTGACTAAAAATATCATATTCCTCTTACATGTAATAACCTCCCTTGACCGCCCAAAGACGTTTTGCTACCCCTGGACCTCGCAAGGGGCTACACCCCTTGACCTTGTCTTGGGGGCGCTGCCCCCAAACCCCCATTAATTATTCAAGGGGGAAACCACGGCTGCCAAAGTCACCAAAATTTACCCTGCTGCATATACACAAGGTGCTGACTATGCTAACTCAAAATGGGATAAATAAATACAACATTAGGAATTTGCAAAGGTTGAGGCACCTTAATTCCCAACAGCTGAATTAGCCTTGGAAGAGGTACACACAAGCATCTATGGGGCACATTCAAGTGGACCCGCTCTTTCTAAAAAGATCCTTAGGACTGGATATTATTGGCCAACAATGGAACGAGATTCCTACAGGTTTATCAAGAAATGCCTCCCATGTTAATAGCATGGTGATCTCATCCACGCACTAGCACAGGAGCTGCAACCAATCACAACATCGTGGCTTTTCTCACAGTGGGGACTTGACCTCATAAGGAAAATCCATCCACCATCCTCCAATGGCCATAAGTTCATAATCACAGTTACCGAATACTTCACAAAGTGGGTGGAAGCAATTCCACTTACCTTTACCATTGGCACCCAAATCTCCAAATTTATCCTTTACTACATCATTTACCACTATGGTATCCCTCATTCCATTGTCACCAACAATGGAAAGCCATTCAAGAACCAAGAAGTTTGCACCTTGTGCGAAAAATTTGATATCAAACACCATTTCTCCACGCCGTATTACCCTCAAGGAAACGGTCAAGCAGAGGCGTCTAATAAAACCATCCTCTGCATTCTCAAGAAGAGAGTTAATGAAGCTAGTCGTGACTTGCACTTCCAACTTAACCCTATCCTATGGGCTTACCACACAAGCATCCGCACTCCCATAGGAGCCACCCCATTTCCCTAGTATTCAGATCTAAAGCCATTTTACCTGTTGAGGTCGAGCTCCCATCACTACGAGTAACCCTGCAAAACATAATCTCTGATGAGGAATACAGAGTTGTAAGGTTGCATCAACTGGAACTAATGGATGAGAAATACCTGAATGCATTGAACCACCTACAAGCATATCAAAACCGTCTCCGAAGAAGCTACAACAAGAGGATCAGAACTCAAAAATTTAAAGTAGGTGACCTTGTCCTTATGGAAAATCAGAAGAACCTACAAGATCGTCCTAAACAAGGAAAGTTTGAACCCAATTGGCTAGGACCTTATGTCGTCACAACTGACTATGGATCAAGAGCCTACCAGCTTGCAACACCTGAGGGGCAGCCTCTCGATGAGCCGATGAACATTTTGCATTTGAAGAAATATTATGCATAACCCATCGAGTATCCTAATCAAAAAATAAAATAAAATAGAAAAATAAAAAAACCAAAAAAAATCAAAAAAATCAAGAAAAATCTGAGTGCAATAAAAACTTCCAAATGGTGAAAATCACTTTGGTGACGCCTTGGATAAGTATCATGGTGAAAACCTATTTTAGGTGCCATGTGTAGTGGCCTATTCTACCATCTAATAAGTCCTCTTTTCGGCACACCACTCCATATCACACACCTCCCATGGCTTGGAATTTTGAAACATCAAGTCCTATCATCCATTCCGCACTATCTCACCCAAAGCCCAATCCATGGAACAAGGATCCTTGTAAGCTTCCCTTTGTACAACTCAAAATCAAAAATCCAAAAGCATCATAAAATAAAAAATCCAAAAACATCATAAAATCAAAAATCTAAAAACATCATGAAATCAAAAATCCAAAAACATCATAAAATCAAAAATCCAAAAACATCATAAAATCAAAAATACAAAAACAATACAAAATCATCAAAAATACAAAAACAATTGCAACATCACCCTCACACATCGATCATTCCAATCCATCAATCCTCATCACATCACACCCATACCAAACCATTCCCAGATCATCAAGTCATACTAGAACTACATATTCATTTCACCTGCATCTTGAAAGTACCTTGATCCCATGGATACAGGGTATGTAGGCAGTCTAGAATACGAAGGACATTTCCAGTACTCAGGTACTTAAGATGCACCCATCCAACCCATTTGGATGGTTCCCAAATCACTGAGCTTACTAGACCCATTGTATGGCACACATGCTAAGTATGCATTTGAACCATCACACTTAACACAAAAATCATCAATCAACATACCAACTCTAATCCTACATCTAGCCAGACTATTCTTTTTCCCATCTTCCAAAAATTTTCCAATCAACACCAACTGATCTGCATCCTAGGATATATCTTTCCTACTGTTGGTTTTTCTTCTGAATCAACATTAGGGTTTGCCACTTCTAATGCACAGGCAGATTCAGCCAACTGAATACAGGAGGTTGTGTGAGCTCCTCCCCTTCACTTCTGGTTCTACCGCACCAAGGGGGGTGTCCCTATTTGATAAAAGTATAACCTTGACTAGCTCAATGACAGAAGGATTTAACTTGACAGCAACAGGCAGAATACTCATGTATGGACCAAGATTTGTGTAACAAATCATAAGGTCGGCAACATTCTTGGACATGATGTCTGGTTGGGTATGAGAGCATGCAGGGATCCTAATCCTACTCCTACAACTAATAGGTGGAAGGATGAAATGGTTTGATTTGATTTTTGGATGCAAAGCTGGACATGGTATATAACCTCAACACAGAGCTAGATTGGTGCCTATCCAGGGCTTGGAGTCGGTAGACATACACTTGTGAATGATCAGCATGAACAACTAAAATTGGATTTCAGGGGGATATACATGATATCTGCCTTACAGATATCTCCCAATACAGAGTGTTAAGCTATCTATACTTATGGCATCCCTATTGCAGTATACCCTTCCCAATATTCAATCTGAAAATAGTTTAATCTACCCCTTGAGCAGAAGTTAAAAGATTAAACATTCAACACAGGAATTCTATGTTCTAGAATCTCAGACATTCCTTGAATGCCTCGACTCAGAAGAAAGATACATGCAAAACTGGAGACAGAATCAACATAGCACATGCAAACATAGCATTATTCATATAAAATTGACCATGAAATCAGTGGATTCATGCATAAACGTACAATAGGAGATACATAAACTCACAAGTTTTGCTGCACAGAGCAACCAAAACCAGTTGTATCTTATTACAGAGCCAAAATGTCCAGTTTTTAACAACCAAAACAATGGTAACATAGTCTGCCTATATTTGCCAGAAAGTGTACCCACAGCAAATAATTACATGATCAAAAATCAAAAATCCGCCAGATACAGACTCCACAAAGGAATGGCGCTCAGAAGTTATTGTAGCAACAAACAAGAGAATCCTTGAGCCCTGTGTCGCCATCTGGGAGTCTTCACTCAAAAATCAGGCGACATGATCATGTGTACCATTGCCCATACCTCTGCACCGTTGCCATTAAAGGCCTCAACCACCCGTGGCCTACTTGGAAACCGTCACTGCGTTCAAACAGAAGTTCCTGCCAAAATGCACTTTACTGAAGTTTCAAATGTGTAGGAAGAATAGTCCCACATTGGTGCCGCGGAGACTCCTTCAATACCTTAAAAACATGGTCGCGAGCATAATAGGTGTCAAGTGCCTTTTGCCGCGCTCGACGCATAAGCCTTCTCCAAAAGCCCATCACCAAAACCCAAGCCATCGGCACACCCCAGAATTCTCCTTCTGATCTCAACGGTCTCACCGACCGCTACCTTCGCTTCCCCATCGGCTAGAGATGCATCATCGGGCCAACCATCCAAACCTTCGCCGATCTCATCAGTTACACCAATGAAGCCACCGTAATCCCCTGTCGGCCAGACCAATACCGTCGGCCAAGCAAAAGATCCCTCTGCCGATAGACCACACTCTCACCGATGCACCAACAAATTATACTCTGCTCCTTCATCGGCGAGACCTCCCACTGTCGGCCCACCACAATCCATCCTCGCCGACAACACAAGTCATGCCGAAGACCATACACAACACTTCCCTTCATCGGCCAGAGATTAGTCTATCGGCCAACCATTTCACCGTTCACCCGACAATACAACCCATGCCGATAGACCCTGGCTCTTCCCCTTCCGTCGGTGTAACACACACCATCGGAGCATCCAAAAAGCTTCTGGCCGACCTCATGTGTTACACCGATGAAGCCCATCACAATCCCCTGTCGACCAGACCAATCCCATCGGCCAACCTGAAACTCCTCTGACTGACCTCAATAGTCTCGCCGACACCATCGCAAACTCCATATTTCCCATCATCGGCCAGAGATAGACCATCGGGCCAACTTCCATCGACTAGGCCGATAAAACAAGTCTCATCGATGGCCAAGCAAAAAACACCCGTCGCCAAGACAAAAACCATCGGCCAACCCAAAAGCAACACTCGCCGACAACAAAAGTCATGCCGATGGCAACTTGGCTTCCCATCTCCGTCGGTGTGACTTAGACCGTCGGAGCAAGACCACAAACCTATGCCGATAGCTGCCATCACGCCAATGAAACCAAAAATATAAAGTTTTGAACCATTGAACCGGTTCAAAAAGATGGTTCAATGGCGAGGTTCAACACTGAGGTTCGCCAGTGAGGTTCAAACTGAAAGTTCAAGGACACAATCGGAGCACTCAAAAAAACAAAACTTTTGCTGATGGATAAAACATGATGACCCCTTCCTCAGGAAAGATGAAGGGGAGCCAAAACTCAGAACCTTTTGGATTTTTTGGGAAGGTGCCTACATGAAAAATTGCTCAAAAATTGATAGTCAATTCAGGCACCAACACCTACAATGGACAAAAATCTATCATTCTATCATCATGTCTCTTGGCAAGAGCACACAAAGGTTATTTGTATCTTTCCATTGGTCTTTTTGATTATTGATTTTTATCTTTTTATCTCATCTAGGTTACCTCCAAAGATACCTTGATCTCATTATATCATGGTAGGTGTCGGACAACACATAGAATAGACAAGGTCATTGTTTCTGTATGCTGTGCTTGTGGGTTGGTTCCATTACTCCAGGAATAGTATTCATATCTTGAAAATCTGGGCCGGTTCTAGCATGATGTGTCCCATTTGCATATATAGGCATCAAAAAAACCTTATATGTATTATTCGCACTCATCGCTATGAGTCCCCTTCCTAGACTAGGCAAGATTATACTACCTTGGGCATGCATGAAATCAACCTATTGTTTGTGAGTCTAGTCCATGCAATCATGGGATATACATCATCACCTAGGTCATTTCATACCTTTGTGAACTGTATCCTACATTGCTAGAGTAAACTAAGAAATACTCTCAATTAATCTTATGCAACTACTGTTACTAGCTCAAAATCATCATCCTAAAACAACTATCCCATATCGGCCTAGATTTAATAATCATTCCCCCCCCCACCCCCAACCTATCCAATCTCCTCACTAATCCAACTCTCCACTTCACATATCCTGCACTAAACCAAACCCCTCCCCCTCAATGACATGGTGTCTTATAACCTAAACAATCCTCTCGTCTTACCACCTCCATCCTCTAGACGCTCCCTCCCCCATCCATACACCCCTATCCTCTCCCCACCTAGTCCCCTTTCCCACAGCCTCACCACTCAGGGTCAAACAAAGAACATCATGTGTATCAGGACTTAACCCTAGTCTGCATCTCACTTATCACCTAGTCTGCATCTCATCTATCACCTAGGTTGCATCTCACCTATCATCTAACTCATTTACTTGCATATCATTTTAAATCCTTTTGCATTGCATATCATTAGGTTCATTTTCAATCCTTTTGCATATCATATCATTTAGGTCCATTTTAAATCCTTTTGCATTGCATATCATTAGGTTCATTTTGCATATCATATCATTTAGGTCCATTTTAAATCCTTTTGCATTACATATCATTAGGTTCATTTTAAATCCTTTTGCATTGCATATCATTAGATTCATTTTAAAAATTGCATATCATTTAGATTCATTTTAAAATTGCATAATCATGTAGATTCATATTAATCATTTACTTACATATCATTAGATTCATCTTAATCATTTACTTATATATCATTAGGTTCATTTTAAATCATCTTGCATATCATTAGGTTCATTTTAGAGTCATTTTAAAATTACATATCATTTAGGTTCATTTTAGAATTAGCTTAAATTAAATATCATGTCATTAGGTTCATTTAAATCATTTAACTTGAACATCATTTAGGTTCACCTTAGAAATCACATTACATCACATCATTTAGGTTTAACTTAAACATCACATCATATCACATTGTTGCATCCATAATAAATATTTTTTAGTATGAACATTCATTTGCATTATACATCATATAGTCCATAAAATCACAAACACCATTCATATATCACAATAAATCCATACATCCATAAAAATCAAAAACATAATTGCATCCATAGCATATAAATCCATAAAGAATATTGCATCCATCACATAGGCATCATCATAATAGGGCATCTTAAACCATCAAAAGCATCGTATCATATATATATAAAATCACCGCAAAAAAATGTACACCATTCATATCATCAAAAAATACCAAGTCCTGATACAATGCCTCTGAGGGCTAACATGATAAAGCTATCACAAAGAGGATCCTCTCTTTGAAAGAGTGGGAGGCTCTGATCTTGGTCGTGGCTGTGCTCCTATCTCTGGCTATGCCTGCACTTGAGCCTGTGGAACCTGCTAGGGCATGTACGAGGGAGGAGGCATCATCTACTGAACTGACTGCATTAATCTTGATCTATGAGACCTAGAGGCCCCTGATCTGCTGACCTGAGTGTAGCTCAGGGCATGCTGCGTTGCTAGCATGGCCGCATAATACAAGCCCCAATAGTACTCCACCCATGCTTTGGCCTCTATCAAATCCCCCTGTACCTGGGTTAGTTGTCCTTGTAACTGATACGACTGTGTCTGCGCCTGGGACAACTGGGCTTGCATCCTTGTCAACACTGGGGCAAGTCCACCCCTTGAAGCCTGTAGGCTACCGAATGAAGTTTCTACCTGCTGGGCCCTGGTGAGCACTATATCCCACTCTCTGGTCAACACCTCTATATCACCCTGCACCTGGGCTAACTGTGCCTGCAACACAGCCACTTGTCCATCTACCCCATCTAATAAAGCCAATGCCCCCCGCAACTACACTAACTCTACATCATGACCCTCTAGTGCCTCCTCCAGGCTAGCCACCTGTGCTTGTAGGGTCTCCATCTCCTCCTCCTCACCCCGAGGCAACTAATGAGGTGTGAGCCTCCCTATCTCAACCTCTCCAGCTGTCCTTGAAGGCCCTACCTCCCCTTGCTGCTACTATGCTACCTATGGTGGGGGTAGATCACCCCTATCCACCCTTGGCTGTCGCCCCACTTCAATCTGCACCTGCTCAACTGGAACCTACTGAATAGGTACCTGTTGCCCTGTAACCTGCTGCTGGGGCACTTGTCTAGCTGCTGCCGCTGCCAACACATCTATCAGCTGTCCCTCCACTCCAACCACCCTCTCCTCTCCATCTACTCCCACCTCCACTAAATAGTCCTCCAGGATCTCCTCCCCCCAGGATGTCGTCCCCATCTAGGTCATCTCCATCACCATATGAATCACCCCCCCTGAGCCTGCTGCCTCCTCCGCTGGGTTCGTCAACCGAGTGGGCCAATGCATCTACCACCATAAATCATATGTAGGCATAGTACCTACATCTCTAACAGTGCTCACCCAGTCCCACTGCACTGACTGTAGGGCTCCAAAGTCTGCTAAGGCAACCTGTGTCTGTATGGCTGTAGGCCAGAAGGGCACATCTTGAGGAGTCTGCGCAAATATGGCCATCTGCTGCGGAGTGTCCTATCTCAAACCAAACTGCCGCATGACCTGCGAGGGTAGATACATCTCTATAGTATGGTCTCCTTGACCCATCAGGTAACGCTGCTGAAATGCAAACGGTAGATGAATATCATCATCTGGCCACAACTCTACGCTGATATATGGTCGTCACGTCACACTAATAACATCATCTAGTATCCTCCTCCAGTACTGTACCTGTCTAGTATACGTGTACTCTGCATCTCGATATAAAAATACAAAGGCCTTAAAAGGCCACCAATAATACCCACATGTCAGCTGGGTCACAGTGATGTGCTCCCAAATCCATACATGAAGCAGAGTAACTCCAGCTGACAACGCTCTATCATGCAGATAGGCGACTGTATGCATCTCATGGTATAACTGCCCTAGCATCACTGGTCCCTAGGCAAAGACAATCTCATGCCTCACCGTCCCCTCTATCATCCCTGCCCAGCCAACCAGAAAGCCCCTGCCTCGCCTATCAGGCATCACAACACCTCCAATCAAAGCACATAGGAATAAAGCAAAGGGATCTACACTCGCAGCCAGTGTCCCCTCATAGTCCATCTCTCTCCCATCTGCTGAGAGAACAATGTGGTCCTCTCCAAACACCCTGATTAGGGCACTCCACCCCCTCCTCGAGTCATCTCTAACACGCCGGCCTTGAATAGGTAGCTTGAGGATGCAATAGACATCCTTAAGTTTAATGGTGATCTCTCTAGTTGACAACAGAAAGTTACAAGTCTCAGAGCAGTACCGCTCGACTACCGCTGTCATCAAAGCTCAATGAGCTCATAGAATGGGCATCGATGCGACTGTCAAAAGCCCCAATCTCGCCAGTCGAGCCTGCGTAGCATCATCAGAATCATCAAACAGTACCATCATGGATGGAACTTGTCGCTCTCGTGACTGCAATAAAAATCGGTGGGTATCTTGCATACGCAACATTCTGGTTAGATGTCAACCTATCCTTTTCTAAACCAACCCCTTTCTTCTAATATCTAAATAGCCAGACACTTTTGGTGCCAAAATAGACAACACTTTATGTCATTTTTAGTATGGCGCTGCTACTTCTTCCAAATAGCGCTATTCCATAGAATAGCGCCACTGTGCAAACCTTTTTGCGCTAATCCCAATCATAGCCCTACTGCGTAATAAACATAACATCATTTTACGAAATGGCGTCATCCTACAATTTCTCACTAATTCAGTGAATAGCACTAATTCCAAAAAAAGTGCTAATTTCCTACATTGCGCTAAACCCCTATATAGCACTAAAATACCAAATAGCACTACTTCTCTAAATGGCGCTATTTTAGAAAATAGTGCTACCATAAAGCCATAATGGTGCTAAAATGCCAAACCCTAATCTTTTCCAACATTGTGCTAATCTGGATGATAGCGCTAAAATCCCATCTAAATGGCGACAAACCACCCTAACCCTACCCTAGTGGATAGCACCAATCCAGAGGATAGCGCTAATCTGCCTTACTGTTGGCGCTACACGCTCCAATCCCAAATCCTGAACCCAAAAAAATGCGCGTAAATAAAAAATTCACAAAGTCAGGGTTAGGCCCTACCTAGGGTCCAGCGTCTGGTGCCTGGCCAAACTCTCAGAACCACTCTGAGATGTGTCGAAGTCGTGGGAACTGGGGGTTGCGGTCAGCCATCTCTCATTCACTCCTTCTCTAAAGTCAAAGTGTGCAAATGTGGCACTCTTAGGGCCCAGTTTTCCTAATATAGTGGGCCATGTCATACTTCCACCCCTTCTTTTTTCATCCAGGGTGCAGATCTTAGACTTTTTCCTCCGTTTTTCTTCCTGCCATCTTCTTTTTCCGTCGCCTATCCAACTTTCACTTTCGGCACATCCTTTCAAGAACTCACCTAGAAAATTTTTATTTTTCTACCGACCTCTCAAGGGGGCATCCCTTATCCATCTTATTCCTTCCCAGAAACTGGGGCATATTTTTCATTGACCTGATGCCACCTCCCTCCTAGGTCCTAATGCCACGTCAAAGAGGGGCAAATGTAGACACCTAAAAATGTCTTCTACCATCAAACTAACTCCTGACATCCCTAATCATGTCAATTTCCCTCCTAAACCAATTAATTAAATTTTATTTAATTAATTATCCCTTCATTACCCTATTTTTCATCATTTTATCCCAAACAATTGAATTAATTTCGTTAATTCAATAGTCCCAACCTTAGCCAATTAATTTAATAAATATACAATATTTATTAAATCAATTTCCCCCTTTTCACTAAAATCTAATTAATTAATTAAAACCATGTTAACTAATTAATCCAACCTACTAATTGACCTATCCCTACCCTAGACAATTAAATAGCTATTATTTAATTGCCTACCCTAGCCTACCTCATACTAGCCCTAGGATTAATTAAATAAAACATGTGTTTAATTAATCCTAACCTCTCATTTGGGTGGTTAAACCTAGTTTAACATGCTTCCCCACATCCTCCAAATAAAAAATTGAAATAATTCCACCTAATTCAATTTTTTATTTTAAAACATCCCACATCACATTTAATTTTCCTTACAACCCCTTACCTCACCCATACTCATTTATTTCCTCTCTTCCCCAAATAAATTTTTAATTCATTTACATTCCCCCATATGAATCTTTAATTCAAAAATAATCCTTCATCACCCATGCTCATTTAATACCCCTTTTCCCAAAATGAATAAAAGATTCACTTTTATTCCTATCCCTCCATTCATTCAAGATTGAATCTAGGCCCTCCACATCACCTTCATCCTCCACCATTGATCTTCCCAATCAATCTCCACCCTTGGATCAAAATCCCTCCAAAAAGTATATAAATACAACATCTCTCAACCCATTCAAGGACCCAAGTTTTATGCAAAGTTATTATGCCAAAATATCAATTGAGCTAGTTTTAGTGAGTTGCATAGTTAGTTAGCATTTCATATTTGAATCACTTGTCTAGGGATCATCATGTCTTAGGAGCTATTTTGGGTGCAAATGCTTCTTACTCCCTTGATGAGATTGGGTTTGCATGTGAGGTATAGCTTTTTGTGTTTTTATGCATATTAGTTTGTGTTTCTACCTTATTTGTTTACCTAATCTACACCAACTATCCTCATCTCAAGCCTGAAAGTAATGTTTCAAATGTTGGCCATCAACAGGTAATGACACATCTTCCCCAGTCAGGTTCTTGAGCCTAAAAGTATTATCTCCTATTATCTCTACGACCTGTAATGGACCTAGCCATAATTTGTCAAACTTTCTATGATTTCCTTTCTTTTTATGTGTTTTATCCCAACACAATACTAAGTCTGATATTCTGAATGTTTTGACTCTTGCTCTTTTGTCAAACCATCTTTTGACCACTGCTTGATGTTTGGAAAATTTTTCAATGGCTTGATTTCTCTTCTCATCCATTTGTAACATTTGGATTATCCTAGCCTCTTTGTGATAATCAAAGCCTAAATACTCATTAGTAAACTTCCAGATAGGTATTCTTAAATTCACTGGAAGTATGGGATCAGTGCCATAAACTAGGTGATAAGGTGCATTGCCTAAGGCTGCCTTAACCTTAGTCTTATATACCCACAACACATATTTTAACAATGTATTCCATTCTCTAGGATTCTTTACAATTAACCTTTTGATTATATCTAATAAAATCTTGTTTGTGGACTTAGCTAAACCATTCCCCTGAGGATAATAATTTGAAGAAAACTTTAAAACTATCCCATATTCAAATGCCCATTTAGAAAATTTTAGAGAAGAAAATGTAGGGCCATTATCACATACCAGCGAATATGGAGCTCCAAACCTTGTTATGATGTTTTCTTCAAGAAATTTGAAACCACCTCAGTAGTAGAAACTTGCAACATGTGGCTTTAGTCCACCTTGTACAATAGTTAGTTACTGTCAATATAAAATTATGTCCTGCAGATGATGGGGGATTTATAACTCCAATGAAATCTAAGCCCCACTGTGCAAATGGCCTAGACTCAATGACTGGCTGCAATGGATTAGCCTAATTCCTTCCTTTGTCTGCTATAGTATGACAAATATGACAACTTCAAATATGACTCTCTGTATCTTTAAACATTGTTGGCCAATAGCATCCTGCTCTTAGTATCTTATGCATAGTAGCTAAATGAGAACCATGAGAAGTTCCATACTTATCATGCAACTCTGACAACACCTTATCTGCTTCAGTTCTATTTAAACACCTTAAATATATACCTTCATGGTTCTTCTTTTATAGAAGACCTTCTTGTACCATGTACCTCTGTGCTTTAATCTTTAAAGCCCTCCTCTGAGAAGACTTCATCTTATTTGGATATTTACCTGATATCAGAAAAGTATTCAAATCATCATACCAGCCTAATGCATCATTAGAATTTAATACATACTGGTACTTCACCAAATTTGGATCTGTGTTTGCTATGGTCTATACTAATTCTTGTCCTCTGACCAACTTCATTGGAATAATATCCATGTCAAACTCTTGCAATATTGTAATCCATTTGGCCCTTTTCTCTCCAGGCTCATTCTAAATTAGTAGCATTTTTACTACTGCATCTGGTACTATGGCCTTAACTTGACTTCGTAAGATGTAATGTCTAAACTTCTTAACTGCTCTTACTAGTGCAAATGCCTATCTTTCTGTGTCAAGATACTTCAGTTGTGCATCTTTCAGAGGTGCACTCATAAAAGTTATGGATTTTTCTTCATTATCTTCTCCTTTTTGTGTCAAGGCAACTGCAACTGAATGTGAAGATGCAAAAGAATATATGTAAAATGGCTTTGTATAATTTAGACTTGCTAACATAGGAGAATTAGAAATGGCCTCCTTAATATCTTCGAATGTAGCTTTGGCTACTGGTGTCCATTCTATCTTTGCATCTTTCTTGAGCATGGCGTTTGATGGTTGCACAATTTCTGCAAACCCTGTAATGAACTTCCTGACAAAGTTAATCTTACCAAAAAAGGACTTTAATTCCTTCTTACTATTAGGTAATTGCAATTTTCTTATTCCTTCTACTTTGTTGGGATCAATGGATATCCCATTTTCAGAAATGACATGTCCTAACAATTTTCCTTCAGTTACACCGAATGAACATTTCTTTGGGTTAAGAGAAATCTCGTACCTTTCACATATTTTAAGTACTCTTCTCAAATCTTCTGCATGAGTGGATACATATTTGGAATAAATAGTTAAATCATCCATATAAATAACAATGCATTTACCTGATAATCCATGAAATACAATGTCCATGGCTCGCTAAAAAGTGGCACCTGCATTTATTAAACCAAAAGGCATTCTCCTATATGCATAATTACCCCATTTGCAAGTAAAAGTAGTTTTCAACCTATCTTCTTTATCCACTAAGACTTGGTTATATCCTGAGAATACATCTAAGAAAGACATCATCTTAGCCCCATTTACTGCTTGTAGTACTTCATCTATTGGAGGCAAGGGATAATTATTTTTTTAGAGGTTTTGTTCAAATTCCTAAAGTCTACACATAACCTAATGTCTCCACTTTTCTTTCTCATAGGTACCAAATTAGCTACCTAGGTTGAATGTCTTACTAGGAAGATTATCCTAGCACACAACAATTTTTTCACTTCCTCAAAGATTAAAGGCTCTAAAATAGCGTTCACAGGTCTTTGTTTCTGTCTAAATGGTTTAACATCTAGTTTCAAGGGTATCACATGAGTTATGATGGATGTATCATATGTCTTCAAATCTTCATATGTCCATGCTATGACATGTTTGTATTCTTTCAGAGCATCCACAATTTCTTTTTTTAACTCCTCAAAGCAAGCCTTTCCAATCAATACATTATGTGGATTTTGCTCTGTTCCCAAGTTATATGGATCACATTTACCCCCTTCAGTTTTGGGCAAATCTTTCTGTCTTACTACCCCATCAAAGTCAAAAATCTTTTCTAACTCAATTACTCCCTTAGGTAAGAAATTGCTTTTCAAGTTTATTATGTCTTCTTCATCCCAAGACACATCAGGCCTTTCTTGTTTGTCAATGATTTGAGCTTCAAACACCTCATTACAAGTTAGAAAATCTACAATTTATTGATCCCCTTCAAATACTTGAAAATGAGTAACATTATCTGGTATACTTAGAACATTTATTAATTCAACAGCAAATCACTTTAAACCTGACAATGTTAAGGGTTCCAAAGTGCTAGCAGTAACTGCTAACACATCTGGTCTATGATTCAATTCTCTGGGGATATGTTCTATGTTAAAGGCATCAAATGAATCTGTCAAATCCCACACCCTATGCCTATAACAAACTATCTTCTTATAATTGCATGCATACAACTTTCTTACTTGTCTGACCACTAATTCAAAATCTGAAAACACTCTGATCTATTTCACCCTTTTCTTGATAGCCATAATAGGTCCATAAATCAAAGCTTCATATTCTACTACATTATTATTACAAGGAAATTGTAGCCTATATGCTGCTAAAAATAACTTACTATTAGGATCTATAACTTCAACACCTGCACCTGCACTTTGTTTAGATTTAGATCCATCACATTTCAATGTCCACATGCCCTCTTTATTTTGGCATGTTTTGTCTTTTCTATCACATGTGCAGTACTATCTTGTTTCTTCACGGGCAATTCATTTTGACCTACTTGCATGTTTATGCTCTCAATTTGTGAATCAGAATGATAAACACTCTTGTCTTTTATTTCTTTCTCTAAATCTAGAATTAATACATCCATATTGTCCTGAAAGTATGTCTCTGGTTGATTAGGATTAACCTCTCCTTCCTACAGTTCCATCCCCTCTATGCACCTTATGTATTGATATTCTATAATGTCTCTGCACATTCCACAATTCTCTTTAGAATGCGGCTTATTATGGACTCTTCACATGCTCTTGTACAACTTGCACTAAACTGGTATATTTTGTTCAAGGCACCTTTCCATTTCCTACCTAATGATCTGACTAAAACTATTTATTGCATTGTCTTCTTCATTAGACTCAATGAACACTACTGTTTCTTTACTAACAGGTTTTTCTATAAAATTTAATATCAAGATTTCTTCAATTTGTACTCCCTTGTTAGTGACTCTATAAACCCCAGGTTCAACAGAAGCATATAATATCTCATTAGTCCTATTGTATTTTGTAATCATGTGTTTCATTATGGGTTTAGCTTCTATCCTGATTTGATTTGAAACACCTCTCCAAGATAACCACATGTGTGAAAAATCAATGGCCATATATCCCTTTGATGTTTTGGACCAGTCTCTACTCAACAACATACTATAATTCTTAGGTATATCAACTACCTAAATGTCAATACACTGATTCACCCTAGGATCTGAGGCTAACTACATTTGAATATGCATTAATTCTCCTATCACATTAACCTTAGTTTTATCCAATTATGTAACAACCTTGGCAGACTTAGTAGGAGTCAGCCCTAAAGTTTTACATATCCCTAAAGGCGTTACATTAGCTGATGCGCCCGAATCTACCATGCAATTATGTATGTTCTTTCCCAACATCCTAATGGTTAACAAGAAAGGAGGGGATTCCCTCTTATCTGCATACATGACCACATTAGTATTGGAAGGCTGTTCAATTTTCTTACTCTTTTCTTTGGGCCGTGAATCTTTACTAGGAACATTCATATCAACAGAGACTTCGCTTGTCACAAATGTTCCAAGGACTTTATAAAAGCATTTCTGACCCCTGGACTTTTCAATAATTCACATAAAGGTATACTAACCTTGATTTTCTTTATCTCTTCAAACAAGTAACTTATTAACCTCATTGTTTCCACTGTCTCTATTTTCCCTATTTAGATTTTTGGTGCTACTATCCCACTATTCACATGATGATTAGCCTTTAGTATAGCAAGATTATTGTTGGCATGTTGATCTGGAGGAGTATTGAAATTGTTAGGAGTGGAAGTAGTGAAAGGACCTCCTGGCCTAGTGTTATTTCTCAAATTGTAGGTATGATTTTTGTTAGATTGTTGAAAAGCCTATACCTCCTCTTTTTCATATAACACTTCATTTTCAGTTTCAAAGGGAAACTAAAAAGCATTCAATACTAGGGTTGATTCAGGATATAGGTTCTCACAAAAGTAAGGCTCATCTTCTAATAGCTGATCTTCTTCTTCTTTAGTTGTAAAGGTAAAAGTCTCTAAGACTAAAGCAATCTCAAATCCTGAGGGCACTATTTCATTACCTTTGGGAATGAGAAACTCAGAGGTAGGAGCCTATACATCCACATTGAAAATACTTGCTGCCAGATGAAACTGAGGGCAATCTAGTTCAGCATGGGCACTGGTATTATGAATCTTGCACTAATTCTTTAATGCTACATTAGCCATTTGACTTCTGGCTGTTTGTTTTGTCTCTTGATTATCCAAATTCTCAAATGGAGAAGCTAGAGTGCCATTATTTGGCCCTGTGTTCCATGTCCTAGGTGGCCTTGGATGATTCTAATTTCTATTATTGTTACCCCAGGTTTTGTTATCTACAACAGGTCCTCTATTTTGCATTGCTTGTCCCTGATTATGATTTTGACTCTGACTATAATTCTAGCCTTGATTGGAACCCTGACCTTGGTTATAATTTTGGCTATGATTCTAGTTATGGTTTTGACTGTATCCTTGGTTATTTCTACCATAGAAATTTTCATTTCTCAATTGTGTCATTTCAGTAGTCAATCTTCTCAAGTGCGTGGTAATTTCTTTGATTTCTTCCCTATCCTCTTGTGCCTTTGCCACAAATGTATCCTAAGGAGGTTGGAAGAAAGACTGACCATTATTCTGAATGTTACTTGTATTCTTACTAGTATAGGGGACTATAGCCTAGATTGGGGAAGGATTATGCACAGGTGTGTATGTAGGAATTGGATTCAATAGTGGGGTATTGTGTGTAGGAACTCCATTCCATAATTGTGTTTAACTTTGTAGCCTAGGGTTTCCTCCATTAAGAAATGGATTATAAGTTGTTTGCCTCATCTCCTGGTTTACTGAGGTTGCCTCCTTATAAGCCTTGGATATTGTATCTATATCAACCTTTCTTTTGACAAACATGGTAGTTAGTGGATCTAGGGCAACATAATACATGGCTAATAACGCATCTGTAGTTACTGTGTAAGGAGCCACTAACCTAGAATAAGCCTTTTGAAATCTATCATTAAAATTATCAATCAACTCTCCTTCACCTCTTTTAATTGTAGCCAATTTATGATATAAGGTGGATAGATCAATTGGTCCCCTAAACCTAGACAAAAATGCCTCTTCCATAAGTTTCCAAGAAGAAATATAACCATTAGGCAAATTAACATACTAGTTAGAAGCATACTCATTAAAGGTGTAAGGAAACAATCTACACACAACATCTTCATATTCTAACCTAGCTCTAAAGCATGCCTCCTTGAATATCCTAATGTGATCTTCTGGATCTTGATGTAATTGATATTTAGGACATATCTTTTCAGGATTCTTTGGCATCTCATGATAATCATTGAATGTTATAGAAGAATTGACATTGAAATAAGCCATTGCAGGTCCTTGTACTGGGCCTGGACCTCTGGGAATACCTAGATTTCTAGGTGGACTAGGACCTCTAGGTGGACTTAAGCCAAGATTCAAAGATCTAAATGAAGAACTGTCCGGGTTTACTATGTCATGGATGTTAAAAGGTGATCCAGGAGGCATTCCAGATGAGCCTCCTACATTTGATATTCTAGGATTCCAAATCAAAGGACCTTTACTCTGCCTTTTATCAGGTAATTGCACAAATGTATTCTCTGAAATGGATCTAGACCTGGTCACTCTACCACTGTTATGAGCCAACTTTACTCAAATCCTGCCTTAACTCCAATCAGGCCCTCCTTCTAGTGCCAAAACTGTTGATTATTTTTACACATTCATAACAAAAGTTAAAATTCACAAAATAAACCTAAACTATTTTGAAAGATATGAAGAAATCACTTAAGAGTTCTTAATCCCAAGTTTCTTTATGGTCAGGTCTTGACTTTGTGGACAATTCAGTAGGTTAATGTGAAACTATAATATGTAAGGGGCCTTACTTGATTTAAGGTGATCTATGACTCACGGAAGTCGAATTATGTAAATTGTTGCAAATATCAACAAATTATACATCTATTTGCATAAATTTACTACTACATCACAAAGCTTTGTATGATTTATAATGAAGAAAACTTTTCTTTTCAAATTGATATGAAAATTGTCAAATATTAACACAATTGTTCATGCTTCTTTCAAATGTAAGACTTCCTTAAAGTCTCTGCATTTGAGCTAATTACTTCAAATATTTGGAGAAAAGTTAGAGAAATTCAAATTGAATATCATTCTACTATAGGATCTAAATGCTCTATTATTCACGTTGTAAGAAATACATCAAACTTAATCAAATCAACAGACTAAATCTCCAAATGTGAAGCCCTGAGTATTTTCATGAACACACATCCAAGATTGTAAGCTTTTAAAGAGGTATTATTTCAAATACAAGTAAGAGCCAAAAAACACTCTAAAAATAGATGCAAAATTCTAGATTTATTTGTATTTGAAATACACAGTCATGTATGGTTTACAATGTATGAATGACTCTTTGCTTCATTAATCAACTTAACAGAAAACTTACAAATGTCTTAAAGATACAATAAGGAAGCTGGACACTCCATGCACTCCCTAGTGCAGACATAGGTGACTTCCTCCTCTAAACTAAAATACTTCCTTAATCAAAATGTTCAAACAGATTTACAAGTGCAAGCTATACTTCAAAAATCCCTGTGTAACTAATGTACAAGTAGCAGAGCTTCTTATATAGAATTTGAAGCTTCCTACTGCTACGGCTAGAAAACTTAATCTATGGTCAAGATCCATCTATTATTAATCAAGGGTCCATATTCATCTCTAACTGTTTCTCAAAATATCTGAATGGTATCTTTTCTTCCTCAAAGGATGCTATTGGAATCTTTTCAAAAATAAGATTCCCCTTTCTTTGACTTCTGCCTTCTTGTAGACTTTCCCTGTAGATACCCATTACTTGATCCTTTTCAATATTGTTTGCCCCTTTTTTACAATTTTTTACTCCTTCAAATATGATTTGAAATTATTAATTAAACCTTCTATAAAGGTGTGGTCTCCTCCTGGACTCTTTGTCCATACAATCTCCTGCATTGTAACCCCCTCTTTCAGTTTCTTTTCTTTGTTCTCTGAACCTTCGCTCTTTTCTTGTATTTCTTCATCTTGGCATTTTCTTCCATCAATGAATCAATCATTTGTTTACTTAGATATGCTTCAGGATTCTCCATGCATGGTGTAAAAATGGATTTGAATTCTGTTAAAGCCCTTTGCAGTTCATACACTATTATATCCATGCATTCATGATCTAATAGTCTTTCCATTGTCCTTTTATGCATTCTGATCATGTTATCTGCCCTTTCTTCTAAATCCTAAGCAATTGTTATGCACCTTTTAAGATTATCCTCTTCAAATTTTAGTTCTAACCTCGCCTATGACACTTGATTTGCCATTGAAGGGGTAATTACTCCTTCATTTATTAATTCTTCTACTCTCTCTTCAATTTCCTTTAACTGTTCCAATTCAAATTTGCATTCCTCTCTTCTAAATTGACTATTATGTACAAGCATACTGTATTTTTTCTTTTCCATTGCAGCCACTTTTCATCCTTTCACTACTTGTTTTATTACCTGTTCTCCTTCTTGCATGAAGTCCTTGAACCATTCTTCAAAAACATTGGCTTTAAGCCTCTTATTTTCCATATCTTTTATTTCATCTTTGGATACAACTACTATCTCACTAGGCAATTTTGGCACTGTTGTATTGGGATAAAATATTCCCTTAATGAATTGTTGTAATTAGACAATGTGTCCTTTCAAATATTCATGTTTATCTTTATCCTTTCTTAACATTTCTGCCATTACCTGGTGCATGTCTTCCCACTCAGTTATGTGTTGCTCCCTTGTTGTATGCCCCAGGTCAAAATTGAGTATTTTATACTCATCTATAGTTATTTCTTCTTTTGCCTTTTGTTTTTGGGGTATGGCCAAGTTCAGCGTCCTAGATCCATTTGGACCTCTTTGAATGGCTGACATGGTTCTGGCCCTTCTCCTTTCTTTCTTTGGCATTGTATCACCCAATAGACTTTTGATACCAATAGGTACCAGTTGTACCTCCTTCTTTTCTTACCTTATCTCCACCCCTAACCAAGCAAGAATCTCTCTTGTGCCTTCAATAGTTTTTTCTTCATTGATTACCTCTTCCTGAGGCTTTTCCACTTCTCCTTGTTGCTGTTGTTCCTGTTGTTGTTGTGGAGGAGGCTACTGTTGAGGGGCTACTTCTTGTATCATTGAATCATCTTGCTATTGAGACTCACCCTCATTTTCTTCTTCTTCAATTTCTTCGTCCCCTTCACCTTCATCTTCTTCCTCAAGACTATTGATCATGATGTTAGTCATAAGCAAACATAGAATAAAAATTGCACAACAACCTTTACTCATCTTGAAAGATACGATGAATTCAGAGAATTCATGATCCCAAGTCTCTGTGGATTAGTTCATAACCTACTGACGTTACTTAGTGGTTGATGTGCATTGATGTTTTCCATTTTGGGGCCTTACTTTCATCAATGGGATCTGGTAAGATGCTACAAAGAAATGTTATTTCACACTATATTTCTCCAGATGATGTATCTGTACTTAAATCTTTGCATGATATTTGTCAATTTGACATGCTTTAACTCAAATATGCTACTGATTTTCCATTATCTTCGAGATATCTACATATTTATTATTATTTGCTTTTGATTGTCATTTATTGCAATTGTGATGGTGAATTATTCTGAAATTGAAAGAAATTGAAAAGAATACTTCAAACAATGATGAACCTTTAGTTATTGAGCCACATACACATTAGATACAGTCATGAAGAGAAGAAATCAAACCATATGTTCACCAGGACATTCCACAACTAGATACAATTGATGCTAACTTCAAAGGAAAGGTATGAAAACAACACATGTAAGTCGATATGCACTCCAAGGGATGCAGCAAATCACATGTATCAAGAATTCATACACTGATTACTCAAGATTTATGATGTATTGTAATCAAAACAGTCTTCTCATTCATTAAGTATGCAAGAACATATATGTATACAACAACTTTGAAATAAGCCCTGAATATTTCAGCAAACAGATTTCAATTAAGTTTTGAATGTTCAAAATAAGGCATCCCTGCACCTTTTATAGAACAAGGTGAGGGAGCGGTTACAAAATGATCTACGATCAAGATTTATCTATTAAGATCTACTATGGATATTTATCTGACTTTGTCAGCATTTGATGTGGCATAGGCTGCCAGTTGGCAACCATCTGAATTGCTTATTTTCCTAAGTATCAGATGCTTATTTCTTTTCTTGGTATTGCATCTTCATCTACTCTTTATCCTTCAAGTTCCTTATCTTCATCATCAGGAGCATCAGGATCATCGCTTCCCAAATCTTCATCATCAAGAGCATCAGGATCATCGCTTCCCAAATCTTCATCATCCTGATGACTTTCTCCTTATATATGGACCTGCATAGATGTCTGGATATTTTCATAAGATTGTACTGTCTTTTCTACTTCCCCCCCATCTTGAATTCTTGCTTTGGTGATGGCGTGCTTGTGTATCTGGTATTTGCCTCGGAGAGTCTCTAATTTACTCCTCCTGTTGCTAGATGTTTCATTGTAGTTTTCCACTCTGACCTTGATCCTCATGATTTTGTCCATGACTTCTTCCGTCAAGTGATTTAGAGGGTCATCAGCTATTAGCTAGAAATTATTATGCAAAGCTTTATTAGCAAACTCTTCATCTTCATTTTCAATCTTTCCCTCTACTTCACCTTACAAGGTCTCCAAGACTTCTGCCTCATATGACATCATGTCATGCAACTTCATACTGATGTCTCTTAATTTACTGTTGCATCTTTAGAGCACATCACACTCAAATCGGATGTCCTTGTACCATATATCAATCAAAATGGCAGTATTATTATTTAATACTTGATTACTTATGAGAACCTAAGGATCAATCCTCTTTATTTCATCTAAAGCACTCAGTGCTTTATCTAACTGAAAGGACCTCCTTCCTGTCTCCATCTGTAATTTGTTGACTTTCTTCCTTGAGATGCTTAAAGAATTCCACCTCTTCAAAGAGGCTTTCACTATTTCCTCCGCTCCATCAAATGTGGATAACATCCATTTCCTCATTATTGATGACTCATGCTTCATGAGATCCAATTTATTCACCTCATCCTGGGAAATAGCAATCAAAGGGACTGCATGATCACTTGAAATATCATCAGGGTTAGTTAACCCTTTTATATAGGCATGTAGCTAAGCAATGTGCTCTTTATGCTGCTTATTTTTCTCTTTTTCCCTCTTCACCCTCTAGGTCAATGAATCAATTATATCTTTTCCCTCTTGGCCTTCTTGATCCTCATTGGCAAATCCCAAATCTACTGTACTAATTTGGAATTCATCCAGAGTGATCTTGCCTTTCTCTTTGTCAGCTGTAGGAATGGCTACATGGGCAGTCCTTCTGCCCATAACATGATCTCTTCTTATGGCTAAAGTCAATGTGGCCTTCCTCTTTGGCTTTATTAGAGTCTCTGAAAACAATGTTGAAACATCAAACTCCTGTATCTCTAATCTAGACTCTGTGCTTATCTCTTTCTCAAGCCATGGAGGAACTTGGTCTCCGGATCCTAGGTGTCCACCATCATCATGATGATCATCCTAATCTCCAGTAACTACATCTATTTTTGATGGAGATGGTGACTTCCTTATTTCTTCCTTATGATGCTCTTCATGAGGGTGATCCTGGGGTATTTCCTCTTATTGAGGAACTTCTTTTTCTGTAGGAGCTTCTCTTTGAGGTGGAGGATCTTGCAATGCTTCCACCTGATGATCATGCACTACCTTCTTCTGTACCTCATCCACTTTGGTGATTTCCTCATCCTAAGGCACATTCGTATCAGTGGATGCTATTGTGTCTATCTTAGGTACATTAACCTGGTCTGAAGTTGCAATCTGTTCCGCACTTGTAGTAATTACTTCTTGAACTTTTAGGGTAGGATCAATTGATGTATCCTTTTCTTCTCCTCCCTTTTCTTGTACTTCCACTATTTTGGGTTTAGCAGATGTATCTTGTTGTTGCTCACCTATATCTAAAATGTGGCCTTCTACTTCCACCATCTTCACTTTCTCAATATTTTCTTCTTTATTTGGAGCACCTGCTTGATTTTCAAGACTTGCATCCTTTCTGTATGTTAGATCGATCATTGCAGGGCTGGTTACCTGATCAACCAATGCATCAAGTCCCATTTCTTGGGCCACCTTTTCTGGGCTCTTTTCTTTCTCCTGCTCTACTCTCTTCAGTTCTTTTAACATTACCACTTGTACTAATGGTGTTCCTTGTGGTGTTATGCGGGTGTTAGCAACAAGAGTCTCCATTTGTTGCGAAGCAACATTGTCTACCACTTCATCATATGATAGGTCTATAGTCTCATCTAATGAGAAATGACCTCCTTGACTCGCGCCAGTGGTTTCCTTCATTTGTTCTTTAGCTTGTTTAGTCTTAAACTAAACAATGGTAGGAAGTGGTACCTCATGCTGTAATTCCTTTCTGAACACTTCACTACCTGCTCCCCTCAACATTATAGGATCATGTCTTATCTCACCTCTCATGGATGTTCTTGGTTTCTTAGGTGTGGATACCATCACCTGAGGTGCTTTTCTTTTTCTGATGAGGGGCATAGGGTCTTCTTCTGTAGGCTCTTCATCAAGAGGAACATCCTCTTCCATTTGTTTTTGTGATGCCTGACCCTCTTCATATGTTTCAATAGTTTCAACAGCTAGCCTCTGGATCTTTTTAGCCTTTTGTTTATCTATAGGAGGTGGTGCTGATGAGGCTGATGCCTATCTCGATGCTGATGCATCTTTAGCTATTATAATAACTCTTTCAATTATCACCCCTTTAGGTTCATTATTAGTCTTCTTACCTCTAGGGGGTCTTTTGCTCTGTTGTTGCTAAGATGGCAACCTTTCTCCCTTAGATTTCCTCTTCTCTATCAAGAAATCATCATATTCCTCATCAAGAATATCTCGTCTCTTTTTCTTATTATCTACTACTATGGCAACTCCCCTTTTCTTAAATGCATTGATATGTTCATTCACCCAATCTTGGGTTAACTGTAGGGTCCTACCTGTAAACTGATCCAATGAAATATCCTCAAGTTGAGTAAGATCAGGCACTGAGATAGTGTCATTATATATCTTTTTCTCTTCATACTCATCCACCATGATCTTGCCATCATCTTTCTTTAATTGTGTAGGCACTGGGATGCAATCAAAGGTCCTGATCTGGTTGAGGGTTAGCCTTTGGTATTTTCTTCTTCTAGCTTCGGTTTCATCCTCACAATCTGCCGAGAAATCTTCAAGATGCCTCTAATGGATGGACTTCCCCATAATCTTCTGCATCCTGCCATATGGATCATATGATCTCGCCAGTGGGAATGGTTGTAATTTCATCATACTCAAGCCAATTATAGCTTTCTTTATGTTTTCAAAATCTTGGCATATATACCAGCCCATTGTTACTGGAAACAATACTGGTGGAAGCTTATTATTTGCTTTATATGCATCCAGTATTGTGGATACTTGCCTCATAAACTCCATTAACACTATTGCATCAGTGGGATACCTGGGGAGCATGAGGGGATGACCTTCAAAACCCTCTATCCTGATATAGGAGAAAGTAGCATATTGTATAAACTAGGCACCATGCCTATAAATAACCTCTTGAGCTTCCATGCTCAGTCTTTTAGTCCTGTCTTCCTCCATTGTCCTGACCAGATGCATAGAAAATGCATCATTCACTAGTTTATAATTAGGGAGGTAATTTACTCTTTGTAGCTGAGGATAATGATCCCATATGTGGGCATCATTAGTAGTCCCACCAATCTTTCCTATTGTTGTAAGTGCATCAAATGTACCCTTGTAGGCACGTGAATATCCCACATATGAAGTCATGTAAAACGCACACTCTAGGCCTCCTAGGTTCATGAGGTGATCATGTAGGGCATCACTTATCATTTTTGCCCACAGTGGCTTGTTGTCTGTATAAACACACATTAGGATGACCCCATACATCCAATCCTTAAAAATTCCAGCATCAGGCTGGCCTATCACTCTGTTGAGTAGATCTATTATATATTGGTATTCATCATCGAAATCAAACTTATACAGATGCACGAGCAATTTGGCGGCTACAATATAAGGACTAATTTTCGCCCTCCATTAGTACATTCTCTTCCTGGAAGCCTTCTTGTTACTTTCATATTCAGTTTCCAACCTCTTCAAGTCCATGCTGGCAACCTTCTTTCCTAATGGCAAATTGAAAGTGACTACAATCCCCTTGATAGATAGATCAGCATAAACCCTACCATGTTTCTCTACTTTTTTGGTCTATGGGATGTAGTTCCTTGCACATTCAACGATTAATTCTAGAGCTTCCATGGAGTAAGGGAATCCTGCAGCACTCCACATTCCTGACACAAAAACTACATCCAACAAGGTGCTGTTATTCTTTTCATCACTCATCTTAGTTGACCATGCTACCAAATTGGTGTTTCCTTGGTGTGTATTTGTGATGGCACCATATTTAAACTGTACACCTTCAGGTTGAGTGAACATGGGTTTAAGAAATTTGACCTTAGACCTGCTCAGTCTCTTGTCTGCCATGGTCTCCTGCAATAAACATTACTAGTCTTACCATACCATATTTCTCATGCATGCATATAACAATATATTCTCACGGCGTGATGCACATTATACTCATTTATCATCACTTCATTATAACATGCATAATTCATAGCTTCAAACCAGTAGAAATCATACTACCTGGACATGCAAAAATGACAGGAGGGTTTCAATTACTTACTTGATTACGCTTATTCTCATGATTATGCTAATGATTATATGAAAGGGACTCAAATACCAATGATGTTCACGTGTTTTGTTCTGCTACAAGCCATATGCATCCGCAGGTAGTCATATGAGGGTTTGAAAGCTCGGTGCTCTATAAAAACTCATTTTTATCGCAAAGTAAGTGTAAAATGACTCTGTAAATTCTCTTTTAACCTCCTCTTTAAGGAAAATTAGGGCAAATTAGGGCAAATCCAGACAAATTAATTAAAACCACTATTTTTTTAATGAAACTTCCAGATCTCGCCAGGTGCATATATTGCATTCGTAATCGGCAGGAACCACCTACTGCATTTGTATGCATTTAATGTCATGGTGACAAAAGGAGCGGGGTGATCTTTGAAGATCAGGTGATATTCTAAATATCAGGTGATATTCATAATATGACCCTCTATGTGTAATATGATCATCGCTTTTGAGTGGAAAAACCCATGTCGAAACATCGGGTGATGTTGAAAATATCAGGTGATATTATAAGATGATGATTCCCCAGACTAAAATGACCTTTTGAAATATCAGGATGACATCATCAGGATAATGACTTAGTTCATCGTTGTTGCACTATGACGTCATCGTCATGTTATGTAGGAAGGGTTATTTTGAAAATATACCTCCGCGAGGTAAAAAGAATGATGACGTCATCATTATGGCAATCTTCTTATTTCATTGAGACTATATGATGTCATCAGGATATTGGCTCTAGGGTGATATTTTGTGACAAGATGATATTCAAAAGATAAGGTGATATTCAGAATATCGGGTGATATTCAAAATATGACCCCCACAAAATATATGACGTTGTTCGAAAGGTAAATACCTCTATCACCTAAAGTTGACGTCCGGATCTCCGGATAAATGATTTATTGGGTGATAGAATTGGATCGGGGTGATCTTTCATAAGATGACTAATGTTAAGAAATATGATCCTCCCCCTGAAATATCAGGTTTGACCAGGACTTTGACTCACCATAACTCTCATTTTCTAAGGAATGTCAGGGTGATCCAAAAGGCAAACCTACATGAAATTTTGTAATCTATCCAACCATGAGGTTATTGTCGTGAAATATTAACTTTGAAAAACTAACCTCATCATGATGACTTACCCAATCCCCTTTATGCAGGATCATCTGTATTGACTTACTTTTACTAGATCACCGGCAAGCAGAAAACACGAGCCAAGCCAAAGAAAAAGTTGGGTCCCTGTTTTGTCAAGTCAAAATGGGGCATGTTGTGTAACCACACAACAAGGACCCTCTCCCTTTGATGATTCTTTTTGTTGGTCCTCTTCCTTATGTGTTTGCTCTATATTTGTCATGTCTATATCTTCTGTTTGCTTTTCAATTTTACCTTCATCAATGTTCTCTGTATGTTCTTCAACCTTAGGTTTCTTGGTTGTATCCTCTATAATTTCACCTTCCTTTTGTACATGCTCTGTATGTGCAGGTGAACCTACCATTGTATCAGCCTCTTTTATTTCTTTTTTCTATCCCTTTTTTCTTTCTATGTTCATTTCCTCTTCGCTTTGCTCTCCATACATATTTAGAATATTTAATACATCTACACCTAAGGGACCAGCTCCTATTTCTTCTCTGGCTTGAGCAGGTGTTTCCTTTATTGTCTCCTTAGGTGCATCTTCCTTTTCAAACTCCTCAATATTATATGCCTCATCTTGTACATCTTTTATTATTTCAGGAGACACCAGGGTACCAAATGGATCTACTATTCCTAATTCTTCTTGTACCCTTTCCTTTTCACACACTGGGCCTTGTTCAATTTCCATCTTAGCCTAAGTGTTTTGCTCCTCTTCTTCGCTTAAGAACTCACTAGATTCTTCTTCCATTCCAATTTCTTTTCTTGAATACATTTCCCTCTCCTCACTTTCACTACTGTCACTCCCAATGTGGACAGTTTCAATGACCTGTTTGGCTTTATGTATTTTTGACTCTTTTAACACTTCCTTAGCCAATTCTATCTTCACCTGAGCATATACTTGTCTTTTTTCTATTGGGGTGGATGCACTAGGTATATCACTCAACTTTGCACCTACCTGCTGTGCTCCTATGATTTCACCTGTTTTTGAAGTCTCCCCTTTTGATAGACTTATTGGTATTGCTTTTCTAACCTTCTGCCATGTTTCTTCTTTGGAGGTCTATGCTTCTTCCATACTAATATCATGGCTTAATGATTTCACCTCAACAAATGTACCAGTTGACACTGCTACTATCACGCCCAATGCATAGGGCTCCATTAAAGTAGCATTTCTATCCTTCTCTATAATTTTGGCTTCTACAATCTTTCTTTTCTTCTCATAAAAACATTGAGGATCATCACTAGGCTCTCTTACTCTCTTTTTCCCTTTCTTTGGATATGTGATTTCCCTCCCCTTAGCTTTAATCTCTTCAACCCTATCTTTTAACCATGTTTTTGAAAACAAAATGACCGGTTTGGACAATATGTCCAAAGATGTGTTGCATAGTTGTGACCAATCAGGCTCTCCAATAAGAGCAAGCCTGGCACTTTCATAACTGTGATGTAGCACATTTCCATCATCCTCAACCTTTGGGGGAACATATATATCTCCCATGGATCTCATTTCATCAACTGTTAGTCTTTTATGAGCCCTCTTTCTTACCTCTCTATCATTCTTGCAGTCTGATCAATAATCTTCAATATGTATTTGATGTTTAAACTTTTTATCAATTATATTTTGTATTCTATGAAAGGGGTCAAACCTTTTGGCTAAATCAAACTCCTCAAATCCATAATATCTCAATTCCTGTTCTGAATAACTAGCAACCTCCTCACTATAGCATGAATTTCTACCAATTGACCAAGGTAGTTTAAGATTTCCTCTGCTATTCTTGTACATTCTAAAGGCATTCAAATTCTGCCTTGAAAACTCAAGAACAATTAATTTATTGGAAGGATGCCTGGGTAGCATGAAAGGTTTTCCCTCAAATCCCTCAGTTCTAATGTAAGTAAAATACTCAAATTGAATATACCAGGAACTATGCAGCCCAATTGTATCCTCTGCATCTTTAGATATCCTCTTATCAGGTTCTTCCATTAAAATTCTCACCATGTATGTATAGAACACATCATTAACTAGAGCATACTTCTTTAATGCATTCTCTTCCTACAAATTAGGATAATGCTCATATACTAGTTTCTGACCTAGACCATTGCCCAAGGTTCCAACCCTGTCTATCTCATGCATGAATGGTTGAACCTCTGCTGCACATGAGTATAATAAGTATGAAGACAAATATAAAGGCAACAACTTTTGCTTCCTTAGCATCACCCGTTTCCATATGGTTGTGCTTATGGCCTTGTCCTAATGAATTTGTCCTTGCTCTTTTTTTCTTCTCTCATGAACTCAATGATAGTAAACATCCATGGTTCACACTTAGTGCCATCTCTCAATCCCACCAATCTACTTAACATTGTAATCATCAGGTATATTTCTTCTTTAAAGTATATTCTTAGCAGATTCTTGTGCACTCTTGCCATAGCCTTGGGTTTGTTTTCTGCGTTGTACCACCTATAGAATATCTTGCCTCTGCAATGCCTTTCATTATTATGAAAATCTTTATTGTATTGATCTATGTCAATATCCACCATTTTCTCACTGATCTCTAGACCAAATGTCCTTGCAATACCTTCAGTGGATAAGTCTGCAATGAGTCTATCATGAAACATTATTTCCTTGGTAGCCAGGTCATACAAGTATAGGCAATCTAGACACAAATCCCTAGCTTCCATGGCCAACGGAAAACCCGCAGCTCTGTATAATTCACTTTCCCATATACACCTCATGTCAGGCGTAGCGTCAACAACTGTGTTCTTATGTAAGACATCATTTGCATCGTAGTTCCCAATGTTGGTGTCTGTCCCTACTCCAGTGTAACTGATCAATGACAGGTACCCTCTATGTAGTGGCAACTCTTCCTTTTCTATTTCTTTGCGTGGATTCCTCTCTTTTTTAACTTCACTGCATGTATCTACCTTTTTCTGCTTTGGGGCCATCCTGTGGAAAAATGCATCCCTTTTAACTTTTCATTTTACCTTTTTTTTTCCTAGGGTTTTACTATGAATTTTCTATTTTTTTACCATTCTACCCTAACCCTCATTTGTCTTTTCCATTTTGACTCACATTTGTTTAATCTGACCCAACTAATTAACAGTTAAACTAGTAATTTAACAAATGTTTACATTTCATAATGAAATCACTGAAATCTACTTTGCATTTTTACTAGCTAAATTGTAACAACGTTTTAAGATAAATACCTATATTTCTTGACAACCCAACTTTACGTCGTTGACTTACTTTACTGTCTCTTAATCCATCCAGCTTCTATAATTCCATCACTTTGATGAATTTTGTTCAATTTTCTGTAGTAATTCTCCTTTCTGCAGTTTTAATTCTTAACAATGTAAATCTGAAAGAAAAATGACCTTACATTTACCCTAACTCCTTTGAATTTCACTCTTTTTTGGTGTAGCTTGGCATTAATTACAACAATTAATGTGCCTAAGGCTTCGGCTTTCTATTTTAGCGTTTTGGTTTTAAACTTTTGTTCATTAGTCTATTTATGCATACATCTCATTTTTCTTTTATCTTTCTTTATATGTTATTCTTTGTATGTCCCCTTTGTATCTTTTCAACATACAAACCCTTATGCAATGAGTCATACACCATGTTATTTCCCTTTTCCTTTATATCTATGTTTGTATCTTCAATTTGTATATCGCAATGTATGTTGGCTTATATAAGTGCATATACAAATGACCCATACAAACCCCTTTTACCTGTTATCTCCTGTAGATGTCTTTTATTTCTTTATATATCAGAGATGTATATTATTAACATACAAGTGCCCCAAACATACAAAGACTTTCCTTTATTTAACTTCTTTTTTGAATCCGTCTTGCATCTTTTGTTTGTATCCTTTCTTGTATGTTGGCTTGTATATCGGAAATGTATATTGTTAACATACAAGCCTGAGATGCAAGTTGCAGGACCCACTTTACTTTCCACTTGTATTTCAATGATACGGCAATACTTGTATCTATTCCTAGATACAAGTCTCGATATATGCAAACTCTTTTGTATCTTTCCTTCAGACTTCTCATCTTTTATAAACCACAGTACATAACTCTTCATCTCCACACATGTATATAAAATGAAATGCATCTTTCAATATGCATTAAGGTATGATGCAGTACTTATATCAGATTTTAATTCTTTTTGACTTCTGCATTGTATGTATATTGAAAGGTATAACCCAAAGCATACAACATACAAACCACGAAACATACATTGATAAAACCAAATTTCATATTCTCTTCAAGTCCGTGATATGTATATCACCTTGTATCTTTCTCTTCGCCACACATACAACCTGATATACAAACCATGGACTTAACCAATTATCCATTTTATCTCTTAATCCCGTTGGGTCCGATTTGTATGTAAAGCATAAAAATGTTAGCAATATGCATACAAATACCGTGATGTAATAAACCTAACCACTTTATGTGACTACGAAAACGACTCCACATACAAATGACCTTGTACATGCAACATACAAACCTTCATATTATGCATTTTACCAAAAAACACACATATCTTGCAGAATATTAAGAATTTTGAAATCATTCGAAAAGCAACCCCTATTCATTTTTGACAAAGAACTCACCCCTATTATATTCTAGTACTTAATGCTATTTTTCTTTATTTTCAACAAGGTTTGTAATCTTTTACTTCCTTTTCCCTTTTACCACCAAGCAAGCCCACACCCAAGCAATAAGCCACAGCCACAACATGGTCCTCATTTTGCTAAGAAGTAAAATAGGGCGTGTTGTGAGCACCACAAAAGAACTTAGCCATTTTTAGGGTTTCAAGCAAGGAAGTAGGGAAAAATGCATGGGGGTTCCACTAGGATGTAATCCACATGCCTCACCTATATCTTAAAGTTTGTTGATTAGCTTTGGAGATCCATAGCTTCTATTCAAAAAGTAGTAATCTCCATCATGTGTTTATTTTCTATTGCATTTTGAATTTGGGGAGTATAAAATTAAAATTTTTGTTTCTATTGTAATGTTTGAGGGTATTTATTCCCCTTTTGTTGTTCGAGGTAGTTTAGTGGTTGAATAATGAAAATAATTGGAAAAAGACATACCAAAGTGCCCCAATGTTTGACATGTGTAATGGGCTTGTTGCTTATTGTTTTAATGTGATTATTTAAAGAGAAGAATATCTACCAAATCTTGTCACTCATTAAAATTAAAACCATTTAAAAAGTATGCAAACAGATAGATTAGGAAAGCAAGGAAGGAAGTAGATTTTATGGCATACCTATAGCAGATAATATTGAAATAAAGGCTATCAATTGTATCACTTGTTTAGTAGGAAAGAGAGATCTAGCCTAAAGGATTAAACTAGGTCAAAACCCTCTTCTATTAAACATTAGAACACAAACTGAGCTTGGCTACTACCCATGGAGGAGTGCCAAACTACAGGGGTTATGTTCTTTTGTTGTATAGAGGAGCATTGACCAAATTCAATCAAGATCTAGAAAGAAAACTAGGACAAATGACTAAATCTTAAATGACAAAGATCTACTAATAACTAACTGTCAAAAACAAATATTAGAAATCCAAAAGTACAACAGAGATCAGGAAGTGGAGAAGAACCTGGATCCAGATTTAGAGGCACCAAAGACTAGGGTGCTTGGGTGCCCTAGACCCTAATTAGGGTTTAGCATAATCTCTGAGTTTCACCAAACCTGTACCTACAAACCCTTTCTTCTTCTTGAATCTTGTCTTGGGAAACTTGTATCTTCAACCTGCACACAAAAAGAGAGGAAAAGGTTGTGTTGTGTATAAGGGCTTGACTTAGTCAAACCCTATGTTGGTGTTTCCACCTCCACTACAGTGATGATTAGATCCAAGAGTGCATGCCCTAGGAGGGAAGAGGCAAGATCAATCAATATATGATGAAAGTATGAATGACAATGATGAAGATAACCACAAGATGTAAGAACCTTATTTGGAGTAGATGCTTAAGATCATGCACCAACCAAGAGAGTGATAGAGAAGGATTGAGACTTCCTTCAAGACCTACAAACAAACTTCACAACATCCATGAGTAGCTAGCATTTCCAAGCATGAAGAGTACTTTAGCATAGAAGATCAAACATGTGAGCAAACTCTAATTTTGTATTAGGCATCGTAGTGTGAATGAATTGTAAAACTCCTTTATATATACTTTCCCACTCACAAATGATGAATAAAACAAAATGGGGCCGACATGTACATACTAGGGTGGTGTTCTAAGCTAACACCATAAAAGAGGGGCTAAAGGACCCATTTGGGACCAGGGCACTTGTTTGCCCTAGTCCATTAGCCCTACAAACTCGAGGGAGTGTCTAATGTCATGGGCTTAGGTCAATCCTAAGTTTATTCTATCAGGTTAATTCATTGGGATCAAGATTTTATCGTTTAATGTTCAAAAAGGTGTTAAAATAGGTATTGATTAAGAAAGGTAAACATTTTAGGTACAACCGGGTGCTAAACTATGTGTAAAATGCTAGTGTACAAATTTTGGTCCACAATATTTAGCCCCCACTTTAGCGTGGGTATGAACTTACGTTCAAGCACACACTAAAGGAAGGAGAAGACATATTTCAAACTTGAAAACATAGAAGTCAAAGAATTTCACCAAGTTGTGGACTATAAGTAGCCCCTAAGCTCAGGATCCTAAGGTTGCAAACACATAAAAAATGAGATTTTAAAACACGCAAGATATTGTAATATAATTCACACATACATGGAGTACTAAAAACATACATAGGAATACACACAAGAGACATGAAATACACAAAGGTATTACACGCCATTCATAATGCATACATGCTTGACACAAAGCATACACATAAGGCACAAAGTATACATGAAAAATAGATGGAAAACATGATGAAGACATACAAGGCACATGGAGTCATTAAGAGAATACAAGTTAAAACAAGAAACAAATATAGAAACAAACATAAGAACAAACACCCAAGGCACATGACTCTGACGATAGCTTGCTTTGTTGCTAGGGGTCATATGAAAAGAAGTGCACTTCATGGATCGCACACTAGTATGGACCACTAAATTACTAGGTGACCATGACAAGTCACATGAAGCACATGGGATAGCCAACTTCATTGCGCTAGGTGGCTCATGGACCAAAACAGAAACATCACAGGCTAGTGAGGACCGTCGAATCATTAGGTGAGTTCCATGCCAACCATAATAAACAAGTATGTAACCAAAAAGAGCATAGCATGATGTATGCCCCCACCTTAAAGTGATTGCTAACTCCAATCAAGGAGCAATTGCTTTAAGGTAGATCAAATCACAAGATAGGAACGAGAGATTTTTAGAACCACATGCCCATAATATATGTGTTCCCAAAAACTACATCATAATAAGGGGTTGTCCCCACAAGAGGCAAGCTGAGGTGAGGTAAAGCTACAAGCATGATACATAATGGCTTGTAGTCATGGTATGACACCGAGCATAGAAACAAGGTGCCACATAAATCAAAACATACAAGAAACAAGTTATACTAAGTAATAACACAAAGGGATCTACCTAACTGGCATCAGTATATGAATGGTTGTATAATATGAGATATCTCAAGACTATATATATATATATATTTGGAACTATCATCATCCACTAGCTAGTAGAACTATGGAGACAAAGGAAGAAATATCACGTGAAATCAAATAAAAACACTTTGGGTCAACAAGGGAGAATGCCAAAGCATCCTATGCCTTGCTTCGTCACCAAAGGAAACAACAACAATGCAACTTACAACATATAGAAGAATTATGATACAAATAGAGAGAAGGTCACAACAAATTTTAGTCCCTTTGTATCCTCGCACCTACACGGGTGACAAGGATCATCCAAAGAGAGCTTAACAACACCACAACATAAATAAAGTATCAAGCAACATATTATGAGGGAAAACAATCACATGCACTCATAACATGGTAAAGAAATAAGGTACTCCACTTGTGAGTCAACCTAAAGCAAATCCTCCTCCTAATCTTGCTCATCACCAATTTGGATAGGTGGAAAAGATGCAAAAGGAACTATAGAAAGTGAGGTATAAGGAACAAGAGTCATACCTAAATCATTATTATCTTCAGATTCACTATCAGAATATAGTACAATAGGTTCCATAGCGGTTTGTGAAGCTTTAACCTTCTCTATAGGAGATGAAACACTAGTAGATGTCTCTTTTGCATTCATCAGTGATAAACACTTGTGAGGAGGGGGATTCTCCTCTCCTACGGCAAGGCAAGCCATAACGTGACGATGCTTCTTTCTTTCTCTCACAATTTTCTTTCTCTTAGCTTTATTTGTGATGTTTGTGAGGGGAACCATAGTGTCTTCCAACATGGGTTCCTTTTCTTCCTTTTCTTCAAGAACATTAGAAGAAATAGGAGGAACTTCCAAAGACTAGGAGACCATAGGGGAAGGGTTCTGTTGATGGTGGTTTTAGCACACAACAACACAGGTGTGATTGTTGGTATCACATCTCTCTTGAAAAAGGTATCCTATCCAAGATAGGACTACCCCAAAGATAATATAGCTAGGTCTTATCTTGCTTGGAATGAATCAGTGATATGTCTAGCTGTGCCAACAAAGGGTCTTACATAAAATGTAGGGTTTATAGAATATGACAGTAGTATGTATGCAGAAACTCTATGATATTCTCAATAGCTTTGAGATTTGTTTGCTGCTATGAAACCTAAATCTAACAACTTGATGCAAATAAAATGCAAAAGAAAAAGGAGAAGGAGAAGGGATAAGAGATCCTAAGTGACAATCACAATGAGGTAAAATGTTGTAGTTAGACAAATACTTTCAATAAACCATTCTATGTTTCACCAAGATAGAAAACCCACAATGTTGCAAGAAATGATGCAATCTTCAAAGGATTCTTATGATTTTCAAATTGCATTCACTCATTAAACACTCAGACAATGGCACAACTAAACTAGTAGAGTGCAACCAAACTATGTTCAATGATAGGGCCTAGGGTAACTATATATAGCAACTTACCATCAGCAAGCACTAATATTATAGACCAAAGCATTCATCAGATATCTTAACATTTCCCCATCATTGCAAAAGCACAACTAATTAAATTCAGATTGATATGAACCATGAAAACCAAAGAGGACAACACAAGAACACAAATTCCTAGCAACCTACAAAACTTGCTTTATATTGATCACAATTTGGTAGAGTCTCAGCAATTCAATATCTAATCTTACTTACAAATGAGAGAAAAGGATGGCCCTTTTATAGACAAGGCACCATACCAAGTTTTTCAATGGACAGTGGAGGTTAACTTGACACCAACAGTCTAGATTACATAGCATTTAATGAGATACATCAGTTTATTACATTTTTATAGGAAAAAGACAAAATACAGTTTGAAAATACATTGAATCTAGACAAAATGGATACCCATTTGGTTGTACATGATGAAAAGTTAATTTTCAAGGCCTAATAAAGCCAAAATAGAGTCACATGACACTTGAAAACTTGAACTGATGTGAATTCATGGGATTCCAAGTGTTGAATGGACCAAAAGGAGTATGTGGCACTTTATTAGTGAAGATATATCCAACTGGATGGTTGCTGGACTGATTCTTGATGACTAGACTGCTGAGATAGTTGTATGCATGTCTTGGCCATTAGACTGGATCTGCAGGAACAACAATGAAATAAACTTGATCTTGTATGTTTTTTAGCTCTTGTAGCTCATCTCCATCATCTTGGACATCATATTGACTTCCTTTTAATGTGTAGCAGTGATTTGGTTGATAGAATGTCGATTCTGCGTCTCTAGGTCAGCAGGGTACCTCTATATGTTCACACTTCCAAGGTGGCTCCAATTAACTCCTTTGTCCTCCAAGACCTACAATTCACAAGACCAAGCATCAATTTCATCATAAACAAGTAATTTTCTATCAATTTTGATCAAAACATGTCTATTTGCAGTCATGGATCAGTCAAAAATAACCCATTGTCAATGTCACTTTCTTATAGACAACTTCATAAATCCAGTGATTTTCACATGATTTTCTGCATTTTTTTACCATTTTTGAGTACCCATTTGGCCAATATATTGATCTAGGAAGTTTTTACAGTCATTAGAATCCATTTAGGGACTTTTATTTTATGTTTTTCTAGCCTTTTCTACAAAAATCAGGATTTTTGGGGGTTACGAACTTTTCATGTGCGCATTAATTCTCATAAAACGTGCCAAAAATCCACACAAACTTGGTAAAATGTTCATCATGATGTGAAAAATAGATATACAATTCAAATCCATCAAAAAAATCCAATTTGCTCCTTGAAAAACTCAATTTTTGGCCCAAAATACCAAAAAGCGCTGATTCTAGGGGCCACTGACTTAGCGCTGATTTTGCTTCCAATTGACCTAGCGGGGATTTCACCTCCAACTAACCTTGTGTGGATTTTGGCTTCAATTGACCTTGCACATATTTGGGCTTCATCCGACCTTGCGCGGATTTGGGTCCGAACGACTAAAATGATGCTTCATGCGGTCAGTCAATTCACTTTTTAGCTCAGGTATGTTGGCTCTGTTTTTAGCACAAAGTGTGTTGGCAGGGATTTTGGTGTCGACCGACTTAGTGGTAGTGTGGAAGGAAGTCGGTTGGAGGTAATTTTAGTGCTAAGGTTGGCAGATGATGATTTTCGCGCAAGGGTCGGTGAGGAGGGTTTTTAGTGCTAGAAGTTGGTAGTGACTATTTTTAGCGCAAAGTTAGTATATTGAATTTTTAGCGCTAAGGTCGGTAAGGGCTATTTTTGGTGCAAAGTGTAGTTGGGTTCATTTTTAGCGCCAGATTTTGAATTTCCTAGGGTGAAAGTATATTTAAAAATATACTTTAAATATTTTTAAATATACTTTTAGGATGTTTGAGAAAGGTTCCAGATTCATAGGATTTCATATGTAGATTCTAGAATTTTGAGGTTCTACCAGATTTCAGACTTAGCCAAATCAGGGCTTCAGGACCATGTGACAGAATGAAGGTATATGAACCCCTTAGTGAAATCTTGTAGAGTTAGGCATGATTTTGCAATTCTAAGACCTAGAAACTAGGAATTTCAACATGACACATCCTGCAGAAGTGATTTCAAGGACAATATCTAGTGATGTAGGATTTTTGAGCAAAAAACAACACCCAATTTCAATGCGGAAGACAAGAAATGGCTATTTCTTAAGCACAAGACCACTCAAGACACTTCCACATTGGTGTAGGAGCACCCCTTCCTCATGTTAAATTAGCTATGGGAGAAGCCTAAAGTCTTGATAGGTTGCTAAGTTTTATGCATTCTAATGCATCAAATGTAATAAGGTCTGTTTGACCAAAGACTTACTATTTTTAGGTTGTGTCTATTTGGACACCTGTCGATTTGTAATGACAGGCTGTTAGTTAGTTGTGAGTTTGTTAGTTAGTTGTGTCTCCCAGCTGCTAGGAATACAGTCAGTACTACTGTTGGCATGTTAATAAATAGCTCAGCTCAGATTGATTGGAGAGAGAGCAGAAAATAGAGACATAGTCTGATATTTGTGATTTGAGCAAAAGTCGTGAATTGTAAACTTCGGAGGCATTATAATAGAGATTCTATTTTGCGTTCAATTCATGTTGTTTAATCGATTTGTTAGGTTGCAGCTGGGATGGATTTTTCCCATTCCACCGGTTGATTACTTTATAATTAGTGGAATGGCTGTATATAATAGTTTAGGTTTTCCTTTTCTGTTTCTATATGTTTTTGTTTTCGCAGGATTGAGAATTTAGGGCATGCTAAGATGAACCCTAGCATCCTCATGTGCTAGGTTATTAAATTGAGAGGAAACTGTTTGATGGTGAAGAAATAGTTCTGAGAAGTTACGTAGGTGTTTACTGTGCAGATCGGTGCCGCAGATAGATAAAGAGTTCTATGCTTGAACCATCTATAAGGGTTCAAGGGTCCCATGGTTCAATCGACGTCATGGGTCAAATGATACAAGCAGCGCAGCGGCTAAAGTTGTTAGAGATGGGCCTTTGGTTGAACCTTTGAACCGGTTCAACAGTCCAGAGGGTTCAATGGTTCAACGGACCATTGGGAACAAAAGTTTCATGGAATAGCAAAGGTGGTGGAAGATTAGAATCGATCATTGAACCACCCATTGAACCACCCATTGAACCAGTTCAATGGTTCAATGGTTCAGCGAACCTGACGGTTCAGTGACAGTGCTGACTCAATTGTTCAATGAACCTGGCAGTTCAGCGACAGCGCCAGCTCAATGGTTTGAAGAACCATAGGTTCAATGGTTCAGTCAACCAGTGTTTTGATAAGTGCAGCGGTTCAGGGATTCAACCACAACATCAGTGCTATGTTTTAAACAACCTCCATTGATCTATGGTTTTCTACCACCTGTTTCGATATTGTTTGGGATTAGTTTGCTGAACGCTCCTCATCATATTAGTATCAGAGCCCGAAAAGATTTGGGCAACAAGTCAAGTTGAGGACTTGCAGGATTGTTGGTGTTTTGTCTGTGAATGTTTATGTCAGACAAAGAAAGCAAGACAGAGGCAGAGAGGATGCCTCCTAAGAGTATGTTGCAGGACGCCATCAAGAAGTTGATCAAGGAGATGCTTGAATCCAAGCTGGGAGCATTTAAGTAGACTAAAAGAAAAGATAGAGAAGATGAAAGTGACAGTGAGGAGGTTAATACAGAAATTGGGGAAACCAGTAAAAAAGCAGAAGAAAAACCAGCTGACCAGAGGGCATTCTTAAATGCACTGAAGTCATTCAATAGGGACATCATCGATGGGTTACCTATGTATAGTGGAAGCATGGAAGCGGAGGAGGTGATTGACTGGATTGAGGCATTGAACAATCACTTCAAATACAAAGAAGTCCCTAACGATAAGAGGGTCAAGTTGGCAAAAGCAAGGTTGCAGGGATCTGCTCTTGCATGGTGGAATTATGTACAAGGAGAACGAGTCAAGGAGGGCAAAAATATGATAACCTCCTGGGAAAGGATGAAGATCAAACTCAGAGCACAGTTCTTACTCCTGGACTATGATGTACAGATGTATAAGAAGTTGCAGAATCTCAGACAGAGAGATCTTGATGTGAATGCATATACACAGGAGTTTCACAAACTCAGTCTCAGGTCAAAAAGATAAGAAGAAGAATCAGAGAAGGTGGCCAGGTATTTGAATGGCCTAAGGATGAACATCCAAGATGAGATCAACATCTTAGCACCAGAAACAGTGAATAAGTGTTTCCAAATGGCCTTACGGGGCTGAAGAAAAGATAAAGAGGAAGAATGAGCAGAATCAAAGAGGTAGAGGTGGAAAGAATTTTAGAGGCAGAGACAGTTTTGGAGGAAGAAGTCCTAACCAGAGGCCTAGTGATGAGTCCATCCAAGAAGGGCAAGTTGGGGACTCAAGTAGCAGAGGAGGCTACCGAGGAAGAAGGCCTAATGGAAGAGGTGGGACAAATGGATTAGGTAGAGGATCCAAATTCTCCAATATGAGATGTTATAACTGCAATCAGATAGGGCACCCGACATACAAGTGTCCCGAGAAGGCCTCAAATTCTCATGGTGGTGAGAAGAGAACCACTTTGACACAAGAAGATGTAGGGAGTGTGACATCTCCTAAAGTTAATTTACCATCAGAAATAGGAGAAAATCTGATGCTCAAGAGGACGTTGCTCAAGGAACCAGCACAGACGGAACCAACACAAAGAAAGGCTTTATTTCGAATCAACTGCAAGATCCAAGGTTTGTAAGGTCATTATTGATTCTGGTTCTACTGATAATATTATATCTTTGGAAGTAGTGAATAAGTTGAATTTAGTAAAGATACCCCATAATAGTCCGTGTAAAGTCAGTTGGTTGAATAAGGGGCAGCATGTGCTCATCAACAAACAAGCATGGGTTGAATTTAGTATCAAGGGGTATAGACAAGATTCTGTGTGACATCCTTCCAATGGATGCTTGGCATTTTCTGCTGGGCAGGCCATGGTAGTTTGACAGAAAGGCTCATCATGATGGGGAAAAGAATGCTTACTCATTTCAAAAAGATGGTGTGACTTATAGGATACAGTCATTGGTAGAAGAGGATCCACCACATGTAGGATCTAGTGTAATGTTGGTAGGAGAAAAAGAATTCATGGATACGCTAAAGGAAGGTGATGGAGTAGGTTTTGCTTTGATTGTGAAGCCCAAGGAAAAGAAAACAAGTATGCGAGAAGTAGGACCTAAGGAGGTCAGAGATCTGCTTGAGAGTTATAAAGGAGTGGTTACAATAGACCTACCGGATTCCCTACCACCAATCAGAGATATTAGCCATCAGATAGATCTAATACCAGGAGGAGTACTTCTGAATAAGGCAGCATATAAAATGACCCCTCAATAGAATGAGGAGATAGCCAGACAGGTTCAGGAGCTTTTAGATAAGGGACTAATAAGGAAGAGTTTGAGTCCATGTGCAGTCCCCACCGTTTTAGCACCCAAGAAAGATGGGAAATGGCGATTGTGTACTGATTCCAAGGAAATAAATAGGATAACCATTAGATATAGGTTTCCTATTCCTAGAATAGAAGATCTTATGGATTGTTTGGGAGGAGCTACCTATTTCTCTAAAATAGATTTCAAGAGTGGGTACCATCAGATAAGGATAAGAGAAGCGGATGAGTGGAAGACAACTTTCAAAACTAATGAAGGACTGTATGAGTGGCTTGTGATGCCGTTTGGTCTTTCAAATGACCCTAGTACCTTTATGAGGTTAATGAATGAGGTATTGCAGGAATTCATAGGCAAGTTTGTGGTAGTCTACCTTAATGATATTTTGGTATTCAGCAAGAGTAAGGAAGAGCATTTGAAACATCTAGAGACAGTCTTGAAGAGGCTGCAGGATCAAAAATTACTGATAAATTTGAAAAAGTGTGACTTCATGAAACAAGAATTGGTGTACCTAGGTTTTGTCATCTCTAAGGGTGATTTGAAAATGGATCCTTCCAAGGTTGAGGCTATTTTGAATTGGCCTACACCCAGGATAGCAGGAGAAGTTAGAAGCTTCCATGGGCTGGCCACATTCTATAGGAAATTCATTAAGAATTATAGTGACATTTGTGCACCTATATTGGAAACCATCAAAGGTGGAGGTAAGACAAAGTTTGTTTGGACACAAGAGGCAGGTAGAAGCTTTGAGAATCTAAAACAAAAAGTTGCTAAATTCCTTGTTTTAGTGTTACTTGATTTCAATAAGGTTTTCACAATTGAATGTGATGCAAGTGGGTTGGCCATAAGAGCAGTATTGAGTCAAGAAGGCAGACCAATAGCCTTTTTCAGTGAAAAGTTAAATGAAGCCAAGAAGAAATACTCCTCTTATGATTTAGAATTGTATGCTATGGTCCAAGCTCTGAAAAAGTGGAGGCACTACTTGCTTCCTAAAGAATTTATTGTGTATATAGATAACCATGCTCTCAGTTTTCTAAATGGGCAAGAAAAACTCAATCATAGACACATGAAATGGGTGGAGAATCTTCAAGCATACACTTTCAATATTAAACATAAGAAGGGCATAACAAATAAGGTTGCTGATGCTTTAAGCAGAAGGGTGTTAACTGTGCAAGAAGTGCAGCTACAAGGCATGGGTGTTGAGTCACTCAAAGGATTGTACGATGAGGACCAAGATTTCCAAGAAATTTACAGAGTATGCAGTGAGTTTGCCAATACTTTCCACAACGAGTTTTCAGATTACACATTGCAGGATGGACTTTTGTTTAAAGGTAGTCAACTATGTGTTCCAAAATGTTCAATGCGGGATAACATAATGAAGGAAAAACATAGTGGTGGTTTAGGTGGACATTTCGGGCTCAATAAGAATTTAAACCTTGTTAGAAGATTTTACTTTTGGCCAAGGATGCAATCTAATATCAGAAAATTTGTTGAGAGTTGTATGATTTGCCAGAGAGCAAAAGGAGTCTCAACCAATGCTAGCTTGTACCAACCTTTACCCATACCAAACAGACCTTGGGATAGTTTGAGTATGGATTTTGAAGTAGGATTGCCCAAGACAAAGACAGGATGTGATAGTGTGTTTGTTGTGGTAGACCGATTCAGCAAAATGGCACACTTTATTCCTTGCAAGACAACTAATGATGCCAGTTACATTGGAGGTTTGTTCTTTAAAGAAATTGTTAGAATTCATGGATTGCCCTTGCGTATTGTCTCTGACATGGACAGCAAATTTGTGGGACATTTCTGGAGAACTTTATGGAAAAGATTGGGCACAAATCTATCTTTTAGTTTGGCCTATCATCCTTAGACTGATGGACAAATTGAGGTTGTGAATAGGTCATTAGGTAATCTGTTGAGATGTTTAACAAAAGAACATGGCAGTAGTTGGGATGTGATACTTCCACAAGCTGAGTGTGCCTATAATGATTCTACAAATAGGAGTACAGGTTTAAGTCCTTTTGAAATTGTTTATGGTAGTCATCCTAGAGGAGTTTTTGAATTGAGAGATGTTCTAGGATTGGACAAAAGGACTGGACATGCTGATTCATTTGCAGAGGCTATGAAAGAAATCCAACAACATGTCTGAGATGCTCTACAATAGAATAGTCAAAAGGTCAAGGCTCGAGTGGATCAAAGAAGAAGAGAAGTACAATATCAATTAGGTGATATGGTCATGGTTCACCTCAACAAAAATAGACTGCCTAAAGGACAACACAACAAGTTAATGATGAAGAAAATTGGACCTTGTCAAATTCTAGAAAAATATGGTTCTAATGCTTATAAGATTGAACTCCTTGAAGATATTGCTCTTTCCCCTATCTTTAATGTTGCTAATTTGACATTATACAGGAATCCTAATACAGGTGCAGCTACAGCTGATTCTGTTCCAAATAGTGCAGAGTGGGTGCAACAATTACCATCTAAGGACCCATCTACAATGGAATGCATTTTGGATAGCAGGATAGCCAAAAAGACCTGAAATCAGGCATATTTTGAGCATTTGGTCAAATGGCAAGGACTTCCCGACTCTGAAGCAACCTGGATGTTGGAAGAAGACATCAAAAAGCAGGGTGGTGATTTACAACAGTTAATCTCTAAGAGGACTTGAGACAAATTTCACTTGGGGAGTATGGTGCAAGAGCACCCCTTCCTCACGTTAAATTAGCTATGGGAGAAGCCTAAAGTCTTGATAGGTTGCTAAGTTTTATGCATTCTAATGCATCAAATGTAATAAGGTCTGTTTGACCAAAGACTTACTATTTTTAGGTTGTGTCTGTTTGGACACCTGTTGATCTGTAATGATAGGCTGTTAGTTAGTTGTGAGTTTGTTAGTTAGTTGTGTCTCCCAGCTGCTTAGAGTATCTCCCAGCTACTGGGAATATAGTCAGTACTACTGTTGGCATGTTAATAAATAGCTCAGCTTAGATCGACTAGAGAGAGAGCAGAAAATAGAGACAGTCTGATATTTGTGATTTGAGCAAAAGTCGTGAATTGTAAACTCTGGAGGCATTATAACAGAGATTCTATTTTGCGTTCAATTCGTGTTGTTTAATTAATTTTTTGGTTTGTAGCTGGGATAGATTTTTCCCATTCCACCGGTTGATTACTCTGTAATCGGTGGAATGGCTATATATAATAGTTTAGGTTTTCCTTTTCTATTTCTGTATGTTTTTGTTTTCACAGGATTGAGAATTTACGGCATGCTAAGATGAACCCTAGCATCCTCATGTGCTAGGTTATTAAATTGAGAGGAAACTATTCGATGGTGAAGAAATTGTTCTGAGAAGTTGAGCAGGTGTTTACTATGCAGATCGGTGCTGCAGACAGATAAAGAGTTCTATGCTTGAACCATCTGTAAGGGTTCAAGGCCCCATGGTTCAATCGGCGTCGTGGGTCAAATGATGCAAGTAGCGCAGTGACCAAAGTTGTCAGAGATGGGCCTTTGGTTGAACCTTTGAACTAGTACAATGGTTCAGAGGGTTCAACGGTTCAACAGACCGTTGGGAACAAAAGTTCCATGGAATAGCAAAGGTGGTGGAAGATTAGAATCGATCGTTGAACCACCCATTGAACCGGTTCAATAGTTCAATGGTTCAACGAACCTGGCGGTTCAGCGACAACGCCGGCTCAATAGTTCAATGAACCTGACGGTTCAGCAATAGCGCTGACTCAATGGTTTGAAGATCCATAGGTTCAACGGTTCATTCAACCAGTGTTTCGATAAGTGCAGCGGTTCAGGGATTCAACCACAGCATCATTGCTATGTTTTAAATAGCCTCCGTTGATCCGTAGTTTTCCACCACCTGTTTTGACATTGTTTGGGATTAGTTTACTGAACGCTCCTCATCACACATCAATCATGAAAGACATCAAATGACTCCAAACATGCAAAATACCCAAATCTATAACAAATCATGCATTCTAAGCACAAATTCACCTTCTCATCATCATAAGGCAAAAAGGTCAAGACTTCAATTCAAAGCGAAAAAGGGGGTCTCCATTTATCAAAATGGGGCATGTGTGTATGGCACAACAAATGGCGACTTTGCTAGGAAATGCTCTAGAGCATTTCTAAGATAAACTTTCAGTTTGAACCTAGAATCTCTGTGTTTCCCACATATTAAATGAAAAAGCATGATATCCTATCAAAGAATGCAAGATCACTGACTAGTGCAACCATCCACATCCTGAAAACCTGAGAGTGTGCAATTGCGTTCATTCCCATCTCTTAGTAACTAAGTTCATCCAAGATCCTTTGCGGCAAGTTACGAAGTTGGAATCATTCTACCATCAAGAAATGCTCAAATGTTGAGATATGATGAGCCTTACAGGAAGTAAACAACATATTTTCTCATAGTATTTTTGATGCAATAGTAATTGATGATAATAATCTTCTGATCAATATTTTTTATGAGAATTTTCAATTGATAGTTCTCTTCTCTGATACACTGTAATGGGTCTGGTGTTGAAAAACACCTTTTACTTTTACCCAATATAGGCTAGCAACACATAGTGTCACCTGCTATCTCTTATGGATTAATAGTACATGTGGTAGAATAGGAATCAAACCATTTCACTTAACCCAAGATCACTTAGACTTGCTTAGCTACTTCAGGATCATTTAAAGTGTGAGAGATATATGGTTAGAAAATACTCCAGGCCCACCAACTAATGACTCCTTTCCAATGGACAGACATCATACTCCCTGGTCTAACAGTAGAACCCATAGGAAGACCTAAACAGAAACCTTGGCTTCTCAAAGAAATATTCCGAATTACTTACCGAGCAAGGAAGCATTTGCAGGTCCACATAACTGCCACCACATTCTAGAAACAAGAACCCCACACAAAAGAAAGCATAACAAGCAAAAGCAAAGAAAACAAGCAACTAACCTAAACAAAGAAAACTAATCTAACCAAAGTAAAATGGGTAGAAAGCAACAACTAACAACTAACAGCCAAGGAAAAGCAAAAATAGAAAGCAGAAACTAAACTAAACAACAAGAAACTAACTAAAACCTAACTAGAAACAAGCAAGACTAGGTACAAAGATCTTGGACAGCAGGTATTTACACTACCCCATGACTTATTTCTCAAGACATGCAGAGCTAACAAGGTGTAGGTCAGTGTCCTAATTTTGGCAAATTCATCTTTGTACTCTGAAAAGTGAGGTAGAGGCATTCTAGGTTCATGTTCAGAGTACCAATTATGCAGGATCAGCAATTGGGGGAGCTCATTAGTGACGGCCGATAACAACTCCAACTCCTCTGTTCAAACCCTAGCACATGGAGATGCCAGACCGTCTACTATGCACAACCCTCAGTCTGGAACATCTGCATCGCCGAACAATGAAAAAAATAGGAAACAAACAAGTATGGTACAATGAAGCCATTCCATTGATTTCGACAGAAATCTCACCAGTGGAATGCTTTACATTGACATTTTGTAGCAATAGAAGTATAGAAAGGAAAAGGAATCTACAGCTATGCAATTTTTAATTATAGAGAATGGAAAACAAATTGACGAAACATAATAGTTTGATTTCTCCTTGACACAATGCACGATTACATTCACACAATTACATTCAATCTCCTCTTCGATTTGATTACAATATCTAATGCCTCTATGCATTTGATTCATTTCTCTGGGATTTATAAGCTTGCCCCGAGGAACACCAACCCATTCCAAGTGGCTGGGAGACCGATTCCAAGCAGCTGGGAGACCAACTATCTAACCACTAACAATTTGACAAAAGCAAACTAAATACTTGGGGCTTACAAAGTTTGTTCTAGGTCTAGATACAAATAGAAATGACATGCATTGGTCAAATAGACCTTATTACAAAACAAAACATGATTTTCTAAACAAACATGAATTTAAATGCCTCACAGAGGCCACCTTGTGTTAGGTGCTCCTGCAGCATACACCCCACCTAGAAAAGCACTCATGTCCCATGAGTTGAGGCTGTGTCTTGCACCACCATTATCCTCTGCTGCCTTATGCCTTCCCCATGATCTCTAGACTGCAACTTGCTTCCATGGGATCAAAAACTCATGCCTAGCATTGTAGGCTCTACTCACACATTGCCATGAGTGAGTGCTTGCAACCAAACCCATACTTTGCTCACCATTCTTCCTTACTGTCATCTCTACTTGAACACCTGCATTCCAAACCTTGTTTGATGCTACTTGTACTATTGCTATGGTAGAATGTGATGGTTTTCAAACTCTTATTGGCTTTAGAGGACAAACAATGGTCCCTACAATGATAATATCTTTTTCATTCCAATCAACTTGTGGCTACCTGTAGACCTACTCTTTTACCCTCTGTTGATCCATCTCAGACATCACCATCTGATCTCCATCATTCAAAACTGAAACCACCTTCAAACTTTGACCTGTGGTAACCCCACTCCTTGAGACATCCTCAACTATCCTTGTCTCTTCTTCATTGATCTTCACAAACTCTTTCTTACCCATCAAAATGACCTTGGCTGCCTTCTTTGCTTCAGCATCCTCCTACAATGGTGTCATCACATAAGTCTTTCCATCCTTCTTAATGGTGTATGTGTTAGAATATCCATCATACAATGCTTTCCTATCAAATTACCATGGCCTACCTAAAAGTAGGTGACAACACTCCATGGGAAAAATGTCACATAAAATTCTCTCCTTATATTCTCCAATCGAGAAATCAACATATGCTTGCTCATCTACCAAAAGTGATTGACTATCACTTACCCAAGATGCTCTGTAAGGAGTTTGATGAGGAATCCTTTCTATGTTCAATTTATCCACCATTTCCCTAGACACCATATTATCTGTTGAACCAAAACCTATGACTACCTTGCATATTTTACCTTTGCTTTTGCAATTGATCCTAAAAAGAGCTCTCCTCTGTGATGGTTTAGTCTGCACTAGTTCTTTGAGCAACATCCTCTTGATCATCAGATTTTCTCCCACTTATGATGTCAAATTCACTTTGGAAGATGTCACACTCCCTGCATCCTCTTGAGTCAATGTGGTTCTTCTCTCATTGCCATGATAAGTTGAGGCCTTCTCTAGACACTTATAAGCTAGGTGCCCTAACTGATTGCAGCTATAACATCTCATGTTGGAGAACTTGGATTCTCTCCCTGATCCATTTGTCCCACCTCTTTCATTTGGCCTTCTTCTATAGTAGCTTCCTCTACTACTTGAGTCTCCAACTTGCTTGTCTTGGCTAGACTCACCACTAGGCCTCTGGTTAGGATTTCTGCCTCCAAAACTACCTCTAAAATTTCTATCACCTCTTCCTTTACTTTGCTGCTCACCTTTCCTCTTCAACTTCTCTTCAGCTCTTAATGGTACTTGAAAGCATTTTTCCATGGTTTCAGGGGTAAATAAACTTATCTCATCTTGAATATTGATCCTCAGACCATTTAGGTACCTTTCTACCTTGGCTTTTTCGTCCTTCGTGTACCCACAACAAAGAGTGTATTTGTGAAACTCCTCAGTGTAAGTAGCTACATCCATATCTTTTTGCTTGAGGTTCTACATATTCTTATAAATCTACACCTCGTAGTCAGATGGAAGGAAATGAGACTTGATCTTCTCTAGCATTCTACTCCATGAAGATATCATTCTCTTTCCATTCTTTACCCTTTCTCCTTGGGTGTAATTCCACCATGTAAGTGCAGCACCTTTGAGTTTAGTTTTTGCAAACTGAACTCTCTTACTTTCAGGAACTTCTTTGTACTCAAAGTAGTTGTTTAGAGCCTCAATCCACTCCATGACTTCATCAACATTCATCTTTCCACTAAACATGGGGATATCTATCCAAGCCTCTGAAGAGTCCTTGCCAATAGCCTTAATGGCTTCCAGGAATTACTTTTGTTTAGCCGGTATCACTGCCTCTTCTTGTTCCTCTTGTTCCTCTTTCTCTTCTTCTCCATCTGAACCTTCCTCTATCCTTTTTCCTATCTTTATTGCCTTCAATTCAGCTTGGAGGGCTTCCTTGACTCCAATATTGATCATCTCCTCCATCTTCTTGAATTTCTTGACCACTTCAGTGGTCATCCCCTTTGGAGGCATATCGCTAGCCTCTCCTTCACTTTCTTTGTCTAACATAAACATTCACAGACAATGCCAACACTTCTACAAATCCTCAATTTGACTACAACACAATGCTCAATTAGTTGTCCATCCTACACACTGCTTCACAGACCCATTCCTCTCGTCCAATAGTAGATCCTAGAGATGCACTACCACTCTCTCTCGCAGTGGCCTCACTCTGCACCCTCTTCCAGCTAAACCTCTATTGGTGAATGGTCACGATAGGCCTCATCATCGTCTACCCACACACTACAGGAAACCTATTCCTTCTCGCAAATAGATGGCATTAGTAACACTTCATCTACCTTCTCAGTGACAAAAATCAAAATACACAACTACCTAGACCTTTTGCTTGCTCAGACACCAATATGATGGGAAGCCTTAGTCGGTAACACTTACTTCCTCTTTGCTCAGGCCGACAGTCAGTTCAACCATCACCAAACTCTCATCGCTCTGAGCAAGAAATGTTTCGTCGATGGCCTCTGTCTCACCGATAATAGCTCCAAATCCTCCGATCAAACCCTAGCACATGGAGATGCCATGCCGTCTACTGTGCACAACCCTCAGTCTAGAACATCTACACCGCCGAACAATGAAACAAAATAGGAAGCAAACGAGTATGGTACAATGAAGCCATTCCATTGATTTCGACAGAAATCTCACCAGTGGAATGCTTCACATTGACATTTTGCAACAACGAAAGTACATAAAGGAAAAGGAATCTACAACTATGCAATTTGTAATTTTAGAGAATGAAAAACAAATTGACGACATAGAATAGTTTGATTTCTCCTTGACACAATGCACAATTACATTCACACAATTACATTCAATCTCCTCTTCGATCTGATTACAATATCTAATGCCTCTATGCATTTGATTCATTTCTCTAATGTTTATAAGCTTGCCTTGAGGAACACCAACCCATTCCAAGTGGCTGGGAGACCGATTCCAAGTGGTTGGGAGAAAACTAACCAATTCCAATCGGCTGGGAGACCAACCGTCTAACCACTAACAATTTGACTAAAGCAAACTAAATACTTGGGGCTTACAAAGTTTGTTCTAGGTCTAGATACAAACAGAAATGACATGCATTGGTCGAATAGACGTTATTACAACACAAAACCTAATTTTCTAAACAAATATGAATTTAAATGCCTCACAGAGGCCGCCTTGTGTTAGGTGCTCCTACACCAGTTAGGACCATGGTCAATCCAAATGCAAGTTGTCTTACCTAAATCACCATAATCAAATTGATAATTGGAACTGAGTGGAGAGAGGGAAGATACAAGCTGATTTGTAGTACCATCAGTTGGGCATGTAAGTTCATCACCTTGCTACATTGTACCAAATACCTTCTCATCTTTGGGAGGTTTCATCACCTTGTTGCATTGTACCAAATACCTTCTCATCTTTGGGAGCTCTCAACTCGTGTTTGGCCATATCCTATTTTGGAGCACTGAATGCTACAGTAACTTCCCAAGCAAACAGGAAGTCTGGACAACTTTCTTCAGAATGTGGATCATCTGGATGAACTTTGCAATCAAGGAAACGTCTGTTATATGCAGTGAATTCCCATGTAGCAGCATATCTTTACTGATTGTTGATGTGATTAGGAAATCCAAATCAAGGTAAAAATATAAACCAAATGCATGCAAAACAAGAAGTTATACCTTGATATGAAGACCTGATCTCATAAGGGTGAAGGAGCTTGCACCCAAATGCTCCAAAATATACCCTAGATACTCAAAGAGATGTGAAATGCTCTCAAGCTTACAAATGCAACTCAAGAAATTACTTAGCCCAAGGGATATTCTGGCATGGTAACATTACTTAGAAACTAGATGTCCAAATGGCTTGGAGGATGTTGTATTTATAGGCATTTTGGAGAGATATTGATCCAATGGTTGAGATTGATTTGGGAGATCAATGGTGGAGGATGAAGATGATGTGGAGGGCCTAAATTTCATCTTAGAAAATGGAGGGCTAAGAATAAAGATGAATTTTATATTCATCTTGGAAAAGGGGTGAATTAAATGAGGTTGGGTGAGATGGATTATTTGTGAATTAAAAATTCACATGGGGAATTGTAAAATGAATTAAAAATTCATTTGGGGAAGAGTGAATATTAATGAGTTATCACATGTGTAAGGGGTGTAAGAGGTGTAAGAGGTATTAAATGAGGATTATGACACGTGTATAAAAAATTAATTTATATGAGATATATTTCAATTTTTTATTTATGGGATGTGAGGAGGAGTGTTAATCAAGGTTTGACCATTTTAATTAGGGTGATTAGCCTAATTAATATGGCTGAAAAAAATTAGGGAATGGGTTAATGGGAGGTTAAGATCAATTAAATAAGGTTTTATTTAATAAATCATAAGGCTAGGATGCTATAGGCTAGGGTAGACAATTAAATAATAACTATTTAATTACCTAGGGTAGGGATAGGTTAATTAATAGGTTGAATTAATTAGTTAAACTTGATTTAACTAATTAATTGGTTTTAGTGACAAGGGAGAAATTAACCAAATAAAATATTGCATATTTATTTAATTAATTGGCTAAAGTTGAACTATTGAATTAATAAAATTAATTCAATTGTTGGGGATAGAATGAAGAAAAATTGGGTGATGGAGGGATAATTAATTAATTAAATAAAAATTTAATTAATTGTTTATGGAGGAAATAGGTATGTTTAGGGAGGTCGGAAGTCGATTTGATGATGAAGACCTTTTTAGGTATCTACATTTGCCCCTCTTTGACATGGCGTCGGGACCTAGTAGGGAGGTGGCATCAAGTCAAAGAAATAAAAAATGCCCCAGTTGCTAGGAAGGAATGGAATGGGTGAGGGATGCTCCCTTGAGAGGTCAATGAAAAAATAAAAAAGTTTTTTCAGGCGAACTCTCGAAAGGACATGACGGGAGTGAAAGTTGGATAGAGTATGGAAAAAGAAGATGATAGGAAGAAAAATGGAGGAAAAAGGTTGTGATCTGCACCGTGGAGGGGAAAAAGTGTGTGGAAGGATGACATGGCTTACTATATTTAGAATAGTGGGACCTACATTTCTGAGCATTTCTGATCATATGGCTGGGCACTGGAGGCTGGACCCCAGGTAGGGCCTAACCCTAGCTTTATCAATTTTTGATTTTATCCCATTTTTTTTGCTTTGGGGAGTTGGGGTTTCTATTTTGGCACTATTGCAAGATCGCACGGCGCTAAAGGGGAGTAGATTAGCACAATCCTCTGGATTAGCGCTATCAGCTAGGGTAAAGCAGGGACGGATTGACGCCATATGTTTATCGTTTTGGCGCCATCCCCTGTATTAGCGCCATGTAGAAATGTGGTAGCGCCATGATTAGAAATGGCACAAAATGTGGTCTGTTATGGCGCCAAAATATTTATGGCTTTCAACAATAGAAGAAAGGGTGGATTTTGGAAAAAGATAGGTAGGTTTTTGACTAGGAAACTATGGATATAGGATACAAGGTCATTTATAGTGTCCTCGTAGGAGCGACGTGTGCTGGCTATGATGGTGTTATTTGATTAGCTCGACGATGCCACCTGGGCTCGACTGGCGAGGTTAGGGCTTTTGACAACTGCATCGATGCCAGTTCTGCAAGCTCATAGAGCTTTGATTATGGCTGTTGTAGAGTGGTATCAGCTAGAGACTTGTTCATTTTTGCTTCCTACTAGCGAGATCACCATCACTCTTGAGGATTGTTATCGCATCCTCAAGCTACTGATTCATGGTCATTAGGTGACATATGACACGAGGAGGGGACAAAGGGCCTTAGTTAGAGTATTTGGTTATGATCACATTATTTTGTCAGCGGATAGGAGGGAGATGAGCTATGAGGGGACACTGGCGGCCAGTGCAAATCACTTTGCTTTATTCCTATGTGCATTGGTCAGTGGCGTGGTGATGCCAGATAGGAGAGGCAAGGGATTCCTAGTTGGATGGGGAGAGGTCATTGAGGGGATGGTCTGACATGAGATAGTGTATGCTTGGGGACTAGTGATGTTAGCACATCTTTATCATGAGATGCATACAGTTGTTTATCATCGTGATTCAACTCTATCAGCCGAAGTTACTTTGCTTCATGTATGGATCTAGGAGCATATTCCGATCACTCAGCTGAGATGTGGGTACTATCATCATCAGTTTGAGGCTTTTTTTTCTTGTATTGAGATGTCGAGTATACATACACCAGGTAGGTTTGATATTGGAGATGGGTTTTGGATGACGTCATTTGGGTTACCTAGCGACCATACATCAGAGTGGAGCCCTGGCCAGATGACGATGTTCACATGCCTTACACATTCTAGTAGCACTACCTGATAGGTTGGGGGAACCACACTATGTACCTACCATCATGAGTTATACGGTAGTTTGGGCTACAACAGGACGTTCCGCAGCTGATGGCAATTTTTGCATGGACCCGTCGAGATGCTTGTTATTGGCCTGCAGCCATATAGCCCTGGGTTGCTCTAGAGGATTTTATGGCTTTGGAGCCATTGATGTGGGATTGGCAAAGTGTGGTTAGAGATACAGGCACTACTCTTACCTATGAGACATGGTGGCAGATATGGTAGCCTACATGGTTCACAGACCCTGCAGAGGAGGTAGTCCCCCTAGAGGAGGCAGCAACATCAGGGGATGAGGAGTCAGAGGAGGATGGAGATGATCATTCTAATGGAGATGATTTCTTAGAGGAGGGAGAGGAGATTATTGCAGATTATCTTGTCGAGGTTGGAGGGGATGGGGAGGGGAGGGAGATTGGGAGAGATGGGGAGCCGATGGATGTGTTGGCAACAACAAGAACTAGACAGGTCAGGCTCAGGGGAGAGGGGTAGGTAGGTGGTAGATCATAGTTGCCCTAGTAGTAGGTGCGACATGGGGTACCTATGCAGTAGGTACCTATTGAGTAGGTTCAAATTGGAGTGGTGCTGAGGCAGGGAGTACCTCGACAGTGTGGGGAATAGTCAAGGATAGGTAGAGATGTTCTACCCCCACCATAGGTATCGCATTAGTAGCAGGACATCAGGCTTTTGGTTTAGAGGTGGGCACTTCAATGGCAGGTGGAGGTTTAGGGCCTCAAGGGTCCTCATCTCATCAATGACCTCAGAGTGGATAGGAGGAGGAGATTGAGACTGTGGGGACAGATTGCTAGCTTGCAAGAGGCTTTACAGAGTCGTGATGCGGAGTTAGTGTAGTTGTGAGGCACAGTTGCACTTTTAGATAGTACAGATGGACAGGTGGGTGCACTGCGGGCACAGTTAGCCTAGGCACATGGTGAGATAGCCATTTTGACAGGAGAGCAGGATGCTGCACTTTTGAGAGCTTAGCAGGCGGAGGATATGGTGGCTAGTTTATAGGCTTCGGGTGCCAGTATGGGCCCAGTTTTGACACTGATGTAGACATAGTTGTCTCAGGTACAGGGACAACTGTTAGAGGCTAGAGGATGGTTAGATTATTATCAGGGTGTCTATCAAGCGGTAGTGCCTGTAGAGTAGTGTGTATCAAGCTACAGTCAGCTCAGTGGATCTAGGATGTCTAGGTCACATAGATCTAGATCAATTTAGTCTGTTCAGCAGCCGATGGGTCCCCCATCACATGTGCTCCAATAGGCTACATAGGTACAGGTTCAGTCACAACCACAGGCAGGACCACAGTCACAGCCATAGCTACCACCATGACTAGGATCCCCTACCGAGTCAGAGAGAGGCTCCACTATTTAGGGTTGATAGTTGTATCATTTTGGCCCTTGGAGGCATTGTATCATGACATATTTTTTTTTATGCATATACATGAGTGATGTACATTTTTGCGATGATGATATATGAGATGATGCTTTTTTGATGGCCTATATGTTTGTTTATGATGCTTTTATATGATTATGATGATGCTTATGTTGATGGATGCAGTATGCTTTATGTCTTATGCATATTGTGATGATGTGATGATTTTATGAGATGCTATGGACGTGTTGTGTTTATGCGATGTATTATGTTGATGTTATGGATGTACCTATTGATGTAATATGATGGATGTAATGATGGTTTACATATTTTGATATATGCATGTTTGTGATTTATGGATTATGATGTAGAATGCAAATAAATGTTCAGATTAATAAACATTTATTATGGATGTAAAATGTAATGAAATGGAAATGTATGCTTATCTTAATAAACACATGTTATGCATGGAAATATGAATATGCAACTAGATTGTTATGGAATGAAAACTAAATGATTGTGGAATGCAATGGAATGGTTATAAAATGATTATAAAATGTAAACTAAATGATTATAAAATGCACCTAAATGATTATGAAATGCAAACTAGATGATTATGTGAGATGAAATGCAATGATTATAAAATACAAACTAAATGATCATAAAATGCACCTAAATGATTATGAAATGCAAACTAGATGATTATGTGAGATGCAATGTAATGATTATAAAATGCACCTAAATGATTATGAAATGCAAACTAGATGATTATGAAATGCAAACTAGATGATTATGTGAGATGCAATGTAATGATTAAGTCTTGATACACATGATGTTCTTTGTTTAAACCTTGGTGGTGGGGCTTAGTGATAGGGGAATAGGTGGGGAGAGGATAAGGGTTGATGGATTGGGTATGACTATGATTGGTTATGGCTAGATTGGGGAGGGGGTGGGGTGGGAGATGAGGAAATTGTTAGGTCATAAGACACCACGTCATTGAAAGGGGATTTACTTTGGCTTAGGATGTGTTAGGTGAGAGTGGGATTAATGAGAGGATTTGGGAGAGGGAGGTTAAGCTAGGGGATTACGAAATCTAGGCCTAGATAGTATAGTTGAATAAATGATTAGCAGGATGATTTGAGCTAGTAACAGTAGTTGCATAACATTAATTCAGAACATTTCTTAGTTTATTATAGAAATGTAGGATGCCTTCCACAAAGGTATGAGATGATCTAAGTGTTGATGTGTATATCCCACGATTGCATGGACTAGACCCACAAACAATAGGTTGATGTCATGGATTTCCAAGGTAGTATAACCTTGCCTAGCCAAGGAAGGGGACTCATAGCCATTGATACTCATAGTACATATAAGGTATTGCTTCCTGTATATGTAAATGAGGTACAACATGCTAGAACCAACCCTGGCTTCAAAATATGAATAATATCCTTGAAGTTAAAGAAAGCAACCCACAAGCACAACATACAAAAGCACTTACCATTTCCACTCTAGGTGTCGTCCTCTATTGACCATGATATGATGAGATCAAGGTAGCTTTGAAATTGACCTAGAGAGAGACAAGGAGATAAAAATCAATAATAAAAAAGACCAACAAAAAGATACAAATAGCCATTGTGTGCTCTTGCCAAGATTAGTGTTGATACGATGATAGATTCTTGTCCATTGTAGGAACGATATATCCTAGGATGCAAATCAGTTGGATGTTGTTGAATAATTTTTGGAAGATGGGCAAAAGTATAGTCAGGCCATGTGTTGACTTATAGTTGGTATGTTGATGGATGGTTTTTGCGTTAGGGACCATGTTTCAAGCGTATACCTAGTGTGTGTATCATTTGTTGGGTCCAGCAAGCTCAGTGAATGGGGACCATCCAAACGGGTTGGATGGGTGCATCTTATATACCTGAGTACTGGATACTTCCTTCATTTTCTAGATTGCCTACATACCGTATGTCCACGGGATCAAGGTACTTTCAAGATGCAGGTGAGACGAATATGTAGTTCTGGCAAGACTTGATGATGTGGGAATGGTTTAGGATGGGTGTGTTGTTGAGGTTTGATGGATGTTGATGGTCGCGAGTTGCAACGAGTACTATTATGGATCAATGTATGGGGGTGATTTGTAGTGAATCATACAAAGGATCTTTGGATTTTGGTGATTTTTCTATTATTTTTAGATTTTGTGATTTTTCTGTTGTTTTTGGATTTTGTGATTTTCTATTGTTTTTAGATTTTTTGATTTTCTATTGTTTTTGGATTTTGTGATTTTCTATTATTTTTGAATTTTGTGATTTTCTATTGTTTTTGGATTTTTGGATTTTCTATTGTTTTTAGATTTTTGGATTTTCTATTGTTTTTGGATTGTGTGATTTTCTATTATTTTTGGATTTTGGATTTTCTATTGTTTTTGGATTTTTTTATTTTCTATTGTTTTTGGATTTTGTGATTTTTAGCTGTACAAAAGGAAGCTTACAAGGATCCCTATACTGCGATTATAGCCTTGGGTGGGGAGATGCGAGATGGGTGACTGATGTTTCTAGATTCCAAGCCATGGAAGGCAATTTTGGCGTGGAGTGTTTGTGATGGAGAAAGGACTTATGAGATGGTGGAATTGGCCACTACACATGGAGCCTGAGACAGGTTTTCACCATGGTACCAATCGAAGGCGTCATTGAAGTTATTTTCACCATTGGAAGTCTTTATTTTACTTGGGTTTTTCTTGATTTTGACTTTTTTAATTTTTTGGTTTTTTGATTGGGGTACTCGATGGGTTATGCGTAGAATTTCTTCAGGTGTAGAATGTTCATAGGCTCATCCAGAGGCTACCCCTCAGGTATTGCAAGCTGGTATGCTCCTGATCCATAGTTGGCTGTGATGACATAAGGCCCTAGCCAATTGGGCTCAAATTTTCCTTTCTTAGGGCACTCCTACAAGTTTTTCTGGTTTTCCATAAGGACAAGGTCACCTACTTTAAATTTTTGGTTCTTGATTTTCTTGTGATAGCTTCTTCTGAGGTGATTTTGATAGGCCTGCAGGTGGTTCAATGCATCCGAACATTTCTCATCTAGTAATTCTAGCTCATGCAACCTTGCGACTCAGTATTCTTCCTCATTGATTATATTTTGCAGAGATACTCTTAGGGATGGGAGCTTGACCTCAATAGGTAAAATGGCTTCAGATCTGAATACAAGGGAATATGAAGTGGCTTCTGTGGGGGTACATATGCTTGTGTGCTATGCCCATAGGACAGGATTGAGCTGGAGGTGCCAGTCACGGCCGACTTCATTAACCGTCTTCTTTAAAATGTGAAGGATGGTTTTATTTGAAGCTTCTGCTTGACCATTTCCTTAAGGGTAATATGGAGTGGAGAAGTGGTGTTGGATTTGGAATTTTTCACACAAAGTGCAAACTTCCTAGTTCTTGAATGGTGTTCCATTGTCGGTGATAATGGAATGAGGGATACCATAACAACATATGATATAATGGAGGATGAACTTGGATATCTGTGTTCTAGTGGTGAAGGTGAGTGGTATTGCTTCCACCCACTTAGTGAAGTATTCGGTAGCTATGATGATGAATTTATGACCATTGGATGATGGTGGATGGATTTTACCTACGAGGTCAAGTCCCCATTGTGAGAAAGGCCACGGTGTCGTGATTAGTTGCAATTCTTGTGCTGGTGTGTGAATGAGATCTCCATGTTGTTGACATGGCAGGCATTTTTTTACAAACCGGTAGGCATCTCGTTCCATGGTTGGCCAATAGTATCCGGTCCTTAGGATCTTTTTAGCGAGAGTAGGCCCACTTGAATGTGCCCCATAGATGCCTTCATGTACCTCTTGCAAGGCCGCTTTAGCCTCCCTAGAGTCTAAACATCATAAAAGCATGCCATCGAGACTCCTTTTGTATAGGGTATCTCCTACGAGGGTGAAGCGGGAGGCTCAACGGATGAAAGTTTTTCATTGTGAGGTAGATAGGTTAGGAGGGGTGATGTTATCATGGAGATATAGATAAGTTTCTTGATACCATGGGGATAAAGGACTAATGACTTTGCACACTAGCTCTGATTGGGGAACATCATATGCTGGAATAGGGAGCTCTTCTATCAGGAACTCACACTTCTCGCTATCTTTCTTCATGTCAACCAGGGATCCAATGGTGGCCATGGCATCTGCAACTTTGTTGTTTAGCCTTGGGATTTGTTCAAAGTGGATGTCATCAAAATAGCCTTTAAAGTCATTGACCATCTTTTTATAAGGTAGGAGTTTATCATCCTTAGTCTTGTACTCATTGTTTACTTGCCAGATGACCAGTTGGGAGTCTCCATACACTATCATCTTCTCAATCCTCCATTTGATTACCATTCAGAGACCTATGATAAGGGCCTCATACTCTGCCACGTTATTGGTACACAGAAATGTAATTTTGAATGAATTGGGGATGGTGTCACCTTGAGGGGTAACAAACAAGATGCTTTCCCCCGAGCCTCTGTGTGTATATGACCCATCAAAGTACATTTTCCATGTTTCTATTGCCAGTTCTATTGTCAAGATGGTTTCGTTAGGGAACTCTACCAATGTAGGTTATTCTACAGGAATGGGTGCTTCAGCTCACTGATCAGCGATAACTTGTCCTTTGATAGCCTTTCTCTTGGTATATTCAATGTCAAATTCACTGAGGATCATGACCCATTTTTTCATTCTCCCAGTAAAAGTAGCTTTGTTTAGCAGATATTTTAGTTAGTCAATCTTGGCGATGAGCTTAGTTTTGTTATTGAGCATGTAGTGTCTTAATTTTTGTGAAGTAAAGACTAGGGCTAGACATGTTCATTCAATTGGTGTATAGTTTAGCTCGTAGGATATCAAGGTGCGACTGATGTAATATATGGCTCTTTCCTTCCCTTGCTCATCGTGTTGTGCTAATAAGGCTCCAATAGATGTTTCTGTTGCTGAGATGTATAATAGCTAGGTATTCTTGTTGGGAATTAAGGTGTCTCAACCTTGGTAATTCTCTACATTTGTAATGTTTGTATTTATTATTTAATTTCCTATGTTATAAATAATTGGAAATTCCATATTGTCATGTGGGATGTGGCATGGTGATGTGTCAATCCTACATGGATTATGACAACTTGTTATTTTGTCCTCACCTGAGGAGATAGGCATCCCACTTAGTGGTAGGAATATTCTTCCATGTGTTGGCATCTTCTATGTTGTATAAGGAATGTTTGACTGAAATAGTTATGATGAATTCCTATGATGAATCTATGACATGTAAGAGTCAGAAATAGAAGGTTGTAAGACAGGAGATGACATGTGTCATGAAGCATCTTTGAAGAAGGCATATTTGGGTGCCCCAAGGTGGAATATGACATGTAAGAGAATATGCTATTTATAGCATGTGTATGATAGATTCTCTTACAGCTAGAAGTTGTAACCGCTATGACAGATTCTATGATGGTCATAAGTGCTGTAAGAGCATCTGTCATAGCCCATTTTGGAAATAGGTGACCTCTTTGGGATGGGAGCTATGGACAAGTGTCAGGCACTTTCTACAATGTTGACCAAGTGTCCCTAGGCGTGGGTTTTGGTCCAAGATGCCATGTTGGACGCCCATTCCAAGAAAGGTCCAATATTGCCTTGTATTTCCTATATGTACAGGTGCTTGGAGATGGAGGTTGTATCACAGGTTTACAGGTACTGTTATGCTACTAGATTGACTCTAGACACGAGTGTCAAAGACCATTTAAGCTTACATTGCAAGTGTATTGTAAACATTCTTTCAAATTTGTTAATACATTGTACAGGTTTTTGAGTGGGGTTTTTCACCTGATAAGGGTTTTCCCCACCGTAAATCTTTGTCTCTCTTATTCTATCTTCTTTCTGGCTCTTGTGTTTTGCTGCTATATCTCATGTTAATGGTTTAACATCACTGTAATAGTTAGGATAAATTTGAATTTGCATAGACCTCTCCTCAATAGATTAGTGTAGGAAGCATTTCTGCACACCTAGCTTCCTTTCAGTTGGTATTAGAGCTTGATCACCTTTCATCCTAGTTGTTGGGTAGGGGTTTTTTGAGCTAATCTTAGGTTTAGTGGGAGTTTGTGTAGAGCATTCTGTATCTTATTACAACAAGGAGATGGCAGGCACATCAGGAAGGTTTGAAGTAGAGAAGTTCAATGGTAGTAATTTTGAGCTGTGGAAGCTCAAAATGGAAGACATGTTATTTGACTAAGACCTTTGGGAAAGTGTGAATGGAACTAAACCAGCTACAATGACACAAGATGAGTGGGATCTCAAGGATCAGAAGGCTAAGGGTCTCATAAGACTTAGTCTTATTGATTCTATGTTGTTAAATGTCCATGAGGAGACTACTGTAAAACTCCTTTGGAAGAAGTTGGGGGATGTGTATCAAGCCAAATCCCTAGTCAATAAAATTTTCCTGAGAAAGAAGTTGTATTCTCTTTGAATGGAGGATGGAGGATTCGTTGCTGAGCATATGAATGCCTTTAACATGTTGGTTGCACAATTGACATCTATTGGTGTAAAAATGGAGGAGGAGGATCGGTGTATGACCTTGATTTGTTCTCTGCCGGACTCATGGGATCATCTTGTCATGGAAATCGGAAGCACCACATCCACATTCAAAATGGAAGAAGTGGTTTCTTCACTGTTGTCTGAAGAGATGCGGAGAAAGTCTTCTGAGGCAGCCAAAGAGGCTCTTGTAGTTCGTGGAAGACCCAAGGAGAAAGGGAAGAAGAAGGACAAGAAAGTTGAGAAGGGTAGATCCAAATCCCATGGGAGATCCAAATCTCCTGGAACATCCAATGCTCTTTGTTAGAACTGTGGCAAGACCGGGCATTTCTGAAAGGAATGCAAAGAGGAGAAGAAGAAAAAGAAGAAAGCTCCTGATTCAGATTCTGACAAATCACAAGATGAAGGTGATGCTTTCATCACAACCTTGGCAACCCATGCATCTAATGATGTGTGGCTAATCAACTCTAGTGCATCATTCCACATGACCTCACATTGAGACTGGTTCACTAAGTATGAGGAGTTCGATGGTGGAAAGGTGTATCTGGGTGATGACTCTCATTTGAAGATTGTTGGTCATGGAAGAGTCTCTATCTGATTCCCTGATGGTTGAGTGAAGGGGATCTCTAGGGTCCTACACATCCCAAGCTTAGCATGAAACCTGCTCTTTGTAAGTATGTTGAATGATGCAGGTGTGCAGGTTGTCTTTTTGAAAGAAGGATGCAAGATGACTAGAGGAGCTATGGTGCTTGCTAAGGGTACTAGGAGAGGTACTCTGTTTCAGCTGGAGGCATGCATTTGACAATGCAATAGTTGTTTTGACTCAAGGAAGAGGGTAGCAGTCACTTCATCCCCACCATTTGAATGGGCAGTGAAGAAATCTATTGTTTCTAGTCTTGATGGTTGTAATCATGCATTGGAAGTTTAACTTCCTGCAAAAAAGATAATGTTATGGCATAAGAGATTTGGCCACATTGGCGAGAAGGGTCTATGTACCCTAAAAAATAAGAACCTCGTTGAGGGGTTAGATGATTGTAATCTTGATTTTGACTTTTGCGAACATTGCATTTATGGAAAACAAAACTGTGTTCAGTTTTACTCAAGTTCTCATAAGTCTTCTGGTGTATTGGACCTTATTCATTCTGATGTGTTTGGTCCTATTAATGTTCCTTTGTTATCAAAATCTATATACTTTGTATCTTTTATAGATGATTACAGTAGAAGGACATGGATTTATTTTCTCAGAAGCAAATCTAAAGTCTATAGCAAGTTTAAGGAGTTTAAAGCCTTTGCTGAAAATCAGATTGGTAAAAAGATTACATGTTTGAGAACTGACAATGGTGGTGAGTTTTGTTCTACAAAATTTGATAAGTATTGCAAGGAACTTGGGATTGAAAGGCACAAGACAACTCCATATGCCTCGCAGCAAAATGGAGTTGCAGAGAGGATGAACAGGGCACTAATGGAGAAGGCTAGGAGTATGCTTAGTGGAGTTGGTCTAGAACAAAAGTTTTGGGCTGAATTTGTTTCCACTGCTTGCTATCTAGTGAATAGATCTCCTACATCAGCTCTTATTGGAAAGAGACCCATGGAGGTGTGGTCTGGTAGGAAGCCTTCAATAAGGCATCTTCATGTTTTTGGTTGTGAGGCATATGCACATGTGCCTATGGAGTAGTGGTCAAAGTTGGAGAACAAAGCTGTTAAGTGTATCTTCATCGGCTATGGTGTTGGTGTGAAAGGATACAAGCTTTGGGACCCTGTGACTGAAAAAGTGTTGTATAGTAGAAGTGTCATCTTCAGAGAGCTTACACCTTCTTCCACTGTTTTGCAGCCAGAAGAAAGAAAAAAGAAAGAGGATGTTGTTTAGTTTCCTCTCACCCTTGAGAAGACTGAACAAAAAGACAATGTTGGACCTGATGATGAGGAGATCTCTAGTAGCTTTGAGAGCTCAGATGAAGAAGCTAAACCTTAACCTCATCTCTTGAGGAGGTCTACACGGATAGGGAAGCAACTTGAAAGGTTTGGTTTTACATTGCTTGATTCTAGTTGTGCTTATGCTTTGCTTACTAATAGTGATGAACCTAGAACTGCATCAGAGGCTTTGGATATGAATGGTGCAGGTTCTTGGAAGGAGGCCATGGAGGAAGAAATAGCTTCTTTGGAAAAGAATCAAACTTGGGACTTGGTGCCTTTGCCTCCTGGATGGAAACCCATTGGATGCAAATGGGTGTTCAAGAAGAAGATTAGTGCAGATGGTAGTATTGAGAAGTATAGGGCCAGATTGGTTGCAAAGGGGTATTCATAAGTGGAGGGTATAGATTATGGTGAGATATTCTCTCCCATTGCAAAGATGACATCCATTTGATTCCTGTTGTCTCTCGCAGCAACTTATGACTTGGAGGTAGAACAGATGGATGTGAAGACAACTTTCCTTCATGGTGACTTGGAGGAAGAAATCTACATGTCACAGCCAGAGCATTACATGGTAAAAGGTAAAGAAAATTTGGTTTACAAATTTAAGAAGTCTTTGTATGGTTTGAAGCAATCCCCTAGGAGATGGTACTTGAAGTTTGATGCCTTTGTGTTGTGAATTAGATTTGTGAGATCAAAATCGGATCATCGTGTTTATTATAAGTTTGATGGTGATTGTATTCTCATTGTTGCACTATATGTTGATGATATGTTGCTCATTGGGAAGGGTAATAATATGATTTCTGATTTTAAATCTCAGTTGTCAGCTCAGTTTGAAATGAAAGATTTAGGGGCAGCTAGGTACATTCTAGGAATAGAAATCAGAAGAGACAGAACCAACAGAAAACTTTGGTTAAGCCAGAGTATGTATGTGGAGACCGTGTTGGACAGATTCAGCATGGGAGATTGTAGACCATTGTGTGGTCCCGTTTCCTTGGGGACAAAGTTGTCTATTGAGGATTGTCCAAAATCTCCTAGTGAGGTGGAGGACATGAGCAAAGTACCTTATGCTAGTGCTTTTGGCAATTTGATGTATGCTATGGTCTGCAAAAGACCAGACATTGCCTAAGAAGTGGGAGTTCTTAGTCGATTTATGGCTAATCTTGGACGGATTCATTGGGATGCAGTTAAGTGAGTGTTTAGATATTTGAGGGGTACTTCTGAGTATTCCATTTGCTATCATGGTAATGTTTCAGGACCTCTGCATTCTATTGATATTCATGGATTTGTGGATTCAGATTGGGCAGGTGACATTGACAGCAGGAGATCCACCAGTGCTTATGTTTTTACACTGTTTAGTGGTGCTATCAGTTGGATGAGTATGCAACAACCTATTGTTGCTTTGTCCACAATAGAAGCTTAGTATATGGCAGCAACTCATGCTTGTAAGGAAGCCATTTGGCTTAAGAGATTATGTTCTGATATTGGTGTTGATGCGGGTCAGATCACGATCAGTTGTGACAGTCAGAGTGCAATTTGCCTTGCAAACAATCCAACTTTCCATGCTAGAACCAAGCACATTGATGTTCAGTTTCACTTCGTGTGAGACATGGTTGAGGATGGAAAGGTAAATTTGGAGAAGGTAGATACTTTGAATAATGTTGTAGATGCATTGACGAAACTAGTGGGCACAGAGAAGTTTAAATGGTGTTCGGAGTCTATGGGCCTCTCGGCCTATAGCGGTTAAATCCTATTTTTCTATTGGCTCTTACAAGGTGTTTGACAAGTGGGAGAATGTTGGGAATTAAGGTGTCTCAACCTTGGTAATTCTCTACATTTGTAATGTTTGTATTTATTATTTAATTGCCTATGTTGTAAATAATTTGAAATTCCATATCGTCATGTTGTGGGATGTGGCACGGTGATGTGTCAATCCTACATGGATTATGACAACTTGTTATTTTATCCCACTTAGTGGTAGGCATATTCTACCATGTGTCGGCATCTTTTATGTTGTGTAAAGAATGTTTGACTGAAACAGTTATGACGGATTCCTATGATGAATCTATGACATGTAAGAGTCAGAAATAGAAGGTTGTAAGACAAGAGATGACATATGTCATGAAGCATCTTTGGAGAAGGCATATTTGGGTACCCCAAGGTGGAATATGACATGTTGTAAGAGAATATGCTATTTATAGCATGTGTATGACAGATTCTCTTACAGCTATAAGTTGTAACCACTATGACAGATTCTATGATAGTCGTAAGTGTCGTAAGAGCATCTGTCATAGCCCATTTTGGAAATAGGTGACCTCTTTGGGATGGGAGCTATGGACAAGTGTCAGGCACATTCTATAATGTTGACTAAGTGTCCCTAGGCATGGGTTTTGGTCCAAGATGCCATGTTGGATGCCCATTCCAAGAAAGGTCCAATATTGCCTTATATTTCCTATATATATAGGTTCTTGGAGATGGAGTTTGTATCACAGGTTTATAGGTACTGTTATGCTGCCGAATTGACTCCAGAAATGAGTGTCGAAGACCATTGAAGCTTTCATTGCCAGTGTATTGTAAACATTCTTTCAAATTTGTTAATACATTGTTCAGGTTTCTGAGTGTGGGGTTTGTCACCTGATAAGGGTTTTCCCCACCGTAAATCTTTGTCTCTCTTCTTCTGTCTTCTTTCTGGCTCTTGTGTTTTGCTGCTATATCTCATGTTAATGGTTTAACATTGTTGTAATAGTTAGGATAAATTTGAATTTGCATACCCCTCTCCTCAATAGATTAGTGTAGGAAGCATTTCCACACACCTAGCTTCCTTTCATTTCTTTTAGCTGGTCGAAGGCAGCTTGCAATTGATTGTCCCAGACAAAAGCTATATTCTTTCTGAGTAGATGCTGGAAAGGTTGACATTTATCAGCAAGTTGAGAAATAAACTGACGAATGGACTGGAGTTTCCCTTGCAGACTTTGTAGTTGTTTTAGTGTCTTCAGAGGATGGCTTTGACTTTTGCAGGGTCTACCTCAATTCCCCTTCTGGAGACTATGTATCCCAAAAATTTTCCAGAGGTGACCCCAAAGACACATTTCTTTAGATTCAAGCAAACATTGTATCACTCCAGTCGGTTGAAGATCTTTGCTAATACATCCAGGTGTTCCTCCCTTGTCTTTGATTTTCCTAGCAAGTCATCCACATAGTCTTCCATGATGTGGTGGAAAAGATCATGGAAGATGAAAGTCACGGCTCGTTGATATGTGGCTCCGGCATTCTTCAGGCCAAAAGGCATTACCACCCAACGGTATGTCCCCCATGGACATATAAAGGCTATTTTATGTTGGCCCTCTTCTGTGATCCTGATTTGATTATATGCTGAAAAACCATCCATTAGGGATAACATCTCGTGTCCTGCCGTAAGATCCACCATCATGTCAATGTTTGGTAAAGGGAAGTCATCCTTTGGGCAGGCTTTGTTAAGGTCTCAGAAGTCAGTGCAACAATAGATTTGACCATCAAGTTTGGCTACTGGTACTAGGTTGGAAACCTACTCGGGATAATCAATTGGTCAGATGAACCCGACATCCAATAGTTTCTTCAATTCTACTTTGACTAGGAGGGCCACCTGAGGGTTCATTTTTCTTAGCTTTTGTTTCATTGGTTTTGCATCAGGTCATACTGCAAGGTGATGGATGACCAAAGTAGGATCGAGTCCTAGCATGTCTACATAAGTCCACACAAAATTGTGATTTCTGCATTTGAAAAAGGCTAAGAAGTTTTCCTGCTCTATTGCGTTGAGAGATTTTGCCCTGAAGGTGATTTTTGGCTCTTCTTCCATCCCAAGATTCATCTCTTGAGCTGGCTCCACTAGGACAGGTGATCTATCGGGATATACCTTCTCTATCTAAGGAATGCCCATGCTTCCATCTCTTAGCGCCTCATGGAGGTTTTCACTAGGAGATACATCCTTTATTTTTACTTTTTTGGGATCTGACACTGCCGCGGAGCAGTTTTCACCATCAGATCCATGTTTGATTTTTATATTTTTGTGACTCGAAGCAAGGGTTGTCTCCCTAAAATAGGCAACCATATCAAGTTCCATAACATATCTGGCTTTATGATCTCCCAGGGAGAAGTGATCTCTAACCCCCATCATTTCAGTGATTGCTTCATCATTTGGTGCTATGTCGAAGATGGGAGGTCCATGTTGGTCCCAATCTATGAGGTATGGGTATACAAGGGGTAAGTCATTGGATGAAGAGGTTAGGGTGGTGACTGTGTATATGGTACATATGGATGATTCAAAGAATTCAGTGAAGTCACTAAAGGAGTCTTGATGGCCCATTTTGTTGACATCATTGACTTCAAGGGAGACAGTAGCGACCTCGGCTAGGATACATTGCCAGTAGTGAGGATACGTTGTCATTGACCATATCCTAACCCTTGGGTGTAAGGATTTCTTGTTTCTTGGACTAGTTCTATGATCCCTTGTTCATGAAGGCTAATATCGCCTTATCCTTTATAGCCCATGTTTTTGACAATCTCTGACCCTTTGCCATAGATTTCTATTTGTATGGTGGGAGTTTCTTGCTCCATTTCTTCATCTTTATATAGCCATGACAATATGTATTTGAGCACATCTTGATAAAGGAGATGTTTCTTCTCAAAGGTAGGTGATGGTTTACATTTGATGACAACTGTGTTGGCTTCTTATTTCTTTGGGACACTAAACATTTTAGGGTTGGGTAATGTGCCTACACAAAAGGTACCATGTAGGTCGTATTCCCCACATCCCATGTCACTGAGCTTGATCTTGACCTCGGGCAGTGAAGGTGTTTGGGATGAAGTGGTGGCAATGTTGGTGGGGTTGATGTATGAAATGGATGTTGTGGGGTTAGATTGTGATAGCTTTGTTATACAGATAGAAGGTGTGGTCATGGCCTTCCAAGAAACTGCATAATTGGAAGGGGTGGGGGTCAACATAGATAGTTACTTCTGTGCCATTGTGAGGGAACTTTAGACATTAATGGAATGTAGAGGGGACTACTTGCATGGCATGGATCTACGATCGTCTAAGAAGAATGTTGTAAGGGAGATCAAGATCAAGGAACTGACATTTTGTTTCCATTGTCTTTTGTCCCACTTGAATAGGGAGCTTGATAGTACCCTTAGATAGTCGTTCAGTGTCATCATACCCTTTGATTGTTATGCATTCACTGGTGTCTACAACCACATCTGAGTATCCCAAGTATTTTAGTAATTTAAGAGTACACAGGTTTAGGCCATAGTCACCATCTATTAAGACTCTCTTGATGATATGCTTGTGGATGCAGACTTTGATGTGCAAGGCATCATTGTGTGAGTTCTCAGAAGCAGGAAGATCCTTTTCTGAGAAGGTGAGATGATCAGGTGAGGCAATATGGCCCACCATGGCTTGGAATTGATTCACATTCAGGTTGGTGGGAACTTGGGTTTCCAAGAGTGCTTTATCAAGGACTTCTTTATGGAGAGGTGACATGCAAAGCAGCTCAAGTATGGAGATTTGCACAGGGGTCTTCCCTAGATGTTCTAGGAGGTTGTATTTATTGGTAGGTGATGTATGCACAACTGGATGATTGGGTAGGGAGTCTAATGTAGATGAGGGCATTTGAATAGTGGTAGGGACTATGTGGATGGATATGTGGCCACGACGGGTTGTGATGATGCAATCAAGTGCTTGAGCCCAAATGGTGATTGTGTTGACATGGTTAGACAATGGTTCTATTCGCCCTACAATAGAGTCATAGGATGTGGGAGGTGAGGTGACATTGTAGGATTGATTAGATGATGAGGCCTTGTTATGATTGGGTAGTGGATCCTTGTAAGCTCCTAGATTAGCATTGGGTGATGGTTGGGTGCTTTGCTCAAGATTGACTTTATTCTGATCTATGAGGTCTTGTACACAATGCTTTAATTTCATGCAATCAGCCGTCTTATGGCCCATAATGTAGTGGTAGTTACAATAATCATTTTCATTATACAATACAGATTTGAGCTCACTCTCTTGGTGGGGATTAACAGGTGGGAGAGTTATCAAACCTTTCTTTAGACATCTATCAAGGATATCCTCGATTAGTTCCCCTAAAGGTGTGAATTGTCTTCAAGGTTTGTTTTGTTTAGATTGCCCCTTTAGGATATTTACATTGGCATAATATGTACTTGAGGGTGTTTGATTTTGTACATGTTGGATGGCCTTTACATTAGTGATACCATCATTCAAGGTGTTTTTGTTCTTTTCCCAAAACCATGACTTTTTGTTTGATTGCGTGTTGTTGTTGTTGTTTCTATAGGACTTGTTGTCATATAATTTGATCGAGCCCTTAGCGATAAGGGCCCTTTCTATGGTAGTACCTTTGTCAATGACTTCTTCAAATGTAGACGCACAAAGGATTTGTAGATGGAACCCTGTTTCTTGATTTAGGTTAGTCACAAACATGGTGACTAATTGCTTCTTAGGAATTGGCCAAGGGAGTTTGCTTGCTAAGCCTCTCCTCCTCTACAAGAAGGAAGTGAAGGATTCTCCACTCTTTTGTTTTGTATTGCAAAGGTCTGTCATAGATATTTCATATTCAAAATTATAGGAGAAATGATTGACAAATTTTTCTGTGAGCTCAGGGAAAGACCTAATGCCCGGGGGAAGATGTGCGAACCATTCAGCAGCTTGACCTCTGAGGCTACTTGGAAATAGTCTCATTAGATATGTATCGTTGTTTGAGACTTCTAAGAAAGCAAGGTAGAACTCCCTAAGATGATCCCTAGGGTCTCCCTTTCCCTTGTACTTGTCAAATTTAGGCGTTTCAAATTTTTAGGGAAAGGGGGCATGTACAGTGTTTGATCAAATGGATAGGGACAAATATCCTCAAAAGAATAATGTTTACATTTGCCCCCAGTTTGTATATCATCCACCTTTTGAATCAAGGCTTGAACAATGCTTGTTAGATCTAGGGTTGGTGGCGGTTGTGGTGTGTAGGTTTGCTGATTGATGAGATGTTGGAGATTGGGTGGGATTTGATGTTGGAGATTTTGGGAGATCGTGTTTTGATATTGTGGGGTGGTGTTTTGGTTATGTTGTGCGAGATATTATTGGTAAGCATGGATTTGTTGGAGAATATGAGGAGGTATTTGAGGATTGGGATTGTGTTGTGTTGATGATGTTACAGAATTTTGTAGATATGTGAGATTAGACGGGTTGACATTGGATGGGTTGGTCATGTTATAAGGTGGTTGTGAAAAGAATTGTCTCATGTAGGCTATGGTTTGAGGGTTGAGTGGAGGCACACTTGTGGAAGCACTTGCATGCGTGGGGTTCCCTTGGATGCCCAAGGTGATTTGTGGAACATAAGAGTTTATGTTAGTTATGGTAGCAGATGTGATGATGGGTTGGGAGGTGGTAGGATTGGAGACATTTGTGGAAATCGTAGATGTGGTAACATTAGAGTTTGTGGGGGTGGTAGATACGGTAGGAGTTGAGGTTTGAGAGATGGTAGGTTGGGTATTTGATGTAGATGGTTGAGAGGATGTGGTAAGATTGTTGTTAGAGGTGGATGGTTGGGACAATGTCATGTTGTGGGGTGGTTAGGCACCAATTTTGAGGAGGTAGTCAAGATATCTATTTGGATCCGACCTTAGGACTTTGTCAAGCATGTCCATGTTATCAGTGTCTTGTGTAAAGTTCAAGACATCTTGATCATCTTGGCTAATGGTGGTGACGTTTGGATGGGTGGTTGTGGTTGCAAGAAAAGGAAGGGATTTTCATTGGGATTATATGTCAGGATTTGAAAGAACGAAGGTAGGTTGTTGTTATTGGTGTTAGGCATCCTTATGCCCATATCTTGTCCAAAGTTTTCCATTGCTTAATTCTTCTTGTGTTGTGATCTAGTTATGGGCATGCAAGTGTATGGATTTGATTTTGAGGTGGATGAAAGGTGGATGGAGACCTTAGAGAATTCAGATTGATTTGTTGGACCCAAGGAGTATGTGGTGGTAGAATGGAGTAAAGGAAAAGATGAAAGGGTGATTGTAGTGTGATAAAGGAAAGATTTTCACTCCTAAGAGATGAGTCTCAAAAAAGTGTCAATCTAAGGATGAATGAGTAGATGATATTGATTTTTACAAAAATTTGGATCAAAACGATAGATGATATATGGAGTTTGCTTGAGGATGATTTGACAGAAGGGATTTTGATGTTGATTTGGAGGGTGAAACTTTTAGATGAACTAGATGTTTGGTATGAGAGATTAGGATGATGTTTTTGAAAAGGATTTGAATGTCAACAAATGAGCTTAAGTAAGATCTAGTTCCATGTTGCACAAATGGATGTTTCTCTTTGTTTGGGGTAGAATTATGACCTTACACAAAGAAGGATGATTATTTTACTTGAAAGGTTGACTAATGACTCTCCAAGAAAAATATGATGTAAAAGACAAAATCTAGATCTAGCTTTAGCTCAAGGATTAATGAGGTTTGGATGTTGGTTGATGGTTTTTTTGATGGGTGTTTGGATTTAGAAGATTTTGGATATGTTTTTAGTGGGAGAAGCGAAAGGATTTTGGGAATGATTGCTTGTAACAAGGATGTTTGTTTGGTCCAAAAGGTATGTAAAGATTAATGAGGATGAGTGGACATGGAATTGAGTGGATTATGGTATAGCGAGGGGTCTGATAATGATAATGATTAATTCTCTAAGGTCAAAATGAAGGTATGATTGGAAAATTTATAAGAAAATGGGTGGGGTATTGACAGATTTTTGGGAAGATGATTATGGATTATGGCCAGGCAGGTGCTAAAGATCACAATGGAATTTTTCCTAGTTTCAAGCAGGCCAGTCTACAAATAGCGCCAAACCACAAGTGAAATGGCACCAAAAACAGACAGAGATAGTGCTGAAACAGGTCAGTGTTGGTCGAGGCTTTGAAAAAGATAGGTTTTGATGGCAAATTTGGATTCGTATGGCTATGTAATTTAATCAAATAATTTTTGTTGTTTCTTGGCAAGTTTCTTGAAAGCACTTTAAGCACAATAACACACAATAACCAAGATTTTGTTTGTGAAAAGATGTAAGATGTTTAAACAAGCACTTTGTACAACCTAGGGCGAGGATATGACAATATTTGTTGAATCCCCTAGCTGCACTTATTCAAAGTGGGTAGCTCTAGGATCTTGGTAGCACTGGCTCCCCCTTATAGTGCACTCACTTCTCATGCATACCAAGATCCAGGTTTCCACAAAGGCTTATCCCTCACCAAACCTTAGGAGTGTCCCTGCTACCTTGGCTAAGAACCGCATGAATTGGGGCCGCTTCAAAGGTTACCCTTCTGCGTCAACAAATAGAAGGTTTTTGGCTCACTAAAACAAAGGTTCATAGTAAGTGCATTCGTTCAGGTGGCCATACATGCGGCAGTGCTACTCTCCATCATGGAGTCTCCCAGCCTTCAAGGGTTACACCTTGGAGGGTTTTGGGGGAGGTTGGCTATCGGTATGACACAACAACACCTATTGCTTGTGACTTTCATCACAAACACATTATTTATATAGTGGCTCGAAAGAGCTTGGATTAGCTTGTTGCCGCTTGGGTCATTCCCACCTTTCGAAGCGGGGTGGCAGGCCCTCTAAAGGTTTAACAAAAGCAACACAAGCACAAAAATAATTTTGATCCCCAAGTTCATACAACGATGCGAGGGGAGAGCATACATATATTTTGTGCTTGGGTTACACTAAACAAGGTTCATTTTTTAGTTCTTGGATTATGTTGGGGGTGATTTATGCAAGTGTTGTGAGAAGCTTTTGATTCCCAAGATCACCAATGGTGCGAGGGAAGAGCATATGCTTTCACCACACAAATATTACCACAAAACACTTCATTCAATTGATTTTTTTTTTGTTTGAGATGAGTGAAAGATGTAGATTTGTGGTTCTTTTTAGTCCAATGAGTTATGATGCACTTTTGTTGTTTTTTTTAGGCCCAAAATTGAAATGTTCCTAGATTTGTTGGCAATCACTTGTTAATTTTAGAGCACCAAATTCAAATGTTTTTCTATGCTAAGGCACACAAAGATTCTTTTTATGAGCACCAATGGAGATGTTTATTTGTTGTTTGTTTGAACAATTTTAGTGCACCAATTGAAATGTTGTTTATACTAACATGCAAGGGTTCCTTTTAAGCACCAATGGAAATGTTTGTTTGTCTAATAAAAATCCCTACAAAAAATGGTTAGTGGTCTCAGAATGATGATCTTAGTCAGACAATGGTGACCTACAAACAACAATAAATCCCTGCACAGAAACTGAGGTTAACCTATGAAAATAGCGTTAAAACAGATCACAAATGGCACCACTGTCGACTACAAATGGCGCTACTGACAGAACCTGAGACCAAACCTGATTGCCCTAGAAAATAGCACTACAAATACATATAGATAGGATTGACATACAACATAGTGCTAAAAGGGACACAAAATGCGCTAAAAACATAAATAGCGCTATAAGATAGTACAAAATGTGCTAAAACTACATATTGTGCTAATAAGCATGAAATAAAGTGCCACTGTGCATGTGTCTAAATGGTCTAGTCGACTGTGGGATATGGCACCACCCTGGGTGCTGATAGCACTGATACGAGGTTGAAATGGTCAGGGCTGCAAAACACAAGTTCTTTCAACCAGACAGGGGGTTAGACTGCATAAGAGAGGTCTTGTTAGTCTTGTTAGGTATCCAAAAGGCAACATATAGCAATTGTTGCAAGTATGGTCCCAACTAGTGTTGCCATTGATGTCAACATACTCCTGTTGCATTGATGATAAGGATTGGATGAGTTGTGTACTGAGGATATTGAGAAAATTAGTCCTAATCAGGAACAGAGAAGAACAGTGAAGACAATGAGGTAAAGATCCTAGCTTAGATAAAGATTAGAGGATGCACTTCAAAGGGTTTGTAGATATGTGTCTTAATATGATCTAGTAAAGATTTTAGAGATCTGCATGAAGATTTGAAGAAGTTATGGCCACTTAAGTAAAACTAGGTTTGGTAGATGTTCAGAGGTGACAGAGTGATACAGATAGGTCCAGTGAGATCCAGAAATGCAATTTCCTATTCTGTGGATTTGGCGGAATGTTTAGGAAGTAAATGTGAAGTGTCAACTCAATTGGTTCATGGTCTAGAGGTCCGCAAGCATCTATTCCAATATGATAGTAATGACAGACTGTGTTCTTAAGGATCTGAATGAAGGAGAGAATGATTTCAGTAGGTAGAAGTACTGTGGCTGTTCTTGGTGATTTAGGCAAGTTTGTGGAGGTCTTTGGATTGTGTCCAGTTTGTGTTGGTGGTCTACATTGAAGATTGAGCTCATAATTGAAGAATTACTTCTGGATGATGATGTTCTTCCTAAGTCTGGCTGACTGGATGAGTTACAAATCCTACAGATGATCTTGGAGATGTTTTGTGAAGAATGGTGTGTTCCTAAAGGAATATTGGAGTCTCAGATCTATGTGGCCAACAATGTGTTGATCCGCATGAAGTCTTTTTGAAATTAGTCATGTTGCATTTATATATTTGCTCTATAATGTATGCTGACTTGGATGGTTATTCCTAAGTTGATGTCTTGTATAAATAAGGAGTTGTAAATTCATTTCAAGTGTGTGTAGTGTTGTGACGATGAGAGTGTAGTAGAGAGGAGCAGAGTGAAAGACAGAATAGAAGTATTGAGCCTAAATGGAACTAACTCAAGCATGGTGAAGATGCTATTCTTCAGTTCAAGTATGTGATACTTATTATTCTATAGACAGTGTGTCTCTTGTAGGTGGTGGGCCTCAAGTGAGCAGTGTGCTCGGGCAGTGAGCCCTAATTGGCACGTGCCATTTTGTTCTTTCTATTTTTCTAATAGAGAATACAATCTTGGGTTAATCACCCCGTGGTTTTTCCCTTAACCGGGTTTTCCACATCAAAATCTTGGTGTCATATGTGTTAATGTGTTTCTTCTCTTGAATTGTTACATTATGTTACTATGATTGATTTATTATTATGCTGTTGAATTAAGAAAATAATTTAAGTGATTAAATTGCAAGAAAGTTTTGACAACTAATTCACCCCCCCTCTCAGTTGTCTGCCCTAAATATAACAATTGGTATCAGAGCTAAGTTCCTCTAAAAGAGCTTAATCACTTGAGGAGATCCAGGATGTCATCCTATAAGAAGGATAGTCTGAGGTTTGATGGAACCAATTTTACTCTGTGAAAAAGTACATGCAATGTCACTTGCAATGTATGGGAATGCAATATTGGACCATGGCTTCAAAGAAGTATACTCCTCCATAGAATGTTCTGAGAACCGTAGATGAAATCACAGATGCTAAAAATAATCCGTAGACTAAAGAAGCTCTTCTAAGCACCTTGTCTGATTCAGAGTTGACAAATGTTGTTGACATTCAAACTACTTATGAGATTTGGGAAAAAACTAGAACTTCTGCATGAAGGAGACAAGTATGTTAAATGTGCCAAGCTACAAAGTCTGAAAGGAAAATTCAAAAATATGAAGATGAGAGAAGATGAAAATATCACTACTTTTATGCCAAGAGTAAATGAGCTTGTTTGTGGCATTAGATGTGCTGGTGGAGTCTTGGATGAAGATGAGATCATTGGTAAAGTTCTCAGATCCCTTCCTGATTCTTACAAGTACAAGGTTATTGCTATTGAAGAATTTAGATCTATTTCAGGTATCACAAGAGATCAATTGGTAGGCAAATTGGCTGCATTTGAATTGATCAAGTTTAGAGATGCCCCCCCCAAGATTGAATTTGCATTCAAGCTAGTGCCTCTATAAAAAGAAAACAAAGGTTTGATCCGGGAGATAACTCTTCAAGGAAACTATCATGGTATGAAAAAGCAAGAAAAGACTTGGAAGAAGATGAAGCAGAAGCTGCTCAACTTGAAGCCCTTATTGCAAAAGGACTACCAAGAGGATCTGATAAGTATGAGGGAAAATTGTCTTTTAAGTGTTTTAACTACAATAAGATTGGTCATTTTGCCTCAAGGTGTCCGGAAAGATTTTCAAGGCCAAATCCTAACAGATCAAGGTTCCAAAAGAATTGTTACTATGTTCATGAAGATGATGATAATGAAGGAGTAATAGATGATGAATCAGAGATAGGAAATAAATCTAGAAGTGACTAGGTGTTCATTGCCATCAAGGAAGAAGATCCAATGCCCTTTGAATTTGTCAATCATAAAATTGTGGAAAGAGCTCTGGCTGCCCAAGTTGAAGAAAATGATGATTGAGTCATTAACAGTGGATGCTCTCACCATATGACAGCTGACAAAAATAAGTTCATAGATTTGGAAAGGTATGAAGGAGGAGTGGTAAAGTTTGGTGATAATTCTGCTGGTAGAATTAGAGGAAGATGAACCATTTCTTTTGATGGAAAGAACAAAACCAGTAATGTACTATATGTTGAAGGTTCGAAGCACAATCTTCTTAGTGTTGGATAGTTGGTGGATAAAGGCTATGATCTCCGTTTCAAGAATGGAAAATGCAAGATCTTTGAAAGTTCCAAAACAGAGATTGCATTTGGTACTCAAAAAAAAGGTAATATCTTCCATTTGGTTGGTACTGGTAAAAGTTGTCTATTTGTTCAAATTGATCAGAGTTGGTTATGGCATAGGAGAATGTGTCATGTGAATTTTGATAATATCATCAATATAAGCAACACTTAGGCTGTAAGAGATCTTCCAAAATTGGTGAAACCTACAAATAGTTTGTGCAAAGAATGTCAGTTGGGTAAACAAAGAAGAATCTCATTCAAAAGCATGGAACAATCTTCTACTAGTTTATTGGACCTAGTTCACACTGACCTATGTGGTCTGACAAGAATCAGGAGTGTGCAAGGTGATAGATACTTCATGTTATTAATTGATGACTATTTTTGGATGATGTGGGTAACTTTTCTAAAAGAGAAATCAAAAGCTCTTGAGAAATTCAAAATATTCAAGGCTATGGTAGAGAATGAAACTAAATTAAAATTAAAATGTCTAAGGTCTGATAGAGGTGGAGAATTCACCTCCGGTGAGTTCATAGAATTCTGTGAGAAACATGGTATAGAAAGACAGTTGTCTGTTCCTAGGACTCCATAGCAGAATGGAGTAGTGGAGAGAAAGAACTAGGCCATCCAGGAAGCATCTAGAACCATGATGATGGAAGCAAATGTTCCTCAGATCTATTGGAGAGAAGTTGTAAGCACTGCAATCTATACTCTCAATCGAGTACAAATCATAAGCAATACCGGTAAGACTCCTTATGAACTTTGGTTTGGCATCACTCCTACTGTGAGGTATTTTAGAGTCTTTGGTAGCAAATGTTACATTAAAAGAGATGAAGATATAGGAAAATTTGATGCTAGAAGTGATGAAGGAATATTCTTGGGTTATTCTACTCAAAGTAAAGCATACCGGTGTTATAACAAGAGATTGAGGAAGATTGTTGAGAGTACAAATGTGAAAGTTGATGAAGGTATTGAAAAACCCTCAAGGTTTTATGAATATGATGAAGATGATCAGAATGATGTTTTTGTTCAAGAAGTTCAAGCCCCTTCTAAAATTTAGATTTAGATTGATCTAGTGAATCAAGAAGAAGAGATATGTTTGAATGAACTTGCTCAAGAATCAGAAGTGCAAGAAACTCCCAAAGTTCCTAGGTACGTAAGACTGAATCACTCTGAAGATCAGATCATAGGTGATAAAAGCAAAGGTGTACAAACAAGAAGAAGGATTGCTCAATATTCAGAAGAATATTGTCTAATTTCAAAAATTAAACCTAAGACAGTGAATGAAGCTTGCAATGATAAAAATTGGACTAAAGCAATGGAGGAAGAGCTGATGCAAATTGAGAAAAATCACACTTGGGATCTTGTTCCCAAACCTAAAAACAAGAATGTGATTGGAACCAAATGGGTCTTCCAGAATAAACTAAATAAAGATGGTGAAGTAGTTAGAAACAAAGCCAAATTGGTTTGCAAGGGTTACTCTCAAGTAGAAGGAATTGATTTTGAAGAAACTTTTGCTCCGGTGGCAAGAATTGAAGCAGTCAGATTATTTCTTGCTTTTGCTGCCTTTAAGGATTTCAAAGTATATCAGATGGATGTCAAATCTACCTTCCTGAATGGTGACTTGGAAGAATAAGTATACATTGAGCAACCAGATGGATTTCAATTATTTGAACATGGTGATATGGTCTGCAAGTTGAAGAAAGCACTGTATGGACTGAAGCAAGCCCCAAGAGCCTAGTATGAAAGATTGGATAAGCATCTTTTGAAGATTGGTTTCAACAAAGGTACTACTGATAGTAATTTGTATTTCAAAATTGATCATGAAAATATCTTGATTGTTGAAGTGTTTGTTGATGATATCATATTTGGAGGAAGTGATAGTATGTGCAAAGTTTTTGCAAATTAAATGAAAAGTGAATTTGAGATGTCCATGTTTGGGGAAATGAATTTCTTCTTGGGTTTGCAAATCACTCAAACAAAGAAAGGAATCTTCATTTCTCAGACCAAATATGTGAAAGAATTGTTGAAGAAATTTGGAATGGAAGACTCAAAACCAATGAGTACTCCCATGGCAACTGGATGTAAATTGAGAAAAGATAATGACTCTCCTAAGGCTGATCAGAAAAAGTACAAGTCAATGATTGGAGGACTGTTGTATCTCACTCAAACTAGACCTAACATTATGAATGTTGTTGGTCTTGTTGCTAGATTTCAAGCTGATCCTAGAGAATCTCATGTCATGGCAATCAAGAGGATTTTCAAATATCTAAAAGGGACAATTGAGTATGGTTTGTGGTATCCTAGAGATCATAATTTCTCTCTTTATACATATATAGATGCGGATTGGGCAAGAGATGTGGAAGAGCACCAATGGTGGAGCATTCATTTTGGGGAAGAGATTGGTTTCTTGACTAAGCAAGAAACAAGAGGCAATATCTCTATCCACAGTTGAAGTAGAATATATTGCAGCAACAGGTAGTTGCACTCAAATTTTATGGATGAAGCAAATGCTAAGAGACATCGGAGTGGAGTATGAGGAACCTATCACAATCTTCTGTGATAATTCAAGTGCAATAAATATATCTAAGAATCTGATGTTGCACTCAAAGACTAAACATATATCCATCAAGTTTCACTTTTTGAGAGAGCAAGTGAACAAGAATGAAGTTAGATTGGAGTTTGTGCCTTCCAAAGATTAGATTGTAGATATTTTTACTAAACCTCTACCTAAGGACTCTTTTGAGTATCTCAGGGAGAAGTTAGGGGTCATTACCCCTCTAGTTTTGAATTAAGGTGCATTGATGTGCATCAGACTGGTGGATCTCACAGTCATATCATGTGATCTAGATTGATGTTTGGGAAGTTGCCACTTAGGGGGAGTAGTTGGTATGATTCTGAAGTGATGCAAGTATGTGCCCTTTTCCATTGATGTCAAAGGGGGAGAGAAGACATGTGAAAAACAAGTGATTGCTGTTCAAAGGGGAAGCAGAAAAGAAAGAGAAGACATATGAATAGTTGTTGCTGATAGGGGGAGTTGTGACAGTGAGGAAAAGTTCTTGTTTTGATGGTTAAAACAATTTTTCACATCATATGTTGCCATCAATGACAAAGGGGGAGATTGTTACAAGTATGGGCCCAACCGGTGTTGTCATTGATGTCAACATACTCCTGTTGCATTGATGATAAGGATTAGATGAGCTATGTGTTGAGGATATTGAGAAAATTAGTCCTAATCAGGAACAGAGAAGAACAATGAAGGTAGTGAGGTAAAGATCCCAACTTAGATGAAGATCAGAGGATGCACTTCAAAGGGTTTGTAGATATGTGTCTTAAGATGATCCAGTAAAGATTTTAGAGGTTCGCATGAAGATCTGAAGAAGTTATGGCCACTTAAGTAAAACTAGTTCTAGCAGATGTTCAGAGGTGACAAAGTGATACAGATAGGTCCAGTGAGATCCAGAAATGCAATTTCTTGTTCTGTAGATTTGGTGGAATGTTTAGGAAGTAAATGTGAAGTGTCAACTCAATTGGTTTGTGGTCTGGAGGTCTACAAGCATCTATTCCAATATGACAGTAATGATAGACTGTGTTCATGAGGATCTAGATGAAGGAGAGAATGATTTCAGTAAGCAGAAGTAGTGTGGATATTCTTGGTGATTTAGGCAAGCTTGTGGAGGTCTTTGGATTGTGTCCAGTTCATGTTGGTGGTCTGCATTGAAGATTGAGCTCGTAATTGAAGAATTACTTCCATATGATGATGTTCTTCCTAAGTTTGGCTGACTGGATGAGTTACACATCCTGTAGATGATCTTGGAGCATCAGATTTGTGTGGCCGATAGTGTGTTGATCCGCGTGAAGTCTTTTTGAAATTAGTCATGTTACATTTATATATTTGCTTTGTAATGTATGTCAACTTGGATGGTTATTCCTAAGTCGATGTCTTGTATAAATAAGGAGTTGTAAAGTCATTTCAAGTGTGTGTAGTGTTGTGGCGATGAGAGTGTAGTAGAGAGGAGCAGAGAAAAAGGCAAAGCAAAAGTATTGAGCCTAAATGGAACTGACTCAAGCATGGTGAAGATGCTATTCTTTAGTTAAAGTATGTGATACTTATTATTCTGTAGACAGTGTGTCTCTTGTAGGTAGTGGGCCTCTAGTGAGCAGTGTGCTTGGGCAGTGAGCCCTAATTGGCATGTGCCATTTTGTTCTTTCTATTCTTCTAATAGAGAATACAATCTTGGGTTAATCACCTCGTGCTTTTTTCAGGTTTTTCACGTCAAATCTTGGTGTCATATGTGTTAATGTGTTTCTGCGCTTGAATTGTTGCATTATGTTTCTATGATTGATTTATTATTATCCTGTTGAATTAAGAAAAGGATTTAAGTGATTAAATTGCAAGAAAGTTTTGACAACTGATTCACCCCCCCTCTCAGTTGTCTGCCCTAAATCTAACAGCAATAACACATCATAGTGAGTGAAAACCAAAACAAGATGAAAATAAGAATGTATGTTTGGTTCTTAAGAAGATTTTGGCATGACCTCCCCTTCTTCCTGCACAACCCCTGCAAAAACAGAGAGGAATCGACACAGGAAATGTCAAGAAACCCAAACAAAAAACAAGAGGTGAGTCAAAGTGGACAAGAAATGTTGTGTCCAAAAGGTGCCATTACAGTTAGCAAATAGCATCAAAATATGAGTTAAATGGCGCCACTACGCAAGGAGATAGCGTTAAACTTGCAAAACATGTCTAAACACCACAAAAACTCACACAAGATGTTAGATTGAGACCTTGTGGTTCCCACCGGGCATGCCAATGTGATTAGGAAATCTAAATCCATGTAAAAATATAAACCAAATGCATGCAAAACAAGAAGTTATACCTTGATATGAAGACCCAATCTCATAAGGGTGAAGGAGCTTGCACCCAAATGCTCCAAGATATACCCTAGATACTGAAAGAGATGTGAAATGCTCTCAAGCTTACAAATGCAACTCAAGAAATTACTTAGCTCAAGGGATATTTTGGCATGGTAACAATACTTAGAAACTAGATGTCCAAATGGCTTGGAGGATGTTGTACTTATAGGCATTTTGGAGAGATTTTGATCCAATAGTTGAGATTGATTTGGGAGATCAATGGTGGAGGATGAAGATGATGTGGAGGGCTTGGATTTCATCTTAGAAAGTGGAGGTCTAAGAATAAAGATGAATTTTATATTTGTTACCTTTCATTTCTCCCTTATTCAATTTTTCGTGAACCTTCCCTAAGCGAAAGTTGACCTGCCATCTTTCCTTATTGGTTATATGTTTGTTTCCTAAAGTCAACTCTTTGTTCTTAAAAGTTCACCCACCCATCGTCTTTGTGTGTGAAGTTATTGAAGAGTCAAACCTGTTAGCACTACTTTTGGTCTGGATCTGAGCGCAGGATGTTGGAGGGTTTTTTTTCTTTTTGGGCCCTAAGTTTCCTTGTTCATCACTGTGATTTTATCTATCGGCGAAACTTCTTTTTGGGTACTCAAATTTTGCTTGAACCATCGTTTTGAACCATCGCGTTGAACCCTTTTAGTTCAAGGTTCAACGGTTCATGGGCTTAGTCTTCATCTTTTCCTGTCAGTGAATTCTTTGTTCATCTGTGTTATCAGCGTTGAACTTCTCGGTTGAACTTCTCTTTTGAACCATCGGGTTGAACTGGTTCAGGGTTCAATGGTTCAAAGCCTTATGATTTTGGTCTTATCGGCTTAACATTCATCATCGGGTGGACGGTGGAGTGTTGGCTTGACGGTTTGCCTCTGGCCGATGGAAGGTTAGCGGTTTGCAAGGTTGGTTTCGGTGTGACATGGACTATCGGGCTAACCGTTGGAGGGTTCACCGATATACAATGTTTGGCCGATGGATATGTTATCGGCGAGAGCTATATTGTTGGCCTGAGTGTTTTGAGTTATGCCGACGACGCGAGGTTTGGCCGATGGAGGAGCAGAGTGTAGCTCGTTGGTGCATCGGCGAGACTATTGTGATCACCTGGGGAGATTTTGGTTGCTCCGATGGTGTAAGTCACACCGATGGAGGTGGTCTTTGGTGTGACTTGTGTTGTCAGCGAGGATGGATTGCGTTGGGCCGACAGTGGAGAGTCTGACCAATGAAGGGGGAAGCTGATATGTTATCGGCGGGAGTTGTTCTATTGGCAACAGTCTTTTATGGTTTGCCGACGGAAGGAAGTCACCCCGATGGGGAATGCCATCGGAGTAAGGTTGCATATCAGGTTAGCGGTTGGAGGGTCTGCCGATGGGGTAGTGTCAGGTCGATGAGGATTTGGAGTGGTCATCGGTGAGAGTTGGTCTGTCGGTGAAGGAGCTTTTGGCTAGGCCGATGGTTCTTCTCTGGCCGATGGGGATGTTGGAGGCTTTCAGGAGTTGTTCATCGGCGTGATTGGCTGGGTCAGTCGAGGGGTTTTTTGCTTGGCCGACGATATTGGTTTGGCCGATGGTGGTAGGATGGTAACTGCTAACAGGGTGTAAGCTGGTCATCAGAGAGACTCATACTATTGGCAGAGATCTGAAGAGTTGGCCCGATGGTGCATCTCTGGCTGATGGAGGGGATTGTAATGTAGCGGTCAGCAGGACAATTGAGGTTGGTAGGAGATTCGTGGGCTTGGCCGATGGTGTTGATCTCGGTGATGGGCTTTGGGTGGAGGAGCATGTGTCGAGTGTGGCAAAAGCGCTCGACACCTATTATGCAAGTGACTATGCTTTTAAACTACTAAAGTGATCTCCTCACCGTGCATGTGGGACTAATCTCCCTGTATAATTTGAAACTGCGATAGAATGCGTTTTGGCGGGAATTTCTTTTTTGAAGTGCTGCGATGGTTTTCAAGCGGCCGTGGGTGGTTGAGCCATCAATGGCGACTGTAGCAGGGGCATGGGCGAGTTGTTGAACAGTCATGTACCTGATTTTTGGCGTGAGGACTTCCAGATGGTGGCACAGGGCTCGAGGCCACCATTGTCTACTTTCTGTCTCTGCAGCAATAAATTTTGAGCACCATTCCTTTGAAGGATCTGTATCTGGCAAATTTTTTGTCAAAGCCATGTAATTAATGCTGAGTACGCTTCTTTGGCTGTTATAAGCAGGAAGTGTTACTCATTTTAGGTTGTTGAAAGTTGAACATTTTGGCTCTGTAATACAATATAGTTGGTTTTGGTTGCTCTATATAGCAAAAACCTGTGAGTTTATGTATCTCTTGTTGTATGTTTTTGCATGAATCCACTGGTTTCATGGTCAATATTATATGAATAATGCTATGTTTGCATGTGTTATGCTGATTTTGTCTCCAGTTTTGCATGTATCTTTCTTCTGAGTCTAGGTATTCAAGGAATGTCTAAGATTCTAGAACATAGAATTCCTGTGTTGAATGTTTAATCTTTTAACTTCTGCTCAAGGGGTAGATTAAATTATTTTTAGATTGAATATTGGGAAGGGTATACTGCAATAGGGATGCCATAAGTATAGATAGCTTAACACTCTATATTGGGAGATATCTGTAAGGCAGGTATCATATGTATCCCCCTGAAATCCAGTTTTAGTTGTTCATGCATATCATTCACATGTGTATGTTTACTGACTCCAGGCCCTGGATAGGCACCGATCTAGCTTTGTGTTTGTGTTATATACCATGTCCAGCTTTGCATCCAAATATAAAATCAAAATCGAAAATCTAAAACAACCATTAGGTCAGTAGAATTAGTTTTAGGATCCTCAGTCCTCTGTCTACAACTGCAAATAGGCCCAAAGCTATCCCCTTTGCTCTTATCTTTTAGTTTTGGTCTACTTACTGGAGGACTTATCTGCTTTTTGTCAGTATCCCAGCCTTTGTATGCATATCCTCATGGATGTTGAGTAGGGAATAGCCCCTAGGTTTTGCAGAGCCTGAAGAAGAAGAGGAGATAAAATATAGAGTCTATCTCCTACACTGTTGGCCCCTGGCCCAGAGACCCTGTTGATCATTGATGGCTACCTTGTAGGGAAATCTAGGAATAAGCATTCAATCTGGGAAAAAACTAGCAGAAATTGGTGACTCTGCTGGGGAAGGAAATTTGAGAAAGGGTTATATCTTGTGACCCATCCGAGTCACCAACAGAAATTGGCGACTCCACTGGGGATGGTGATTTGAAAATTGTTATTTTTGTCCTCCCTGGTGAAATATCTGTGTGCCCATCTGTGTCACCAACAGAAATTGGCGACTCGACTGGGGAATTTGTGAAAGAACCCTGATTTTCAAAAGAAAACAGTTCCTAGTAATAGGTGGCGACTCCGAAGTAATCTCCCAACCGGTCAAAGTAAAATTTATATGCAGGGGAGAAGATTCCAACAAAATCCTTTATTTGAAGAGTTACCAGTAACAAGAAGAATGATGTACAGAAGAAAGGGAGCTGTCTCAGTCAGTCATGAGGGTTCCCCCAAAAAAAATGATGATATGCAAGATAACCCTAGGCCATCAGGATAGCATGTGCCTTACTTTTCAAATGCAAAAGCTGATATTCAGGGTGCATATGAGAGGCAACAGGGTGGTAGCGTGAGAATGAGGTCAGAGGTGTTCCAAGAACGCCCATTTCTCAACCCTAGTGAAAGGTTTGAAGAGGCAGAGTCTCTGAGGGATGATGAAGATGAAGATCAGAATATGGTAAAACCATCCTCCTCTAGGCCTAGCGAGGAAGAACTAGCTGATGAAATTAGGAGCTTAAGGGCCGAGTTCGAATATCAGTAGGCAATAACAATCAGAGATGACCTGAGGAAGAAAGTGCAAGCTTTAAGGGCTACCCAAAATAATTCAATTCCTACCCTTGAGAATGCAAATGTGCAGAGACATCAACAGACAAATGAAGTGCAACATCAGCATAATGATGAGAGACAAAATGTGAATGATGCTAGGATACCACTGAACAATGTAAGAAACTAGAATGCAAACAGAAATATTAATATTAATCAATTTGACAAACAGCCCATGCAGCTAGATAGATTTAGGCAGCTGGTATTTGATGGTATTCCTGGGTATCCTAACCCCATTGACAAGCATCTGAGGCTGCAAGTGCCTAAATTTTTAGGAAACAACACAGTGTCAGGAGAAGATCATCTAAAGGCCTTTCAAAATGTCATGGATAACTTTGAGGTTGAACATGAGGATGTTTTGATGAAGTCATTCATGCAATCTTTAGTAGACGAGGCAAGAGAATGGTACAAGAATCTGTCTCACTGGAGTATTTCATCATGGGATGATTTTAAAAGGATGTTCAAGGAGCAGTATGGTGACAAAACTGACCCTAGCTTTTTTGTAAATGAGTTTACCAGTATCACTAAAGGGTCAAATGAGCAGGTTGCAGATTTTAATGCAAGATTTACTAAAGTGTTAAACAAATTGCCACATCACATGAGGCCAAATGAACCTATGTGCATAATATTGTATATCAACGCCTTTGATGCAAAAACTGCATATGGATTAAGAGATAAAAGTCCTGCTACTATCAGGGATGCTTTTAGAATTGCAGTAAATATTGAGAACAACAGGAAAGCATCAGGCAAGACTAACAGAAGGGATGATGTGAAAATTCTGCAGAATCCAAACAAGCCTCAGAACACTCAAGGTAATACATGTGCCCCTGAAGATAAGATAGACAAATTGGCAAATGTTGTTAAGGACCTAAGCTACAGACTAGCTAGAAGTGAAAAAGGGATAGGTCCTGATAGGCAAGTCTATCAAAGGCAGGGAAAGAGGCCATCATTGCATGATAGGCCTTATAATACCAATTGGCATAATGGTAAGCCTATATTCCCACATAACAACACAAATCAGAGGACTCAACATGTCAAAGAAACTCCTGATCCTCTAAAGAAAGCTGTAAATATTGTTGATGATACTCCATGGTGTATAATTTGTTAGATGCCACATTCACAGTCACAGTGTATGATTGCTCAATCCTTGTGTGATAATACTACATCTTGTAATGAATGCAATGAGCCACATTATGTGCAAGATGATGATGTTAATATGATGTCCACAAACAATGGATACCCCATTTATGATGCTGATGAGAGTACAGATGATGGAATTCGGGCCTGTCAACAAGAATTTTATGATGAAGGTAATGAAGATAACTATGTATATGCTCAGAGCTCACACAATTTTCTGAGTAACTTACAACGACCTTTTGATGAGGAAATTAGGGCCTTCACAGTTGCAGCAGTTGCTCAAGTCAAGAGCAACTACAATCTCAGAGGTAAAAATCAAGTAAGCAGCCCACATCAGCCAGAAGGTATTTCTGCAGGTCAGCCAGTGCATGGTCATAAGGGGATTGAATCACAAAAAAGGCAGTGGGGTAATAATAAACAGAATTTTAGAAATAGAACAGGTCATGAATCTTAAGGACCAGAAAATAGAATCCCTCAGGCTGAAGATCAAAGTAAAGGTGATGCAGAGTGGAACGCAACGGAGGCAACCTAACAGGAAGGAGCTGCCAACAAAACAAACAGCATGACAAACTTCTCTATCGGCTGAACCTCATCATCATATTTCCTAACAACACCAACTGCCTCATCACATTTCAACATCATCATCATATTCCTGATGACCGCAAATATCCTCCTGACGACTACTATTCACCTCCTTCGACTGTCGCCTATCATCATCATCATGATAATCAGCGGCGCAAACATCCTCCGGTTGCACTGTTCATCGGGTGCCAAATACAAGCGACATCATCATGATATTCAATATCACCTTCGTCAGCAGGATATCCAAATATCCGGTTGTCCAAATATCCTGATGACGTTCTACTTCAACAACTTGCCTTCGATGCTTCACTGCCCGACGATACAAGCAACAGCATCATGATATTAAACATCCGGTTCTTCGAAACCTCCTGATGATGCTAATACAACTTCCTGCCTACGCCGATACCTTTCCACTTAGCGACAACAGGATAAACCCGCATAGAGGGATTTCTGAATATCCTGATGACGATGACGTCATATCATGATGACGATGACGTCACACATCATCCTGATGAACTCTTCAACACTTAGCCAAAAAACTCGACTTTCACACCCGCATCCGTTAGCGATATGCGGATGATGACCTCCCCCAAGAGATGATCCTGACTGCGATATATACACTGAGTATATATCCAACTCAAAACATCATGATGCACCTGCAACATGCAAATTTCACCAACTTCATGACCCGATCCTGATGGCGATGGATTCGCAGATGATGTTGCGGCTCGTTCTGACTGGAAACGCACATGCAGACTCCTGTGTATCCTTCCACTGCATGAAAACACTCACAACCGCATAATTTCACAAAGATCATGTGACGACCGGGCCGGATCACCCCCAAACCAAAATCTAACAGTTTATCTTCTAGACCTAGCACATGAGGATGCTAGGCTGATTTACAGCATGCTTCTAACAGATCTCCTGAACAATGTAATGCATAAACAGAAAACACAAATGCAATCTAAGCTATGATACAGGACCATTCCACCGATTTGCAGGATCAACCGGTGGAAGGGTTGAAATTAGTCATTAGCTTGCAAAGCGGAAATGAAATCAACACAGATGCAAACAGATGATGCAAAAGACGAGATCTTATTCAATTGAAATTCAATGTCCTGAATACAGCTTCACAATGTCTGAACTGCTCTTCCTGAATCTCAACTCAACACCAGTACATCAAATCAAAAGCTATATCAAAACTATGTCTAAACCCTACAGACCGAAGGTATATATAACAAATCCTTCGAGTACTACTAACATCACTTCCCAGCGGCTGGGAGCTTCCAAGCGGCTGGGAGAGAGGACAGCTCAGACTCTCTTATCCCGATCCCTAACTGCCTCTAACTGCCTACACATACTCCTATGCTGAACTATTACAAAGCATCGGTCACAGTGGACCTTATTACATGATAAGTCAAACATACTAAAAATAGCCTATCCCGTCAGCATGATGATAACTATCCGATATCCTGATCATGTATGTCATCATGCGGACCTATATCCTGATCATGTCCGGGTGCTCCTGCACCATACTCCCCAAAAGAAGAAATCTCAAGTCCACTTGAGATGAGAGTATCAAGGTCGGCACCATGTTTCTGTAGCTGTTCCGCAGTCATCCATACTGCTTCAGAAGTCGGCTGTCCCTTCCAAGAGACGAGGTACTCCAAGTACTTCTTGTTTCTAGTCTGTTTGATCACCCTAGTGTCCAAAATCTGCTGTATCTGTGGAGGATCATGTGGAGGAATGTCTTCAGCAACTGTATCCTGTAGGATATCCTGATCATCATCTGGATTAGCCTTGTATGGAGTCAAGTCACATACATTGAAGATAGGAGATAAACCAAGATCAGGTGGTAGTTGGAGCTTATAAGCATTCTGTCCATGCTTTTGCAAAATCTGACATGGTCCAACTTTCTTTTGCATGAGCTTAGTATACTTCCCTTTAGGGAGCCTGTCCTTCTTCAAGTGAACCCAAACCAAATCTCCAATAGCAAATTGAACATCCTTCTTCTTCTTGTTAGCATACTCCTTATATTTCAAAGTTGTGTGCTGGAGTTGGGTCTTAACCTGATCATGAACTTCTTTGAGTGCTTCAGCAAAAGCTTCTCCATCTGCACTAACAGGATCTGCTGTAGGTAGTTCCCGTAACTCTAAAATACCTCTGGGATGCATTCCATATACTACCTGAAAAGGCGATTTTCCTGTGCTCCTGTTGACAGTATCATTATATGAAAACTCAGCTTGAGACAGAATATTGTCCCACTTCTCTCCATGCTGTTTTGTCAAGCATCGAAGTAGATTCCCTAAGGAACGGTTCACAACCTCAGTTTGTCCATCCGTTTGAGGATGATATGCAGAGGAAAATGACAAATTGGTTCCCAGCTTCCTCCATAGGGTTCTCCAGAAATGACCCACAAACTTCACATCTCTGTCTGAAACTATGCTCAAAGGCAACCCATGAATTCTGACAACTTCCCTGAAGAATAAATCTGCAATATATGAGGCATCTGCAGTGGTTTTGCATGGCAAGAAATGTGCCATCTTACTGAACCTGTCCACTACAACAAAGACACTGTCAAATCCTCTCCTGGTCCTTGGCAAACCTAAGATAAAATCCATACTGATACTCTCCCATGGTCTGGAAGGAATGGGTAAGGGCTGATATAACCCTGCATTAGTTGACCTGCCTTTGGCCTTCTGACAAATTACACAGGTTTCTACAAATTTCCTGACATCTGACTGCAACTTAGGCCAGAAATAATGCCTCCTGACCAGATCAAGAGTCTTGTCTAGACCAAAATGACCTGCCATTGCTCCACAATGTTTCTCCTTGATTATATTCAACCTCATAGAACATCTGGGAATACACAACTGTCCACCCTTGAACAGCAATCCATCTTGGATCAGGTATTCAGAGAACTCAGCATGGTATTTCTCCCCAAAAGAAGTACAGACCTGATATATTTCTCCAAAATCTTCATCAGACTCATACATGGTCTTGAGTGAGTCAATGCCAACACTCTCTAACTAAATCTGATTTACTGTGAGAACTCTCCTGCTTAAAGCATCTGCAACTTTGTTCTTAACCCCTTTCTTATGCTTCAAGGTAAAAGTGAAAGCCTGTAGTGTTTCTACCCACTTCATATGTCTGTGGTTCAGCTTCTCCTGACTGTTGATGAAACTCAAAGCTTGATTATCTGTGAAGACTATAAACTCCTTTGGCATCAGGTAATGCCTCCATTTCTTTAGGGACTGAACTAGAGCATACATTTCCAGATCATATGATGAATACCTTTTCTTAGCATCATTGAGCTTTTCACTGAAAAATGCAATTGGTCTACCCTCTTGACTGAGTACTGCTCCAATGGCCATGTGACTGGCATCACACTCTACCTGAAAGATCTTATTGAAATATGGAAGTGCAAGGACTGGCTGCTGTGCCACCTTCCTCTTCAATGCCTCAAAGGAATCATCTGCTCCTTGAGTCCAAACAAACCTGCACTTTTGTCCTCCTTTGATGGTATCCAACATGGGTGCACATATATGACTGAACCCTCTGATGAACTTTCTGTAGAAGGTTGCTAACCCATGGAAACTTCTGACTTCATTCATGGTCTGTGGAGTTGGCCAATTCAAAATGGCACTCACCTTCTCCTTATCCATCTGCAGCTTGCCTTGTGAGATGACAAAACCCAAATAGGTGATCTCCTGTTTCATGAACAAACACTTGTCCAAGTTTATCATCAGCTTCTCTTCATGTAACCTCTTGAGAACCAGCTCTATATGCCTGAGATGTTCTTCTCTGGTGTTACTGAAAATCAGAATGTCATCTAAATAGACTATGACAAACTTACCAATGAATTCCTTCAGAACCTCATTCATCAGCCTCATGAAAGTACTAGGGGCATTAGACAAACCAAATGGCATAACCTTCCATTCATACAAACCTTCATTTGTTTTGAATGCTGTCTTCCACTCATCACCTGGTCTAATCCTGATCTGATGGTATCCACTCTTCAAGTCTATTTTAGTAAAGTACTTGGCATTTCCCAAACAATCAAGTAAATCCTCAATTCTGGGGATTGGAAACCTATACCTGATTGTGATCTTGTTGATGGCTCTGGAATCTGTACAAAGTCTCCAAGTGCCTTCCTTCTTAGGTGCTAGTACAGCTGGTACTGCACATGGACTCAGACTCTTCCCAATCAGACCTGAATTCATCAATTCTTCAATCTGCCTGGCTACTTCTGCATTCTGTTCTGGGGTAAGCTTATAAGCTGCTTTATTTGGAAGTGTAGACCCTGGAATCAAGTCTATGCAATGACTGATATCTCTGATAGGTGGTAGGGATCTTGGCATTCCCTCTGAGATAACACCTTTGTACTTATCCAATAACTCTTGGACAGCTGGGTCTATCAACCTTGGCTTCTTCTCCTTCTTGGCTTCTTGCTGTTGTGTTTTATTCACACTCATACAGGGAATTAGGGCATATGCAACTGCACCTTCTGCTTCCACTTCTTTCATAAACTGTTTGCCTTCCATCAGCATGACCTTCACTTCTTTGCCTTTAGACTTCTCCTCTTTCTCCTTCAATGGGAATAGTGTTACATCTTTACCATCCTTAGTGATTTTATAGGTGTTTTTGACACCATCATGCTGTGCCTTCAGATCATATTGCCATGGTCTACCAAACAAAAGGTTGCAAGCATCCATCTTGGTGATATCAAACAACAACTTATCTTTATATCCACCAATCTGAAACTCTACCCAAGCCTGCTCTTCTACAGTTGTCTGCTGACCTTGAGTAAGCCATGAGACCTTATATGGAGATGGATGAGGCAATCTCCTAAGCTTCAGCTTCACCACCATTTCTTCAGACACAAAGTTCTCAGTAGAACCAGAATCAATCAAAACTTTACAAGCCTTACCTCCTGCTTTGCAAGTGGTTCTGAAAAGGGACTTCCTCTGAGGGGCTTCTTGGTCAGGTACCTTCATGGTAGTTACTGTCCTTCTCATCATCAGGGACTCTCCACTTTCTGGATATCCAAAATTCTCAGGACCATTCACACTCTGAAAATCATTAGAGCTTGTCCTACTCTGATTATCAGGTTCATTGACCAGATTTGTCCTCCTTTCACCTGCTGAGCTTGTGGCCTTGTCTGGACATCTGCTGGCTATATGGCCTTCTTTGTTACAGTTGTAACACCTGATGGATCCTCTGCCCTGGGATCTTCCTCTGTAAGGTCTTCTACCTCTGAAGTTTCCTTGCTGACTGAAATTCTCTCTCTGACTCTGGCTATTGTTGCCCTTGCTATTGTCTTGACTAGACTCTCCTTGATATCCCTGTCCTTGTCCTCTGCCTCTGAAAGGACTTCTTCCACCTCTTTGTTGTCTTCCTCTTCCTCTGTTGTTCTGATCTTGCTTTCTCTTCAGCTTTTCCTCCACCTTCAGTGCCAACTGAAAACTCTTCTGCACTGTATCTGGGTTATGCAGACTCAGATCTTCCTGAATATTAAACCTCAGTCCATTAAGGTATCTGGCTACCTTTTCTTCTTCACTTTCTTTCACCTTGGTCTTCATACAGAGTTTCATGAACTCTTCTGTATATGAGCTGACATCTAGCTCCTTCTGCTTCAGGTTCTGTTTCCTCTTGTGTAACTGGATACTGTAATCCAAAGGGATATAAGCCTCCTTTACCAATTCCATCATCTTCTTCCATGTGGCAACTCTACGTTTGCCCTCCTGCACTCTATCATCCTGAACAAAGTTCCACCATGTCAAGGCAACTTCTTTCATCTTTGACTGTGCTATCTTCACTCTCTGCTGTTCTGGTATCTCCTCTGTCACAAAGAAATTGTTCAGACAGTCTATCCATTCCATTACCGAATCAGGGTCCATCTTACCTGTAAACACTGGCAAGTCCAGCTTCACATCCATGGTTCTCCTCTCCATGGCCTTGAGGGCGTTCAACAGCGGTCTCTGGTCTGCAGGAACGACCTCCTCGCTCCAACTAGGGATATCCTCTTCTTCCCTATCATCTTCTCTACCAGAACCTACTTTGCTCCTCAACTTTGCTAACTCATCTTTCAACTCCTGATTCTGAGCCTTCACGGCCCTGCTTTCTGCAATCTGCTTCTTCACCAGAACTGCCAACTCAGCGTTGGTCATCTTTGTTGGGAACTCAGATGTTCCTTCTTCGTCTGACATCCTGCTTATGTTTTCCAAAAGATCCTAACCTGGCTCTGTTACCACTATGATGCAGAGTGGAACGCAACGGAGGCAACCTAACAGGAAGGAGCTGCCAACAAAACAAACAGCATGACAAACTTCTCTATCGGCTGAACCTCATCATCATATTTCCTAACAACACCAACTGCCTCATCACATTTCAACATCATCATCATATTCCTGATGACCGCAAATATCCTCCTGACGACTACTATTCACCTCCTTCGACTGTCGCCTATCATCATCATCATGATAATCAGCGGCGCAAACATCCTCCGGTTGCACTGTTCATCGGGTGCCAAATACAAGCGACATCATCATGATATTCAATATCACCTTCGTCAGCAGGATATCCAAATATCCGGTTGTCCAAATATCCTGATGACGTTCTACTTCAACAACTTGCCTTCGATGCTTCACTGCCCGACGATACAAGCAACAGCATCATGATATTAAACATCCGGTTCTTCGAAACCTCCTGATGATGCTAATACAACTTCCTGCCTACGCCGATACCTTTCCACTTAGCGACAACAGGATAAACCCGCATAGAGGGATTTCTGAATATCCTGATGACGATGACGTCATATCATGATGACGATGACGTCACACATCATCCTGATGAACTCTTCAACACTTAGCCAAAAAACTCGACTTTCACACCCGCATCCGTTAGCGATATGCGGATGATGACCTCCCTCGAGAGATGATCCTGACTGCGATATATACACTGAGTATATATCCAACTCAAAACATCATGATGCACCTGCAACATGCAAATTTCACCAACTTCATGACCCGATCCTGATGGCGATGGATTCGCAGATGATGTTGCGGCTCGTTCCGACTGGAAACGCACATGCAGACTCCTGTGTATCCTTCCACTGCATGAAAACACTCACAACCGCATAATTTCACAAAGATCATGTGACGACCAGGCCGGATCACCCCCAAACCAAAATCTAACAGTTTATCTTCTAGACCTAGCACATGAGGATGCTAGGCTGATTTACAGCATGCTTCTAACAGATCTCCTGAACAATGTAATGCATAAACAGAAAACACAAATGCAATCTAAGCTATGATACAGGACCATTCCACCGATTTGCAGGATCAACCGGTGGAAGGGTTGAAATTAGTCATTAGCTTGCAAAGCGGAAATGAAATCAACACAGATGCAAACAGATGATGCAAAAGACGAGATCTTATTCAATTGAAATTCAATGTCCTGAATACAGCTTCACAATGTCTGAACTGCTCTTCCTGAATCTCAACTCAACACCAGTACATCAAATCAAAAGCTATATCAAAACTATGTCTAAACCCTACAGATCGAAGGTATATATAACAAATCCTTCGAGTACTACTAACATCACTTCCCAGCGGCTGGGAGCTTCCAAGCGGCTGGGAGAGAGGACAGCTCAGACTCTCTTATCCCGATCCCTAACTGCCTCTAACTGCCTACACATACTCCTATGCTGAACTATTACAAAGCATCGGTCACAGTGGACCTTATTACATGATAAGTCAAACATACTAAAAATAGCCTATCCCGTCAGCATGATGATAACTATCCGATATCCTGATCATGTATGTCATCATGCGGACCTATATCCTGATCATGTCCGGGTGCTCCTGCACCAAAAGGTTCCCAAGACAAGAATGATGATCAGGGAACTATGAAAGTAAAAGCTAAATCAGCTCAGGATAAAAACAAGATTGTGGAGCAAGCTACAACTATTATACAAAATTATGCTCCGTTTGATATAGCTCAAGTCCTCTCCCAGGTAAAAGTCTCTGTTCCACTTATGGAACTGATGAAGGTTGAAGAGATCAAGAATAGGACAATATCCCTAATTTCAGGGGTGCCTTTTCAAGCTAAACAAAATGTTCAGATATAGGGTGAGAAGCATGTCATGTGTAATGAAGAAGATGAGGCTCCTGAAGTCTATTTAGGAGTGACTATGACAAAGTGTCCTTCACAAGTGGAACCATTTTATGTATCCCTGGTTATAAATGGAAAAATAATCAGAAATTGTATGCTTGACTCTGGAGCATCTACAAATGTCATGCCTTTAGCCATCATGCAACAAGCTGGATTGAAAATCGACAAGGCATGTGGAAAATGTTATGCTATGGATGCCAGAGAGGTACCAGTTATTGGAATCATGAAGGATGTAGATTTCAAATTGGTAGCATTTCTTGAGAAAAGATATAAAATGAATATAACAGTGGTTGACATCAAGCCACAGTATGGTATGTTGCTGTCAAGAAGATGGGCAACACTAATTGGTGGAAGTATGTAGCTGGACCTATCATATGCCATGATTCCAATAAATGGCAGGGATGTTAAGCTAATCAGAGAACAAAGATCATCAAAGACAGTGGAACACCAAGAAGTAGAGGAATAGATATGCTTTGTAAACACTGACTGTGATAACTTCAAGGTTGTCTCAGATGATAGAGAAGATAAAAAGAAAAATGTCTGCATTAAAGAGCTGGACCAACAAGGTTTATGGACCATGTATTTTGATGGAGCTTGTGTGAAAGAAGGCTCTGGAGCTGGAGTTGTTTTCCTGTCTCCAACTGGTAAGCTCCTCAAGTTTTCTTTCTTGCTGAGGTTTGTTTGCACAAATAACATTGCAGAATATGAGGCCTTAATCTTAGGCCTAAATATAGCTCTCAAACATGGAATCAAAATGCTAAGAGTATTTGGGGATTCTGAGCTGATTGTATCCCAAATTAGAGATAAGTATGCTTCAAAAAACAAAAGATTGAAACAATACAAGCATGCTGTTTGGGATACCATTGAACTATTTGATGCATTTTCAATAGGTTGGGTAGAGAGATCAAAGAATGTTATGGATGATTTCTTAGCTAATGTTGCAATAAGGCCAGATGACATCACTCTGTCAGATGTTACAAATGTAGAAGTTAAAATCAGGCCTGCAGTACCAGAAAATATATGCAGTTGGCAAGTGTTTAATGATGACAGGGATTTGTTAAAATGTTTGCACTGCATAGATGAATATGAGAATTAAGAAATTGATTTCCAAGCCTTTGTAGAGACTATAGATGGAAAAGAAACTCTTGTGGGAAAAGAAATAATTCAATTGAAGACTAATAATATCCCTAAAGGGTTAGTAGCTTTGGAAAGAGCTTTTGACAGTAGAGAGAAATTGGTCACAAGGACATCTCCCACAAATAAGGAAGATTTAGAAGAGATAAATTTGGGAACATCTCAGGCCCCTAAGAAGGTATATATTGGTAAGCAGCTCAAACCACACATCAGGAGTATGCTGATTGCATTACTGAAAAGGTATAAACATGTTTTTGCTTGGTCATATGAGGACCTAAAAGCCTATAGGGAAGATCTATTCCAGCATGAGATCCCATTGAAGCCTGGAGCTAAGCCATTTAGACAAAGGCAAAGACCTATTAATCCTACCTTAGCTCCAAAGATGCAAGAAGAGCTTAAAAAGCTTAGGGAAGATGGAATAATTGTGCCAATCAGACATTCAACTTAGGTGTCTAACCTTGTCCCAGTCAGAAAAAAGAACGGTGATATTAGGCTTTGTGTTGATTTTAGGAAATTGAATGTATCCTCTTTAAAGGATAACTATCCACTGCCTAATATGGAAGCTATGTTGCAGAGAGTGACTGGTTGTGAACTCTTATCCATGATGGATGGATTTTCAGGTTATAATCAGGTGAAGGTAAAGGAATTAGAATAGTACAAGACTGCCTTCACCACTCCATGGGGAACTTATGTATATGTTAGAATGCCATTCGGACTAACAAATGCAGGTGCTACATTTCAAAGAGCAATGAATGTTGCTTTTGCAGGGTTGATTGATTCAATCCTGGCTGTATATCAGGATGACTTGACTGCATATTCAAAGAAGGAATAGTAGCATTGTTTGCATCTAGAGCAGATTTTCATAAGAGCACTGGAGTATGGCATTTCTTTAAATCCAAAGAAGTGTGCTTTTGGGGTGGTTGAAGGAAAACTCCTAGGGCACATTGTTTCCAAGGATGGAGTCAGGATAGATCAAGAGAGAGTGGCTACTATTGATAGAATTCAAATGCCAAAAACTGTAAAAGGAGTTCAATCCTTCTTTGGACAGATAAATTTTGTTAGGAGATTTGTTCCCAACTTTGCAGAAACTACAAGGAACATTTCTAAGATGATGAAAAAGGATGCAACTGTCAACTGGGAAAGTGAAGCAATAGAATCATTTCAGAGTATCAAAGAGGCAATCAAGATGGCCCCTATTCTTAAATCTCCTAATTTTTCTAGGCCATTCCAAGTATTTTCATTTGCTTCCTTTCACACTGTTGCTGCATGTTTGCTACAGAAAAATGAAGATGGTTTTGAACAGCCCATAGCTTTCTTCAGTATGTCCTTGCAGGCTTCTGAGTTGAAGTATGATATTATGGAAAAATAGGCATATGCACTAGTCTGAGCCATCAAAAGTTTCAGACCATACCTGGTAGGATCACATATAATTGCATATGTACCCCATGCAGCAGTCAAAGACATATTCACTCAACAGGAGGTGACTGGGAGAAGGTGTAGATGGATAAACAAACTGTAGGAGTTCAACATAGAGATACAAATTACCAAGTTAATAAGAGGACAAGGATTAGCCAAGATGATGGCACAGTCAAACTTGGAAGCATGCCATGTTAATGCAGTCCAAAATGAGAGTGTAAATGTATCAAGATCTGAATGATACAAGGACATTATATACTACTTGCAAAATCTGAATTGTCCTTCCCATTTCAGTGACAGCCAAAAGAGGACTTTAAAGTTACATGCAATCAGGTATGTTATTGTTTAAGGTGAGCTATACTGGAAAAACCCTGATGGTGTGCTGCTAAGATGTGTGGATGAGGATATGGCTAACAATGTTTTGATTGATATGCATAAAGGATTGTGTGGTGGACATTATACTACTCAAACAACAGCTCATAAGGCTCTTAGAGCAGGATATTGGTGGCCCACTCTCTTTTCAGATGCACAAAGGTTAGTGAGGAAGTGTGACCCTTGCCAAAGATTCTCAGGAAAATTGAGATATGATGGTGCTTTACCCCTTAGAATTGTAACTGTGGATGCTCCATTTCAGCAATGGGGAATTGACTTCATAGGGGAAATTGCAGACAAGTCAAGTGGGGGACACAGTTGGATTTTAGTGGCAACTGATTACTTTACCAAATGGATTGAGGCCATTCCAACTAAGAGAGCTACAAGTAAGGTGGTGATGGATTTCATACTGGAAAATGTTATCATCAGGTTTGGAGTACCATTCAAGATAGTCACTGATAATGCTATGTGTTTCAGATCAGGTGAATTTGTTGATTTTTGCAACAAATATGGGATCAATCTATCATATGCCTCACCATGCCACCCACAAGGAAATGGTCAAGTAGAATCAAGCAATAAAAGCATCATGAAAATTATCAAGAGGATACTGGACAAGAACAAGAGAGCTTGGGACTCAAAGTTAAAGTTAGCAATATGGGCTGACAGAGTGACAGTAAAAAAGGCTATTGGAATGTCACCCTTTGAGCTAGTATATGGTGCATCAGCTAGATTGCCGATAAACAATCTCCTACCAGTTTACAGATTCATCCAGGAAAATGATGAGGAGATTGAAGACTCCATGACAGAAAGAGTGAATCAGCTGGTTGCATTGGATGAGAATAGAAGGAAAGCACACCAGATTAACCTCAAGAGACAACAAGATGTGAAATATTAGTTTGACAGGAGAGCTACAAAAATGAAGTTTCAAGTCAATGATCTGGTGCTCATCTGGAATGCAAAAAATTAGGACAAGGGTAAACATGGTAAGTTTGAACCCTTATGGATGGGCCCATATCAGATTTGCAGTATTCATGGGGAGGATTCTTATTTCCTCCAGGCCCTAGATGGTGAATTTCTGGAATTGCCTGTGCATGGCCAATTCCTTAAGTTCTATTTTGCATAGATGACTTGTTGCTGTGCACATTTGTAAAAATATGTATATAGTGTAAATGTTCTGTACAGTTCGTGCTTCTTTGGCTTTTTTGCCTGGTCTGCCTAGAGATCTGGTTCTCGCTGCAGGTTTTTCACCTGCACATCCCCATTCGGAGCCAGTGTTAGCACTAATTTTGGTTTGGATCTGAGCGCAGGATGTTGGAGGGTTTTTTCTCTTTTTGGGCCCCAAGTTTCCTTGTTCATCACTGTGATTTTCTCTATCGGTGAAACTTCTTTTTGGGTACTCAGATTTTGCTTGAACCATCATTTTGAACCATCGCGTTGAACCCTTTTGGTTCAAGGTTCAACGGTTCATGGGCTTAGGCTTCATCTTTTCCCGTCAGTGAATTCTTTGTTCATCTATGTTATCGGCGTTGAACTTCTCAGTTGAACTTCTCTTTTGAACCATCGGGTTGAACTGGTTCAGGGTTCAATGGTTCAAAGCCTTATGATTTTGGTCTTATCAGCGTAATGTTCATCATTGGGTGGATGGTGGAGTGTTGGCCCGACGGTTTGCCTCTGGCCGATGGAAGGTTAGCGGTTTGCAAGGTTGGTTTCGGTGTGACATGGACTATCGGGCTAACCGTTGGAGGGTTCACTGATATACAATGTTTGGCCGATGGATATGTTATTGGCGAGAGCTGTATTGTTGGCCTGAGTGTTTTGAGTTATGTCGACGACGTGAGGTTTGGCCGATGAGGAGTCGTTTGTGTGTGTCTGGCCGATGGAGTAGAGTGTAGCTCATTGGTGCATCGGTGAGACTATTGTGATCGGCTGGGGAGATTTTGGTTGCTCCGATGGTGTAAGTCACATCGACGGAGGTGGCCTTCGGTGTGACTTGTGTTGTCGGCGAGGATGGATTGCGTTGGGCCAACAGTGGAGGGTCTGACCGATGAAGGGGGAAGCTGATATGTTATCGACGGGAGTTATTCTATTGGCAGCAGTCTTTTATGGTTTACCGATGGAAGGAAGTCACCCTGATGGGGAATGCCATTGGAGTAAGGTTGCATATCGGGTTAGCGGTTGGAGGGTCCACCGATGGGGTAGTGTCAGGCTGATGAGGATTTGGAGTGGTCATCGGTGAGAGTTGGTCTATCGGTGAAGGAGCTTTTGGCTAGGCCAATGGTTCTTCTCTGGCCGATGGGGATGTTGGAGGCTTTCAGGAGTTGTTCATTAGCGCGATTGGCTGTGTCGGCCGAGGGGTTTTTTGCTTGGCTAACGATATTGGTCTGGCCGATGGTGGTAGGATGGTAACTGCTAACGGGGTGTAAGCTGGTCATCGGAGAGACTCATACTATCGGCAGAGATCTGAAGAGTTGGCCTGATGGTGCATCTCTAGCTGATGGAGGGGATTATAATGTAGTGGTCAGCAGGACAATTGAGGTCGGTAGGAGATTCGTGGGCTTGGCCGATGGTGTTGATCTCGGTGATGGGCTTTGGGTGGAGGAGCATGTGTCAAGTGTGGCAAAAGTGCTCGACACCTATTATGCAAGTGACTATGCTTTTAAACTACTAAAGTGATCTCCTCACTGTGCATGTGGGACTAATCTCCCTGTATAATTTGAAACTGCGATAGAATGCGTTTTGGCGGGAATTTCTTTTTTGAAGTGCTGTGACGGTTTTTAAGTGGCCGCGGGTGGTTGAGCCATCAATGGCGACTGTAGCAGGGGCATGGGCGAGTTGTTGAATAGTCATGTACCCAATTTTTGGCGTGAGGACTTCCAGATGGTGGCACAGGGCTCGAGGCCACCATTGTCTACTTTCTGTCTCTGCAGCAATAAATTTTGAGCACCATTCCTTTGAAGGATCTGTATCTGGCAAATTTTTTGTCAAAGCCATGTAATTAATGCTGAGTACGCTTCTTTGGCTGTTATAAGCAGGAAGTGTTACTCATTTTAGGTTGTTGAAAGTTGAACATTTTGGCTCTGTAATACAATACAGTTGGTTTTGGTTGCTCTATACAGCAAAAACCTGTGAGTTTACGTATCTCTTGTTGTATGTTTTTGCATGAATCCACTGATTTTATGGTCAATCTTATATGAATAATGCTATGTTTGCATGTGTTATGCTGATTCTGTCTCCAGTTTTGCATGTATCTTTCTTCTGAGTCTAGGTATTCAAGGAATGTCTAAGATTCTAGAACATAGAATTCCTATGTTGAATGTTTAATCTTTTAACTTCTGCTTAAGGGGTAGATTAAACTATTTTCAGATTGAATATTGGGAAGGGTATACTGCAATAGGGATGCCATAAGTATAGACAGCTTAACACTCTGTATTGGGAGATATCTATAAGGCAGGTATCATATGTATCCCCCTGAAATCCAGTTTTAGTTGTTCATGCATATCATTCACAGGTGTATGTCTATTGACTCCAGGCCCTAGATAGGCACCAATCTAGCTTTGTGTTTGTGTTATATACCATGTCCAGCTTTGCATCCAAATATAAAATCAAAATCGAAACTCTAAAACAACCATTAGGTCAGTAGAATTAGTTTTAGGATCCTCAGTCCTTTGTCTACAACTGCAAATAGGCCCAAAGCTAGCCCCTTTGCTCTTATCTTTCAGTTTTGGTCTACTTACAAGAGGACTTATCTGCTTTCTGTCAGCATCCCAGCCTTTGTATGCATATCCTCATGGATGTTGAGTAGGGAATACCCCCCTAGGTTTTGCAGAGCCTGAAGAAGAAGAGGAGATAAAATATTGAGTCTATCTCCTACACTGTTGGCCCCTAGCCCAGAGATCCTATTGATCATTGATGGCTACCTTGTAGGGAAATCTGGGAGTAAGCATCCAGTCTGGGAAAAAACCAACAAAACCTTTGAACTTGAACCCTTTTCAATGGTTCAAAAGTTCAAACAGTTCAAGAAGTTCAATACTCAATGCTTCGTAAGGAATCATGTTCACTCAGTCCCTTTGTGTCATTCAATGTGTCACTGAACCTTCCGCTTGAACCTCATAGTGGAGTTCAATGGTTTGAAGAGCTCAAAGGTTCATAGGTTCAAGATTCGTGAAATGCTCCAACCCCGAACTCTTCTTTGTCAGTTTTTCATGAAAATGTAGAACTTCGGAGTTCCCAATAAGCATTAAGTTCTAACATCTCCACATGCTCACCGAAAGTCTTATATTGCTTCGCGGTGTAATGAATGAGAATGACCTGATTGTTTACTGCCAGAGATTTCCAAATGCAAAGAGATTTTCATCTGTCATTATGCGCTGATAGATAGTGGCCACGATGCACGAAGATAATGAAGATTGTAGACAGGCCCTTTTGGGGCTCATATCATCAAGGCAACACTTGAAGTTATATTTGAGAGGTCGATGCACATGTGACAGCTCTCATAATTCAATGCAATCTCCACCGACATTATTGGGGGTATACATGCAAAATGGGGAAGCACATGGACTGCAGCATGAAATTCGATGCTAGTTAAATTCATAACACTATGTCTCCCAACCGGTGCTCAAGAAAAAGATTGGAATAAAGTATGGGCATTCATCTGAGTATAATTGAAAGTGGATTCTGTCGGATGTTGTGGATGATATGCAGCTGTGGGAAGCTTACTGTAGCACTCTTCAGTCCCAACCAGATTTTTTTGAATACATGGATTTGTTAAATTCCCTGAAAGAAGGGCTTTCCTCTGTTGCTAATGAGGTGCAGGGATAAAGGCTATAGCTACTATGAATATTTTATTTCTTTTAGCTTTCATAGCCATCTTTCAGATTTACTAGATAATACAAGCCTGCGAAGTTAGTATTGTCTTCTATAAATGCAAGGTGGTCTATTCTCAGAGCACAACATTCAGATGTGGTAATTACTGTGATAATCTTCCCCCATGTAGAAATCATCATCATAAAAAGCCTTGTCATAAGACCAGTCTAGCCGAAATTGGACATGCTAATGTCTTCCAATTTAATAATAGGGATGTTGGGCAGATAGATGAGGAAAATGAAGCCTCTTCAAGTGCAAGATACAAGGAGTTGTTAGACTTGTGGTGAATGTGAATTGCCATGTCATTAAGAAACAGTTACATGGGAAATGTTGGCAAAAAGTTAGAATTGGAAATATCCAAATTCAAAAAGATAGTGAAAAGTGAAATTCTTTATTTTTCACTTATCTTGGATTTTCAAGAAGCAGTTACAAAAAAAATAAAGCTTTTTCTTTTTTTAGGAATTTGTTATGGGAACGGAAGAGTCTCTTGAGGAGGAGATTATAAATTTCCTTCTTCTCGTTGAAAGGGGGATCTTTTTGGGACTTTTTTTTAGGGCTGTTCTAAAAATAGGGGAAGTGGTAGCAGTAGAATTTTTCTTTCATGCTCAGTTTGCTATACAGGGGCTTTGGGTCTGTGAACCCACTTTTGTACTGGAGAAATAAGGAAAATATTTTTGAATCTGTGAATTTACGAATATTTTCTTTAGATTATATGTGTCCTGTGTGTCTCTATAATTGATTTCCAATTACATTCTCTGTTATGTCAAATTGTGTAGGTGTTTATTTATGAATCTTTGAGTTCATGACAATTCACCCGTTGAAAGGAATTTACTGTTCTTTCTTTTTCTGTTTATCATTGTGGATGTAGAATAAGTGAACTGTGTGTCATTCATTTTGCATTCACCTCATTCTGAATTTGATCTTTGCATCTATTTCATGGTTATGAATAGGTGTTAATATACCTTTCCTGCTTTCTGGTTAAAAGCACAACCCGTATTTTCATTCGTTGTATATTTTAGGAGGGAGATGTACCTCTAAAATTCAGAGGAAGATTGCCAATTTAATGGCAACCTCTCCAACTGTTGGTGTTGTTTGTCCTTCTATTTGGGCATTCGAGTACTTTTTCTATAGTTCTTTGTGAGGGAAAAATCTGTATACCAACAGATTTTTGGTGACTCCGCTGGGGACTCAAAAAGATTGGTGCTCCATCCTTATTCTCTAGTAAATTGAAGACACCTCATTGAAAGAAGAGGTTGGCGACTCTGTTTTATGTGAAGATCTCAGAAAATGCTTAGATTCCAGGCAAGCCAAAGAAATCAGTTTAAAACCAGAAGAAGACCTATGCCAACGGTTGAAGAGATATTATCTGAAAATAATGAAATACTTCATTTATTATGGAATAATCTCAAAGCTAACATCTCTGAAGCAGAGAAGAGGAAGTTGCATCCATCCAAAGATTACAAATCTGCATCACTGCTCAGAAGTTTGCATGACAGGTTCTATTCTCTCCAAGATTTTAAACAAAGGATTAATGAAGATCAAGTTTCTTATAATTTTTCTGTTCTTAGTGAACAAGACTGTGTGCAAACACTAGTTGAGCCCAGAAATTTGTCCATGCCATGGAATCACAATCAGCAACAAAGAAAAGATTTAAGCCAGGATGAAAGCAAAAGACCAGAATTTTTTTCAGCATACATACAAAGAAGTGAAATAGTACAATCATCTACTCTTGCTGAAGAGAATAATGAAGAAGTTCTATCAGAAGAGCCCAATATCACTATCATTCCAAACTAGTGCCTAGAGGGATCGAATAATGATTTTCTATGTGGAGTTTTGAATGAAGATGGTCACATTACGGAAATTGAAATGGATGTATCCAGAAATGTCTCAAACAATATGAAAGAAGGTATGGATGATTCTATATTTTCTCCTGAATTGAAAATATTTAATTTTGACATGGATGAAAAAGATCAAATAGTAGAAAGTGTTCCATGTGATACTGAGAAAGAGTTCTTAAATTCAAACATGGGAGTCTTTCTTTTTGACGATGCTGATTTAACATTTGAAGAGATAAAACAATCAAATCTTTATACTTCTCCTAAATACTCAGCATTTGAATTTCTTTATGAAGAAAATGGAAAGTCACAAGAAAAGGTAGGAGACATTGCACAAGCTCATATGGTCTCATTTCAATTTCCCATTACTCGTGATGCTGATTCAATAAATGGAATATATACATTTGATAATGTGACGATTGAGTCTGGTGAGGAAATAGATAAATTACATTGTCAATCTACTTATTCCCTCGATGATTTTCCTTGTGCAAGAGAAGAAGAAGTCTTTTCTATCAAACTCGATCCCATGCTGATAGAATGTGATATTCAAAAATCAGAACCCACAATCACATTCTTAGAAAGTGATTCATCCTGTAGTCTGCAGAAAGAATGTTTTTCTGATGTTTTATTTCCAGGTCCTAATGTAGATAGTGAAGCTATGATTGATACACAGCTGGAATGTGAAGTTGTCAAAATTCCCGCATTTAATCAGGAAAGGGCATGGCTGCAAGAAGAGCTTATAGGTGAGAATGATGAAGTAAGTGAATCAGCCCTGGCAAAGAAAAAGACTGTTATTCCATCTGAGAGTGATTTTCAGCTATGTGAGAGTTCCGTTGATAATAAGGATTTTCATTCTTCTTCAACCATAGTTAATTCACTTTCAGTTTTACATGAGTCATCCGCATCCTATGATTGGTTTGCTAATGAGTTGAATAATCACAATTATTTCTAGGTTGGAGATATTGTTTTGTCTGATGCAGAGGAGAAGGATTCTACGAGTTGTGACCCAAAATTTTTGAATAATGCAATTACGTCCACAGCCGAAGAAAGCTTCTTATCTCATGATCTATACGCAGGTTGTCCAATTCGGGGGCTGGTTTCTCTGTGCTTACAGAATCAGTTACACTCTGACATTATACATGAGGTCATTCATGTCGAGGTTGGTAATTATGTGCTGAGCAATACTAACATGAGTCGTTCAATTGAAGAAACATACAATGAAGAGTGGCTTTTCGAGCAGCAAATCACATCTAGAAAATTTTTGTCTGATGCCATTCCTACTAAATCAATCACGATGGTCATCTGTTGGCAGCTGGTTGCTTGCAGGCTTCTCACGTACCAATTATTATTTCCCAGAGGCTGCTATTTCTCCCAGCCTATCAATGAGTTTACATAATCACTCTGGAGTCTCTGGAGGTAGGGTCTTCATGACCATGTACATAGTAGGAGTTTTGATGTGCTGATAGTGTAGTTTCCTTTCTTGTTGCATCCTGTTTTTGGCTTGTTCTAACCCCTGTGTTGTCTGAATCTATTGGCCCAATGGATAGGCACTGGTCTTGACTTGAGATTCTAGATTCCTTGCTTCATCCTATTGCAGTCCTCGTCCCTAGTCAGAGCCAATGTTACCTTTCATTTCACCCTTATTCAATTTTTCGTGAACCTTCCCTAAGCGAAAGTTGACCTGCCATCTTTCCTTATTGGTTATATGTTTGTTTCCTAAAGTCAACTCTTTGTTCTTAAAAGTTCACCCACCCATCGTCTTTGTGTGTGAAGTTATTGAAGAGTCAAACCTTTGAACTTGAACCCTTTTCAATGGTTCAAAAGTTCAAACAGTTCAAGAAGTTCAATACTCAATGCTTCGTAAGGAATCATGTTCACTCAGTCCCTTTGTGTCATTCAATGTGTCACTGAACCTTCCGCTTGAACCTCATAGCGGAGTTCAATGGTTCGAAGAGTTCAAAGGTTCATAGGTTCAAGATTCGTGAAATGCTCCAACCCTGAACTCTTCTTTGTCAGTTTTTCATGAAAATGTAGAACTTCGGAGTTCCCAATAAGCATTAAATTCTGACATCTCCACATGCTCATCGAAAGTCTTATATTGTTTCGCGGTGTAATGAATGACAATGACCTGATTGTTTACTGCCAGAGATTTCCAAATGCAAAGAGATTTTCATCTGTCATTATGCGCTGATAGATAGTGGCCACGGTGCACGAAGATAATGAAGATTGCAGACAGGCCCTTTTGGGGCTCATATCATCAAGGCAACACTTGAAGTTATATTTGAGAGGTTGATGCACATGTGACGGCTCTCATAATTCAATGCAATCTCCACCGACATTATTGGGGGTATACATGCAAAATGGGGAAGCACATGGACTGCAGCATGAAATTCGATGCTAGTTAAATTCATAACATTGTGTCTCCCAGCCGGTGCTCAAGAAAAAGATTGGAATAAAGTATGGGCATTCATCTGAGTATAATTGAAAGTGGATTCTGTCGGATGTTGTGGATGATATGCAGTTGTGGGAAGCTTACTATAGCACTCTTCAGTCCCAACTAGATTTTGTTGAATACATGGATTTGTTAAATTCCCTGAAGGAAGGGCTTTCCTCTGTTTCTAATGAGGTGCAGGGATAAAGGCTATAGCTACTATGAATATTTTATTTCTTTTATCTTTCATAGCCATCTTTCAAATTAACTAGATAATACAAGCCTGCAAAGTTAGTATTGTCTTCTATAAATGCAAGGTGGTCTATTCTTAGAGCACAACATTCAGATGTGGTAATTACTGTGATAATCTTCCCCCATGTAGAAATCATCATCATAAAAAGCCTTGTCATAAGACTAGTCTAGCCGAAATTGGACGTGCTAATGTCTTCCAATTTAATAATAGGGATGTTGGGTAGATAGATGAGGAAAATGAAGCCTCTTCAAGTGCAAGATACAAGGAGTTGTTAGACTCGTGGTGAATGTGAATTGCCATGTCATTAAGAAACAGTTACACAGGAAATGTTGGCAAAAAGTTAGAATTGGAAATATCCAAATTCAAAAAGATAGTGAAAAGTGAAATTCTTTATTTTTCACTTATCTTGGATTTTCAAGAAGTAGTTACAAAAAAAAAGAAAGCTTTTTCTTTTTTTAGGAATTGGTTATGGGAACGGAAGAGTCTCTTGAGGAGGAGATTATAAATTTCCTTCTTCTCGTTGAAAGGGGGATCTTTTTGGGACTTTTTTTACGGCTGTTCTGAAAATAGGGGAAGTCGTAGCAGTAGAATTTTTCTTTCATGCTCAGTTTGCTATACAGGGGCTTTGGGTCTGTGAACCCACTTTTGTACCGGAGAAATAAGGAAAATATTTTTGAATATGTGAATTTACGAATATTTTCTTTAGATTATATGTGTCCTGTGTGTCTCTATAATTGATTTCCAATTGCATTCTCTGTTATGTCAAATTGTGTAGGTGTTTATTTATGAATCTTTGAGTTCATGACAATTCACCCGTTGAAAGGAATTTACTGTTCTTTCTTTTTCTGTTTATCATTGTGGATGTAGAATAAGTGAACTGTGTGTCATTCATTTTGCATTCACCTCATTCTGAATTTGATCTTTGCATCTATTTCATGGTTATGAATAGGTGTTAATATACCTTTCCTGCTTTCTGGTTAAAAGCACAACCCGTATTTTCATTTGTTGTATATTTTAGGAGGGAGCTGTACCTCTAAAATTCAGAGGAAGATTACCAATTTAATGGCAACCTCTCCAACTGTTGGTGCTATTTGTCCTTCTATTTAGGCATTCGAGTCATTTTTCTATAGTTGTTTGTGAGGGACAAATCTGTATACCAACAATATTCATCTTGGAAAAGGGGTGAATTAAATGAGGTTGGGTGAGATGGATTATTTGTGAATTAAAAATTCACATGGGGAAGAGTAAAATGAATTAAAAATTCATTTGAAGAAGAGTGGATATTGAGTTATGACATGTGTAAGGGGTGTAAGAGGTATTAAATGAGGATTATGACACATGTGTATAAAAAATTAGGGTGATTAGCCTAATTAATATGGCTGGAAAAAATTAGGGAATGGGTTAATGGGAGGTTAAGATTAATTAAATAAGGTTTTATTTAATCAATCTTAAGGCTAGGATGATATAGGCTAGGGTAGGCAATTAAATAATGACTATTTAATTACCTAGGGTAGGGATAGGTTAATTAATAGGCTGAATTAATTAGTTGAACCTAATTTAACTAATTAATTGGTTTTAGTGAGAAGGGAGAAATTAACCAAATAAATATTGCATATTTATTTAATTAATTGGCTAAAGTTGAACTATTGAATTAATAAAATCAATCCAATTGTTGGGGATATAATGAAGAAAAATTGGGTCATGGAGGGATAATTAATTAATTAAATAAAAATTTAATTAATTGTTTATGGAGGAAATAGGTATGTTTAGGGAGGTTGAAAGTTGATTTGATTATGAAAACCTTTTTAGGTATCTACAGTTGACACTAGCTAAATGATGTGATCAAGTGATTGACATGAAAAAACCTCCAAGCCAACATTTTGCATGAATGTCTAATTTTCATTCTTGGATTGCATACTGTTGCTCTCATCTATCATTACTAGGCCAGGATCAACCATGTGGAGATCTTCTTTTATGCAAGTATGAATAGGATTAGCTTGATGAACATATGATACACTTAAATTGTCCCCATCAAAATCAACTCATGTTCTAAGAAAATTTCTTCTATATCAATCAACAACCTTCCTATTTGGACTGCACATTCATTTTCTGTAGTAGCAACATAGTCTCTTTCTTCCTCTATAAGTAGATTCTTGATGTCCATGTTGCTTTGAGCTAGTGTACTATCCTTATTTTGTTCATCTAACTCAGCTAGAGACCCTATTGGAGTGACCACATCAGCCTGATATGACTAATCACGATGATATAGTGAGCTGATACAATCAAGGACTTGGTCATTTTTCACTAGAAAATATGATTGGAGCTCTTCCTGCCCTACTATCCATGATTGTTCTTGATCTGGAGGACTAATTTATCTTGGCCCTTGCTACTATTTCATTTGATCTATCTGTTGTTCCAACTTAGAATTATTAGCAAACTGAAAGGGACTGTTGTTCTACACCTCTATAGCAGCAAATTCAGTCTTAGGACTTGATGTCTGTGAAACATTTGATTGCTGATCTGCATCTTCAACATGATTGTTTATGAGGGCTGATTCATTATCTATCTTGTCAACATTTTTAGTAGCAAAAAGTTGATCTTGCATCTTGCTGTGTTCATCATCTGTGACTACAAACTTAGTTTTAACCAAGCTGGTACAAAATATTCTGCTGATTTGTCTAACTGACAAAGAGACTTTAACCAGTCATGGAACTCATACTCATTAGTTGGGTGATTTGCAGACCATATGTATTGTCTACCAATCTCATCTAGATATGTATTTTGATGAACAACTTCAATGTTTTTTTTATGCAAACTACCCTTTTGACTATGATCTCTTATGAATGGTAGATTTGTAGCTCCTATAGCCTCAACTCTTTGCATGTTCTCAACTGGGACATGATAATAGTAATGTGCATCCATCCGTTTTGCAACTCCCTACAAGTTCTTGCTTTGAATATATCTATCATATCCACATCTTACTTCAGGCTTGTAAACTTCAAAAATAGGAAGCAATCCCTTTAGATGTAGGTCCAACCTTTGGAGGAAAGTCAAACAATCAATCTTGTCATGCAATTCTCCAGGATGTATAGTGCAGACCTGAGGTGAACTAAAATCAAGCAATGTCAGCAAAGGATACTTCACCCTGATTTGCTTATCTAGTACTGCTTTGAAAAGTGGGATATCAACTTGGAAGTTCTCTTCATGATATGACAGCTAAGATGGTCCTCTAAATAATGAATGGTTTTCATGACTGAAACCCTTATGTGTACCCATTGGATCAAAATTTTCTACACATTCATTTCATTTCAGCATGTGCAGTGAACCAGTAAACTGAAAACCTGTATAACATCTTTGTCCAACCCTCCTTCTAGCACCATTTCTGTTGATGGTGGTTTTAGCACACAACACAGGTGTGATTGCTGGTATCACACCTCTCTTGAAAAAGGTATCCTATCTAAGATAGGACTGCCCCAAGGATAATACCGCTAGGTCTTAGCTTGCTTGGAATGACTCAATGATATGTCTAGTTGTGCCAACAAGGGGTCTTACATAAAATGTAGGGTTTATGGAATATGACAGTAGTATGTATACAAAAACCCTATGATATTTTTAGCAGATTTGAGATTTGTTTGCTGCTATGAAACCTAAATCTAATAACTTGATTTAAATAAAATGCAAAAGAAAAAGGAGAGGGAGAAGGGATAAGAGATCCTAAGTGATAGTCACAATGAGGCAAAATGCTGCAGATAGACAAATACTTTCAATAAACCATTCTATGTTTCACTAGGATAGAAAACCCACAATGTTGCAAGAAATGATGCAATCTTCAAAGGATTCTTATGATTTTCAATTTACATTCACTCATTAAACACCCGGACAATGGTGCAACTTAACTAGTGGAGTGCAATCGAACTATGTTCAATGATAGGGCCCAGGCTAACTATACATAACAACTTACCATCAGTAAGCACTAATAGTATGGACCAAAGTGTTCATCAGATGTCTTAACATTTACCCATCATTGCAAAAGTACAACTAATTAAATTGAGATTGATATGAACCATGAAAACCAAATAGGACAACACAAGAACACAAATTTCTAGCAACCTGCAAAACTTGCTTTGTATTGATCACAATTTGGCAGTCTCAACAATTTAGTATCTAATCTTACTTACAAATGAGAGAAAATGATGGCCCTTTTATAGACAAGGCACCATACAGAGTTTTTCAATGGACGGTGGAGGTTAACTTGACACCAACGGTCTAGATTACATAGCATTTAATGAGATACATCAGTTTATTACATTTTTATAGGAAAAAGACAAAATACAGTTTGAAAATACATTGAATCTAGACAAAATGGATACCCATTTGGTTGTACATGATGAAAAGTCAATTTTTAAGGCCTAATAAAGTCAAAATAGAGTCAAATGACATTTGAAAACTTGAACTGATATGAATTCATGGGATTCCAAGTGTTGAATGGACCAAGAGGAGTATGTGGCACTTTATTAGTGAAGATATATCCAACTAGATTCTTGCTGGGCTAATTCTTGATGACTGGACTGCTGGGACAGTTGTATGCATGTCTTGGCCATTGGACTAGATCTGTAGGAACAACAATGAAATAAACTTTATCTTGTATGTTTTTTAGCTCTTGTAGCTTATCTCCATCATCTTGGACATCATATTGACTTCCTTTTGTATGTGCAACAATGATTTGGTTGATAGAATGTCAATTCTACATCTCTGGGTCAGCAGGGTACCTCTGTATGTTCACCCTTCCAAGGTGGCTCCAATTGACTCCTTTGTCCTCCAAGACCTACAATTCATAAGACCAAGCATCAATTTCATCATAAACAAGTAATTTTCCATCAATTTGGATCAAAACATGTCCATTTGCAATTATGGATCAGTCAAAAACAACCCATTGTCAATGTCACTTATAGACAACTTCATAAATCTAGTGATTTTCACATGATTTTCTACATTTTTTTTACCATTTTTGAGTACCCATTTGGCCAATATATTGATCTAGGAAGTTTTTGTAGTATTAGGATCCATTTAGGGACTTTTATTTTATGTATTTCTAGCCTTTTCTATAAAAAGCAAGATTTTTGTGGGTCACAGACTTTTCATGTGCAATGGCATTAATTATCGTAAAACATGTCAAAAATCCACACAAACTTGGTAAAATGTTCATCATGATGTGAAAAATAGATATGAAATTCAAATCCATCAAGAAAATCCAATTTGCTCATTGAAAAACTCAATTTTTGGCCCAAAATACCAAAAAGCGCTGATCCTGGGGGTCACTAACTTAGCGCTGATTTTGCTTCGAACTAACCTAGTGGGGATTTCACCTCCAACTGACCTTGCACAGATTTTTGCTTCATTCGACCTTGTGTGGATTTGGGCTTCATCTAACCTTGCGCAGATTTGGGTGCGACCAACTAAAATGATGCTTCATGCGGTCAATCAGTTCACTTTTTAGTGTAGGTCTGTTGGGTCTATTTTTAGCGCAAAGTGTGTTGGCAGGGATTTTGGTGCCAACTGACTCAGCAGTAGTGTGGAAGGAAGTCGGTCAGAGGTAATTTTAGCGCTAAGGTCAGTAGATGATGATTTTCATGCAGAAGTCGGTGAGCAGGGTTTTTAGCACTAGAAGTCAGTAGCGACTATTTTTAGCACAAAGTCAGTAGATTGAATTTTTAGCACTAAGGTCGGTAAGGGCTATTTTTGGCGCAAAGTGCAGTAGGGGTCATTTTTAGCGCTAGATTTTGAACTTCACAGGGTGAAAGTATATTTAAAAATATACTTTAAATATACTTTCAGGATGTTTGAGATAGGTTCCAGATCCATAGGATTTCATATGTAGATTCTAGAATTTTGGGGTTCTAACAGATTTTAGACTTAGCCAAATCAGGGCTTCAGGTGTTGGGAATTAAGGTATCTCAACCTTTGCAAATTCCTAATGCTGTATTTATTTAACCCATGTTGAGTTGGCATAGTCAGCACCTTGTGTATATGTAGCAGGGTAAATTTTGGTGACTTTGGCAACCGCAGTTTCCCCCTTGAATAATTAATGGGGGTTTGGGGGCAGCGCCCCCAAGACAGGGTCAAGGGATGTAGCCCCTTGCAGGGTCCAGGGGCAGCACCCTGGCGTGCTCCCTATCGCAGTACAGGGCGGGGTCGAGGGGTAGCGCCCTCGTGGGGGCTCGCGGGTAACGCCCCTGAAACTTCAAATGATTTTTAATTAATGACAAGTGTCAGTGAGTATTTTTACACGAGAGAAAGGCATCTTTGGGTGGTCAAGGGCAGTTATGACATGTAAGAAGAATATGATATTTTTAGTCAGTATATGACGGATTCTATGATAGCTGTAAGGTGCATAAGAGCATCTGTTGTAACCTATCTTGGGACCAGGCGCCCACTCCGGGATGGGATGTTGGACAAGTGTCCTTAGGCGTGGGTTTTTGGGGCATGAGTCCAAGATGGACGCCCATCTCTAGAAGGTTCCATATTTGCCTTGTAAACTCTATATAAATAGGTGCTTGGATGGGAGATAGATAACTTTGGTACAAGTACTGTTATGCTGCCGGAATATCTCTATATTTGACATTTGAAGACTCCTAAAAGAGCATTGGCTCTAAAACTGTATTGTAATTTGTTATTGTTTACTGTAATACATTTGAGCTGTGTTTTGGAGTGTGGGGTTTTTCACCCATAAGGGTTTTCCCCACGTATATCTTGTCTCTCTCTCTTCTATCTACTTTCTGTGTGTATGTGTATTGCTGCAATATCTCTGTTAGATGTTCTATGTTGCTGTAGTTGTAAGAATTAAATTGAATTTGTATACATCTCTCCTTATTAGATTAGTGTAGGAAGTGATTTCCGCACACCTAGCTTCCTTTCATCAGGACCATGTGACATAATGAAGGTATATGAACCCCTTAGTGAAATCTTGTAGAGTTAGGCATGATTTTGCAATTCTAAGACCTAGAAATGAGGAATTTCAACATGACACATCCTGCATAAGTGATTTCAAGGACAATATCTAGTGACTTAGGATTTTTGAGCAAAAAGCAACAACACCCAATTTCAATGCAGAAGACAACAAATGGCTATTTCTTAAGCACAAGACCACTCAAGACACTTCTACATCAATCATTAAAGACATCAAATGACTCCAAACATGCAAAATACCCAAATCTATAACAATTCATGCATTTTAAGCACAAATTCACCTTCTCATCATCATAAGGCAAAAAGGTTGAAACTTCAATCCAAAGCAAAAAAGGGGGTCTCCATTTATCAAAATGGGGCATGTGTGTAAGGCACAACAGGTTCCTCAATGTAGGTTACTCTCCCTTCTCAACTTGTGTAATAGGTGGAAGTACTTGAGCATCCTTAAGCGGTTGAGAAATCTTAGGAGAAAACACACTCAACTGATTGATTTCCACTAGTCTTCACAGATGTGGGTGGTACAAAAGTTATGTTATGATTGCGGGGAGGTATTTTTTGTGCTTAGAGATTGCCTCATTGTCCTTGAAGGGATGGCAAAGGGGGAACCTCAACATATCCACGAGATGCTCAGGGATGAGGAAGAACCTTCGATTTGGGCTTAGCTTCATTCACTACCTATGGGATAGGGGGGACTACTATCATAGCCTCAAAAGATTGAGGAGGTTCAGGGACATCACAAGGATGTATGTTACTAAGAAACAATTCTATGATTTTCTTTGCTTTAAACTTTTGATATGACAAGAAGAATAAATCCTCTAGCTTGAGCGACTCCAACTGGTTGTGGCCAGAAATAGTCAAGTGTAAAATGTCCATGTCGAGTGATGGGCAGGTACCAACTGTGATGTACAACATGCACACATCCATCAAATGGAATCTTTAAGCACTTATGAACCATAGAGAGGACCAACTTCATGGAGCGGAGCCATGGGTGGCCCAACTTCACATGAAATAAGTCCAATGTAGGAATGATGACAAAATTAACATCCAAGGTTCTTGGCACAACCTTGACATCGAGGGTCAAGGCACCAAGAGTTAGAAGGATAAATCCATCATGTGCTCTAATCATGATTTGTGATATATCGTAGTGATCACGGTGTAAACCATGCATGTAGAGAAAATCTTTAGTTACTACATTTACCATGTATATATAATCTATCATAGTACCTCTTATAGGTTTATCATTGATTCAAATAGTAAAATAAAGAGGTCCATTAAGAGCTTCAATAGTAGCATCATGTGGAGTAAAAGATATAGCAGGTTTCAATTCCACTCACTCTTTCTGAGGGAGAGCATCCACCATGTAAATATCACCTTCATAGTATTGTTCTTGAGATATATTTACAACATTAGATTCATGATGAGGTAAAGGATCAATATATATTTGAAGAATTTGATTAGAAGTAGCCACCGATTTATTCCCTTTGTCATTCACACTAGCAACTTGGATGACATTGGAATTAATGAATTCTTTAAATTTATGTTTAAGACTCATACATCTTTCAGTGTCATGATCGACAGAGCAGTAAAATTGATAAAATGCCTTCAAATCAAAGGAATATGATCTCATCTTTCTTGGATCTAGAGGTCTAACAGGTGGACACTTGATGAGATTTTTGTTCTTAAGTTGTGTCATTATAGAGTACATAGACTCTGATAATGGTGTGAAATGTCTTGTTTTTGGTTTTTATAAGGGGTGGGAGCAGGAGATGATGTTGCCACCACATGCTTTCTTATGTTACTAGCTGAAATTGCATTGATCTTGATTAAGTTTTTGTTGTGTCTATTGGTGCTCATTTTGGCCTGGAGGTTGAGCTAGCATGTGGAGGGTTTCTTCTTTCAAACCCTAGGTTTTCCTCTCCATCGGCGTAAGTTTGTGAGTGTTTTGGCGATCACGTTGATAGCACGGTGTGTTCTTTTTACATCGCTGAGACTTTTGCCTATCAGTGAATGAGATTGTGGTTCTACCGATGGTGTTGATCTTGCCGACAGGGGTAAGTCAAGTATTCATCAGCAGGAGTGGGAGCTATCGGGTGAGCGGTCAGATGTTGGGCCGACAGTGTAATGTTTGGCTGATGAGGTTTCATCAGTGTGTGTCTTACTGAAGAGGGTGGGGTTGATGTTTGGTGATCGGTAAGACTATTGTGATCGGCTAGTGTGTTTTGTGGTCCGCTGATAGAAGGAAGTCACCCCAATGGGGAATGCCATCGGGATGACTTTGTGTTCAGTTTGGCTGACGGTGGAGTATGTAGTTTGCATCGGTGAGACTATTGAGATTGGGCTAGCAGTTGGAGGGTCCGCCGATGGGGTAGTGTTTGGCCGATGAGTTTTCATTGGCGTGTGTTTGGCCGACGGGGAGATGAGGCCATAGTTCACCGGCATGATGGCAGGTGTTGGCGTAGGTTTGAGATGTTTGGCTGATATGGATGGTCTGGCCGACGAGAGCTTGGCCGATTGTATATGTCATGGCGATGGGTGTTTGGCGAAGGGTTGTGTGTCGAGCGTGGCAAAATGCTCGACACCTTTTGTATGTGTGACCATGTTTATAAATTACTGAAGGGGTCTCTGTACCTTGCATGTGGGACTATTCTTCCTGCACATTTGAAACTTCAGTAAAGCGCATTTTGGCGGGAAGTTCTTTTTGAACGCTGCGTCAGTTTTCAAGAGGCCGCGGGTGTTTGAGCCATCAATGGCGATTGTGCTGAGGCATGGGCGAAGTGCTGAGCAGTCTTGTACCCAATTTTTTGGCATGAAGAGTCTAGATAATGGCGCATGGCTCGAGGCCCCTCTTTGTCTACTGCATTAATATCTTCTGAGCGCCATTCCTTTATGGGATCTGTATCTAGCGAATTTTGATATTTTTGCCATGTAATTAATTGCTTATGGTATACTATCTGGCTGTTATAAGCAGATGGTGTTACCATTTTTTGGTGGTTGAAAGTTGAACATTTGGCTCTGTAATGCAATACAGCTGATTTGGTAGCTCTGTACAGCAAAACTTGTGAGTCTATGTATCTCTTGTTGTATGTTTTTGCATGAATCCACTGATTTCATGGTTAATTTTATATGAGAAATGCTATGTTGGCATGTGTTTTGTTAATTCTGTCTCTAGTATTGCATGTATCTTTCTTCTAAGTCTGGATATTTAAGGAATGTTTGAGACTCTAGAACATAGAATTCCTGTGTTGAGTGTCTGATCTTTTAACTTCTGCTCAAGTGGTAGATTAAACTATTTTCAGATTGAACATTGGGAAGGGTATACTGCAATAGGGATGCCATAAGTATAGATAGCTTAACACTTTGTATTGGGAGATATCTATAAGGCAGGTATCATATGTGTCCCCCTGAAATCCAGTTTTAGTTGTTCATGCATATCATTCACAGGTATATGTCTACTGACTCCAGGCCCTGGACAGGCACCGATCTAGCTTTGTGTTTGTGTTATATACCATGTCCAGCTTTGCATCCAAACATAAAATCAAAATCAAACTCTAAAACAACCATTAGGACAGTAGAATTAGTTTAGGATCCAAGTCCTCTGTCTACAACTACAAATAGGCCCAAAGTTAGCCCCTTTGCTCTTATCTTTCAGTTTTGGTCTACTTACAGGAGGACTTATCTGCTTTCTGTCAGCATCCCAACCTTAGTATGCATATCCTTATGGATGTTGAGTAGGGAAAACCCCCTAGGTTTTGCAGAGCCTGAAGAAGAAGAGGAGATAAAATATAGAGTCTATCTCCTACATTGTTGGCCCCTGGCCCAGAGATCCTGTTGATCATTGATGGCTACCTTGTAGGGAAATCTGGGAGTAAGCATCTAGTCTGGGAAAAACCAACAGAAATTGGTGACTCTGCTAGAAAGTTGATTTAAAAGGAATAATATTTGTGACCCATCTGAGTAACCAACAAAAATTGGTGACTCTACTGGGGAGTTGATTTAAAAGGAATAATATTTGTGACCCATCCGAGTAACCAACAGAAATTGGCGACTCCACTGGGGAGTGATTCTAAAATTGTTACCTTTTTGTCCTCCCTGGTGAAATATTTGTGGCCCATCCAAGTCCCAACAGAAATTGGCGACTCTACTGGGGAAGTTTGTGAAAGAACCCTGGTTTACAAAAGAAAATAGTTCCTAGTTCCTAGTAATAGGTGGCGACTCCGAAGTAATCTCCCAACCGGTCAAAGTAAAATTTATATGCAGGGGAGAAGATCCCAATAAAATCCTTTATTTGAAGAGTTACCAGTAACAAGAAGAATGATGTACAGAAGAAAGGGAGCTGTCTCAGCCAGTCATGAGGGTTCCCCCAGAAAAAATGATGATATGCAAGACAACCCTAGGCCATCAGGACAGCATGTGCCTTACTTTTCAAATGCAGAAGCTGATATTCAGGGTGCATATGAGAGGCAACAGGGTGGTAGCATGAGAATGAGGTCAGAGGTGTTCCAAGAATGCCCATTTCTAGACCCTAGTGAAAGGTTTGAAGAGGCAGAGTCTTAGAGGGATGATGAAGATGATGATCAGAATGGTATAAGACAATCTACCTCCATGCCTAAGGAAGAACAGTTCGCTGAAGAAATCAGAAATTTGAGAGCAGAATTAGAGTATCTACAAGCCATGAAAATCAGAGATGACATGAGGCAGAAAGTGCAAGCTTTAAGGACTGCCCAAAATGATTCAATTCCTACCCTTGAGAATGCAAATGTGCAAAGACATCAACAAAGAAATGAAGTGCAACATTAACATAATGATGAAAGACAAAATGTGAATGATGCTAGGATACCTCTGAATAATGTAAGAAACTAGAATGTGAACAGAAACTTTAATGCTAATCAGTTTGACAGACAGCCCATGCAACTAGATAGATTCAGACAACTGGTATTTGATGGTATCCTTGGGTATCCTAACCCCATTGACAAGCATCTAAGGCTGCAAGTGCCTAAATTTTCAGGAAACAACACTGTGTCAGGAGAAGATCATCTAAAGGCCTTTCAAAATGTCATGGATAACTTTGAGGTTGAACATGAGGATGTTTTCATGAAGTCATTCATGCAATCTTTAGTTGATGAGGCAAGAGAATGGTACAAGAATCTACCTGACAAGAGTATTTCATCATGGGATGATTTTAAAAGGGTGTTCAAGGAGCAATATGGTGACAAAACTGACCCTAGCTTTTTTGTAAATGAGTTTACCGTATCACTAAAGGGTCAAATGAGCAGGTTGCAGATTTTAATGCAAGATTTACTAAAGTGTTAAACAAATTGCCACATCACATGAGGCCAAATGAACCAATGTGCATAATATTGTATATTAATGGTTTTGATGCAAAAACTGCATATGGATTAAGAGATAAAAGCCCTGCTACTCTCAGGGATGCTTTTAGAATTGCATTGAATATCGAGAACAACAGGAAGGCATCAGGCAAGACAAACAGAAGGGATGATATGAAAATTCTGCAGAATCCAAACAAGCCTCAGAACACTCAAGGTAATACATGTGCCCCTGAAGATAAGATAGACAAATTAGCAAATGTTGTTAAGGACCTAAGTTATAGACTAGCTAGAAGTGAAAAAGGGATAGGTCCTGATAGGCAAGTCTACCAAAGGCAGGAAAGGAGACCATCATTGCATGATATGCCTTATAATACCAAATGGCATAATGGTAAGCCTATATTCCCACATAACAACACAAATCAGAGATATCAACATGTCAAAGAAACTCCTGATCCTCTAAAGAAAGCTGTAAATATTGTTGATGATACTCCATGGTGTATAATTTGTCAGATGCCGCATTCACAGTCACAGTGTGTGATTGCTCAGTCCTTGTATGATAATGCTACATCTTGTAATGAATGCAATGAACCACATTATGTGCAAGATGATGATGTTAATATGATGTCCATAAGCAATGGATACCATCTTTATGATGCTAATAAGAATATAGATAATGGAATTCGGGCCTGTCAACGGGATTCTTATGATGAAAATGATGAAGAAAACTATGTGTATGCTCAGAGCTCACACAATTTTCTGAGTAACTTACAACGGCCTTTTGATGAGGAAATTAGAGCCCTCACAGCTGCAGTAGTGGCCCAAGTCAAGAGTAACTACAATCTTAGAGGTAAAGCTCAGTTAAGCAGCTCACATCAACCAGAAGGTATTTCTGCAGGTCAACCAGTGCATGGTCATAAGGGAATTGAATCACAAAAGAGGCAGTGGGTTAATAATAAATAGAATTTTAGACATAGAATAGGTCATGAATCTCAAGGACCAAAGAATAGAATCCCCCAAGCTGAAGATCAAGGTAAGGATTTCTAAGACAAGAATGATGATCAAGGAACTATGAAAGTAAAAGCTAAATCAGTTCAGGATAAGAGTAAGACCGTGGAGCAAGCTACAACTGTTATACAAAATTATGCTTCACTTGATATAGCTCAAGTCCTCTCCCAAGTAAAAGTCTCTGTTCCACTTATGGAACTGATGAAAGTGGAAGAAATCAAGAATAGGACAATATCCCTAATTTCAGGGGTGCCTTTTCAGGCCAAACAAAATGCTCAGATCCAGGGTGAGAGACATGTCATATGTAATGAAGAAGATGAGGCCCCTGAAGTCTATTTAGGAGTGACTATGACAAAGTGTCCTTCACAAGTGGAACCATTTTATGTATCCTTGGTTATAAATGGAAAAATAATCAGAAATTGTATGCTTGATTTTGGAGCATCTACAAATATTATGCCTTTAGCCATCATGCAACAAGCTGGATTGAAAATTGACAAGGCATGTGGGAAATGTTATGCTATGGATGCTAGAGAGGTACCAGTTATTGGAATCATGAAGGATGTAGATTTCAAACTGGTAACATTTCCTGAAAAGAGATATAAAATGAATATAACTGTGGTTGACATCAAGCCATAGTATGGTATGTTGTTGTCAAGAAGATGGGCAGCACTAATTGGTGGAAGTATGTAGCTGGACTTGTCATATGCCATGATTCTGATGAATGGCAGGGATGTTAAGCTAATCAGAGAAGAAAGATCATCAAAGATAGTGGAAGACCAAGAAGCAGAGGAACAAATATGCTTTGTAAACATTGACTGTGATAATTTCAAGGTTGTCTCAGATGATAGAGAGGATAAAGAAAAAAATGTCTGCATCAAGGATCTGGACCAGCAAGGTTTATGGACTATGTTTTTTGATGGAGCTTGTGCAAAAGAAGGCTCTGGAGCTGGAGTTGTTTTCCTATCTCCAAATGGTAAGCTCCTCAAATTCTCTTTCTTGCTGAGTTTTGTTTGCACAAACAACATTGTAGAATATGAGGCTTTACTCTTAGGCCTAAATATAGCTCTCAAACATGGAATCAAAATGCTAAGAGTATTTGGGGATTCTGAGCTGATTGTATCCCAAATTAGAGATAGATATGCTTCAAAAAACAAAAGATTGAAACAATATAAGCATGCTGTTTGGGATACCATTGAACTTTTTGATGCATTTTCAATAGGCTGGGTAGAGAGATCGAAGAATGTTATGGCTGATTTCTTAGCTAATGTTGCAATAAGGCCAGATGACATCACTCTGTCAGATGTTACAAATGTAGAAGTTAAAATCAAGCATGCAGTACCAGAGAATATATGCAGTTGGTAAGTGTTTAATGATGATAGGGACTTGTTAAAATTTTTGCACTGCATAGATGAATTTGAGAATCAAAAAATTGATTTCCAATCTTTTGTAGAAACTATAGATGGAAAAGAAACTCTTGTGGGAAAGGAGATAATTCAATTGAAGACTAATAAGATCCCTAGAGGGTTAGTAGCTTTGGAAAGAGCTTTTGACAGTAGAGACCAATTGGTCACAAACACATCTCCCGCAAACAAGGAGGATTTAGAAGAGATAAATTTGAGAACATCTTAGGTCCCCAAGAAGGTATACATTGGTAAGCAGCTCAAACCACACATCAGGAGTATGCTGATTGCATTACTGAAAAGATATAAACATGTTTTTGCTTGGTCATATGAGGACCTAAAAGCCTATAGGGAAGATCTATTCCAGCATGAGATCCCATTGAAGCCTGGAGCTAAGCCATTTAGACAAAGGCAAGGACCTATTAATCCTACCTTAGCTCCTAAGATGCAAGAAGAACTCAAAAAGCTTAGGGAAGCTGGAATAATTGTGCCAATCAGACATTCAACTTGGGTGTCTAATCTTGTCCCAGTCAGAAAAAAGAATGATGATATTAGGCTTTGTGTTGATTTCAGGAACTTGAATGTGTCCTCTCTAAAGGATAATTATCCACTGCCTAATATGGAAGCTATGTTGCAGAGAGTGACTGGTTGTGAACTCTTGTCCATGATGGATGGATTTTCAGGTTATAATCAGGTGAAGGTAAAGGAATCAAAACAATATAAGACTGCCTTCACCACTCCATGGGGAACTTATGCATATGTTAGAATGCCATTTGGACTAACAAATGCAGGTGCTACATTTCAAAGGGCAATGGATGTTGCTTTTGCAGGGTTGATTGATTCAATCCTGGCTGTGTATCAAGATGATCTGACTGCTTATTCAAAGAAAGAAGAGCAGCATTGTTTGCATCTAGAGCAGATTTTCATAAGAGCACTAGAGTATGGCATTTCTTTAAATCCAAAGAAGTGTGCTTTTGGAGTAGTTGAAGGAAAGCTTCTAGGGCACATTGTTTCCAAGGATGGAGTTAGGATAGATCCAGAAAGAGTGGCTGCTATTGACAAAATTCAAATGCCCAAAACTGTAAAAGGAGTTCAGTCCTTCTTTGGACAGATAAATTTTGTTAGGAGATCTATTCCCAACTTTGTAGAAACCACAAGGAACATTTCCAAAATGATGAAAAAGGATGCAACTGTCCACTGGGAAAGTGAAGCAATTGAATCATTTCAGAGTATCAAAGAGGCAATCAAGATGGCCCCTGTTCTTAAATCTCCTAATTTTTCTAGGCCATTCCAATTGTTTTCATTTGCTTCCTTTCACACTGTTGCTGCATGTTTGTTACAGAAAAATAAGGATGGATTTGAGCAACCCATAGCTTTTTTCAGTATGTCCTTGCAGGCTGTTGAGTTGAAATATGATATCATGGAAAAATAGGCATATGCACTAGTTAGAGCCATCAAAAGTTTCAGACCATACCTAGTAGGATCACATGTAATTGCATATGTACCCCATGCAGCAGTCAAAGACATATTCACTCAATAGGAAGTGACTGGAAGAAGGTACAGATGGATAAACAAACTGCAAGAGTTTGACATAGACATACAAATTACCAAGTTGGTAAGAGGACAAGGATTAGCCAAGATTATGGCACAGTCAACCTTGGAAGCATGCCAAGTCAATGCAGTCCAAAATGAAAATGTAGATGTATCAAGATCTGAATGGTACAAGGATATTGTATACTACTTGCAAAATCTGAGTTGTCCTTCCCATTTCAGTGACAGTCAAAAGAGGAATCTAAAGCTACTTGCAATCAAGTATGCTATTGTTCAATGTGAGCTATACTGGAAAAGCCCTGATGGTGTGCTGTTGAGGTGTGTGGATGAGGATGTAGCTAACAATGTTTTGATTGACATGCATAAAGGATTGTGTGGTGGACATTATACTACCCAAACAACAGCCCATAAGATTCTCAGGGCAGGATATTGGTGGCCCACTCTCTTTTTAGATGCACAAAGGTTAGTGAGGAAGTGTGACCCTTGCCAGAGATTCTCAGGAAAGTTGAGATATGATGGTGCTTTACCCCTCAGAACTGTAACTGTGGATGCTCCATTTTAGCAATGGGGAATTGACTTCATAGGGGAAATTGCAGACAAGTCAGGTGGGGGACACAGTTGGATTTTGGTGGCAACTGATTATTTTACCAAATGGATTGAGGCCATTCCAACTAAGAGAGCTACAAGTAAGGTGGTGACAGATTTTATACTGGAAAATGTTATCATCAGGTTTGGAGTACCACTCAAGATAGTCACTAATAATGCTATGTGCTTTAGATCAGGTGCATTTGTTGATTTTTGCAATAGGTATGGGATCAATCTATCATATGCATCACCATACCACCCACAAGGAAATGGTCAAGTAGAATCAAGCAATAAGCGCATCATGAAAATTATCAAGAGGATACTAGACAAGAACAAGAGAGCTTGGGATTCAAAACTAAAGTTAGCAATCTGGGCTGACAGGGTGACAAAAAAAAGGCTATTGGGATGTCACCCTTTGAGCTAGTATATGGTGCATTAGCCAGATTGCCTATAAAAAATTTCCTACCAGTTTACAGATTCATCCAAGATAATGATGAGGAAATTGAAGATCCCATGACAGAAAGAGTGAACCAGCTGGTTGCACTAGATGAAAACAGAAGGAAAGCACACCAGATCAACCTCAAGAGACAATAAGATGTGAAATGTCTGTTTGACAGGAGAGCTACTAAGAGGAAGTTTCAAATTAATGATCTGGTGCTTATATGGAATGCAAAAGATCAGGACAAGGGTAAACATGGTAAATTCAAACCCTTATGGATGGGCCCATATCAGATTTACAGTACCCATGGGGAGGACTCCTATTTCCTCCAGGCCCTAGATGGTGAATTTCTGGAATTGCCTGTGCATGGCCAATTCCTCAAGTTCTACTTTGCATGATGACCTATCTCTATGCACATGTGTAAAATTATGTATATATTGTAGGTGCCTTGTAAAGTTCGTGTATTTTTTGGCTTTTTGCCTAGTCTGCCTGGAGATCTGGTTCTCGCTGCAGATTTTCACCTGCACATCCCCATTCGGAGCCAATGTTGGTGCTCATTTTGGCCTGGAGGTTGAGCTAGCATGTGGAGGGTTTCTTCTTTCAAACCCTAGGTTTTCCTCTCCATCGGCGTAAGTTTGTGAGCATTTTGGCGATCACGTTGATAGCATGGTGTGTTCTTTTTACATCGCTGAGACTTTTGCCTATCGGCGAATGAGATTGTGGTTCTACCAATGGTGTTGGTCTTGCCGACAGGGGTAAGTCAAGTATTCATCGGCAGGAGTGGGAGCTATCAGGTGAGCGGTCAGATGTTGGGCCGACAGTGTAATGTTTGGCCGATGAGGTTTCATCGGCGTGTGTCTTACCGAAGAGGGTGGGGTTGACGTTTGGTGATCGGTAAGACTATTGTGATCGGCCGGTGTGTTTTGTGGTCCGCCGATAGAACAAAGTCACCCCGATGGGGAATGCCATCGGGATGACTTTGTGTTCAGTTTGGCCGATGGTGGAGTATGTAGTTTGCATCGGTGAGACTATTGAGATCGGGCTAGCAGTTGGAGGGTCCGCCGATGGGGTAGTGTTTGGCCGATGAGTTTTCATCGGCATGTGTTTGGTCGACGGGGAGATGAGGCCATAGTTCATCGGCATAATGGCAGGTGTCGGCGTAGGTTTGAGATGTTTGGCCGATATGGATGGTCTGGCCGATGAGAGCTTGGCCGATGGTATATGTCATGGCGATGGGTGTTTGGCGAAGGGTTGTGTGTCGAGCGTGGCAAAACGCTCGACACCTTTTGTATGTGCGACCATGTTTATAAATTACTGAAGGGGTCTCTGCACCTTGCATGTGGGACTATTCTTCCTGCACATTTGAAACTTCAGTAAAGCGCATTTTGGCAGGAAGTTCTTTTTGAACGCTGCGTCAGTTTTCAAGAGGCCGCGGGTGGTTGAGCCATCAATGGCGATTGTGCTGAGGCGTGGGCGAAGTGCTGAGCAGTCTTGTACCCAATTTTTTGGCATGGAGAGTCTAGATAATGGCACATGGCTTGAGGCCCCTCTTTGTCTACTGCATTAATATCTTCTGAGCGCCATTCCTTTGTGGGATCTGTATCTGGCAAATTTTGATATTTTTGCCATGTAATTAATTGCTTATGGTACACTATCTGGCTGTTATAAGCAGATGGTGTTACCATTTTTTGGTGGTTGAAAGTTGAACATTTGGCTCTGTAATGCAATACAGCTGATTTGGTAGCTCTGTGCAGCAAAACTTGTGAGTCTATGTATCTCTTGTTGTATGTTTTTGCATGAATCCACTGATTTCATGGTTAATTTTATATGAGAAATGCTATGTTGGCATGTGTTTTGTTAATTCTGTCTCTAGTATTGCATGTATCTTTCTTCTGAGTCTAGATATTTAAGGAATGTTTGAGACTCTAGAACATAGAATTCCTGTGTTGAGTGTCTGATCTTTTAACTTCTGCTCAAGTGGTAGATTAAACTATTTTCAGATTGAACATTGGGAAGGGTATATTGCAATAGGGATGCCATAAGTATAGATAGCTTAACACTTTGTATTGGGAGATATCTGTAAGGCAGGTATCATATGTGTCCCCTTGAAATCCAGTTTTAGTTTTTCATGCATATCATTCACAAGTGTATGTCTACTGACTCCAGGCCTTGGACAGGCACCAATCTAGCTTTGTGTTTGTGTTATATACCATGTCCAGCTTTGCATCCAAACATAAAATCAAAATCAAACTCTAAAACAACCATTAGGACAGTAGAATTAGTTTAGGATCCAAGTCCTCTGTCTACAACTACAAATAGGCCCAAAGTTAGCCCCTTTGCTCTTATCTTTCAGTTTTGGTCTACTTACAGGAGGACTTATCTGCTTTCTGTCAGCATCCCAGCCTTAGTATGCATATCCTTATGGATGTTGAGTAGGGAAAACCCCCCTAGGTTTTGCAGAGCCTGAAGAAGAAGAGGAGATAAAATATAGAGTCTATCTCCTACACTGTTGGCCCCTGGCCCAGAGATCCTGTTGATCATTGATGGCTACCTTGTAGGGAAATCTAGGAGTAAGCATCCAGTCTGGGAAAAACCAACAGTGTCTTTTGAATGAATGATTGTGAGAGGCCTCGAATTGACCAACTAGAGCCGATGAGGGTACTGCCATAATAATGGGTTACACTTTCTGGGACATCTTGATTTTTGCTGAAATCACATATTTTTAGAAAATATAATGGTTTAAGCCTTGAAAGGTTCCATTTAAAGGATTTTAATTGAATAGGGTTTGATCAAACTCCCTTAGATTCAAACCCCCTTGGATAGAACCTTGCTAGTTTTAAACCATACCTATAATGGAGTCTCCTCTACACCTATCAAAATGCTGCTAAAAAACCACTTTTGATTTACCTTTTGGGGGTGTTACTAAATTATGTTTGCAACCTATTTTAGTGAGGCCTAGACAACAGTTGTTGGAAAGAGGGTAAACAAAAATTTTATGTGCATGATCATCCAGTTAATGTCTGATGTCTTGACAAAGGAGCAACACAAGATCACTTATCAGGATCATGTGACAGCTCAAGTTGGGTAGTCAAACTATCTGAGTAAGTGAAAATGACTAAAAGCAAGAAAATAGACATTCAAAGAATGATAGGTATCTAACTGGCTTCATTTTTTATTTATGATGTTGTTGATTATTCAGTACATTTCAGTGTAGTTTTTTGAGAGAGTTATTTATAAACTGTCATTTCTTCATCATGTTTTAAACATGTGCTTTAAAAGAGATTCAGTTGTTTTATGCTATGTATTTGATTCAAAAAGCAAAGTATACATAAGTCATTGCATAAAGTGAAATAACTAATTAAATTCAAAAGACTGTTTAAATATGTCCCACACAAGCCGTGGGAATGACTAGAGTATGCTACATAAAAGTAAATTTTACTTTTGAAGGAATAAAAATGCATAAGAAAACTAGAGGGACCCGTCATTGCCTGTGAATGACGAATCCTGAGGTTGAGTTAGTCTTCAGCTCCCTCCATCTGTTGAGCTCTAGAATACCTACAAAAAGTTTTGTTAGAGCTTTGGGTTCCAAAACTTTTCATACACATAATCAAATCAACAAAAGTACCATCTACTTTTATGGAGCAGCAACCATCTAATGAACATTAAGAGAGAAGATAAATTGAGCATATTCAGAGCCATATTAGAAAATGTTCAAAGAGGAGCAAGAGAGATAGTTGAATAAGCAGATTCAAGTGTCATATTAGAAAGAAAGATAAATCCACACAAGAAGCATCATATCATGTAAACAAAGGTATGTTTTATATCTAACATGTTTGTTTACTGTGCAGGTATAGGTGAAATATCTATTGTAGACTATTCTTTTGATATCAAAGCATGTGGATTAAAATGTGGCTCCCACAAGGGTTGATCCCAGCATGCTACCCCTTGATCTTAAGGGGAATGTAAGATAAGCAAAGTGACTTTCAGATCAATAAAGAAAAGCATATTCTGATTGAAAGTCAATGACAAACCAATACATCATGATATACCCTCCAAGGATCAATATCAACTAAAGTTCAGTCCCATCAAAAGCATTACAAATAGAGAAAAATCATGGAGTAGTAATTAAATAAGGTATTTACCACCTTTTGTTGTGAATGAGATGTAAGAGTGCCATTGAATTCATTAAGTAGCCATAAAAGGACAAAAATCAGTCATTAAGGTGGCTGTCCCATCAATCAAGAAGCATGTAATCAGCTACATGACAGTCATATAATGATAAACAATCCATTTTTGTGTGTGATGCCATTTCAACTATCTTGTATGCAAGAGAGATCATAAATAGAGTGAATAGGACTGCCGGAGAGGGGCTTATAATGCCATCATAATAGGACAGACACCCTAAAGATGGAATATTCATCATAGAATTACCATATGCCTCTGCAAATGAAGATAAAATCATATGATCACCATATACAGTGCAAGAAGAGGAACAACTAGTATAAGTGCAAGAGGTGTAGTGAAGAAGGACATAACAGCCATATAATGCTTGCATCCACATAGTGTGAGACAGCCAACCATATACAACACAACCATGAAGTGCAAGATATAGGTGGAAGACAATCATCCTAAAGATATAGTATACCTTTGAATCAAGAGAAGATACCATACATTTGAATCAAGGAGACAAGTGCAGAAGTCAAGGTGGGATACCATTCATAGCTAATAAAGAAGGACAACCACCTGAGTGGACAGCATACAAGGAGTTCATGACAACTTTCTAAGCATAATGGAACATGCCTTATGAGGATAAGTAACCATGAAGAGTACATAAGATACATAGAGAAAATGAAGAGTACAAACTCCAAATAACAAGATGTCAAGATCAAGAGAGGTGAACAAAACCCTAAGGACCAAGTGAAATGCATTATAGGATCATACCATGAAGAGTACATGAAGTACAGCTACAGTCATCAAGAATAGCCCACAGTCATGTCCTCAATGCAAATGAAGATGAAAGAGGTGTGAAATACAAGTCAAGGACAATAAATCATGAAGAGAACTCATTATGCCCTAGGTGAAAGGTACACAAATACAAATGATATATTTTTATGCTACAGGATGTGTGCAATGAAGGATATAGGTGCAACATTTGAAAAGGTACAGTCATAAGCATAGAGTTCATTGTTGTTTTTGTTTGCATAGAGTCAAACTGTCATAGTTATCAATGAAAAATATAAGCTTTCAAATACATATGTAGTCATATGGAATAGCAAAGTATAGAAGTCTTAGCCGTGGTCATTGGATAAGAATGAATGACTTATAAATGAAGAAGATAGCCTTTGCTAAGGTAAAAAGACAGTCAATATGCCTTGGAGCAACAGAGACATTTATTTTCTTTTGTTTACCTACAAGAGATGCAAATGAGAACAACATGTCTTTTAAACTCATTCTATTGCATTCATCACAAAGTGAAAATGCATACAGTGTATATGTGAGTCAAGAAGGAGCAAGAGAGAAAAATAAAGTTATAGTCATTTTCTTTTGCTGACTGTCATTACAGCCAATGAGCAACAAAGATGGTGTTGAACATAGCTACTGTAGGTAAACCCTTTTAGGTATAATGGTACAGTAGGAATAGCCTTAGAAAGAAGGTATAATGAATATATAGTGTCTTTGCATAGCAGGGTTCCATGAAACAATGACAGTGAAAGATGGTGACCTTGCAATGGACAGTCACATGGAGGCATGACAACATTCACATGTTTTCATCATATCTTGAAAATTGCGAACTGGGTTTTCATGATTTTTTGAAAGAAATTAGGAACCAATTGGATGAAAAAACCCATTAAATTTTACAAAAACCCACTTCGTGGTTTGAGAGAAAAATTCACTAGTTCGGGATAGTATGAAATCATGAAGAGGACAACAATTATGAAGGTAAATCACCAAATAGTCAATCATGAGGATAGAAAAAAACATTCATAGGTTTGTCCTTTGTCATGCATTGAACAGTCACCATGAACAATCAAGGAGAGCCATCTTAACCTTACATGGAGAGTCATGTCAAATTTTGGATTTCTTGTGACTAAGTGTAGGAGTAGCATTGATGTAAAGTATTGTCTAAGGTTTTGAAAGTCTAGATATCAATTGTAAGAGCTCTGCACTGGTAAAAGGTGTCTTTAGGTTTTTATATAGGACAATCTTAAAACGTTAAGCATAATAGTCATAATGGCTGTCTTAAGGAGGCAAAACTATCATAGCCAACAAGTTTTTATACGTCACAACATATGTAAAGGTGCAACAGAGCTGCAAAAAGTGAAGGAATAGTCATGTGGACTGCATAACCGTCACTAAGAAGATGAAACAACAGTCATATGAAGGACTGCTAAACAATGTTAGTTATGCAAGTGTTGTCACAACTTTATGAGCCCTAACAAATAAGAATGATGAACTTCATACACAGTGAACAGTGAAAACTTCATTTTACTTCATGTTTTGGCAAAGAAACAAGTACATTTATTGTTCATCTTAGCAAGAGGAATATGAGGGTTTCTATTAAACCCTAGCCATTATGGAGAATAGTCAGATCAAGCAAATACTAGAGACACTAACAAATATGCTCAAAGTCAAGAAAATGCACTCTTTATTCCAAATCATTGCTACAAGAAGTAAAAAATCACAAGCATCATGTAGCAAAGAACAGAGTATAGAGTAAAATATGGTCAATATTCCATTTTCTTCCATGTTTATCAAGAAAACCAAATATGTGTATTTCTTTTCTTCTCAACAAGATTGGACATGAGGGTTTCTATAGAACCCTATCTATGTTTGAGAAACAAAATAGTGCAGTTTCAAAGCTTCCTGAACTATGCTCAAAATAACAAATATGTCCTTTCATGCCAAGTTAACAGCTACATAAGCAGATACACATCATACTGAGAGAATGACATTCAAAAATCATGTAAGACCCTGAAATATGCACTGTATTTTGCTCATGGATAGATGCACAGAAGGAAAAAATCAAATATATTCATCATTTGCACCTTCATTATTTCAAAACAGGAGAGCTCGAAATGGGCATTCTATCGACAAAGAATGAAAAGGAGTGCAAAGTTCAAGTGAAAAAGAGCTTACCCAAGCCCTTTTTCTGTTGATTTCCTGTGAAAATGGATCCAGTTTTCACCATGAAAACCCTCCGAACCTCCATGGAAGTCTAGTGAAAACTCTCTGTCGGCAGCCAACAAGTTCCAGGATGTAAAAAAAATGAGATGTATGACATAAGTTTGGTCAAGCATTTTGAGTTAGGGTTTCAACCCTAACTTTGGCCAATGAACTAAAGGCATTTTTTTGCCTTTGTTTTAAATTTTCTCTTTCATAAACTAATGCCCCATGTTATGTATTCATATGCCCTAGTTTCTTTTTACATTTTTTGCAAAGTCTAACTAGGTATCCTTTTTGCATTGTTTTCTCAAATGTGGTCGAACCAAGTGCCTTCTTTTTTGTATAAGTTTGAAACAAAATTTGAAATGTAAAACATTATTTAAGTGATGCATTATAAATCAATTGAATACATATTATAAAAATGCAAGATAAGAGGTGTTGGTTTTCAAGATATGGTCAAAAGGGATGTAGTTGAGTATTAATGTGCAAGTGCCAAGCATATAAGGGGGGGTTGGATGAAGTTGACTAACATGTGTCCCCTTTATTTTTATTTTGCATTGACTTCAATATGGTTGAATTATGACCTTCCTTTTCCATTTGCTTTGAAATGTAAAATATTAATTAAAGTGACACAATTATAAATCACTCTATTTAATGTTATTTATTTATTGTGGAAAAGGGGATAGGAAGTTTAGTTTGTAAGACTAAGTCAGAGGGTGCAGTTGGGTATTTAATCATGTGCAGAGTATATAGGAGTGATTTGACTTGGTTTTAATGGCCTTAAAAAGCATCAAGGGGCAGTTTCTTGTGCCTTTATGATAGGTGAGGTCATGCCTTGACCTTTTTTTTACTCTAGACTCATTTTGGAGGGAGTTTGGGAGATATTTTCTAGGCTTTTTGGTTATGCACGACCAAGGGAGTTTCTAGTCCTTATCTTTGTGCAGTTGTTTGGAGAAGTATATAATCTCTTCATTTGTTCATTATTAAGGAGTTCTTTTCATTTTCAGGCTAGATTGTAACTCTTTTGGAGCTCTTTCAATAGGATATGATATTGTAACTCATTTTACATACCAGTATTACATTTTACACCTTGGAGATCAATAGAGATAAGCTTTTTGCCTTCTTACTACTTTTTCTGTTCTATTGTGTGCAGTTAAATGGTTGATACAACTACTTGTGAAGCCATTTCATTCCTTGTTATTGTGTCTTATTAGTAGCACCTTATGCAGATAGTATATGTTTTAGAAATGAGTTGTGCAAGTTAAGTTGTGCTATTGATCAAACTGTGTGTTAAAAATTGATTTTATAGGTTAGATAACATCATTTTGGTGCATCACCTTAGGAGATAGTTTTTTTTTCATGTTTCTTTCCTACCCTTTCCTTTACAAAGCATTATAATAGTTTTTAGGTGAACACCATAAGAGCAAGCTTACTCTAGAGATTCCTTTTCATCATAGGTAACCCACAACCTAAAAAGGATCCCATGTTTCACCAGTGTGCTAAGTTCTGTAACTTAGCAGTGGTGCAGTATTGAGTGATAACAGTTTTTGGCATGCCTGGTGGGACTATTTGAATCAAAACAGTTCAATATTACATTTTTATTGTTGGTTTTGATATGCAACTAGTAATTTTCAGACTTGTAAGAGGTTCAAATCTACAGATTTGGCGACTCTAAGTGTGGAAATTTAGCAAAACTAGTGTTGTAATAGCTTATGAGAAGGATTTAGACAAGGAGTTCAAGACCATTAGAATACTTGCAGATATCCTCACCCAAAAGGCAAGGTAGAACTACAAGAAGAGCTCCTCTGTCATACAGAAAAAACATAGTCAACTCCACCTTCTATGAGAGTTATTCCTCCCCTTGTAAATAGCCTAGTTTTTGTTGTACCAATGGTGAGAAATCAGCCTTTTGTGTAGTTAATGGGGGAAGTCCATTAAATTTGGCTCAACACGATGATATCCCAATGGTAGCCCTTAAGAGTATCCCTTTTTTCACAAAGGAAGATCAAACTACACCCATTGAACACATTAAAGATATGGCAAACTTGTGTTCAGTACATCATATAACTATTGAAAATGTATCCATTAGACTACTGGCAACATCTTTCAAAGGCAAGGCACTACAATGGTTCAGAAGTTTGACAGTTGATTCAATCACTGCGTGGGATGATCTTGGAGAAGTATTATGCAAATAGTTCAAAGACAAGTCTGATAACTTGTCATTGGTGGAACAACTCACTACCATCAAGAGGGCTCCCCATGAACATATGATGGACTTTAATTTTTGTTTCCAAAAGTCTTGGAACAGAATCCCATAGAATATAAGGCCTTCACCTAAATATGCATTTTTTGTATTTTTTGAGGTCTTTGAATAGTGAGATCGTTGTCATGATACAATCTATGGGTGGAAATACATTACTACAGGCCTATGATATAGATATTAGAGCTAAAAAAAACCTTATACAGCTTGGAAAGATAGCCCCTAGACCTCCCATGCTAATCTTCCCTAATATACAACCATCTATTGCTATGCCAGCACCTCAAATAGCCCCTTTACCAGTTGCTGCTAGTGTAGAAAAAGTTGTCCCAGCCCAATCTCTTGAGCTGTAGGAGATGAAGGGGTTACTTCAATTGTTTGGGAATGAACTGGTAAATATGATGAAGCAATAGTTTCAAAGTTTCAAGCCATACTAGCCTCAGAATCAAACACTGAACCAACCTTACCAAGCTAATAGACAGCCATACCAAGCAAATAACCAAGGTGCAAGGCAAAACTTTAATCCAAGGCCATATCAACCATACAATCTAATTCCACTCAATTCAAATAAGGAGTTAGTCCTTGTTCAAAATAATTTTGCACAAGAATATGATTGGTGCTTTCCCTGCAATCAACCCCATAACTAGTCCACTTGTTCAATCGAGGTGATTAACCAAGCCTTAATGGTACAAAATGTGTCAAATTTATAGCCAAATGTACCTAGTGATGGATCTTCACAGCAACAAGAGCCACCTCCAAGTGATACTACTTTCCTAAATTGGCAAGGAAAGGAGTTTTGTAGGATCAATTGGGATGATTCTCCAATTGCAGCTAATACAAGAGCCAAGAAGAGGGCTTTTGAGATTGGATAGTCAGCAAATAAAGAGCCTAAACAAGCTCCTATAATAGAAAAGGAAGTTGTTCATCCATCCACTTCCCAAGTACCACATGTAATGTAAAGAAAAAACACAAGACACTACCAAAGAGCAGCCCAAAAAATAGCCCAATCGACCCACTTGCAAGCAAATCCTATTGCTGTAAAGGTTCACCAAAAGGTAAATACTGCATCTTTTAACATTATTGAAAACATGAAGAAAATGAATATCACAATGTCTATGTGGGATTCATTGTCTATCCTATGATAAAAGGATTTATTGTAATCTGCATTATCAGATTTGAATGTGTCAAGAGAAGTTCCAGTCAGTCAAGAGAAGGTTGTTTTTACCAATACATCTCAAAACAATAGTGAACAACTAGGTAAAGAAGTCAAACCTCAACCTTTTTATGTGTCTTTGATAATAGGAGATAAGCTGGTCCATAATTGTATGATTGATTCAGGGGCCAATAGCTCTATTATGCCCAAACAGATTGCTAATAGGTTAGGTTTGAAATATCAACCTCTTGAAAAAGGTGTTGTTCAGCTTGATGGAATAACCATTAATACTATAGGGGTCATTAAAGACTTGAGTCTTACCTTGCATGCATGCCCCAATTTTTCTATTCCACAAGAAGTTTTTGTTATTGACTTGCCACCATATTTTGTCCTTTGTCTTTCGAGAGATTTTACTGCCAAAATAGGTGGTTATCTGTCCTGAAATTGGTCTCATATGCTATTTAGAACAAGGTATGGAACTAAAGTGACCATTAAGTCTAAATTAATTGCAAAAGACCACATAGAACCTTATGTACCAAGTTCCATCAATGCAAATTGTGCTGCTTTTGACTAAAATGAACTTTCTGTTGTCTAAGAGCCAAATACTTAGACTGAAACTATTCTAGACATCCTTTTGGATGAGTGGGCAGCAGAAAATTCTGAAGTTGATTCAAGTGAAAACCTTGAAGTAGGCTTAGGTGTATACATGATGCGTGAACCAGATTCTTTCATGCCAAACCTTGAGAAGGAGGCTGATCAACCACTTGAAGAATAGCAAAATGAAGTATGGAAAATGTACTTTGATGGTTCAAGAAGCAAAAATGGATCTGGTGGGGGTGCTATGTTCGTATCCGCACAAGGTGAACAATACTATTCATCTTTTCATTTCACTTTTAGTTGTACTAACAATACAATTGAATATGAAGGTCTTATACAGGGTTTGGAGTGGGCAAGGAAAAGGAAGATAAGCTACCTGTAGGTCTTTGGTGACAGTGAGTTGATTGTAAACCAAGTAAGAAGCTTGCATGTCACTAAAAATGATGTGTTGAAGTCTTACAAGCATAGGGTATGGGACATCATAGAAGAGTTTGATGCCTTCTGTTTAGGGGAAATTTGGATTTGTTAATAATCTAATGTTTAGATGTTTAAATCCTCCTTTCCACCTTACATTCAAGGATCTAGGGTCAAGTGGCGAGCACTATCATACCCTAGGTCACTTGCAGATGTAGGGAAACTTGGATTAGGGAATTTAATTATTAATTTTCCTTCTCTTATGTCCAATTAACCAATAAAACCCTAATTATGCAAGTACGACAACAAATTGACGAAAGATGGAAAAAGCTCTTGTAGACAGGAATAAAATACCAAATCACAGAATACCTATTTTTGGGGTTCCAAAGCAAAACAATCGGGGACACTGGAGCAAGCGCCCAAGTCCAAGGTACCTACTTTTTCATGTAATCCAGACCTCCTTCCAACACTGATAACCCCTATAACTTCTATTTCCTGAGACTTGGATGCGGAGGACACTAGAGCAAGCACCCAAGTCCTAGAAGTGCTCCTGTCTCCTTCTTTTCTTTAGATCCTAAATCTTTGATGCCTGCCAATCCTTTTTGCAACTCCACTTTTCCCAAATGCGACACCTATAACCTGCAATCACAATACTTGGTTTGGAGTTTGTGGTGTTTAAAGGCTTGCTTCAGTCAAGCCCTGGAGGACACTTAAATCTCCACACACCATTGTCAGATAAAGAGTGCATGCCCTTGTGAGGCAAAGGCAAAAACAAAATGAATCAATGATGAAAACACAATATTATGTCACCTTGTAGTGAAGCTCTCATGGAGGAAGAGGCTCCTCATGCCATAAGGAAATTGATGCTCAAATCTATAAAAATCAACACACAAAACACACAAGTCGGCTCTTGCAACACAATGAAAGCCTTGAATCACCTTGAGAACACTTGAACATCACAATTGCCATCTAGTTGTAATCTAGTTTACAAATGAATGCCTAAGCATGTTGATATATGCAACTATAAGCATTCCTGCCAAGATTTTAAAAATAAAAACTTACCGTGTCGACAAAAGGACCTAATAATGGTCATAAAGTGACCCTTGGAAATTAGGGCTACCCCAAAATAGGGCAGGACTAGGGCGTGGGAGCCCAAGTCCTCCCCCCTATTTTGGGTAGGGTACAGCTCAAGGGGTCCTCTTAGGTCCCATTTGTCATGTCACCTAGGGCTCATTCCATCAGGATGCTAAAATATGAACCAAAATGTCCTAAATGCATACTAAAGACCCAGGAGCTAAACCTTATGAGGGAAAAGCCCCCAAGGGGACATTTTTTGATGTTACATTTAGCCCCCACTTTAATTAATGTATAAATGTAAGGCCAATACATGCATTAAAGTAAGGTCACAAACACAACAAACACAGAGAAGACACGCCAATCACATGGAAGATAGTAACATGCACACAAAACATGGAGAAAAAACTTACAGTCACGTAGAACACAGAGTAGACCGTCAATGCATAGCAGACACATTAATGCATGGAAGACATAAATGATATATTTTCTTTTCTTTTTCTCATATATATGAAATGCAAATACAAGTACTAGAAAGTAAACAAACCTCCCATAATACAGGATGCACTACCTTAAAGTGCAGGTCTCTGTATAAATGGGGCAACACACACGCAATACATGCAAAACCTCCCAAAATTCAGGAAGCACTACTCGAAGGTGCTAGTCTCTACATATGGGGCAACAAACATGCCACACAAAACAAGCACGCCAAAACACACATATTGAAGACACAAAGAAAAAATGATAGACAAGCAATGGTGTGTTCCCTATTTCTCGGATCATCACCATCTTAGGCAGATTACAAACACACACTGACGATTGGGCTTCACCACAACAATCACCAAAGACATGCTTAAGGGTTGAGTTAGTCACAGAACCACTCCCCTCCTCTGCATAGGACTTTTGAAAATGACAGGATGATGCAATCTACTATGAGAAATACACCATCCCTACCTCTCTAGAGGGCTTAAGAAAAATGATATGCTCGATATCCCGCCTCCGTAGAGGGCTTACATGATTGATTGATTGATTGATTACAAACAAACTCAAGATGCACAATGCACTACTCTGGGGTGTAAGTCTCTGCATCTGAGGCCAAACACATTGATAACATCTATAACAGACAGCTTTACCTTATATATGCCCCCACCTTAAGGTGGTTGATATCAGTTATCGATATCAAGCACGTTAAGGTAGGAATAAAACACACAAGGGAACACCAACTTTCGCAAAGCCCATGCCCCCTGGAGGTGACATGTACTTTACAATTGCCAAATGTTCCCACAAACACATCCCTGTAAGAAACATGTTAGTGTCTACAACATCATGATAAAAAACATCAATGCATATGATTAACCACACAAAGAGCCAAGGTTATACAACGAATTCAGAGTTTGAGGATAACCATGGGGTTATATCACGAAGCTATCCGAATCGAGTACTGCCAAGGCTAGATTCAAAGGCAAACAAATGTGCATGAAGAAGAAATATTGTTAAGGTTTGTAAATGTGACAGAAACATCATAAAATTCACTACACAGAAAGCATGAGTGCTTCCATTAGCCAAGCATTGGATAAGATATACAAGCCCATTGTCATATTAGGAATGAAGTCCATTTTCTTGATTTCTCTCGAAAGGGACACTAGGTCCACATCAGTATAAATGTTTGTTGTCATCCTCTTGCTAGATGGAAACACTAGAGGAAGGGAAAAAATAAATTAGAGAGGAGAAACAAGTTTCTTAGGGATAATCAAGTAGGAGGGTGCCCCTAGGTCACCAACCATGATGCTATGTCCGTAAGACACAACACTCAATAATGAAATCAGAGAGAGCAATATAGAAGAATGATGATACAAATAGAAGGTCACAACAGATGCAGTCTCCTGGTATCCTAAACCTTATGAGAGAATCTAAGGTCATCCTAGGAGGCCTAAATAGCATATAACACATCACGGGGGAAGCACATCATGAGAGAGATAAAGGGTTAGAGATACTTACCTATAGGGCCCCTTTCGGGCTAGAAGTTGTCTATAAGCAAATCATCATTGTCATCTTCCCACTCCCTAATGTTGGAGGATAGTGGGACATAAGTTACCATAGCCATATTCATATCTTGCTCATCACGTTGTTCATACTTAGGATCATTATTGTTTGGTTGAATGTTGGGATTAATGTTTTCTTGTTGAGAGGCAAGGTTTATAGCATATTCTTGTCTTCTTTTTCTTCTTTGTCTTGCTTATCTATTTTGTCTTCTTTTACTACTTATCTCTTGTAAGATAGGGATATCCTCTTTCATAGGCTTGTGCAAATTAGAAGATGAAGCACCAGGATCAAACCTCATTTGTTGCGGTGGAACACTTTGTTGTTGACAATGACCTCCCGATCCTTGTAAGGATTTCGGGGGAAGAACCTCAGCATAGGGACCTTGTCCTTTTGGTTTAAAGTTCTCTTTACATGCGGGTTATTTATCTTTTGTCATTTCTTATGTAGGAGGACTAGGTGCTTCAGTTTTATCCCAAAAGTAATTCAACTTGTAATGTTTTTGCTGAACCAAAGGTTTATACTTGTTTCGAGGGATGGTGATTATACGACCATCCAGAGAGAATTTTAGACAATGATGTATTGTTGAAGGGATCACTTTCATTTCTTTTAGCCAAGGATGTCCCAATTTAATGTGAAAGAGGTCTGAAATAGGGACAACATTAAACCATTGTTTGACATGTTTTCTGGATAATGTTACTAATAATGATATCTTACCCAAAGGCTTGACAAAAGTTCCCTTATGTGTCTTAATCATCATGCTCGAGAGGTCATAAGAACCTTGCATTAGTTGATGTGAGAAGAGGAATTCTTCATTGGAAACATTAGTCATGCAATTAGGGTCACTAAGAGTTCCAATCACAAGATTTCCCATTTTTTTCACAGTGATGTAAAGAGGTCCTTCAGAATCACCAATTGTTCTATCATCAGGTGTAAAGACAATTTTAGGTTCGGGAGCCTTTCTTTTCATGTAACTTGGTCTAGGAGGGAACCTATTGTTGCCATTGTGATTAGAGGCCATTTTTATATGCTCAAATCAATTCCAAATCATATTTTGAAAGCTTTTCAAAATTGGTGCAAAAGATAAGAGCAAAAAATAGCCTAAAATGCTTGATTTTTTGATACTTTTTCAATACCAATGAATGAAACAAAGGATGTTGTAAGGATTTTGATCGAGGGAAAAAAGTTATATGTCTAATATTAGTCCAAAATAGAAATATAATTAGTCTCAACACACTTTTGATGTAAATCTAAGATAATGCCAAGTCAAAATATAGTGAAAATATGTCAAAATAGGCACTTTTTTCCGCCAAAATTCAATGCAAAATGGCATAAAAAAGGGTGTTGTGAGGAAAATGATGATGGAAAGAAAATAATATCAGTAATATCAGCTACTTGGTGCCAAAATACTCAACACAACATGCTTTTTGTACCACTTAAGGTAAAACTCTAGTGAAAATATAGCAACATATGCAATTTTTCATTGTGTTTCAACTCCAAGACCTAGAAAAATGGGTGTTGTAAGGAATTTAAGGAGTTAAAGAAAATAATATCAATAATATAAGTCACCTCAATCCATAAAATTGATCACAACACGCTTGGAGTGCAAACTAGGCCAAACCCTAGGGCAAAAATAGAAAAATGTGTGGTTTCTAGCAAAATTTTCACTGCAAGAGCCCATTAAAAGGGTGTTGTGAAGATTTTAATGAGGGGAATGAAATTATTAACATAATAACAGAAAATTAATGAAAAAATACCTTTCAAAACACACCTATGGTGCAAGTTTACAAAGTCGATAAGGCCAATTTTAGTGAAAATTATTGTTTTTGAAGCCCTAGGTTTGAGATTTTGGGACAAAGTCATATGTGAATGATTTGGAGTCTTATTTATGATGAAATTTATTTACTCTCAGATCTAAAAATGATTTTCAAGCCTTAACATGCAAAATGCCTATGCAAATTTAATAAAAATGCATCAAAATTGCTAGTTTTGTTGAAATTTTCTATGCAAAAATGCAAATATTTTAAATCTAAATGCAAATTCACAGTAAAATGAAAGACTAAAGCCAAATTAAAATTTGAATGAGCCTCTAAAATCAGTAGAAAAATCTGATAAAAGATTTTGCCTACTAACCGTAGATTTTGGAATTACTAGGTTATATAAAATTGTCAAAATTTCCACAAAACCCAAGCAATTAAATGATGAAAATGCAAGGCAAAATTTTGAATTTTTAGATTTTTCTATATTTTATATCAGATCTAATGCAAAAATCATGAATTAGGAAAATTTAGGAAGAATTGATGCAATTTAGTAAGCTAAACAATGCAATTTTTTGTATTTTTCAAATTTATTTTTATTTTTTTGAATTTTTCTCAATGCAATGAAATGAATGACTAAATGAATAAATGAAATCAATCCAAATCTGAAGAAAAACACTCAACAAGTTGAAATTTAAGTCCAAAAACATGGGTTCACCAAAATTTTTAGGGGAAAATTTGATTTGTTAATATTCTAATGTTTAGATGTTTAAATCCTCCTTTCCACCCTACATTCAAGGATATAGGGTCGAGTGTCAAGCACTATCATACCCTAGGTCACTTGAAAATGCAGGGAAAATTGGATTAGGGAATTTAATTATTAATTTTCCTTCTCTTATGTCTAATTAACCATTAAAACCCTAATTATGCAAATACGACAACAAATTGATGAAAGACGGAAAAAGCTCTTGTAGATAGGAATAAAATACCAAATCATAGAATACTTATTTTCGGGGTTCCGAAGAAAAATAGTTGGGGACACTAGAGTAGGTGTCCAAGTCCAAGGTACCTACTTTTTCATAGAATTTGGACCTCCTTCCAACACTGATCAGCCCTGTAACTTCTGTTTCCTAAAACTTGGATGCAGAGGACACTAGAGAGATTGCCCAAGTCCTAGAAGTGATCCTATGTCCTTTTCTTTAGATCTTGAATCCTTGATGCTTGCCAATCCTTCTTGCAACTCCACTTTTCCCAAATGCGACACTTGTAACCTGTAATCACAAGACTTGGTTTGGGGGTTGTGGTGTTTAGAGGCTTGCCTTAGTCAAGCCCCAGAGGACACTTAAGTCTCTAAACATCGTTGTCAGATAAAGAGTGTGTGCCCTTGTGAGGCAAAGGCAAAAACCAAAGGAATCAATGATAAAAACACAATATTATGTCACCTTGTAGTGAATCTCTCATGGAGGAAGATGCTCTTCATGCCATGAGGAAATTGACGCTCAAATCTGCAAATATCAACACACAAAATACACAAGTCTACTCTTGCAACACAATGAAAGCCTTGAATCACCTTGAGAACACTTGAACATCACAATTACCATCTAGTTGTAATCTAGTTTACAAATGAATGCCTAAGCATGTTTATATATGCAACTACAAGCATTCCTGCGAAGATTTTAAAAATCAAAACTTACCATGTCGGCAAAAGGACCTAATAATAGTCATAAAATGACACCCAGAAATTAGGGCTGCCCCAAAATAGGGCAGAACTAGGGTGTGGGTGCCCAAGTCCTCCCCCCTATTTTGGGTAGGGTATAGCTCAAGGGGTCCTCCTAGGTTCCATTTGTCATGTTACCTAGGGATCATTCCTTCGGGATGCTAAAATATGAACCAAAATGTCCTAAATGCATACTAAAGACCCGGGAGCTAAACCTTATGAGGGAAAAGTCCCCAAGGGGACATTTTCTGACATTACACCTTCAATCAAATTTCTATAGCTAGGAATCAAAATAAACATGCTGATAGATTAGTTTCTATAGGTGCTCAGTTTGATGTTCCAAATGATTTTAAAAAGGAAAAGGTACAATCGTATGTTAAAGTTTTTGAAAGTGATGAGTAGGTACTTAGTTTTTTGTTTGAAGAAGAGGAGTGTTCAGTAGGGAATCAAGAGAAACTCAAGCACCAGTATGGTAGTCAGATCATATAGTTGAAGACAAACAAATTACCCAAGGGATTAGTCACATTGGAATCCATTTTCAATCCTGATGATCAACTTGAAAAAGGAAAAGCCACCATGAGATTAAGGAAGAACACTATGAAGAGGTGGAAATCTTCAAAGGTAAGCTCCTTAAAATTGGCAAATTCAATTCTCAAGAAGATAAAGAAGCTTTTATTGCACTTTGCCAGGAATTTCATGTTATCCTTGCATGGGAATATTCTGATTTAAAAGGTTTTGATCCCAAGATTGCCCAACACACCATTGAACTTGAGCCAAATGCAAAACTTGTTAGGCAAAAATAGAGGCCCTTAAACCCCAAGCTTGAACCTCTTATCATAAAAGAATTGATTAAGTTAATTGAGGGTGATATTATCTTCCCAATCAAGCATACCTCATGGGTTTCTAACCTTGTCCTAGTTAGGAAGAAAACTGGGGAGATAAGGCTTTTTGTAGACTTTAGAGATCTAAATAGAGCCTCACTCAAAGACCATTACCCACTTCCCTCTATGGAGTAGATCCTTCAAGTTGTGGTAGGTTCTGAGAGATTTTCCTTGCTTGATGGCTATTCTGGGTATAACCAAGTGCTAGTGAAGGAGGATGATCAATATAAAACAACATTTACCACAAAATAGGGAACAATGGCATATAAGAGGATGTTATTTGGTCTATCCAATACTAGTGCCACTTTTCAAAGGTCAATGGACATGGAATTTCGAGGTTTGATTTACAAACTAGTGCTCATTTACCTTGATGATATAACATTTTTTTCAAAAGATGCTGATGAACATCTTTCCCATTTAAGATGAGTGTTTGAAAGGTGTAGGGAGTATGGCATATCCCTTAACCCCAACAAATGTATTTTTGTTCTCCATGAAGGCAATCTCCTGGGACATGTAGTTTCAAAACAAGGAATTACCATAGATCCAGAAAGAGTAAGTGTCATTCTAGCTTTACCTTTGCCTAGCCATAAGAAGGGGCTGCAAAGTTTCCTTAGTAGGATTAATTTTGTACAAAGATTATACTAGATGTGGCAAATCTGTTAAAACCTCTAACTACAATGTTAAAGAAGAATGTAAGTTTTAGCTGGGCTAGAGAAGGAAAATGCAGTTTTGAAGCAATCAAGGGGGCATTAACAGTAGCTCCCACATTGGTAAATTCCAACTTTGCCAAGGATTTCTTTCTTTATGCTTTTGGTAGCATAGATACTATTTCTGCTATGTTAGTGCAGTAAAATGATGATAATTTGGAGCAGCCCATAGTTTTTTTCAATCAGGGCCTAGAAGATTATGAACAAAGATATAATTTTGTTGAAAAACATGTGTTGGCTATAATTAGAATCTTAAAGAAGTTCAACTTCAGACATTTGATTTCTAATAAAAAGTCCACCTAATGGTTGCCCATCCTAGTGTCAAGGAGTTTCTGTTGAGTAAAGATTTGAATGAGAAAAGAGTAGGATGGATTACTAAGGTCATGAAATATGACATTGATATCAAGATCACAAGACTGGTAAGAGGTAAAGGGTTGTGTGAACAACTAGCTTCTAGGTCTAAAAATCAACAAGAAACTAAAAAAGAAGTTGTTTTTGTCACTAATGATGAGTCTCAAACTATTGTGCCAGCATTGGGTTCAAGTTGGATGCAAGAGATGGTCCATTATATACAAAATGGTGAGTGTCCACTTGGTTTGGACAAGGCAAAGAGGAGGTACTTCAGGTTACAGTCAATTCCTTTTGTGCTTGTCAATGATATATTGTTTAGAAAGGATCATAATGGAGTTTTACTAAGGTGCGTAGATACTGATTAGATTGACAAAGTACTCCACAAGTTTTATGATGGAACAATCAGTGGACACTTTGCTCCAAGGACCACATCTTGGAAAATTATGAGGGCCGGATACTATTGGCCAAGCCTCTTCAAAGATGCCCATGCACGATCAAGGAAATGTGTTAAGTGTGCAATGTTTGTAGGCAAAGAGAAGCTTCCATCTCTTCCTTTGCATCCTATATAGGTAAAACAACCTTTTATGAGGTGGGGCATTGATTTTGTAGGAGCTATTAATCCACCTTCTAGTGCAAGTCATAAGTGGATTCTCACTGCCACAGATTATTTCACTAGATGGACTGAGGAAGTGGCATTAAAAGAAGCCAATGAAATGCTGTTATGAATTTCTAAGATGATTTGATAACAAGGTTTGGTGTTCTTGAGTCTATTATTTCTGATAACTCCTTTGCTTTTGTTGGAATCAGGGTGACTAACTAGGCTCCCAAGAATGGTATCCATTTGAACACTTCATCAAACTATTACCCTCAGGGTAATGGTTTGGTGGAGTCTACAAATAAGAACCTGATAAAGATCATTAAGAGGATTACTGAAGATAATGAAAGGACTTGTCATGCCAAGTTAAAATATACATTATGGGCAGATAGAATAACCAAACAGGTCCATTGGAAACTCACCTTATATGCTAGTATATGGAAAGGAAGCAAGGCTATCCTTGTCTACTGAGCTTCTAGCTCTTGATCTTATAAATTAGGTTGAAATGTTTGAAGTAGAGGATCCAATGGTAGTTAGATATGCACAACTCATGGAGCTTGAAGAAACAAGGGATAAGGCTATGAAAACTATGGAGTTTCACCAACTCCAAGTGAATAGAGTTTTTGACAAAAGAGCAACACCTAGAGTGTTCAAGGAAGGAGATGTAGTGCTTAAATGGGATGAGCTAAAGAGTAGGCATGGGAAACATACTAAGTTTGACAGCATGTGGATTGGCCCATTCATCATTGTAGAGTGCAAACAACACAATGCTTTCTAGCTGTCAAAAATAGATGGTGAGTTACTGCCTATCCTTGTCAATGGGATACACCTCAAACTCTATTTTGAGGTATGATTATTCTATGTATATATTAGTTTAGAAGTTCTATTTCAATAAGTATTGCTGCACATAGTTAAGATGCATTTTCCTTTCCTCCAAGTGCAATTCTACACAGTTAGTTAGGTTGCTCTGAGTTTTTGGTAGATGGAATAAGGTTGGAAGGTGTTTGACACTGTTCTGATGAGTTACAATAAGTATTTAAGACTGTTTCTCAAGATTGTTAGATTTCTTTTGACTCATGTGCCCAATGAATAAGTTCAGGCAACTGGTCCTGTTTTGTTTAGCAGACAAACACCCCTGAGAGGTTGCCAAAAATGTTACTAAATTATGTTTGCAACCTAATTTAGTGAGGCCTAGATAACAGTTGTTGGAAAAGGGGTAAGGAAAATTTTTATGTGCATGATCATCCAGTTAATGTCTGATGTCTTGACAAAGGAGCAACACAAGATCACTTATCAGGATCATCTGATAGCTCAAGCTGGGTAGTCAATCTATCTGGGTAAGTGAAAATGACTAAAAACAAGAAAACAAACAATCAAAGAATGACAGGTATCTAACTGGCTTCATTTTTCAGTTATGATGTTGCTGATTATTCAGTACATTTTAGTGCAGTTTTCAAAGAGAGGTATTTATAAACTATCATTTCTTCATCATGTTTTAAACATGTGCTTTAAAAGAGATTCGGTTGTTTTATGCTATGTATTTGATTCATAAAACAAAGTATACATAAGTCATTGCATAAAGTGAAATAACTGATTGTATTCAAAAGATTGTTTAAATATGTCCCACACAAGTCATGGGAGTGACTGGAGCATGCTACATAAAAGTTAATTTTACTTTTGAAGGAATAAAAATGCATAAGAAAAGTAGAGGGACCTGTCATTGCCTATGAATGATGAATCCCAAGGTTGAATTGGTCTTCAGTTACCTCCATTTGCTGAGCTCTAGAATACCTGCAAAAAGTTTTGTTAGAGCTTTGGGTTCCAAAACTTTTCATACACATAATCAAATCAAGAAAAGTACCATCTAATTTTATGGAGTAGCAGCAATCTAATGAATAGTAAGAGAGAGGAGATAAATTGAGCATATTCAGAGCCATATCAGATAATGTTCAAAGAGGAGAAGAAGAGATAGTTGAATAAGAAGATTTAAGTGCCATATCAGAGAGAAAGATAAATCCACACAAGAAGCATCATATCATGTAATCAAAGGTATGTTTTATATCTAACATGTTTGTTTACTGTTTAGGTATAGGTGAAATATCTATTGTAGACTATTCTTTTGATATCAAAGCATGTGGATTAAAATGTGGCTCCCACAAGGGTTGAGCCCAACATGTTGCCCCTTGATCTTAAGGGGAATGTAATATAAGAAAAGTGACTTTCGGATCAATAAATAAAAGCATATTTTGATTGAAAGTCAATGACAAACCAATACATCATGAGATACCCTCCAAGGATCAATATCAACTAAAGGACAGTCCCATAAAAAGAATTACAGCAAGAGAAACATCATGGAACAACAATTAAATTAGGTATTTACCACCTTTTGTTGTGAATGAGATGTAAAAGTGCTATTGAATTCATTAAGTAGCCATAAAAGGATAAAAATCAGTCATTAAGGTGGCTGTCCCATCAATCAAGAAGCATGTAATCAGCTACAGGAGAGTCATATAATGATAAACAGTCCATATCTGTGTGTGATGCCATGTCAACTATCTTGTATGCAAGAGAAATCATAAATAGAGTGAATAGGACTGCCAGAGAGGGGCTTATAATGCCATCGTAATAGGACAATCACCTAGATAGAATATTCATCATAGAATTACCATATGCATTTGCAAATGAAGATATAATCATATGATCACCATATACAGTGCATGAAGAGGAACAACTAGTATAAGTGCAAGAGGGGTAGTGAAGAAAGACATAACAACCATACAATGTTAGCATCCACATAGGGTGAGACAGCCAACCATATACAACATAGCCATGGAGTGCAAGGTATAGGTGGAAGACAATCATCCTGAAGATATAGTATACCTTTGAATCAAGAGAAGATAACATACATTTGAATCAAGGAGACAAGTGTAGAAGTAAAGGTGGGATACCATTCACAACTAATAAAGGACAACCACCTGAGTGGGCAGCATACAAGGAGTTCATGACAACTTTCCAAGCATAATGGAACATGCCTTATGATGATAAGTAACCATGAAGAGTACATAAGATACATAGAGAAAATGAAGAATACAAACTCCAAATAACAATACATCAAGATCAAGAGAGGTGAACAAAACCTTAAGGACCAAGTGAAATGCATTACAAGATCATACCATGAAGAGTATAGGAAGTGCAACTACAGTCATTAAGAGCAGCCCACAGTCATGTCCTCAATGCAAATGAAGATGAAATAGGTGTGAAATGCAAGTCAAGGACAATAAATCATGAATAGAACTCATTATGCCCTCAGTGAAAGGTACACAAATACACATGATATATTTTTATGCTATAGGATGTGTGCATTGAAGGATATAGGTGCAGCATTTGAAAAGGTACAGTCATAAGCATAGAGTTCATTGTTGTTTTTGTTTGCATATAGTGAAACTGTTACATCCATAAATGAAAAAAATAAACTTCCAAATACATATACAGTCATATGGAATAGAAGAGTATAGAAGTCTCAGCCATGGTCATTGGGTAAGAATGAACGACTTATAAATGAAGAAGACAACCTTTGCTAAGGTAAAAAGACAGTCAACATGCCTTGGAGCAGCAAAAAAAATTATTTTCTTTTGTTTACCTACAGGAGATACAAATGAGAACAACATGTATTTTAAACTCATTCTATTCCCTTCATCATAAAGTGCAAATGCATACAGTGTATATGTGAGTCAATATGGAGCAATAGAGAAAAATAAAGTTAGTCATTTCCTTTTGTTGATTGTCATTACAGCCAATGAGCAACAAATATGGTGTTGAACATAGCTACTATAGGTAAACCCTAGTAGGTATAATGGTGTAGTAGGAAAAGCCTTAGAAAGAAGGTACAGTCACTATATAGTGTGTTTGCGTAGTAGGGTTCCATGAAACAATGATAGTGAAAGATGGTCACCTTGCAATTGATAGTCACATGGAGGCAGGACAGCAATCACGTGTTTTCATCATATCTTGAAAATGACGAACTAGGTTTTCATGATTTTTTGACATAAATTAGGAAATAGGTAGATGAAAAACCCCATTAAGTTTTTTGAAAACCCTGTTCATGGTTTCAGAGAAAACTTCACCAGTTCGGGACAGTATGAAATCATGAAGAGGACATCAATTATGAAGGTAAATCACCAAACAGTCAATCATGAGGATGGAAAAAAATATTCATAGGTTTGTCCTCTCTCATGCATTGAATAGTCACCATGAATAGTCAAAGAGAGCCATCTTAACCTTACATGGAGAGTCATGTCAAAGTTTTGATTTCTTGTGACTAAGTGTAGGAGCAGCATTGATGTGAAGTATTGTCTAAGGTTTTGAAAGCCTAGATATTAGTTGTAAGGGCTCTGCACTGGTAAAAGTTGCCTTTAGGTTTTCACAAAGGACAATCTTGAAAGGTTAAGAATAATAGTCATAATGGTTGTCTCAAGGAGGAGAAACTATCATAGCCAACAAGTTTTTAGACCTCACAACATATGTAAAGGTGCAACAGAGCTGCAAAAAGTGAAGGAGCAGTCATGTGGACTGCATAATAGTCACTAAGAAGATGAAACAACAGTCATATGAAGGACTGCTAAACAATGTCAGTTATGCAAGTGTTGTCACAACTTTATGAGGCCTGAGGAATAATCATGATGAACTTCATACATAGTGAACAGTGAAAACTTCATTTTACTTCATGTTTTGGCAAAGAAACAAGTACATTTATTGTTCATCTTAGCAAGAGGAATATGAGGGTTTCCATTAAACCCTAGCCATTATAGAGAATAGTTAGATCAAGTAAATACTAGAGACACTGTAACAAATATGCTCAAAGTCAAGCAAATGCACTTTTTATTCCAAATCATTACTACAGGAAGCAAAAAATCACAAGCATCATGTAGCAAAGAATAGAGTATAGAGTAAAATATAGTCAATATTCCATTTTCTTCCATGTTTATCAAGAAAAGAAAATATGTGTATTTCTTTTCTTCTCAACAAGAATGGACATGAGGGTTTCTATAGAACCCTATCTATGTTTGAGAAACAAAATAGTGCAGTTTCAAAGCTTCTTGATCTATGCTCAGAATAACAAATATGTTCTTTCATGCCAAGTCAACGGGTACAGAAGTAGATACGCATCGTACTAAGAGAATGACATTCAAAAATCATTTAACAAATTTGAAATATGGACTATATTTTTCTCATGGACAAATGCACAGAAGGAAAAAATCAAATATATTCATCATTTGCACCTTGATTATTTCAACATAGGAGAGCTCAAAACGAGCATTCTATTGACAGAGAATGAAAAGGAGTGCAAAGTTTGAGTGATAGAGAGCTTACCCAAGCCCTTTTTTTGTTGATTTCCTGTGAAAATGTATCCAATTTTCACCATGAAAACCCTCCAAACCTCCATGGAAGACCAGTGGGCCAACAAGTTCCAGAATGTAAAAAAAATGAAATGTATGACATAGGTTTGGTCGAGCATTTTGAGTTAGGGTTTCAACCCTAACTTTGGCCGATGAACTAAAGGCATTTTTTGCCTTTGTTTTAAATTTTCTCTTTCATAAAATAATGCCCCATGTTATGTATTCATATGCCTTGGTTTCTTTTTGCATTTTTTATAAAGTCTAACTAGGTATCCTTTTTGCATTGTTTTCTCAAATATGGTCTAACCAAGTGCCTTCTTTTTTGTATAAGTTTAAAACAAAATTTGAAATGTAAAACATTTATGTAGTTGAGTATTAATGTGCAAGTTCCAAGCATATAGGGGAGGGGGGTTGGAGGAAGTTGACTAACATGTGTCCCCTTTGTTTTTATTTTGCATTGACTTCAATATGGTCAAATTATGACCTTCCTTTTGCATTTGCTTTGAAATGTAAAACATTAATTAAAGTAATACAATTATAAATCACTATATTTAATGTTATTTATTTATTGTGCAAAAGGGGATATGAAGTTTAGTTTGTAAGACTAAGTCAGAGGGTGCAGTTGGGTGTTTAATCATGTGTAGAGTATATAGGAGTGATTTGACTTGGTTTTAATGGCCTTAAAGAGCATTAAGGGGTAGTTTTCGTGTGCCTTTATGATAGGTGAGGTCATGCCTTGAGATTTTTTTCACTTGAGACTCATTTTGGAGGGAGTTTAGGAGATATTTTGTAGGCTTTTTGGTTATGCATGACCAAGGGAGTTTCTAGTCCTTATCTTTGTGCAGCTGTTTGGAGAAGTATATTGTCTCTTCATTTGTTCATTATTAAGGAGTTCTTTTCATTTTTAGGCTAGATCATAACTCTTTTGGAGCTCTTTTAGTAGGACATGATATTGTAACTCATTTTACACACCAGTATTACAGTTTACACCTTGGAGATCAATAGAGATAAGGTTTTTGCCTTCTTACTTCTTTTTCTATTCTATTGTGTGTAGTTAAATGGTTGATACAATTACTTGTGAAGTCATTTCATTTCTTGGTATTGTGTCTGATTAGTAGCACCTTTGTACAGATAGTATATGTTTTAGATCTGAGTTGTGCAAGTTAAGTTGTGCTATTGATCAAACTATGTGTTAAAAAATGATTTTACAGGCTAGATAACATCATTTTGGTGCATCACCTTAGGAGATAGTTTCATTTTGATGTTTCTTTCTTACCCTTTCCTCTGCAAAGCATTAGAATAGGTTTTAGGTGAACACCATAAGAGATAGCTTACTTTAGAGATTCCTTTTCATCATAGGTAACTCACAACCTGAAAAGGATCCCATGTTTCACTAGTATGCTAAGTTCTGTAACTTAGTAGGGGTGCAGTATTGAGTGATAACATGGGGATAAAATGAATTCATTTAAAATTTATGTTTTGTAAGTATGTAGTCCTTATTTTAAGCTTCCCAAAAAGCATAATTTTAAATATATTGAATTTGATTATTATATTTATTTTTTTATTTCTTGTGAATGTAGGTTTTTCAATGAACATCAAGGTCTTTGTCTCACACATATGAAGAAATAGGAAAATAGAGGAAAAAAATTCTAAAAAATACATGTCCTCTAGGTATTGATTTCCTTATTCCAACAAAAAAAAATTGAATTATGATACAAAAAAAGTTATGTTGGACAAAATATGCCTATGTCTAAATTATAATTGGTTTGACTTCAAAACTTAATTAAAAAATATATATTCAACAAAACATTATGAAACAAAATGCATCCTCTAGATATCAGTGTTACCAATCTAAATTCAAAAGAATCAAAATTTTATCCTTTGTTGAAAAAGAGTTATGTGCGATAGAATACACATCACTTTAAAAAATGTTGTTTACTATTAAAAACTAGTTATCAAAGGAGATGCAAAATTTTTTACAATTTAACTCCAATTTTTTTTAAAAAAATGTATTTAGAATCTATAGACAAAATCTCACAAATCATTAGTTCGCATCATCTTCAAATTCCTTGGTTTAGCAGCTATAGATGTCAAAAAGTGAAGATTTAGTTCAAAATGTTGATTTCAATGTCAAGTTTGGCCAAAAAGTGTAACCCATTATTGTGGGATGACCCATGAGGGATTATGCTCATACTAACTAACCAAAAGTTGGTAATCATGGAGAGCCGTGCAAAGATGAGTGAAAGAGTCATAATGCATTAACAATATCTTATCACAGATGTGAGGTTGTAAGTTTCCAATAAAGATTCTTTGTACATCAACATTCAAAATAGAATATTGAACTTGTGAGAAGAGGTCTTGATAACGGCCCATAAAATCTCTTATTTTCTCTTTTGTTCCTTGTTTGCAATGAATCACATCTATCAAAGAGACTTGAGGTCCAATGTTTGCTTAAAAGTGCTTAAGGAATTTATTGACTAATTGTGAAAAAGAAGTGATAGAATTAGGAGGTAAAGATCAAAACCAATCCAAGGTTGTGTCTTTGAGTGACCTAGGAAAGATTTTTGTCAAGATTGCATCTTCAAAGAAGAAACCACTACATAGCTATAAAGGATGCCACATGGTTGTTAGGGTCTCCCTTCCTATTATATTTCTCAAAGCAAGGGGTTTTAAACTTCTCAGGAATTTGATCACTTAGGATTGAATAGGACAAAGGGCTATGGATATAATGTGTTGTCATAGATAGGTTTACGTGGACTATTGCTTATGCTAGCCAATTGTTGTTGGATGGAGGTCATATTTCTCAACAATTGGTTTATGACAAGGTCAAAAGATGAATCAAGTAGAGATTGGAATGAATTGGAAGGACTCGATGACAATGTATGAGTAGCCTTTTAGAAAGTTACAGGAGATTTAGATGTAGGGGAAGTAACATTAGTTGTGGCATTTATGTAATTATATGGAATGATACTATAATGACAAACAAGATTCCTAGTAGATAACCCAACACATGTGGTAGTGCTATTACTTGGTTGTGTAGTAGTGGTGAGAATAGTAGAAATGTATGTAGGCATAGGGGATGTTGATATGGGTGCTGACATTTGAGTCCCTATTTGTTTAGAAGAAGTTACATTAGTGACAATTTTAGTGAAAGTAGATGCATATAGAATGTTGTTATGTACTATATGAACAAGGCCATGCAAGACTTCCAATCCTTCTTGACCTTTGAGGAAAGGACTTCTTAGACTCTCAATAACAGGGATGACCTCCTTAGCTATATGTTCTGAGATTACAAATTGCTAGAAATTAGCCAACTCAATGTCTAATCTTTGAATTTGAGCTTTAGAAAGATGAGGTACAATGTCATCAATGTTGATGGATTCATGAAAAGTTGATGCTTCAAGAAGGTGTGAAGTAGGAATATCAGGAAGAAGTGAGTGGCCTTCTTCTATGATAAGATTAGTGAATTGGGATTTTGATGTATTGTTATCATCATTATTCAAATTATTAAAATCCATAATTTGAAGACTTCTTCACACAAGAGTGTTCGAAATAGGGCACTAGGTCACAAAGATGATAAAGCGACTACAAGTTTTAGTAACACACAAGGTGCACAAATAGAAGAAATGAATGATGTAGAAAAAAAGGGTTTGATTTTTTGTTTAAGTGAAGTGATGTTTTTTTTAAATGTGAACAAACATATTGCACATAATATATCCTTGATCAAATTCAACTCTATTCAAATCCACTTAGATATCAACAATACAAATGCTCAAATCAAACCCTAATTTCAATTTTTTTCTCAAATGCAACAACTTAAAATTGTTCCTAGTTTTAAAATTGAAGGCAAGATGACATTGTAATGTTGTAGAGAAAACTAAAATCAGACTTGAAATGCAAATTACAGGAGCAAAATCTGAAATTGAATGTCAATCATAAGCCCTAAATTTCCACATTGACTAGGTTGTCACAAAAACAAAACTTTTTTGACAAATCCTAGCAATGAAAAGATTCAAATGCACAATGTAACATTATGGATGATTAATTATTGTAATAGAAATCAGATCTGATGCAAAAATAATAAACTCAATTCATGTTATGATGATCTAACCTTACAACATGCAAACATAGTGACAAATATGTTTTTTTTTCCAAATCTAGAATGAAGTGTTCATTTTCCAAATTTCAAATGCAAGGATGAAAAAATGTTTTAAACACCAAGAATGATAAGGGACAACAAATGTAAATATTTGCAACAATCTAACAATGCAACAAGATCTGAAACAACTCACAAATCTATAAACCCTAGGTTCAAAACTAACTAGATTTTCTAGAAATGCAAGGTTTTTACAAACCCTAGTTTTTGAAACTATGCAAAAAATAACTTTGTATATATAAAAAAATGATTAATGAACTTAATTCCAATCAGATCTAGGGTAGCAAACAACTTAGATTTAAAACAAGAAGGATGCAAAAGTGCAAGACAAGTCAGGTTCACCAAAATGTTTAGTAGGAAAGGGAGATGTCTACAATTGAAGTGAGATACCTAGTTGAGTGCTAATTATTCTAAATTGCTCCCAATCCTATGTCCAAGGGACCGAGCATGATTAAACCTAATTGCTAGTGCACAAAACACCTAATTTGCACCCTATCTAAGCACACTAGCAATGATATATCTTATGTATGATAATGCTAAGCTATTCTAACTTGTAATTAGCCTAAGCTCTATGATGTTGAGTACTCAAAGAGACAAATTTTTTTTGCATATGATGGATTGTGAAAAATGGTGGTGAGGGCCTCAATTTATAGATTTTTGAGGATGGGAATGGAGGGCTAGGATCAAATTGGAAGATCAAGGGTGGAGATTGCTTGGGGATCCTCAAACAAAGAGAATTGGACAAATGGCATGATTAGAACAATTGAGAAAATTTCTCCAAGATTCAAGGGATGATCAATGGGTGAGATTGAAGGTTTGAATAGATGAATGGCCAAGATTGGTTAGATGTATGACATGTAAGGCCTCATTTATGAAAAGGCATGGTTTGGATTTTGTGAGGAATTTTACATTGCATGGAGAGGACAATTGGAATTAAAAATGGGAGGAATAGTGCATGAATAGTGCCACATGGAATTTTTAATTTGCATGAATAGTGACACTTGGAGTGGGATGGAAAAAATATGACAAGTGTACACATTTTGGAAGATTTGGCCATGCTTCCAAAGTACCACTTGTCATGTACATGCATGTACATGGAATGGCAAGTGGACTTCTAGAAACATGGGGGTTTGTAATAGAGAACTAATTAAAATTAATTCTTGTGCACATGTTTTAGAAAAAAATAATGATGATTAATAAAGGTAATCAAAAGTGGACAAAATAGGAATTAAATAAATATGGTCATTTATTTAATTTTTTGGTGGATAGGATATGAACTATAGTTGCAAAATATTTAATTTTTGAACTATAGTAGAGGAATTTTGATTTTTGGTGAAGGGGAAAGATGAGGAATAAGTTAATTAAATAATTAAAATTATTTAATTAATGTTTGGATTGAATAGAATGATATATATGAGTATATTTGGGTTGTGGAAATGGATGAAAGTGGTTGTGACCATTTTAAAGCGTCTACATTTTGCTCCTTTTTGATATGGCGTCATTGTTGTCGTGGTTGACAAGATATCAAAGAACATATTTTTTTGATAAAAATGCCCTAATTAGTAGATAAGAAGGGAATAGATGACCAGGTGATTCTCCCTCAAGAGATTAGCAGAAAAGATAAATTTTTTTGGTGATGTCTTGAAAGAGACAAAACGTCAGAGGAAAAGAAAAGAAGAGGGAACAGGGAACCCTAAGATTGAAAACGAAGTTGACGAGGGAAAAATGGGATCTAGGAGAGAAAATTAGGGTTTGGGGGGTACATATAGGTTGAGAGGGGCCCATAAGCCTCATTTGTCTTCATTTTCTTAGCCACTTGTGATTGGAGGAGAGAAGAATCAGAGAGGATGATGGCACATATTCTGTGAGAGGAGCACCATGCAGAGCACATGAGGGAGTACCTTTGACCTGTAGTGGCTAGTGATCTGATAGGTTTCTGAACCTTTTTGGTGATTTCAGGATTGGGTAGGTTAGGTGCACAAAACATGGGACAGAAATGGGATGAAAAGAAGGCACTAGGGGTATTTTAGCACCCTATCTAGGATTGTGGTGCCTACTCTGGTGATTAGCACCTCGTAAGGTAGATTAGCGCCTAGGGGATTTTGAGAATTTTCGTGCTCGAAATGGAATTTTAGCGCCTGGAGGAAATTGTGGTGCCTATTATGAAAATATCAGCACCCATATTTTAGCAATTACTCTGGCGATTAGCACCTAGTGGGAATGGGATTTCAACACCAGAAATGAAAATTTTAGCACCTACTCTAGATTTTAGTGCCTGATATAGATTTTAGCACTTGGGCTAGAAAAGAAGCACCCAAAATGAAAATAGGGGCACCCAAGATTTTAGCACCGAACAGGGTAGAACTAGAACCCAGTTTTCAAACTAAGGCTGACGAGGTGTTTTCGTGACTGTGCAGAATGACGAGGATGTTCTTTAGTCTCAGGAGTGACGACCACCAAGATTTGCATTATGTGGCTAGTTGGATGCCATAGATAGATTCTTTTTGCAGATGGTGGGACTTCAATTCATCATAGAGATGCCACGGATTAGAGTAGAGCCATGATGATAGCATTGGTTGAGCTGTGGTAGGCGAAGCAGTGTACCTTCTTGTTGCCCACAGGGGAGGCTACTATCACATTGGAGGATGTATGGAGGATCCTGAGGATCCCCATACACGATGCCAGGGTAGTGTATGATCATGGGTGAGGGGCAACCTATGTAGATTAGGTATTTGGCCTGGGACGAGTGCCCTACGAAGACCAACCTTCATAGATGTGGTACAGGTTGGTGATGGAGAGAGGATTATACTGGTTGCCACTATTTTTGGTTGGACTGATAGCAGGGACCTTGGTTCCTATCAAGAGATCAAGGGATTCCCAGTTGACTAGAGATTGGTGTTGCTGCGGATGATCAAAGATGGTGTGGTTTTTTCATGGGGGCCATGCATGTTGGCACATCTATACTACGATATGGGTGATGTGGTGTATAGGAGATCAACTTTGGGTTGCGGGGTGACAATGGTGCATATCTGGGTCTGGGAGCACATAGCGGTGACTGGGCCAGTGACAGTACAAGATAGGCCAAGTCATCAACCATTTGTTTTTGCATATAGGGGGTAGTTGATACACCACCATGCCGGGGACCTACGATACTAGAGGTGGGTCATTGACGACATACATGTGTTTGTATGGAGACTATGGAGAGATGTAGAGAATGGTTAGAGGATCAAGAGCAGTTGAGTTATGTGTTACAACCTTTATATTTGATGGGGTGGACTCAAATGATCATCAATTGGTACTTGCTCGATTGAGTGCAGAGGTAGTTTGGTTTGGTATAGAATGTACCACAGGGAGAGGTAGTGTTTGCCAGGGTATACATGGAGGCAACACGATGGGGAGTACCACTAGATCCACAGGTGGTGATAGTAGAGTTTGATTGACTCCAAGAGCAGGCTTGGCATGTGAGGCGATAGGTAGAGGATGCCAGGACCATGCCAGGGTATGAGCAGTGGTGGGCCCAGCAGAGGCTAGTGAGACTTACCATACTGGTAGGGTATGTAGCACCTAGGGAGGTGATAGTAGAGGGGGAGGATGATGATGATGATGGTGATGATGATGATGATGATGATGAGGAGGAGGAGGAGGAGGAGGAGGTAGAGTATATAGTAGAGGAGATGGAGGTAGATGAGGAGGACGAAGAAGATGTAGGTAGTGGCGGAGGTGGCGGGAGAGATGAGAATGAAGATGGGCTAGAGATGGTTAGATTATAGGCTTTGGTACAACATTAGTAGTCCCAGATAGCCCAATTATAAGGGTAGTACGGGGATGAATAGGTGGTCACCTTACAGGCACAGATAGTGACCCTTCAGGCACAAGTTGTTCAGCTACAAGGACAACTAGGACAGGATCAGGGGTTAGCGTAGTGATACCTACAGGAGAGAGATAAGGCCCAATAGGCATTGGGGCTAGGGACAAGGGATGTGTTATGGATGATGCAGCACCAGGTGGTGGAGGGTACTATGGAGGTGTAGCACTATAGGACATTATATGAGAGACTAGTCCCTGCTGGTCAGAGAGAGAGCTACCAGAGCTAATCAGTGACATCTGGATCCAGACGATCTGGGTGATCAGAGAGATTGATGCAGTAACAACCTCTAGGAAAGGTAGGACAGATGCCACCCCCATAGGTGCATGGACAAGCAGGATAGTAGGGCTTGGGACTAGCCCAGTCAGGGGCTTCAGGGATGGACAACTCTTCCTAGGGACATTATGTGTATATATATATATATATAATTTTTTGACAGGTTTGAGGACTACATTTTTGTATCATGATCATTTTTTTTATGTATATATATGAGATAGAAATTTGGATTTATGGACTATGTATTTTGTTTTACTGAGGGGTGTATGTATGGTTTTTATGATGGGTTTATGCATATGTTTATGTTATGATGATGATGATATGCTTATGATAGATTGACTCATGTGTTATGCAGGATGTGATGTGGATTTTTGTGATGGATGGATGTTTATTTTATTGTTTATGGATATTGATGGATTATGAGTGTTGCTGACATGTTTTGACATGGGACTAATCATGTTATATGTCATAGGATGGCATTCCATATAGAAGTTATTTATATCAATTCTTTGTATTGGGAGATGTTTTTATGATATTTGAGGGTATGTTGGATTATGATGGACTTATGTGTATGGATTGTGGTGGATTATTATGATGTGGTTTATGGTATGTTGATGTGGGTATGTATATGTTTATGATTCTATGGATGTTGAGGATAGATGTTATGATATAGGGATTAGACGCAAGTTTATGTCCAACACATATTATATTGTATTGTCTGCTAAGTGCATTACATACAAAGGTTATTTCATCCATTTAAAACCAATTCCTTTTTCAGTGTATGGTCCTAAGATGTAGATTGGTGTATGGATTTTGTACATATGTGTAATGTGGTATAATGATGTGTTATGTATGTGATAAAATGGATGTGACTAGTGTATGCTTGTATATTATGAATGAAAAATGTAATGGACAATATATGTTGAGATTAATAAACACATATTATTAATGAACTAATGAAATTGCAAATGGATGAAATGGTGAAATAATATATGTTTAGATTAATAAACACATTATTAATGGACTAATGAAAATGCAAATGGATGAAATGGTGAAATAATATATGTTTAGATTAATAAACACATATTATTAATGGACTAAAAATGCAAATGGATGAAATGGTGAAATAATATATGTTCAGATTAATAAGCACATATTATTAATGGACTAATGAAAATGCAAATGGATGAAATGGTGAAATAATATATGTTTAGATTAATAAACACATATTATTAATGGACTAACATAAAGAATGTGTAATATGATTAACGCAATAGATTGATTTGGTTGATCATAATAAAAAAGTCCCTGAAAAGGGTCATAGGATGAGAGGGAAGAATTAGATGGCATAGTGGGTAGAAGAGATGAGGTGAGGAGGGGATCTGTTTTGATGAAACTTGGAGCAATATCGATGGGATATGGTGATGAGGGAAGGGATGGATATGTAGGATAAGGGGATGCTATCATATATCAAGAAATTCTACAAATAAATATTGAGTACTACTATTGATATACCATAGGATTTTATGCACCATGGTATGTGGAACTAAGGTGACAATGTATCCATGCATAGGACTTGACACTGCAAACAATAAGATGAACCGATGCATGCCCATAATAGTTCAACCTTGTTTATTTGAATGAGGGGGATCCAAAGCATAAGCCCTTAGTACACAAAAGGTATAATGAACCTTAGATACAAAAGGGGGATGATATACTAGAACCGAGCCTACAATTCATAAGATATGAATACTAAGATGGAGTAATGAGAACCTCCCACAAGCACAACATACGAAAGCAAAGACTATGCCTCATTCTAGATTGTTTGCCACATGCCATGATATAATGAGATCAAGACAGCTTTGAAGGAACCGACAAGATAAAAATCAAGAACCAAAAGACGGACTGACCCAAAACATTTAGCCATTATATCTCTTGCCAAAAGTGGATGGAGGATTGGTGATTTTTCCCATTGTAAGAAGGATGCATCCTAGGATAAGAATCGATGGATGATTAAGATAAACGAAAGGATAAGCAGGGGGATATAGGCTATTAGTTGTGGAAAAGCCAATCTGGTAGTTTAGGATTTTGACGTGAAAGTGTTATGATTTGATAGGATGCTTAGCAAGTGTATTGTCTATAGATCAAGTACGATCAACAAGCTCAGGAGAGTGGGACCATCCAAGTGGGGTCAGATGGGTGCATCATATGTACCTACATACTGGATACTTCCTTCGTATTCCAGACTGCTTACATACCCTGTATCCATAGGATCAAGGCACATTACGATGCAGGTGGTGATGATATGTAGTTCTAGGGGACTTGATGAAATGGGATGGGGATAAGGTCATATGATTGGCTGGGATGTAGTTTAGAGGAGGTGAATGTCAGTTTTTAGACTGTAGCATGTGATAAAACCACATGACATGGAAGAATGGGATAGATAGAATGATGTGCTAGTGATGTAGAGTGACGAGGATCGGTAGCAGTTGGCTAAGTGGTATATGGCAATTGGCTAAGTCAAGTGGCAGTGCAAAGATGTAATGATTATGGAAAAACTTCAAAGGAACTAAGGGCTTCGGTGGATGAGGTAATTGGCTAGGTAACATGGTGGTGGAAAGATGTGATATCTATAGAAACCACAGGAAGGGACTAGGGGATGGAAGGCAAGTTTAGGTGTTAGTGTAGATGAGAGTTCTATTTTTGTATTATTCACTCTATAAAAATAGAGAGTGAAAAGGAAAGACGATAGGAGGGTAACCCATGAGGTGACTCCTTGGAGGTACAAAGATGTGATTGGATAAATCACAAAAGGGGGACTGGGTGGTAAAGGGATTGAGGGTAGGATGAGTGATGGGGGTGTTATTGGAAAAGCTCAGTTAGGGGATGGGTGAATGAATTATGGTGGAGGATAGCAGTAGATTGGTGATTTGGAATGTTGTTTTTTTGTTAGTTAGTTTTGAAACCACATATGGAAGGATGGGGGATATTTTGGGAATGATGGATAATGGAAGATCAGATGGTGGGATTGTTCTAAAGCTTAAATGATGGGATAATTAGATGTGATGGAGGGTATGGATGATAATGAGAAAGTGGTTTGAACAATGGATCTGGGTTAAACCTACACATGACACTTGCAAGTAGGTTTTCATCATGGTACTTATCCAAGGTGCCACAAGAAGTGGTTTGCACCATAGGACACTTATTTCTTTTTACTTTTTTTATTTTTTGATATTTTTTGATATTTTTTGAATTTTTGACTTGGGGTATTCAACAAGCTAACTGTGGATCCGCATTAGGTGGATGATGTTATAGGATTGTCAAGCTCTTCTCCTTCAAGGGTGGAGAGGTGATATGCTCTGGATCCATACTTAGTAGTGATAATATAGGGGCCTAGCCAATTAGGCTCAAATTTCCCTTTCTTTTCCTGCTCTGATAGATTCCTTTGATTTTATTTCAGGACCAAGTCTCCTACTGCAAACTCTCTAGCACATATTTTCTTGTTATAGGATTTGCGAAGCTAATTCTAGTATGCTTGGAGGTGATTAAGGGTGTTGATGTGCCATTCATCCAATAGCTCAAGTTATTGGATGTGTGCAACATGGTATTCTTCATCAGTGGTAACATTACACAAAGATATGCACAATGAAGGTAATTCAATCTCTATTGGCAGGATAGCTTCAACTTCGAAGGCTAGGGAATATAACGTGGCTTCTGTAGGAGTGTGGATGCTAGTGCGATAGGCCTAGAGGGCAGGATGGATGTGGAGGTGCCAATCATGACCAGTTTCATTGACAACTTTCTTGAGGATTTTGAGTAAGGTTTTGTTAGTTGCCTTAGCCTGGCCATTACCTTAGGGGTAATATGGGGTGGACCAATGATGTTGTATGGGGAATCAATCACAAATATTGTGAACATCATGGTTTTTGAAAGATTTTCCATTATCTGTGATGATGGCAGATGGGATACCATAATAACAGATGATATGGTAAAGGATGAACTTGGCAATTTGGTTTCCAGTGGTGAAAGTGAGAGGAATAGCTTCAACCCACTTAGTGAAGTATTCATTGGTAATGATGATAAATTTATGTTTGTCAGAGGAGGATGGATGGATTTTACCAATGAGATCTAGGCCTCACTAAGAGAAATTCCATGGTGTGGTGATGGGTTGCAATTCTAATTGAGAGGAAGTGTGAATGAGATATCCATGTTTTTGACATGGATTGCATTTCTTCATGTACTCACATGCATCATGTTCCATGGTAGGCCAATAATATCTGGTATATGGAAGCTTCTTGGCTAGGATAATACCACTTGTGTGCACTCCGCAGATACCTACGTGGACTTCATGTAGGGAAATAGAAGATTCTTCCATGTTTAAACATCAAAGAAGAGTGCTATCATAGATTTGGTGATAGAGGGTATCAGCAAGGATAGTGTAGCAAGTGGCTCAACGGATGAGGGATCATTGTTGTTTATGAGTGGACTCAGGTGGGAAAGTGTGATGTTGGAGATGGGTGTAGAGGTCATGATACCAAGGATTTTTAGGACCCACAATCTCATATACAAATTTTGACTTGGTAACATGATATGCTGGTATAAGAAATTGTTCCACAAGAAATTCAGACTGATGGCTATCATGAGGCATATCTAGGAGGGAACCAATAGTAGCCATGGCCTCAGCTACTTTGTTGTGAAGACAGGGTACCTATTCAAACTAGACGTAGGTGAAGAATAGTTTGTATTCATCAACCATTTGCTTATAGGGTACTAGTTTGTCATCCTTAGTAAGATATTCATCATGTTTGATAATCAACTGAGAGTCTCCATAGACGTATAGCTGTTGGATGTTCCATTGAACTATTATTTTGAGGCCAATAATCAAAGCTTGGTATTTAGACATATTGTTTGTGCATGGGAAGGTGAGCCTATATGCTTTAGGGATGTAGTCACCTTGCAGGATTACCAACAATATTCCTACCCTTAAACCATGATTGGTGAAGGATCCATCAAAATATTGTTTCCAATTTATTGATTTTGTCATGGTTAGGATGGACTCATCTAGAAAATCAATGGAGAGCAGTTGATAATATGTAAGGGGTGCTTTGGCCAACATATTCAATGTCAAATTTGCTTAGTAACATAACCCATTTTGCCATTCTTCCTGTGAGTGAGGTCCTAGAAAGAAGGTACTTGAGAGGGTCAACTTTAGAGATGAGATTGATAGAATGACTTAGCATGTAGTGTTGTAACTTTTGGGAACAGAAAATGACAATCAAACATGCACATTCCATGGATGTGTAGTTAAGCTCATAACTGACCAGGGTCTTGTTGATATAGTATATAGCCCTTTCACGACCGGTATCATCATGTTGTGCTAGAAGTACCCCCAGTGCTATTGAAGTCATTGATATATAGAATAATAGGGGCTTTTTAGGGATAGGTGCCTTTAGGACTGGCGGTGAAGCTAGATATTCCTTGATGCAATCAAATGCTTGTTGACAATTTTGGTCCCATTTGAAGTGTACATCTTTGCGAAGCAAATGGGTGAAGGGTTGACACTTGTCTACGAGTTTAGAAATAAATCTTTGGATATCTTGGAGCTTGCCTTGGAGACTTTGAGTTGTTTGAGTGTCTTAGGGGGAGGCATTTTTGTTATAGCAATGACTTTAGCTAGGCCAACCTCAATGCCTCTGCGGGAAACAATGAACCCCAAGAGCTTTTTTGATGTGACACCAAAGACACATTTCTTGGGATTAAGGCGAAGCTTGTATTCTCTAAGACATGCAAATATCTGTTGTAGGACCTCAGGGTGTTCCTCTCTTGTTCTAGACTTCCCTAGGAGATCATCTACATAGTCCTCCATAATTTTGTGCAGCATGTTGTGGAAGATAGTAGTCATTACATGTTGATATGTTGCCTCGATGTTCTTTAGACCAAAAGGCATGACTTGCCAATAGTATGTACCCCAAGGGCATGTGAAAGTAGTTTTATGTTGATCTTTGGGGGCGATTCTGATTTGGTTGTATCCAGAAAAGCCATCCACGAGGGGGAGCATTTCATGTCTTTTCGTGAGATCCATGATGATGTCAATGTTAGGGAGTGGGAAATCATCTTTCAGACATGCTTTGTTAAGGTATCAGAAATATGTGCATACTTTGATGCCCCCAGGTTTCTTAGTAATTGGGACAATGTTGGAAACCCATTCTAGATAGTCAATAGGAAAAATAAAGCTGACCTCTAATAGCTTTTGGAATTCTTCTTTGACAAGCAAGGCGACTTGAGGATGCATCTTGTGAAGTTTCTATTTGATAGGCCTTGCTTTTGTATGCACCACAAAATGATGAAAAACCAAGGATGGATCGAATCCTAGCATGACTACATAGGACTAGGTGAACACATCGGGTGCTTCATGGAGCACAATTGAAAGGTTGGATTTTTCTTAGACATCAAGGTTTTCCGCAAGGTGTGTAAGCTTAGGCAGTTCTTGTGTGCTGAGATTGATTTCCTTGGTTCCCTCAATTAGAATGTTGGAATGTTCCTGCCAGTAGGATGGTATGGGGGGAAGATGAAGATCCTCATCTCCTAGTGCCTCAGAGAGGTTTTCACTCGGAGATACATCTTTATTTTTCTCTTTTGTGTCTGAAAGTGCCTCAAAGAGGTTTTCACTAGGGGATGATTTTTTATTTTTTGATTTTTACTTTTTTGGACTAAGGATCTCCTCTTCCCCAAAGTAGGCATGAGTATGAAAGCATATATCATACTGTGAAGTCTCATGGATCTCTAGGAATGCAGAGAGAGCCTCATTGTTTGGAAACATGTCGAGAGGTGGGGGTCCTTGGTAATCCCAGATGATGAGCTTGGGATGGACAAGAGGAAGGTCGATGATGAAGATGGCATTATCTTCTTATTGTAACTTTCTTCTTCTATCTTCTTTCATTTCTAGCAGTGAGCCCCTTTTGGCAATGAGCCCTTTTGGCAGTGAGCCTGTTACAGTGAGCATTTCTTTGGATAGTGAGTTCTTAAGCAGTGAGCCCTGAGGCAGTGAGCCTTGTAAATTGTTGATATCATTTATATTGTGAGCTGATCCTCACCATAGTTTTTCCCTTCTAGGGTTTTCCACGTAAATTTGGTGTTTCATGTGTTTATGGTGTTGATGTGTTTAATTTTCTATTATAAACTTTTATGAATAATCACACTAACAGATTAATGGATAAATAAGTGGTTGTTGATTTAAATATTAGTGAGGGTTCAAAGTTTTGGTTACAACTGATTCACTCCCCCTCTCAGTTGTCTTGTGCATTCCAACAATTGGTATCAAAGCAAGGGTTCCTTGGTAGAAAGCCTAACAAGTTAAGGTAGATCTGGAATAGTGCACAGGAAAGACATTCCTTAGTTTGATGAAACTGACTATGCCTTTTGGAAGGTAAGAATGCAAAGTTACCTTATTTCTCCTGGTTATGATGTCTAGAGAATGGTTCAAAAGGAATACACTATACCTGAAAATGGTCCACAGACTGCAGCTGAGATTAAGACTTATGAGACTAATGGTAAAGCTAGAAATACCCTACTAAATTCTCTATCTAACAATGAACTGGTGAATGTTTTGGATTTGGAAACTGTCCATGAGATTTGGGATAAATTGAAGAATATCTATGAAGGTGATGAATCTGTCAAGAAAGCCAAGTTGCAAAATTTGAAGTCCAAATATGAAACTCTACGGATGTCTGAAGATGAGAACATAACAAGCTATATGCAAAAGATTGATGAAGTTGTCAATGGCATCAAAGGTCTTGGTGGAACAATGGATGATAAAGAAGTTGTAAATAAGATACTCAAAACACTTCCCAAATCTTATATTCATAAAGTGTCTGCCATTGAAGAATTGCAAGATATGGACAAGCTTTCAAAAGATCAATTGCTTGGTAAACTGACTACTTTTGAGATGAGAGAATTTGGTGCTATTGATGGTCTTGTGAAAGTTGAGTCTTCTTTTAAGGCTAAATTAGAAAAGACTGCTAAATCAGATAAGTATGTTGTGGAGTTAGATGAGGAAGACTTTTATGAGATTGAGGCAAACTTTGTAAGTAGAATGAAAAAGGGAACTAGAAAGTTTAGAGGTAAGTTACCTTTCAAATGTTTCAGTTGTGGTAAGATCAAGGTCATTATGCTTCAAGATGTCTTGATAGAGCTTTGAAGATCAAGAACAAAGAAGGTAAACATAAGATGGTAAGGAAAAGTTATTATGTTGAAGAAAATGATGGTGTAACTGATGATGAATCTGATTTTGAGGATGGTAATGCTAGTGAATGCTTGTTTATTTCCTTAAAAGAAGAACGTATTTCTACTAACCTTGCAAGCTATGTGAAGGAAGGAAGCCCAGAAGAAGAGAAAGTGATGTCTACATTTCATGCTAGAAAGGAAAAGGATGAATGGATCATTGACATCATATGTTCAAATCACATGACAGGAGATAAGAGTAAGTTTGTTAAATTGGAAAAGTATGAAGGAGGACTAGTTAGATTTGGTGATGATGCAGCTGGTAAGATTTGTGGAAAAGGGTCAATTACTTTTGATGGAAAGCATAATACAGATGATGTTCTTTATGTCAAAGGATTAAAGTATAATCTTCTAAGTGTTGGATCATATATGTGTGGTAAAGGATACAATCTGATGTTTAAGGATAATGGATGTGAGATAAGGAAAAGCTTTGGAACAATAATTGCTGCTGGTAAGAAGACTAATGGTAATGTTTATCAATTGAAAGGTACTGATAATTATTGTTTGTTGGCTTAGACAAATGAAAGATGGCTATGGTATAGGAGAATGTGTCATAGTAACTTTGATAATTTGGTGAGAATAAGCTCATTTCAAGCTATAAGAGACCTGCCTAAGATTGTGAAACCTATTAATGCTATTTGCAAAGAATGTCAATTTGGGAATCAAAAAAAGACTAGTTTCAAGAGCAAAGAACAAACCTCTACCAGTCTCTTGGAGTTGGGGCATACAAACTTGTGTCATCCTACAAGAATAAGAAGTCTACAAGGTGACAGGTATTTCATGCTACTTATTGATGATTATTCAAGAATGACTTGGGTTACTTTTCTTAGAGAAAAATTAGAAGCCCTAGACAAGTTCAAGGCATTTAAAGAAATGGTTGAGAATGAAATGGATTTGAAAATCAAGTGTTTGAGGTCTAACAGAGGTGGTGAGTTTACTTCAAATGAATTCAATGCTTTTTGTGAAGAACATGGGATAAAGAGACAATTGTTTGCTCCCAAACTCCTTAGCAAAATGGAGTAGTTGAAAGGAAGAATAGAATAGTTCAAGAAGCTACTAGAACAATGATCAAGGAAGCAAACCTACCAGAAGTATATTGGAAAGAAGCAATTCACACTGTTGTCTACATTTAGAATAGAGTGCAAGTCAAAGAAAATTGAACAAAGACACCTTATGAGCTATGGTATGGAAGAATTGCTACTGTCAAGTATTTCAAAGTTTTTGGAAGCAAATCCTATATTAGAAGAGATGAAGAATTAGGAAAGTTTGATGCTAGATGTGATGAAGGCATATTCCTTGGGTACTCTACTAAAAGTAAATCTTATCAGTGCTACAACAAAAGGTTGAGAAAGATTGTTGAAAGTGCAAATGTGAAGGTAGATGAAGATATTCAGAAAATCTCAAAGCTGAATGGATGAGTTAGATGAGTCTGCTGATACAGAAGAAGTTGAAGAAGACAAAGACAAGGAAGTTCAAATTGATGAAAAATAAGCTTCAGAAAGAGTTCCTAAAACCCCCAAGTATGTGCAAAAGAATAACTTAGAGGATCAAATCATTGGTGATAAAAGCAAAGGAGTTTTGACAAGAAGAAGAGTTGCAGAAGAACTAGTAAATCTCTAGTTACATTCAAAGGTTGAACCTAAGATAGTTACTAAAGCATGTAAAGATGAACATTGGGTCAAGGCAATGGAAGAAGAATTGATGCAAATTGAAAAGAACAAGACTTGGGAACTTGTCCCTAGGCCTGTAGATAAGAATGTGATTGGAAAAAGTGGGTTTTCAAAAATAAGTTGAATGAGAATGGAGAAGTGGTAAGAAACAAAGATAGACTTGTATGCAAAGGCTATTCACAAGTTGAAGGTATAGATTTTGAGGAGACTTATGCTCTGGTGGAAAGAATTGAGGCTATTAGAATGTTTCTAGTGTTTGTAGTACATAAAGATTCCAAAGTATATCAAATGGATGTGAAGTCTACCTTTTTGAATGGTGAGTTGGAAGAAGTCTACATTGAACAACCATAAGGATTTCTGCTATCAGATAAGTTTGATATGCTATGTAGATTGAAGAAGGCCTTGTATGGATTAAAGAAAGCTCCTAGAGCTTGGTATACAAGATTGGATAAATATTTTTTGCAACTAGGTTTTAGTAAAGGTACTGCAGATAGCAATCTCTATTTTAAAATTGATAAAGATCAGATCTTGATTGTGGTAGTATTTGTTGATGACATTGTCTTTGGAGGTAATGAGGCAATTTGTAAGAAGTTTGTAGAGGAAATCCAAAAGGAATTTGATATGTCAATGTTTGGTGAAATGAATTTCTTTCTTGGTTTGTAAATCATTCAATCAGAAAAATGGATTTCATTTCTCAGTCAAAATATGTGAAGGAAATACTGAAGAAGTTTGGAATGGAAGGTTCTAACCCTATGTGTACCCCTATGGTAATTGGTTGTGAGCTAAGCAAAAATGATGAATCTCCTAAGGCTGATCAGAGAAAGTATAGGTCTATGATTGGAGGATTATTTTACCTAACTGCTACTAGACATGATATCATGCATGCAGTTTGCCTTGTGGCTAGATTTCAAGAAGATCCTAAAGAGTCACATGTTATGGTAGTAAAGAGGATTCTGAGGTACTTGAAAGGCACTTCAGATTATGGACTGTGGTATCCTAAAGATATTGATTTCAACCTAAGTACATATACAGATGTAGATTGGGATGGATGTGTTGATGATAGAAAAAGTACAAGTGGTGGTGCATTCTTCTTGGGATGTAGATTGGTGTCATGGCTAAGTAAGAAGCAAGATTTGGTTTCACTGTCTACAGCAGAGACTGAGTATATAGCTGCCGCATCTTGTTGTACTCAAGTGTTATGGAGGAAACAAACTTTGAAGGATATATGAGTTATGTATGATGGACCAAGTCCCATTTTCTATGATAATACAAGTGCTATAAACATTTCAAAGAATCCAATGATGCACTCAAGAACAAAGCATATACTGATAAGGTATCATTTCTTGAGAGAAAATGTTGCAGAGAACAAAGTGAAGATTGAGTATGTGCCTACTAAAGATCAAATTGTAGATATATTTACTAAGGCTCTTCCTAAGGATACTTTTGAGTATCTCCAGGGCAAGTTAGGGGTCATTGCCCCTCCTACTTTGAACTAAGATGCATAAGGAGATGCATCAGTCTAGTGGTGCTCAAGGATTTACTCTTTCATCTAGATTCATAGACTACCTCTCAGGGGGAATAGCTAGTGGCTTTTGGTGTTTATTGCTGATAGAAGTATTAAGTGTTTTTGAGATTGGAGTGTACTCAGGGGGTGTATTTAGAGTAGAGAAGTGTAAGAGAAGTTGTTTTTATGTTATCAAAGGGAGAATGTAAAGTGTCCTACCCTTTGCCATTGATGTCAAAGGTAGAGAGAGAGGCATATGAAAAACAGTTAGGGGGAGAGATGTACAAGAAAAAGAAAGAGTAAAAAGTTTGTTGCAGAGCTTGTCTTGATGGTTTTTCACATCATGTGTTGTCATCAATGACAAAGGGGGATATTATTGCAAGTATGAGTAGTAAGTGTTGTCATTGATGCCACACCTAAGTTTGTTTGTTGATTAGTGTTTGGGGAGATTGTTGCAGATGTTGTTGCTATTGCATAGTGTGAGCCTGTTGGATATGTTTCCTTGGTGTAGTTGCTTTGATAAGATGTTGAAGGTGTTTAGAATGAGATCTTGATGTTGAGTTTCCAAGTGCTTTTGAGAAAATTTATTCTCAGGAGGAAACAATGTGTTGCAAAGTTGTTTTGGCTTACAAAACAATGCTAATATCTTGCTCCGCATTTCTCCGCTATTGAAAATATGCTTATGCAGTTTGGAGGTGATGTTTAGGGATGTTTAAAGTTGCTATGTTTCAAGTTTGAGGTGTTAATTCACTATATAGAGAAAGTTGTGTTCACCAAAGTGTGGACAGTGTTTCTGAGTTGTGCAGAGGTGACTCAGAGAGATTGTTTTGCTCTGCATTCCTCCGCAGTTGTGTTTCTTAGTTTATAGTTCTAGATTTATGTTTGTAATGCATATATCTTTCTTTAGTTCAAATGGTTGATGGTTTGGTGCTCCGTAAGCCATCTTTCTTAAGTTGCAGTTGCTATCAGTATAGTTCAAGTTTTCTAGTGTGAAGATTCTTCAAGTGAGAGTTGTTGAAGTTGTTGCAGAAGGTTTATCTAGTTTTCAAGTGCTTGTGGATATTTCTAAATCATGTTCATGCTTGGTGTTTGCTCCACAAGTTTTATTTTTGATCTTGTTGAAGCGTGTGCCTAAAGATCCTAGTGTCAACACCAGTTTTGGCTGACCTGGTTGTTTACACTCTTTGCAGTTATGCTTCAGAATTTGTGGAAGCATGTAGAAGCATGGGAGAGTGGATTTAGGTCCTTGCTAAGGTGTGGTGTGGTCTACATTCATTCCTTTCCACTGCAGGAAGTTTAGGTCCATACCTAATTTGATTTCGATTAAGTTTGCATGATGTGCCGACCTTGGAGATTGTTCCTAAGGTTGATGTTAGTATAAATAAGTGTTGGATGTTTGAAGATTGTGTGGAATGATGTTGATAAATGAAAGGGTTGCATGAGATATTTTTGTGATGTGAATTTGTGAAGAGCAGTAAGGATTTTTCATGTGCTAGGCTACTAGATGTAGTGAGCAGAAGGTGTCTACAATTATTTCAGAGATGTTGCAGATGTTGTGAGTGTTGCTGTGGTGGATTTCTTGTTTCTTTGAGATATCTTCTCATTGTAACTTTCTTCTTCTATCTTCTTTCATTTTTGGCACTCAGCCCCTTTTGGTAGCCATCCCTTTTGGCAATGAGCCTATTATAGTGAACGTTTATTTAGACAGTGAGCCCTGAGGTAGTGAGACTTTTTGTAAATTGTTGATATCATTTATATTGTGAGCTAATCCTCACTGTGGTTTTTCCCTTCTAGGGTTTTCCACACAAATCTAGTGTTTCATGTGTTTATGGTGTTGATGTGTTTAAGTTTCTATTATATGCTTTTGTGAATAATCACACTAACATATTAATAGATAAGTAAGTGGTTGTTGATTTGAATATTAGTGAGGGTTCAAAGGTTTGGCTACAATGGATTCACCCCCCCTCTCAATTGTCTTGTGTATTCCAACAAGGCTAAGGCCAAAATTCAAGAAACACTCTTTCAAATCCACTGAGACTGACAAAGATGGTGCATTTTCTTGCTTGCCCATCATTGTACTACATATAGAGGATATCCACATATACATCCACTCACAAGTAAAGGAATACAACCATTTGAAGTTGGAACAGTTTAGGAACAACCATCTTTTGGGTGATAATTTTTAGCTAAAACTAGAGTATGCAAATATTGAGGCTAAATGCTTAGATGTATGAAAGGGTTTTCCATATTTTTGTTATGAGGATGATTGGGTTAGAATTGTTTTGAAATAGATTCATGAAGAATTCTTCTATCTTGATCAAACCTATATGATCACAAAGAAGCCATTAATGTTGTAACCGAATTGTGCTCCTCCGGACCCGTGCTAGTCCTAAAATCCGTAAAGAATGAGGTGGTAATGAAGCTTACTAGTGCAAATTTTGACAAAAGAACCTTAATAGTGGATGATATCACTGACCTCGGGGTCTGGTGTGCCACAATGGGCATTGCATATAAAGTATATTACACCAACAGAGAAGGTTCTGCTACCATAATTTCCATCTCCACTGCACATCAGATGGTTAAGGAAGGAAAGGACTATGACCTATGTGAGCTTCTGCGACAATAATTATTAGACAATATGAAGGGAACAAAGGAGACACATTATCTCTTCCAGTATGGCTATCTGATTGTTTATCTCATGTTTTATTTCATGAAAGAATTGCTTTGCATAAAAAATGTGGTTTGGAGAAGAGATATTCTTGTGGCCTAGTAGATTAGGGATCACATGTAGAGTTTTGCAGACACCAAACAATGTGATACAATGTTTTGGGGATTCTTCAAAAGATTTCAAAATGTATGAAAATGAGAGAAAGGATACCATAACAAATTGTGGATAAATATAAGAATGATATCACATTTATGGTAGACAAGGACAATTTCTATATGGAGGTAGTTGAACCAAGGACTTTTTGGATAACCACCTTGCCCTATGAGGTGTCTAGACCTAATTTGATTGGGCATGTTGATATCTTGCTCAGCAAGCCTAAAGATCATACTGCTGAGAGATTTGGGACATATGAAGAAATAACCAACAAAGGAAACAAGAAGCAGGTAGAAGAGAAGATAGAGAAGATGAAATCAAAGTTGGAAGAGATACTTGATACTCTTGTGGGTTCTGTAGAAGAAACACAAACCACCTCTACCTCACAAAATCCCAAAAGGACAAGCAAACCTACCCCTACTACTGCTATTCCTTCCAAATCCTTCAGACCTACTCATGCACCTCCTAGTAGGAGAAGAGCTACTACTAAAGTCCTGGTACAAACCAAGACTATAGAGAAGAAGAAACCAAGACAAAAGAAACAAGAAGAAAAGAGAAAAGTCTAAACCAGTGAATGTAGAAGATGATGAAGAGGATGAAGAAGAAGAAAAGGAAGCCTTTATACTAAAGAAATGATCAAGACGAGTCGAGGAGGAAGGAACATCCAAAGGAAAAGGTAGAGAAAAGAAAAAGAAGACAAATAAGGCTCCTCTGGAAGCTATTGAGCATCATCCTCTACAGCTTGAGGCCACCATCAATGCAATTGCATAGTATGGGGTACTGAAAGGGGTGGCGCACCTTTATGATGAGATGCTACCAATTGATAAAGCTACCATTGAAAAGTCTATATTCATTTACATGATGGGCTTCAATGTGGTGTTAAATGAAATCATTGATCAACTTCCTACAAGTCTTGCAGAGACAATCAATAGCAGGAGAAATGAAGCTATAGTGGAAGAAGCCAAAATGAGGAAACAAGCACTTGAAGAGGCTGGTTCTTCCATCTCTCATGAAGAAAAAGTCCAATTAGCCCAAAGACAAGCTCAAGAATTTAGGACTAAATACATAATAAATACTATAATGGGGAAGGACAAAGAAGAAATAGAAAGAATGGAAAGAGAGACAAAGGTAAAAACAACCCAAATTCTTCAAGAAATGAAAAGGGCTAAGATGGTTGCTAAGGAACAAGTTCCTCTAGATACACTTGATGTGTCTACCCAAGACACAGACTTATCAACTTCTGAGGACAAGATGATAGATGGAGATAAAATAGAGAAAATTGATAGGCAGAATGAAGAGACTACCCCTCTGGAGAAAACAAATGTACAAAATGTAGGAGGACAGAGTTAAGTGAATGTAGCCCCTTTGAAGAATACTAACTCTGGTACAGAACATAACAATCCCCCTCCAAAGAATCCATGGAAAGATTAGCAGAAGAAAGAGGACAACCTTGAGAAAACTCAGGATGCAATAGAGAGCACTAAGGAGAAACAAGATGAGAAAAATTAGGATCAAATAGAGAAGATTGAGGAGAAACAAGATGAGAAAGCTTAGGATGCTTCTATGGATGTAGGTAAGAATTCCTCATCCTCATATTCATTTAAAGACCTACTAAGTTTGCAGATGTAGTTTCAACTGGTGGTTACACCTCAGCTTCTATAGAATCCCACTCATAAGGGGCAAGTAGATTTGTCAAATATTTCACCCCTTCATAAGATACAACTTGATGACATCCAACATGCTTTTGCAAGGAAGGAGTTCTTGTAAGAAAATTTTAAGAAAACTAGCTTAGTTGAGGATGCAATAAAGTTGATTCAGGAAGGCTTACTAGAGGTAAATATTGGTCCTTCCTTGCCTCCGGAGAAAAAATTGAAGCTTTTGATGGACTTATTCAAAGATCACTCCTCTCATATAGAACAAAAGGTAGAAGAAGAGGCCCTAAGAAAGATAAATGATAAAAGACTAGCTAATGTATCTGACTAGTGTGCCAATGCACACAATAAATTGCAAGAAAATATAAAGATATTTAAGGATTGTATTGATGAAGCTATTGCCTTATATCTATTTTCCTTAAAATGGCCAAATGCCACCAAATATATCAAAACTCAGATTGACTCCATTGAGTCATAGTCACAAAGTTGGTAGAGATATATGACTTGTCAAAGGACAAGGATGGATCAACTAGGGTTCAATTAGAAAATCTTCATTCATAGTTGAGATAGCTTCTAGATCAAAGAGAACAAATAAAGAAGCAGTTTGGCCAGTTAAGGGAAGCAGTCAATTTGATCTACTTGCTTCATTATCTAGGTTGCTTGGTGAAGTTGAAAAGGTTGAGTAGAAAATGAAGGCTCCAAGTAATATAGATGAGGTCGAGGACTTATGTATGCAGTTTGAATGTCAAAATCATATTCTTTCCTCAGAAAAAGCAAATTGGGTATCCACTCTTTCCCACCTCAAGGTAATTTATAAAACTATTTTACCTTCTAAGTGAGTTGCAAGAGCATTGTAGATAAACTAATTTTTACTCTATATAGACTTGCAAAGACTTGAAGTGTCATCTTTGGTAATATTATGCACATATCATCAATTTTTGGGGCATTTCCATCTTAGGGGGAGTATTGGTTATAGAAATCATATAGTAAGGGGGATTTCATATAGTTTTTTTTGGGGATTTCTATAAGTAGAAGATATTATGCCCTTTGTCCTTGATGTCAAAGGGGGAGAGAGAAGAATGTATATCTAAGGGGAAGTTTTTGTGCACATCATTTTGGTTTTGCCATTAATGACAAAGGGGGAGATTGTTGCATCTTGATAAGATTAGTTGTCATTGATGTCAAAAGTATGTGCTCCGGAGATAGTCAATATGCAGTATTAGTTAGTACAAGTCAATATGAAGAAGAATGGTAATCAACCTGATGTCTAAGTGTGATGTGGAGGTGACTACACTTGTTCTAATATGTTTCTTATATGTCTACATTTATATCCTACTAGTTTGGTGTACCACACATAGAGATAAGTTGCAAAAGTTTTACTAAGGCATTTACAATGTATACACTAACGCAGAGTCATAGTGTTTTGGTTTGTATTCCTCCACAGAGAAAGATTTAGTCTTGTGGTTCAGAAGATAAGTTAATTGGCATATGAATGTGTTATATCCAAGAGCTTAAGTCTTTATACCTGTTGGTTATGATGTTAGTCACAAACAAGCATAGAATAAAAGTACACATTAACCTTTATTCATCTTGAAAGATACTATGAGTTCAAAGAATTCATGATCCCAAGTCTCTGGTGATTAGGTCTTAATCTTCTGAAGTTACTCAGAGGTTAATGTGAGTTGCTGTTTCCATTTTGGGGCCTTACGTGAAAGTTCAACGTCATCATCACATTCCTACAGAAATTCTTTACAGAGAAGTCATATTATGTGGTTATTTGGTGAAAAGATGCAGATATACCTCAATCTTTGCATGATATTTTCAATTGTGCATGCTTTGTATTCAAATATGCTAAATATTTGCAATTATCTATGAGATGTCTGCATATCTATATTATTTGCTTAAGATCATCAATTATTTGCAATTATGGAGATGAAATGCTCTGAAATTTAAAAGAAATTGAAGAAATGCTTCTAGTTAAAGTTGAACCTTTAGCTTTTGAACCACATGTATATTAGATACTGTCATGAAGAGAAGAAAACCAAACCATATTTTCACCAGGACATTCCACAGCTAGATATAGTTGATGCTAACTTCAAAGGAATTTGTATGAAGACAACACATGTAAGTAGACATGCACTCCAAGGGATGCAGCAAATCACCACATATATCCATAAATCATACACTGATTACTCAAGATTTACTATGAATTGTAATCGACACAGTCTTCTCATTCATTAAGCATGCAAAATTATAAATGTATACAAAAACTTTGAAATGAGGTCTGAATGTTTCAGTAGACGGATTTCAATTAAGTTTCGAATGCTTACAATAAGGCATTCCATCACCTTTTATAGAATAAGGTAACGAATCTGTTACAAAAAGATCTATGATCTTGATTTATCAATACAAATCTATGGTCATCATTCTCTTGACTTTGTCAACCTTTACAAAAATGGCACAAGTTGCCAGCTGGCAACTATCTATATTACTTATGCTTATATCCCCTTTATGATGTATCTTCATCATGTTCTTCAGCTGATTCATGTGGATCATCATCATGTGCATCACTTCCTGAACTTTCGCTATCCTGATGATGAGATGCCACATATGGGGCTGCATGCTGTTCCAGATCTGCTTATATGAATGCACAACTTGATCTATTCCTCTGCCATCTTGAGTTGGCGTGCTTATGTGCCTCATACTTATCTCTGCTATTATCCAGCTTGTTTTTCCTGTCCTGTAGTGTTTCATTATATTTCTCAATCCTGACCTTGATCCTCATTATTTTATCTATAAGTTCCTCTGTCAAGTGGATAGGTGGACCATCTGCTTCTGATTGGAAGTTGTTGTGTAGAGCTTTGATGGCAGACTCTTCATCTTGATTTTCTATTTTCCCTTCCACCTTTTCTTCCAATGTCTCCAATATCTCTGCCTCTTCAGCCATTAAATCATGCAGCCTCATGCTGATATCTCTCAGCTTATTATTGCATCTTTTGAGGACTCCGCATTCAAACTGAATATCTTTGTACCAGATGTCTACCAACAATGCAGTATTACTGCTCAGCACCTGCTTACTGATAAGCAGTTGAGGATTTATCCTCTTTATTTCTCCCAAGAGGCTCAGCACCCTTTCCAGTTTATAAGACCTTTTCTCGGTCTGCATTTGCAATTTATCCACCTTGGTCCTGGAGTCACTTAGAATGCTCCACCTCTTCAAAGAGGCCTTCACTATTTCCACAGCATCATCCAATGTGGATGACATCCACTTTCTTATTACAGATGCCTCATGTTTCATAAGGTCTAACTTATTTACCTCTTCTTGAGAAATGGTAGTCAATGGGACTGCATGTTCAGTTGTAGTATCATCAGGATTAATCAGCCTCTTTATGTAGGCATGCAACTGAGCAATGTGCTCTTTGTGTTGCTTATTCTTCTCCTTCTCTTTTCTCACCTTTTAGATCAAAGAATCAATAATGTCTTTGCCCTCTTGACCCTCTTGGTCTTCATTGGCAAAACCCAGATCTATTGTGCTAATTTGAAATTCATCTACAGTAATTTTACCTTTCTCTTTCTCCACCGCAGGTATGGCAATTTGTGCGGTCCTTCTCCCGGTTGTCGGATCTCTCTTGATGGCCGATGTCATTTTGGCCTTCCTCCTAGGTTTCATCATATCCACGGAGAACAAGGTGGAGACATCAAATTCTTGAATTTCAAGTTCTTCCTCTATATTTACTTCTTTTGCCAACCACGGAGGCACCTGATCATGTTTTTCAGCATCATCATGATGTTCACCTGTATCTCCTGTTTCTGTTAGCAAGTGTTGTGGAGATGGTGATTTTTCCATTTCTTCTTCCTGATGCTCACCTTCTTGTTGATCATGCGGCGCATCCTCCTGTTGAGGAATTTCTTTCTCTGGAAGAGCTTCCTCTTGGTGTGGGGAATCCTGTGGTGCATCTGTATGTTGACATGATGATCATGATCCTTTTCCATCATTACTTCATCTGTTTTCAATTCTTCCCCTTGCTGTTTATCCACTGCACTGGATACTATGGATTCTGCCTGAGGTGCCGGTAGTTGTTCTGAAGCCATTATTTGTTCTAGGCCTGCACTGTCAACCTCTTGTATTTTGGCAGCTGGATCCTCTATTGTTTTCTCTATTTCATCGGCCTTCGTTTCTTGAACCTCAACTAAAACTGGTTCCACCGATGTATCCTGTGGACCTTGCTGGCCCAATTTTGGAGTATGGCTTTCTGATTTTTCCATCCCTATTTCTTCTGCTGGGTGCTCTTTGTCAGGTGATCCTGCTGGCTGTTCAGGACTTGCATCCTACTTCTCTGTTAGGTGTACCACTACAGGGCTTGTCACCTCTGTGATTAATGCTTCCAGCCCTATTTCTTGAGCTACCTTCTCTGGGCTCTGTTCTTGCTCTTCTTCCACTTGCTTCATCTCCTCAAATATAGTTTGAACTGGTGGAGGTTTGTGAGGGGTCATACTTATACCAGCAGCAAGTGTCTCCATCTTCTATGTAGCCACATCCTACACCACCTCATCATCAGACAAGTTTATTGTCTTGTCTAGCGAGACATGACCTTCTGCTTGTGTCTGGGCAGTTTCTTTTGTTTGTTCTTCTGCAAGTTTAGTTTTGAACTTGATGATGGTAGGAAGTGGAACATTATGTTGAAGTTCCTTAGGCACTTCACTACCTACCCCTTGTAATAGTGTAGGGGGTTGGCTTATTCCACCTCTCATGGAGGTTCTTTGTTTCTTAGGTGGGGTGGACACCAGCACCTGTGGAGCTTTTCTCTTCCTCTTTATAATTAATGGAGCCTCTTCTTCTTCAGGCTCTTCCTCCATGAGGATATCCTCTTCTCTAGGTTTTCTTGAGGATTGACCTTCTTCTAAGGTCTCAGCGATTCCAGCCTCTGTTGTCTTACTCTTTTTGGGCTTTTCTTTCTTTGGAGGGGATGCTGATTCTGATTATGATCCTGATCCTACTGCCTCCTTAGCTACAAATACTGCCCTGTCAATTACAACCCCTTTGGGTTCTTTATCCACCTTCTTGCCCCTTGGGGGTCTCTTGCTCTATTGTTGTGGTGGAGGGATTCTATCTCCCTTGGTCTTCCTCTTCTCATACAGGAAGTCATCATATTCATCCCCAGGAATATCTTGTCCCTTTTTCTTGTTGTCCACCGTAATGGCAACACCTTTCTTCTTCAATGCCTCCACCTGCTCATCAACCCAAGCTTGAGTTAGTTGTATGGTCCTAGCAATGAAAGGGTCCAAAGATATATCTTCCTGCATGGTGAGGTCAGGTGCAGAGATGGTGTCATTATATATCTTCTTTTGTTCATATTCATCTGCCATTATCCTGCCATCATCCTTCTTCAATTGTTGGGGAAGGGAGATGCAATCAAAAGTTCTAACTTGGTTCAGAGTGAACCTATGATACCTTCTTCTCCTGGCTTCTGCCTCATCTTCGCAGTTGGCCCAAAAATCTTCTAGGTGCCTCTAATGAATAGGCTTTCCTAGTATCTTCTGTATCCTGCCGTAAGGATCATATGGTCTCGTTAGTGGAAAAGGCTGCAGATTCATTTTATTTAGAGTGACCATCACCTTCTTTATATTATCTGAGTCAGGGCACATATAGCATCCAATGCTGACTGGAAACAAAATTGGTGCCAGCTTCTTGGCATCCTTGTACATTTTTATCATTGTGGAGCCCTACCTGATGAATTCCATTAGTACCACTGCGTCAGTGGGATACCTCGGCAGCATGAGAGGATGTCCCTCAAAACCTTCAACCCTTATGTATGAAAAGGTTGCAAACTGTATGTACCAAGCCCCATGCCTATAAACCATCTCTTGAGCCTCCATGCTCAATCTCTTTGTTCTATCCTCTTCCATGGTCCTCACCAGATGCGTGGAGAATGCATCATTGACCAGTTTGTAATCTTTAAGGTAATTGGTCCTTTGTAGTTGGGGATGATGATCCCAGATATATGCAACATTTGTGCCTGTGAGCTTTCCATCTATAACTAAGGCATCAAAAGTGCCTTTATAAGCACAAGAATAAACAATGTAAGACGTCATATAAAATGCACAATTAGAACCTCCCAGGTTCATGAGCTGCTCATGCAGAGCATCACTTATTATCTGGCCCCACAGTGGCTTGATGTCTGAATATAGACACATCATGATTATTCCATACATCCAATCCCTAAAACTACCAGCATCACGCTGGCCCGTTACTCTATTCAGGAGTGCAATCATGTATTGGTATTCCTCACTGAAATCATACTTGAACAAGTGCACAGGAAGTTTGGCTGCTGCAGGATATGTGCTATTCTCAGCCCACCATTGATACATGTTCTTCTTGGCTAATTTCTTGTTGGCTTCATATTCCTTTTCAGACTTCTTTAGGTCTACGCTTTTAACTTTACTGCCAAGCGGCAATCCAAATGTCCGGGAGAGGCCCTTGATGGATAGGTCTGCATATATCCTCCCATGCTTCATTACTTGCCTTGTCTGAGGATTATAATTCCAGGCACATTCGATGACCAGCTTTGGAGACTCCATGGAGTATGGAAAACCAGCAGCATTCCACATTCCTGATACGAACACTACGTCCAACATAGGACTTTTGTCACTCCCATCATTCAGCCTAGCTGACCAGGCTTCCAAATTGGTGCTCCCCTGATGGGTATCTGTAATTGCGCCATATTTAAACAGGACCCCCCTCTGAGAAGAGAACATGGGCCTACTGAATTCTTCTTGACACTTGACGAACCGCTTGTCAGCCATGAGTACCTACAATTAACAAAATCCCATCTCACAATGGTTATACACATGCATGCATATTGCAATTAACTTTATAAATCACCATGCCTACTGTATCTTTTCAACATTACTTAATCATATGGATGCATAAACCAGAACTTACATCATCATACCTGAACAAAAATAGCATGATGAAGGTTTCATTTACTTACCTAGTTATGCAGACCTTTTCTTTTATAACATTAGACTATTAACAACACTCTTAATTCAGTTGATGATCACTTCCTTCCTTCTATCTGTGAGCTCAAATCGTGCAACAATCGCTTGTATGTGGATATGGAAGCTGGTGCTCTGTAAAATAATTTTATCGCAAGGTAAATGTAAAAATGACAGTTGATTTACCTTTTAACCTTGCAATTAGGGTAAATTTAGGGCAACTCTGACAAATTAGATTGTACTCATTGATTATTCGTGCAAAAAATGTAGGATCTCACCAGGTGTTTCATTGGGTTTCGGGGTCAGCGGGAACCACCTACCATGTCTGCGTGCATTAAATGATAATGGCGGCAATGAGAGAGGGGGGATATCCATATGACAGGATATCATGAAGGCAGGATGATGTTCACAAATATCAGGTCGAGTTTGAATGTCCTCCTCCTCCATATTGAAATTGTTATCGCAACAAGATTCGGGTGACAAAAGCACCTTTTGGTTATGTTTGGTACCTTAGGAGGATATTTTGATGTATCGGGTGACGTTTCAAATATGATGATGTCGAGACAAACTTACTTGTCTCTCTTTCAAAATATCAGGATGACATCATCCTGATATTCGCTCTTTGTATCAAAAAGGCATCATGATGTCATCGTCATATTATGCGAACATGATCATGTTTTAGAAAATATCCTGTCGAAATGTAAATGTGATGATGATGTCATCATCATGTTTGTTTCTTCATTTATCTGATTTGGATGACATCATCAGGATATTGGCTTGGGCTGATATTTCACGGTAGGAGGATATTAAGAAATATCAGGTTACCTTTGGAAATATGATGCTCGCGATATATAGGACCGCTTGACGGGGAAGATTTATTACCACTTAAAGTTGACGTCCAGATATCTGGACCGCATGACTTATCAGGTGATGCACCAAGATCAGGATGATCTTCGACAGCATGACTGAGGCTATAAAATATGATCCTCCTCTTCCGAATATCAAGTTTGACCGAAACTTTGACTGTTCATAACTTTTGCATCCTGAGAAATATCAGGGTGATGTAAAAGGCAAACCTGCATGGAATTCAACAATTTTTCCAAATATAAGGTCACAGAATTGAAATGCAAATTTTGATAAACTGACCTCATGATGATGATAACTTACCTCATCCTGGTTCCACATGATGATGCACATGACTTACCTTTACCAAACCGCCAAGAAGCAGACAACACAAGCCAAGCCAAAAGTTGGGTCCCTGTTTTGCCAAGTCAAAATGGGGCGTGTTGTGTAACGACACAACAACTTGCCACCACAGAAAACAAACATATTCCAATGATTCAAGTGATGTGATCACATTCATCTATAGTATTTTAATTTCATCTGAGCATAGGCATCATGATCTTCTGAATGATAAAATTTCATTATGGCAACAATGCTAACAAAGGATCAGGTGTGTGCATATGATTAATTATCCTCATCTTGAAAGCAAGTTGAAAACATAAGTAACTGGTGTTAAACTACATAGTTGGAGATCATCCCTCATAGCCAACCTAGATAGAGCCTTGCTGCCAGCAGTCGTTCATAGCCCCGACAAGGTTATCTATACAATCTCCCTAAGTAGAGCCCCACTACCACCAAGTGTCTATAGCCCTGGTAGAGTTACTTAGATGACCTAATTTTATTTCTTTTCTAATTTTTTTAAAAAATTTGTATCTGATATCATCATGTCAGCTCATTTGTACAAGGTACAGTCACTTGTAGCTTTAGGTTGGAGATTGTATTGGTAGCAAGGGAGTCCCTTTAGATTTTTCACTTAACACCTATACTTGTGTGTTCAACAAACCCAAGGCTGTTAGGTGTTTCATTGTGATTGATTCACTTTGACCAAGAAAAGGCACCCTGATGAATGGATATCACAAACCTGATCATGAATACTTCTTAGAATGAATCAAAACCTATGTCTAAATGTGCTCTCATCACTTGAATCCTAACAATTTAGTTATTTTCTGGGGTGTTGAAGTGCATCATCTTGACTTACCAGAACAAGGTCTCAACCAACAAGCAAAACAGGACAAAAGAACACTATACAAATATACAATATGATACATATGACCATCAGGGAGTTACTCAGGCCTGGAAATAATGCTTGAGGAACTGTCCATTGACTGGCAATGGGACATCCTCACCTGTTAGGTTCTTAAGCGTATAGGTGCTGTCTCCTAGTATCTCAGAAATTTGGAAGGGACCTATCCATAATTTATCTAACTTACCATGGTCACCTTTCTTTTCATGGGCTTTATCCCACATCAGGACTAAATCAGATATCCTGAAAGCTTTAATTCTGGCTCTCTTGTCAAACCAGTGTTTGACAACAGCTTGATGTTTTGCAAATTGGTCAATTGCTTGACTCCTTTTTTCTTCCAGGTGCATCAACTGAAGCAACCTGACTTCTTGCTTATTGTCTATGCCAAGGTATTCTTGGGCAAATTGCAGAGTAGGAATTTTTAGGTTTACAGGGAGGATGGGATCCACCCCATATATTAGTTGGAAAGGTGAGTTTCCTAATGCAGTTTTTATTCTGGTCCTGTCGACCCATAAGGCATACTTTAGAAATGAGTTCCATTCTCTAGGGTTCTTTTCTATCAATTTTCTTATGATATTTAGTAATTTTTTATTGGTGGATTCTACTAATCCATTCCCTTGGGGATAATAGTTGGATGAAAACTTAAGTATAATCCCATGATCAAAAGCCCAACTTGATAACTTGGTGGAAATGAAGGTAGAACCATTATCACTTACCAACGCATAAGGAGTTCCATACCTGGTGACAATATTGCTCTCCAGAAATTTAATGACATCATCTGCAGTACAAGTCTTGCTGCTAACAGCTTCAGTCCATCTAGTACAATAATCAGTAATTGTTAGGACATACCTATGGCCTGAGGAGGATGGAGGATTGATTGGTCCTATGAAGTCCATGCCCCACTGTGCAAATGGGCGCTCTTCCATCACTAGCTGCAAGGCTTGTGCAGCATATTTCTCCCTATTGGCAGCAACCTGGCAGACATGACAACATTTAACATGATCAGTTGTGTCTTTAAAATTTATAGGCCAGTAATATCCTACTCTGAGGATTGCATGTGTTGTGGCCAATGCTGATCCATGTGCCATCCCAAACTTATCATGTAGTTCTAATAGGACTTTAATTACTTCTGGCTTTTCTAAGCATCTCAGGTATATTCCTTCATAATTCTTCTTGAATAGGGTTCCTCCCTTCATCATATACTTTTGGGACCTTATCTTTAAGGCTCTTCTCTATGAAGCTTGCATTCTTGATGGACACCTTCCAGTGATCAGGATGTGCCTGATATCTGAATACCACTCTTTATTATCTTTCTCATTAATCACATATTGCTGACTAGTGATGTTTGGGTCAATTTCAGATATCATTTGGCTCAGAGCTTGTCCTCTTACCAGCTTCATTGGTGTAATTTCCATGTCATACTCTTGTAATACAATAATCCATTTGGCTCTTTTCTCACCAGGCTCACTTTGCATCAATAACATCTTCACTACTGCATCAGGTACTACTGCAATCACTTTGCTTCTTAGTATGTAATGTCTGAATTTCTTTACTGCTCTGACTAATGCAAGTGCTTGTCTCTCAACATCTACATATCTCAATTCAGCATCTCTGAAAGGACAGCTCATGAAAGCAATTGGTTTCTCTTCTTTCTCTTCATTTCTCTGAGTTAACACTGCTGCAGAGGTATGTTCTGAAGCAAATGAATAGATGTAGAAATCTTTTGTGTAATCTGGACTAATGAGGATAGGAGCATCTAAAATGGCTTTCTTTATATCTTGAAATGCAGCCTTGGCCTCTGGTGTCCACTCAATTTGTGCATCTTTTTTCAACATAGCATTTAGTGGTCTGACAATCTCAGCAAAGCCGGTGATGAACTTCCTCACAAAGTTTATCTTACCAAAGTAATATTTGAGTTCCTTTTTGCTTCCTGGAAGTTGTAACTTCATAATAGACTCCACTCTGTCAGGATCAATGATAATTCCATCTTCTGTGATCAGGTGGCCTAGTAGCTTTCCTATTGTCACCCTGAATATATACTTCTTGGGATTCAAAGATATTCCATACTCTTCGCACTTCTTCAGTACACTTCTGAGATCAGCGACATGATTTCCCCTTTCCTTGGAGAATACTGTCAAGTCATCCATGTAGATGACTATACATTTTCCTATTAAGCCTCTGAAGGCTATGTCCATTGCTCATTGGAATGTAGCTCCAGCATTTATGAGGCTGAATTGAATTCGTCTATATGCAAATATCCCCCACTTTGTGGTGAAGGCAGTTTTCAATCTGTCAATTTTGTCAACCATTACTTGGTTGTATCCTGAAAAGCCATCTAGGAAGGACATCATTTTGGCTCCATTTACAATCTACAGAACTTCATCCAATGAGGGTAAAGGATAATTATCCCTTTCTAATGCTCTGTTCAGGTTCCTGAAATCTATGCATAACCTGATGTCTCCATTCTTCTTTCTGACTGGCATGAGATTTGCCACCCAAGTGGAGTGCCTCACAGGAAATATTATCCTGGCGTTTAACAATTTCTTGACTTCTTCAAGAATTATTGGTTCAAGCAGAGCATTGACTAGCCTTTGCTTCTATCTGAAAGGTTTAGCATCTGGCTTGAGAGGTATAGTATGAGTTATGACAGAGGTGTCATATGTCTTCAGTTCATCATAAGTCCATGCAATTACATGTATGTAATCCTTGAGTGCCTGAGTTATTCCTTCTAACTCTTCTGATGTGCAAACCTTACCTATCAATACATTTTTCTTGTCATCATCTTGTCCAATATTCACTTGTGAATATTGACCTCCATCTACCTTGGGCAGATCCTTCTGTTTAAGCATATTATCCAATTCAAAGGCTCTTTCTAATTCAATCATACCTTTGGGAATCCTGTTGCTAGGCAATTCTAATATCTCATCTTCTTCCCAGACATGATCTTCCATACCATTCTCATCTATAATCTGAGCTTCAAATATGTCTCTATTTGAAATGAAGTCCAAAATATGCTGATCATCATCAAACACTTGGAGATTGGTCACATTATCAGGTACTGAAGGTACTGACACCAGTTCTATTGAAAATCTTTTTAGACCTGATATAGATAGTGGCTCCAATGTACTGGCAGCTTGGGCAAGCGCATCTGCCTTATGGTTTTGTTCTTTTGGTACATGAGTGATATTAAAGGCATTAAAGTCCTCAATCAGGTCCCACACATGATGTCTGTAATTGGATAGCTTTCTATAGTTACAGGAGTAAATTCCTCTTACTTGCCTCACGACTAGTTCTGAATCTCCAAAGACATGTAGAATCTTTACTTTCTTCTTATGAGCAAACAGTATCCCATGAATCAGACTGCTACATTGTTAGTACAGGGCAACTGTAATCTGTAGGCTGCTAAGTAGGATTTTCCAGTTGGATTAATCAGATCAATTCCTACCCCATCACCTTGCTTGGATTTGGACCCATCAAACCTCAGGATCCAAGGTTTATCTTCAGCAGGATATTTAGCTGAACTTTCTTTCTTCTTTGCAGCTCTAGCTGCTGCTCCGCCTGATATCCAATTTAACTTAGGGACGTTATCCTTCTCAAGTTTCTTCTTTCCTTTCGCTTCAGCAGGAGGATGATCTTCTAGATCTACGGCTGCATGCTTTTTCAAAATGTGTAAACATAGTGAGCAAGTTGTTTCTGAGTGAGGTGCCTCGTGCAACCTACACCAACCTTTAATTAAAACCTCCTGGGGAGATCTATGCTGTCATGTCATCCTCTCTATTTCCTTTACTAGAAATTCTTTGAAATTAGTCAGGTCACTACCTTTGTCTTCATCAGATAACTCATAATCTGGTTCCATAAAACAATCACTACCAGGGGTGATCTTTTCCTTCCTCACATCATTTATCTGGTTAGACACCAGAACTTCTTCTATTTTCAGGATATGATCTTCATCATGGTCTGTCAGCTCTTCTGTTCCTACAGAAGATAGATAAGAATTAGTATCATCATCATCAGATGTAGCATTTACCTCAGAATATGATGATGATGCCTCACTGCATGTCTGCTCCAGCATCATCATATCTAAACATGCTTTACAAGTCCTTTCTAAATGTGCTTCATCGTGTAATCTGCACCATCCATCAATCAAAATATCATTAGCAGGTATATTTAACAATTGACAATGTTTTACTTGATTAGATAGATGCCTCTCAAAGTCTCTGAAGTGATCTATTTCATTCTCATTATCAGGATTATTATCAGGTTCTACGATTGGCATATCCTCCTGAGGATCATCATCATGATGATGATGAAGATCAAGCATCAGGATCTCTTCTATTTTGACAGTTTGTGGCTTGATGCAGTAAACTCTAGGCTCCACGTCTACATACATGATCTCATTTGTTCTGTTGTATTCAGTGATCATATGTTTCATTCTAGGCTCAGCATCGATCCTGATCTGATTAGGTATACCCTTCCATGGTAACCACATGTGACTAAAATCTGTAGACATATATCCGTTAAGCGTTTTGGACCAGTCTCGACTAAGCAACATCCCGTAAGTATCAGGTATGTCAACTACCTGCATGTCAATGTAATACTGGATCCTAGGATCAGATGCTAGTTGCATGTGGATATGAGTTAACTCTCCTACTACACTTACTTCTGTTTTGTCTAACTGTGTCACCTTCTTTAGGGATTTAGCAGGATGTAGTCCTAAGGCATTACATATTGACAAGGGCATAACATTCGTGGAGGCCCCTAAATGAACTAGACAGTTGTGCAGGTTCTTGCTGAACATTCTTATAGTGAGGAGGAACGGAGGTGACTCAGTTTTTTCCTTATACAAGGTCATGTGGGAGGTTTTTGTAGCTTGGATTGTAGCTAACACTTTAGGCTTGATAGTATTATCCTTGGCAGCATGATCTTTGCCACTGGATTGACTTGAAAGATGGCCATCCTCTTTAGAAGTAGAATCATCTAGTGACTTCATGAATGCTTTTTTGATGGCAGGAGTTTTTAGTAACTCAGACAGGGACATGCTGATCTTAATTTTCTTCATTTCATTAGCCAGATAGGTGATTAACTTGTCAGATTCATGATGTGCATTTACAACTTTTGATCCTGTGTTCTGAGGCGACAAGTACTGAGCATTTACTTTAGGGAACCTAGGGTTATTGCTAGCTTCAGGATCAGGAGGTGTATTGAAGTTATTTGGAGGTAGAGATGATGTCAATGGACCAGTAGGTCTGTTAACATTATTCCTCAAGTTATAATTATGCTTACCAGGATATTACTGCTGATATGCATGTACTTCCTCATGTTCTCTTGCCGGTTCATTTTCATCCTCAAAGGGGAAAACATAATTTGTTTCAAAAGTTAAAGCAGATTCCTCACATACCTGGTTATAACTCTGATGAGGTTGATTGGTATAGGCTTCTAGCACAAAAGCTAAGTCATATCCACAAGGGACAATCTCATGTCCTTCTGCCTGAGGTGGATTTCCAGAAGTGTTAGACACTTCAGTCTGAAAGATGCTGGCAATAATTCTAAATTGCGGAAAGTCTAATTCTGCATGTGCATTTGTATTGTGGATCCTACACCAATTAGTAAGGGCTGCCTTAGCAAGATTGACTCTAGTAGTCTGTTTGGATTCACCAAGAGGTTGATTATCCAGGGGTGATGGTAATGAGCCATTATTTGGCTTAGAGGTCCACACTCTAGGCTGTCTTTGGGGATTATTGTTGTTTCCACCACCATTATTAAAATTATTGGTGTTATACCCTCTGTCAGGATAATTTGGTCTATCATTGGAATAATTTCTATTCTGATTTGACTGGGAATAGAAACCCTGATTTCTCAAATGTGTTACTTCTGTGGTGAGTTTCCTCAATTGAGCAAAAATTTCTTTAATCTCCTCCTTTTCTTCTTGAACTTTGGCCACCACATTTTCATTCTGAAGCTTGAAGAAAGAGGATCCATGGTTATTACTGGACAGGTCAGCACCTTGAGGCATCTGAGCTTGTGCAGGATATTGTGGCAATTGGCCATTTCCATTAGGAGGGGGCATAATGCTCAGTGGAGGTACTTGCAAAGGTGCAGGCATGACTGCTTGGGGTATCACTGCTCCATTAGGATATTGTGTAGGATACTGTGTAGAATATGATGCAGGATATTGTGAATGCATGCCAGGTAAGGTAGGAAATACCATATTTGGAGTAGAGGCAGGTATTAATTGCTAATTTACTTGTATAGCTTCTTGAAAAGCTAAGGCTAAAGTTGTGATTCGGGGATGTGTTCTCCTTATGAACATGGAGGTCAAAGGATCTAAAGCTGAATAATAAATGCTCCTTGCAGCTTCATCAGACACAGTATAAGGAGTGACCACTCTGGACAACATTTTCTGAAACCTAGCATTGAAATTGGCGATAGGCTCATTCTCAAATCTCTTGATAGTGGTGAATAGATGATAGTTTATTGATGGATCGACTGGAACCTTAAATCTATCAAGAAAAGATTTCTCTAATAAGGCCCAGGAATCAACAGAACCCTGACCAAGACTAATGAACCAATTATAGGCTTCTTCTCCCAAGGAAAAAGGAAATAATCTGCACACCACATCTTCATGCTCTATTCTGGCTCTGCAGCAAGCTTTCTTAAAGGTCCTGATATGATCTTTAGCATCTTGATAAGGATGATATTTTGGACAAAGTTTGTCCAGATTCTTTGGTAACTCATGATATGCAGTAAAGGTCAAAGGTGATGCCGCTACAAAGAAAGACATTGCAACCAGAGGAGGTTGAGCTAGTGGTGCAGCTGGTTGGGGTTGAACAAAAGGTACACCCTGAGGCTGAACAAGAGGTGTCCCAGATATCTCAGAAGGTATTTGTAAACCAACAGGAGTTACAAGAGGAGGTTCTAGTGAAGCCCCTAACACACTAGACCTTGGAGTATGATGAATGTCTATAGTTCTAGGTCTAAAACCTCTAACAGGCAATTCTTTGAAAATTCCACTAGGTATGGACCTGGTATTTATCTTGTGAGCTAGGATTTCTCAATTTTGAGGCAAATTGACCGAAACTTCGCAAATATTGGCTGGATTTCACTGGATGAGGTAATATTTGCAGTCAGATGGCTGATCAGACTGGATATTTACGAAATGTTTGCAAAGATACTGCAAATATGACCAGATATTTGAGGTATAATGACCCTTAGCACGAGATCTTAAGTTTCTAAGGCCTAAATTCTTTAAAGCTTGAACAAATTTATGTATCTTTGGCTAATATTTGTGAATTCAGAATGATCTACTGTAAAGCTTGCAATATTTATGTGAGATCTGGAAATCTTTACACAGAATGAGCATATACGAGCCTTTTACAATAAATATTTGTGTAATATTTGAAATTCACAGACGATTTGAGGTTACCTTACTCTCTGTATCATCAAACCTAAAAATAATGATGATGAGCATGGTCGTCCAGATCAGGCCCTCCTTCTAGCGCCAATTTATGTTGGTTATGATGTTAGTCACAAACAAGCATAGAATAAAAGTACACATTAACCTTTATTCATCTTGAAAGATACTATGAATTCAAAGAATTCATGATCCCAAGTCTCTGGTGATTAGGTCTTAATCGTCTCAAGTTACTCAAAGGTTAATGTGAGTTGTTGTTTCCATTTTGGGGCCTTACGTGAATGTTCAACGTCATCATGACATTCCTACAGAAATTCTTTATAGAGAAGTCATATTATGCGGTTATTTGGTGAAAAGATGCAGATATACCTCAATCTTTGCATGATATTTTTAATTGTGCATGCTTCGTATTCAAATATGCTAAATATTTGCAATTATCTATGAGATGTCTGCATATCTGTATTATTTGCTTAAGATCATCAATTATTTGCAATTATGGAGATGAAATGCTCTGAAATTTAAAAGAAATTGAAGAAATGCTTCTAGTTAAAGTTGAACCTTTAGCTTTTGAACCACATGTATATTAGATACTATCATGAAGAGAAGAAAACCAAACCATATTTTCACCAGGACATTTCACAGCTAGATATAGTTGATGCTAACTTCAAAGGAATTTGTATGAAGACAACACATGTAAGTAGACATGCACTCCAAGGGACGCAGCAAATCACCACATATATCCAGAAATCATACACTGATTACTCAAGATTTACTATGAATTGTAATCGACACAGTCTTCTCATTCATTAAGCATGCAAAAATATAAATGTATACAAAAACTTTGAAATGAGCTTTGAATGTTTCAGCAGACGGATTTCAATTAAGTTTTGAATGCTTACAATAAGGCATTCCATCACCTTTTATAGAATAAGGTAAGGAATCCATTACAAAAAGCTCTACGATCTTGATTTATCAATACAAATCTATGGTCATCATTCTCTTGACTTTGTCAACCTTTACAAAAATGGCACAAGTTGCCAGCTGGCAACTATCTATATTACTTATGCTTATATCCCCTTTATGATGTATCTTCATCATGTTCTTCAGTTGATTCATGTGGATCATCATCATGTGCATCACTTCCTAAACTTTTGCTATCCTGATGATGATGATGCCGCATATGGGGCTACATGCTGTTCCGGATCTGCTCATATGAATGCACAACTTGATCTATTCCTCTGCCATCTTGAGTCTTTACTTTGATGATGGCGTGCTTATGTGCCTCATACTTATCTTTGCTATTATCCAGCTTGTTTTTTCTATCCTGCAGTGTTTCATTATATTTCTCCATCTTGACCTTGATCCTCATTATTTTATCTATAAGTTCGTCTGTCAAGTGGATAGGTGGACCATCTGCTTCTGATTGGAAGTTGCTATGTAGAGCTTTGATGGTGGACTCTTCATCTTGATTTTCTATTTTCCCTTCCACCTTTCCTTCCAATGTCTCCAATATCTCTGCCTCTTTGGCCATTAAATCATGCAGCCTCATGCTGATATCTCTCAGCTTATTATTGCATCTTTTGAGGACTCCGCATTCAAACTGAATATCTTTGTACCAGATGTCTACCAACAATGCAGTATTACTACTCAGCACCTGCTTACTGATAAGCAGTTGAGGATTTATCCTCTTTATTTCTCCCAAGAGGCTCAGCACCCTTTCCAGTTTATAAGACCTTTTCCCGGTCTGCATTTGCAATTTATCCACCTTGGTCCTGGAGTCACTTAGAATGCTCCACCTCTTCAAAGAGGCCTTCATTATTTCCACAGCATCATCTAATGTGGATGACATCCACTTTCTTATTACAGATGCCTCATGTTTCATGAGGTCTAACTTATTTACCTCCTCTTGAGAAATGACAGTCAATGGGACTGCATGTTCAGTTGTAGTATCATCAGGATTAATCAGCCTGTTTATGTAGGCATGCAACTGAGCATTGTACTCTTTGTGTTGCTTATTCTTCTCCTTCTCTTTTTTCACCTTTTAGATCAAAGAATCAATAATGTCTTTGCCCTCTTGACCCTCTTGGTCTTCATTGGCAAAACCTAGATCTATTGTGCTAATTTGAAATTCATCTACAGTAATTTTACCTTTCTCTTTCTCCACCGCAGGTATGGCAATTTGTGCGGTCCTTCTCCTGGTTGCCAAATCTCTCTTGATGGCTGATGTCATTCTGGCCTTCCTCCTAGGTTTCATTATATCCGTAGAGAACAAGGTGGAGACATCAAATTCCTGAATTTCAAGTTCTTCATCTATATTTACTTCTTTTGCCAACCACGGAGGCACTTGATCATATTTTTCAGCATCATCATGATGTTCACCCGTATCTCCTATTTCTATCAGCAAGTGTTGTGGAGATGGTGATTTTCCCATTTCTTCTTCCTGATGCTCACCTTCTTGTTGATCAAGCGGCACATCCTCCTGTTGAGGAATTTCTTTCTCCGGAGGAGCTTCCTCTTGGTGTGGGGAATCCTGTGGTGCATCTATATGTTGATCATGATGATCATGATCCTTTTCCATCATTACTTCATCTATTTTCAATTCTTCCCCTTACTGTTTATCCACTGCACTGGATACTGTGGATTCTGCCTGAGGTGCTGGCAGTTGTTCTGCAGCCATTATTTGTTTCGGGCTTGCACTGTCTACCTCTTATATTTTGGCAGCTGGATCCTCTATTGTTTTCTCTTTTTCATCGGCCTTCATTTCTTGAACCTCAACTAAAACTAGTTCCGCCGATGTATCCTATGGACCTTGCCGGCCCAATTCTAGAGTATGGCCTTTTGATTTTGCCATCCCTATTTCTTCTACTGGGTGCTCTTTGTTAGGTGATCATGTTGGCTATTCAGGACTTGCATCCTACTTCTCTGTCAGGTCTACCACTACAGGGCTTGTCACCTCTGTGATTAATGCTTCCAGCCCTATTTCTTGAGCTACCTGCTCTGGGCTCTTTTCTTGCTCTTCTTCCACTTGCTTCATCTCCTCAAATATAGTTTGAACTGGTGGAGGTTTGTGAGGGGTCATACTTATACCAGCAGCAAGTGTCTCCATCTTCTGTGCAGCCACATCCTGCACCACCTCATCATCAGACAAGTTTATTGTCTCGTCTAGCGAGACATAACCTTCTGCTTGTGTCTGGGCAGTTTCTTTCGTTTGTTCTTCTGCAAGTTCAGTTTTGAGCTTGACGATGGTGGGAAGTGGAACATTATGCTGAAGTTCCTTAGGTACTTCGCTACCTGCCCCTTGTAATAGTGTAGGGGGTTGGCTTATTCCACCTCTAATGGAGGTTCTTTGTTTCTTAGGTGGGGTGGACACCAGCACCTATGGAGCTTTTCTCTTCCTCTTTATAATTAATGGAGCCTCTTCTTCTTCAGGCTCTTCCTCCATGAGGATATCCTCTTCTCCAGGTTTTCTTGAGGATTGACCTTCTTCTAAGGTCTCAGTGATTCCAGCCTCTGCTGTCTTACTCTTTTTGGGCTTTTCTTTCTTTGGAGGGGATGCTGATTCTGATTCTGATCCTGATCCTGATCCTACTGCCTCCTCAGCTACAAATACTGCCCTGTCAATTACAACCCCTTTGGGTTCTTTATCCACCTTCTTGCCCCTTGGGGGTCTCTTGCTCTATTGTTGTGGTGGAGGGATTCTATCTCCCTTGGTCTTCCTCTTCTCATTCAGCAAGTCATCATATTCATCCCCAGGAATATCTTGTCCCTTTTTCTTGTTGTCCACCGTAATGGCAACACCTTTCTTCTTCAATGCCTCCACCTGCTCATCAACCCAAGCTTGAGTTAGTTGTATGGTCCTAGCAATGAAAGGGTCCAAAGATATATCTTCCTGCATGGTGAGTTCAGTTGCAGAGATGGTGTCATTATATATCTTCTTTTGTTCATATTCATCTGCCATTATCCTGCCATCATCCTTCTTCAATTGTTGGGGAAGGGAGATGCAATCAAAAGTTCTAACTTGGTTCAGAGTTAACCTCTGATAACTTCTTCTCCTGGGTTCTCCCTCATCTTCACAGTCAGCCCAAAAATCTTCTAGGTGCCTCTGATGAATAGGCTTTCCTAGTATCTTCTGTATCCTGCCGTAAGGATCATATGGTCTCGTTAGTGGAAAGGGCTGCAGATTCATTTTATTTAGAGTGGCCATCACCTTCTTTATATTATCTGAGTCAGGGCACATATAGCATCCAATGCTGACTGGAAATAAAATTGGTGGTAGCTTCTTGGCATCCTTGTACATTTTTATCATTGTGGAGCCCTACTTGATGAATTTCATTAGTACCACTGCGTCAGTGGGATACTCGGCAGCATGAGAGGATGTCCCTCAAAACCTTCAAACCTTATGTATGAAAAGGTTACAAACTGTATGTACCAGGCCCCATGCTTGTAAACCATCTCTTGAGCCTCCATGCTCAATCTCTTTGTTCTATCCTCTTCCATGGTCCTCACCAGATGCATGGAGAATGCATCATTGACCAGTTTGTAATCTTTAAGGTAATTGGTCCTTTGCAGCTGGGGATGATGATCCCAGATATATGCAGCATTTGTGCCTGTGAGCTTTCCATCTATAACTAAGGCATCAAAAGTACCTTTATAAGCACAAGAATAAACAATGTAAGATGTCATATAAAATGCACAATTAGAACCTCCCAGGTTCATGAGCTACTCATGCAGAGCATCACTTATTATCTGGCCCCACAGTGGCTTGATGTCTGAATATAGACACATCATGATTATTCCATACATCTAATCCCTAAAACTACCAGCATCAGGTTGGCCTGTTAGTCTATTCAGGAGTGCAATCATGTATTGGTATTCCTCACTAAAATCATACTTGAACAGGTGCACAGGAAGTTCGGCTGCTGCAGGATATGTGCTGTTCTCAGCCTGCCATTGATACATGTTCTTCCTGGCTGATTTCTTGTTGGCTTCATATTCCTTTTCAGACTTCTTCAAGTCTACGCTTTTAACTTTACTGCGCAGCGGCAATCCAAATGTTCGGGAGAGGCCCTTGATGGATAGGTCTGCATATATCCTCCCATGCTTCATCACTTGCCTTGTCTAAGGATTATAATTTTAGGCACATTCGATGACCAGCTCCAGAGACTCCATGGAGTATGGAAAACCAGTAGCGTTCCACATTCCTGATATGAACACTGCATCTAGAGAATAAACAATGTAATACGTCATATAAAATGCACAATTAGAACCTCCCAGGTTCATCAGTTGCTCATGCAGAGCATCACTTATTATTTGGCCCCATAGTGGCTTGATGTCTGAATATAGACACATCATGATTATTCCATACATCCAATCCCTGAAACTACCAGCATCAGGCTGGCCCGTTACTCTATTCAGGAGTGCAATCATGTATTGGTATTCCTCATTGAAATCATACTTGAACAGGTGCATAGGAAGTTTGGCTACTGCACGATATGTGTTGTTCTCAGCCTGCCATTGATACATGTTCTTCCTAGCTGATTTCTTGTTGGCTTCATATTCCTTTTCAGACTTCTTTAGGTCTACACTTTTAACTTTACTGGCCAGCGGCAATCCAAATGTCCGGGAGAGGCCCTTGATGGATAGGTCTGCATATATCCTCCCATGCTTCATCACTTGCCTTGTCTGAGGATTATAATTTCGGGCACATTCGATGACCAGCTCCAGAGACTCCATGGAGTATGGAAAATCGGTAGCATTCCACATTCCTGATATGAACACTGCGTCCAACATAGGACTTTTGTCATTCCCATCATTTAGCCTAGCTGACTAGGCTTTCAAATTGGTGCTCCCCTGATGGGTATTTGTAATTGTGCCATATTTAAACAGGACCCCCCTTTGAGAAGAGAACATGGGCCTATTGAATTCTTCTTGACACTTGACGAACCACTTGTCAGCCATGAGTACCTGCAATTAACAAAATCCCATCTCACAACGGTTATACACATGCATGCATATTGCAATTAACTTTATAAATAACCATGCCTACTGTATCTTTTCAACATTACTTAATCATATGGATGCATAAACTAGAACTTACATCATGATACCTGAACAAAAATAGCATGATGAGGGTTTCATTTACTTACCTGGTTATGTAGACCTTTTCTTTTATAACAGTAGACTGTTAACAACACTCTTAATTCAGCTAATGATCACTTCCTTCCTTCTATCTGTGAGCTCAAATCATGCAACAATCGCTTGTATGCAGATATGGAAGCTGGTGCTCTGTAAAATAATTTTATCACAAGGTAAATGTAAAAATGACAGTTGAATTACCTTTAACCTTGCAATTAGGGTAAATTTAGGGCAACTCTGATAAATTAGATTGTACTCATTGATTATTCGTGCGAAAAATGCAAGATCTCGCCAAGTGTTTCATTGGGTTTTGGGGTCGACGGGAACCACCTACCATGTCTGCGCGCATTAAATGATAATGGCAGCAACGGGAGCGGGGGGATATCCATATGACAGGATATCATGAAGGCAAGATGATATTCGCAAATATCGGGTCGAGTTTGAATGTCCTCCTCCATATTGAAATTGTTATCGCAATAAGATTTGGGTGACAAAAGCACCTTTTGGTTATGTTTGGTACCTCAGGAGGATATTTCGATGTATCGGGTGACGTTTCAAATATGATGATGATGAGACAAACTTACTTGTCTCTCTTTCGAAATATCAGGATGATGTCATCCTGATATTCACTCTTTGTATCGGAAAGGCATCATGACATCATCATCATATTATGCGAACATAATCATGTTTTAGAAAATATCCTATCGAAATGTAAATGTGACGATGATGTCATCTTCATGTTTGTTTCTTTGTTTATCTGATTTGGATGATGTCATCAAGATATTGGCTTGGGGTGATATTTCGTGATAGGAGGATATTAAGAAATATCAGGTTACCTTTGGAAATATGATGCTCGCGGTATATAGGACCGCTTGACGGGGAAGATTTATTACCACTTAAAGTTGATGTCCGGATATCTGGACCGCATGACTTATCGGGTGATACACCAAGATCAGGATGATCTTCGACAACATGACTGAGGCTATAAAATATGATCCTCCTCTTCTGAATATCAGGTTTGACTAAAACTTTGACTGTTCATAACTTTTGCATCCTGAGAAATATCAGGGTGATGTAAAAGGCAAACCTGCATGGAATTCAACACTTTTTCCAAATATAAGGTCACAGAATTGAAATGCAAATTTTGACAAACTGACCTCATGATGATGATAACTTACCTCATCCTGGTTCCACATGATGATGCACATGACTTACCTTTACCAAACCACCAAGAAGCAGACAACACAAGCCAAGCCAAAAGTTGGGTCCCTATTTTGCCAAGTCAAAATGGGGCGTGTTGTGTAACGACACAACAATACCCTCAGCAGTGAAAGTTATAAGTGACAAAGTTCCAGTCTGTGATTTGATAGAGTAAAGTAATGATGAAGACCTATTGGAATTCTCTGCATTCCTCTAGAAGTGAATATTTGTTCATGCGGTTTTGAGGACATGCTTAGAGATGTTCAATGCATACTACTGTGCAATATCAAGTAATTTGGTGGTTCGCAAGTTCAGGTTCTCAAGCAATAGTATACTATAGAGGGTTTCAAATGCCTAACTATTCTTAGAACATATGTTTGGATACTTGCGTTAGTTGGAGAATGTATAGATTAGTAATATGGGTTTATGTGGAGATTCCACATGTCTCAATACATCTCAAGTTTGAAGCACAGGTAATTACTTCTTGTTTCCAGTACCGTATAGAGTGTTCAAGTTACTTTGAGTTATGTATGAATGCTGATACAATATAATTGAGTCAAATGTCTTTGAATTTCTCTGAAAGTGATAGATGTGGTCATGCGGATCTAATGATATGGTCAAAATGATGCATAAGTTAATTTATAAGAGTTTTAGATGTTTTTAGTTGTCAACAATACACTATCCCAAGTTTTGATGTGTTACAATCAGTCTGAAATGCTCTATTTTCATCTGTTCAATATGTTTCTTATCTTGTGGCAGCACATAATGATATAATATTTTAGTAGAAAGGTGTAAGGATAGTATTATAAGGTACATTTCTCATATCTTGGTCCACATGATGTTTGTGGTGTCTCCCTGATGATGCAAAGATGGACAGTTAACAATGTTAGTGTTGTTTGGGTCGATGTGTGGTTGATCCTAATCAATTGGTTTGGCATTGAAGGATGTGTTGCGATGTATTTGACCTTGCTATACCATGTGTAGTGATCCACAACTCATATTTCTCTTCATAATGTATATGTTTGAATCTGACCCATGGAGAGTCACATGTTTCATCTAAAGGTCTTTTTGGTGCCGACCTATTCAAAGTTTTGAGTTGTTGAGGAGGATATATATAGAAGAACAAAGTCATCTATGAAGGGTGTGTGTGGATAAAAAAAAATGATGATGATATGAAGTGTACAAAGTTTGTATGATAGAGTAATTGAGTAGAAAAGGGGACTACAACATCAACATAAGTCAGATGCTTCTTTCACAATAGTTCATGTGTATGCTTTCATTATAATTTTCATGTATCCTGCTATCAGATAGTGAGTCTCTTCAGCAAGTCCTTGTATCTTGCTTTAAGGTTGTAGCCTTAGTCTACAAGTCCAATAGGGAGTAGTAGTTTCCTTGGGTTGTAGCCCTAAAATAAAGTTGTAATCTTTACAACAGTGAGCATTATATATTGTGAGCTAACACTCACCTTGGTTTTTCCCATTTTGAGTTTTCCACATAAAAATATTGGGGTTATTGTGTTGATTAGTGTGATGCATGCTTTACTTTCCATTCTCTAAGTTATTTGATTTGATTTGCAAATGAAGTAGTTGAGTTTTTGTATATGCTTATTCACCCCCCTCTCAACATTTCACTGCATTCAATAGTATTTTCCAAGGAAAATTGCTTCAAGTAGTCACTGGTACAGGATGTTTGGAAAAATGCAAGATAATTTTCCTTGTTTAAGATGATGGTAATTGTTTGCACCTCTCACAACAATTTCTATTGCATCAATCTTAGAGATAAGTTTCATTCCAATTTTGGGAATCAACACATACTCGAAAGTTCTTAACTTTTATAATTGCTTTGCGAAGGAAAATTTAACAAACCAAATGAAATATTCAAATTTTCATTATGTGTTGGCAAGAGACACTATGTGGCTTCATGATTGTTGTCATTGATGGCAAGAAAGTCCATCCCACACATCCGCAAGACATGGTGTGCCTATACCAAAAGTTAGATTGAAGAGTGTTGTGGTCTAGTAAGCAAGAATAGAGCATGTGGCAAGGTCTGACAGTCAGGTCCAGATCTCCAAGAGAAAGTATCTTAGTAAAGTGCAGACTTGGGGAAGTCAAGAGGAGTACCTTGACTGATAGATTCCAGAGATTGAGCCTCCAGTGATGGAAAAGTGAAGGGACATGAGAACTTAAGTGTTGGGTTTCTATTTGGCAGAGCAGACAGAGGAAGAACTTACTGGTAGAGCATTAGACATTAATCCAGATGTGATATTGATTGTGATTAAGTTTCCTAAGATGTCATTCATGATTGGCCGACATGATTGATGACTTCTATGAGCATCTCTTTGATACGTATCACTTGACAAGCAAGGACTTAGCTGACAGACCAAGAGTTTGGGAAAATAATAAGTATTCTGGATGCTGACTAGAAAGTGGATGAAATCTTTAGTGCAGATATGTATACCAACTATTTTTGGTATGAGATGAGTAGTTGTGAGTAGAGGTGTGTGAAGAAAAGTAGAAAAGTAGAGTAATAGGAGTACTACAGGTCCAGTATGTGACAGGAGAACAACATCAAAGAAGAGGAGGAATGAAGTGCAGTAGATCAGTATATTGAGCTTAACCATAATTGAACCTCAGCATATATAGATGCTTCTCATCAGTTCAAGTATCTAGTTTCTTTATATAATCTATTGTAGGCAGTGAGCCTCTTGCGAGCTATGTGCTTGGGAAGTGAGCCCTAATTGGCAAGTGCCATTTTGTACTATCTTATTCTTCTAACAAAGAATACAATCTTGGGTTAATAACCCTGTGGTTTTTCCCCTAACAGGGTTTTCCATGTCAAAATCATTGTGTCATGTGTATTAATGCTATTTCCATTTTATGGTTATGTTTGCTTATTTGATTTGATGCTGCATTAATTGTTAAGGAAGTTCAGAAAGCTAAAATAATTAAGATAACTGATTCACCCCCCCTCTTAGTTATCAACAATTGGTATCAGAGCCAAGTTCCTCCAAACAGAGCCTAACAGCTTAAGGAAGATCTGGGAACTCAAATGGATATATATGGTATGAGGGAACAACTTCAGTCTGCCCTACATGATATTGAGCAATCTAACTCTAAAGTCAATGAATTGAAGGAAAGACTCAAATAGGCTAATGATTTCATAAATGAACTAAAAGGGAAATTGAGTATTACTATGAAAAAGAGGAAGGACCTACTTCAGTAATTGGCAAATCAAGGTGAAGCCAATGATACAAATGAAGATCTGAAGGAGAAAACCAAGTTATGTGAAAAGTTATCAAAAGAGGTCATTATGGTAAGACATGAAATGGAATCATGAGTTATGAAATTCACCCAAGAAATTGAAGAGAAAAGAAAAACTGAAAATGATCTAAGACAATCTCTTAAGGAGAAGTCAGAAGACTGCCACAAAATGGATAGAATAAGTAGGCATCTAGAATCTGATCTTGAAGAAGCTAGAGACCATGAAGAACAACTTGAGAATCAAATTGACACTCTTAAAAGGGATCTTCAAACAACAAATGAATACAAAGAGAAATTCAAGATAAGCTCTGCTCAACTTGGAGTTCTTCTTCAAAGCCAAAAGAGGGTAGATGACAAGCAAGGCTTGGGATATGAAAAAGGTGAAAACTCCATATTCGGTCAGAAGAACTCCAGATCAGAAAATCTAAGAAACAGGCCTAGAAGACCTCCGGTAAGGCAACCAAATGCTCAAAGATATCCATCTTTCAATGGATAGTACAATAACTTTGGTCATAAAGCAAATCAGTGCAGAAGAAGAATTAATCAGACTAATACATCCTTCTCCGGACAATGCTTCAATTGCAAAAGGTATGGTCACAAATCCCATGAGTGTAGAAACTTGCAAATAAATAGTTCATTGAATGGTAGATGCTTTGCATGCAATAGAATGGGACATATGGCTAATCAGTGTAGATCAAGAGGATATCAGTCAAATATGCAAAGAAATGTTGTTTGCTACAATTGCAATAGTTCCAGTCATATTGCCAAATTCTGTAGAAGTAAGAATCAAGACAAAAGGGGTCTAGAATAGCATAATCATAACCAAGACAAAGGAAAAGGAAAAGTGGATGCGGATGAAATTAAAAGTGAGATGAACAAGATTTGGGTAAAGATAAGTACAGAGAATATAGGGGATGGATCCGCACCAGAATTTGGTGCTGATATTCCTTCCAAAAATTAAAAAGTGAGCTCTAGCTTAGGGGGAGACACAAGGAAAAATATTTTTCCCCAGCCAGCTAATTGGTGCCAGAATTGGCACAGGGAAAGATGCGGATTAAAAGGTTTGCAAAGGAACATCAAAATAAGCTTTGGTAAAGAGATGAAAGATCCACAAGAAGTTTTGAACAGGTTAATCTACCAAGACTGATCCGGTTCAACAGTCATCCGGTAAAACAAGATTATCATAGTTAGATCCGGTATGATTCAAATTCGAGGCATCTTGATGTATAGATAGATCAAATGTTTGGGGAAAGTTAGTTTGTTATTAAACACCAAGGATAACTCTAAGTATATCTCAGTGATCCGAAAAAAGATATTTCTCAAAATAAGAAAAACTAAGCAATCGAAATGACTTAAGTTGTGCATTTATTGTAGTATGGATTTAGGGTTTTTATAAAAAATAAAAGGGTTCTTCCACTCGTCATTCACACATTTGCATTCGAGAACAAAAGAAAAGGAGCTCTGCAACTAATTGTTTCAATTTTCTCAAAGATCAACCGTTGAAGTCGAATCTTCCAGCAAATCAATCTAGCTCACTCCACGAACCCTAGAAGCACAAAAGGTATTTTCTATTATTGAATATTACTCAGTAAATCTTTTTGAAGATGACCACACCGAATGTTGTAAAGATCACTGATAGGCCACGTCCTAAATTCAAGAAACATCCATATAAATCCCTAGAAGTTGATCCCCTAGGCGCCTTTTCAAGCATTCTGCATGGGGTTCTGCATGTAGAAGATGTTAGGGCATATATTCATGCAAATATTGAAGATTTTGGGGAATCTAAGCTAGTTGATATCTATCACAAGCATTTGATAGATGACTCATTTGAACTTAAAACTCAGTATAAAGCCATCCGGGACAAGCATTTTGCACATTGCATTCATTTCCCCTATTTTACAGAAGAAGAATGGGTCCAGTATATTTTGAGCAAAGTGCATGATAAATTCATGTGGTTGAATGGACCATTTAAGATAACTAAGGATGCCATTACGATAGTAACTGGACTACACTCATCCGGTGGGGTTCCTTTTCTCAAATCCGTCAAGAATCAAACTGTGAGTGAGGCTACCGGATCAAAATTTGACAAAAGAGCGATCCGGATGTCAAGTTTGCCTCCATGATCATCGGTTATAAGATATATTACTCTAGCAAGGAAAATTTAGTACTCGAAATTGCAATTTACACTGCTTATGAAATATTTAGAAAAGATGCAGATTATGATCTTTGTGAACTTCTAAACCAACTAATGGAAAATCTACAAAAGATCAAGAAAGACAAGAAGAACTCCTTCAAGTATGGTGGGCTGTTACTGTGCTTGTTCTTCTACTTCATGAATGAGCTTCCCAGATCCAGTGGTTGGGTATGGTAGAATGATAGACCAGTAGCCATCCAAATTAGAGATTATGTACATGGGCTTGGTGATGCCAAGGCATAGAATACAACACTCTGGGGCTATTTCAAGAATTTTTAGAGCATGATGCAAGCAAGAGAGAGAATCCCCCAATCCTTAGTTGAAAAGTATAAAGATACAGTATGCTTTATGGTAGAAACTGATCAATGTCTAATGGAGGTAGTAGAGCCAAGAATAGTTTGGATCATGCCAATGGGGTATGAAGTAGATGAGAAAATTGTTGAGCTACATGTTCAAGACATGCTTAGTCAACCCAAGGATCCTAAAGCAGAAAGGTTTGGAACATTTGAAGAATTAAGTGTGAAGATCCATGTGGAGCTAAGACAACTGGAAATAAAAAGAAAAGTGAGGAGGGAAGTAGAAGAGTTTGCCAAGAGGCATGGAATCTCAAAAGAGGCACTAGAGGCAAATAGAGAAAAGATGGAAAGGGTAGAAAAGCAAGAGGAAGAAAAAGAAAGTGCTCTGGTGCAAGCATCTTCTCGGACAAAATCAACCAAAAGCTCTACACCTACCACTTCCAAGGGACAAAAGGCTTCAAAACTAAAAGCTTAGACATCCTGAAAAGGAGAGAAGAGAACCAAGAAAAAGGCAACAAGGTCTTACTCAAGCCAAAAGGATGAAGAAGAGACAGAATCAGATGAGGAAGTAAAGAAAATGAAGAAGAAGAAGAAAGTATCTAGAGAATCCACTACCGGTCTAGACAAGGAAGAAGAAAAGATAGATAAATGTGTTGAGAAGCCCACTCTTGATGATATCATCAAAGCAATTACTGTGGATGGAAACCTGAAACCAATAACAGAATTCTATGATAAATACAGTGAAGCTAATCAGAAGATCCTGCAGGATGCCACAGTTAAGTATCTGAACATATACAATAAATCTTTCATTGAGATCATATCTTTAATTCCTAAAAGCCTTGAGAAGGAACTTGAAATGAGAAAGAATAATGCCAAAGAAAAGGACATGGAAATCTGGGAACAGATAGCCATTTAGCTCTATCCCTCTATTACTCCTAAGCAGAAGAATATGATCTTCAAAGATTGTAAGGATGCATTCCGAAGAAAAGCTAGAATGAATCAACTTATGCTTGGAGAAACTGACAAGGTGGCAAAAGAAATAGAAGACATCCTTCGAAATGCTTACAAAAGATTCAACGTTCCTATTATAGAGGACTTAGATGATTCCTTGTTTACAAATGTTGAAGAAGAATCTGTATACACCTAAAAGTGGCATGACTCTACTTAAATAAATATTTTAAATATTTATTTCATCAGTCACATTCTACTATCTATAAATAAATACATTTATTTATTTATTCGATTCACTTCCTCTCATTTAATTAAATAAATTACATTTTATTTAATTAATTAAAATCACTTACACCAACTTCATTCTTCTAAAATAATTAAATAATTTTAATTATTTAATTAAAATCTCTTATTCTTCCAAATTTAAATAAAATGCAAATTTTATTTAAATAAAATCAAAAATCCTCACAAAAATAAAATATATTTCTATATTTTATTTATTCCTCTCAATTATCTATAAAATAATTAAATAAATTCATTTATTTAATTATGCTTTCTATCTCTTAAAAAAATCATTCTTATCTTCCAAAAATAACCTTCCTCTTGTCACACAAAAGCAAAACTTTGAGTTACAAAAGGCAAAATTAGTTTTAAAGCATCTTTAAAGCAAATCTTTTCCTAAAATAGAGAAAATCAAATCCTATCCTCATCAAGGGAGGAGTTAACTCAACTAAGCTACTTTTGGAATGACATGTCTCCTACTTCTATTGGATGCACGTTCCTCCACAATCCTCCTCCCTGATTCCTTCTTTTCTTCTCAACCATTGATCTTCCCTCACTCTCTTCTATAAATACAACCTTCTTCTCTTCATTTCATATCTGGATTTTGTGTAAACTTATACTGCAAAGATACCGGCGCGCCTTTGGCACCCCTACTCCCATTTGAGCATCCTCATTCATAATCCATTTCTATATTTGAAGCTCATCTTCAAATACATAAATATCACAGCCATTCTTTCTTTGTCATCTTCAACAAGCAAGCAAGCAAAAGCTTCTAAGGGCTTCACAATCAAGATCAAAGAAAGATAGGTGAACTACAGAAGGCGAAAGGTAAAAAGGTGAAGGTATTATTATTTTTCATTGTTTTGAATCTTCCTTTTATCTTCATATTCTGTAGATGTTTGGGTATTTTTATCATTGATTGATTAACCTATTTTCCCCCTCACATTTTGGTGCCCACTGTGGGGCCCTTGCCCCCTTTACTAATAAAAAATTGAGTGTTTTTAAGTGACAGGTCCGTACAAGTGATGAACAGGTCTCTGACAGAGAGTTTTTGTGCATTCAACTTCAGAAATAGTGCATACACCTCTCGAAGCTGCGCATTCACTTCTCCGACGCATCTAACCTCCCAAGTGATGCATTCACCTCACGAATTGGTGCATGCGATAGTCTGGCGCATCTGACCTCCAAGTTGCGCATTCAACCTCCACAGTTGCGCATACATCCTGTCTAACTGCACATCTGTCTAAGTTGCACATTTACTCCATATTTTTGCACATCTGTTTTGTCAAATGGTGCATGTGCTATTATTGCGCATATACCTTGTGATCTTGCACATTTGATTTCTATTCTTGTGCTTCTATACAAAGATGCATACACTCACTGTTTTTGCGCATTCAGGCTACAATGTTGCGCATCTGTCTTCTGCTTTTTTGTTGTACGGTTTCTGATTTTTGCATGTTGAGCTAACGTCAGTTTTGCAGGAGTAGTGGCTGGATTAGGTCATCTAGATGATTTGACTAGTTCACTTAGACTACCTAGGGGTGAAAGTAACAAGTGCATTTCATAACAAACTTCACTTAGTTTTCTAACTAGGAAGGAAGTAACTGAACCTTATTGCTATCGGTGCATTGTTGATTTATTTTCTAGTTTAAATCACTGCTATCTTTTGCAAACAGAAAATGAACAATGCTATTTCTTAATCACTTTCAAAGTTAACAAATAGGAAATGAACAATGCTATGATCTAAACACTTCCAAGTTAACAATCGTGTGAGTGCACAAGTAGATTAACTCATTTAGTTTTTTCTATTTTTAACTAGGTTGGATAAACAAGTGTTTTCTGTGCTTGTGAATGACAATAGGCTTATGCTCTCCCCTTAACTGGGTGATCAAAGTGCCAGACTTGTCATTCTTTTTGTCAAACCTTTAGGGGGGCCTACCCTTGGATGCACGCTTGTCCAAGTGGGAATGACCTTGAGTGGTAACAGGCTAAAGCCAAGCCCTACCAAGCCACTTAAAATAAATTGTGCTTGGGGTGAAAACCTCAAGCAACGAGTGCTGTTGTGTTACACCGATGGCCAACCTCCCCCAAAACCCTCATAGGCATAACCCTTTGAGGCTGGGAGACTCCATAACGGAGAGTAGCACCGCCGCATGTGTAACCACTCGAATGGTTGGCCTAACTAAGAACCACTTGTTTAGCAAGCCAAAAACCCCTATTTGTTGATGCAAAGGGTGGAGCCCTTGAAGCGACCTCAATTCAAGTGACTCTTAGTTGAGGTAGCAGGGACAATCCTAAGGTTCGATATGGGGACGAGCCTAAGGAAACCCGAATCTAGTATGCGTGAGAAGTGAGTGCCGTGGAGGGGAGCCGTTGCTACCAGATTCTGGAGCTACACGCTTTAAGTGGTACAACTAGAGGATTCAACAAATATTGTCACATCTAGCCTAGGTAGTACTTGCTTTGAGTCATAATACTCCAAAAACACAAAAAAATATAAAAAAGATAAAAAATCCTGGAAAACTTCTATGTGTTTGCTGTGTTTTTACCATAATTGAACATCAACATCATCAGAAACACCAAGTTTTCAAACCAAAAATAACAAAAATCTTGAAAACGATCCAAAATTTTCCAAAATTTAGAGAAAACAAGCAAAAAAGCCATAATTACACATTTGCCTCAACTTCTTGTGTATCTGCTTCAACTTCTTGCACATTTGATTCTGTGGTGCATTTAAACAAACACAGAATTGTGCATTCACTCTGACTTCTGGCACATTTGACTCCTATTGTTGCACATTTAAACTGTTGCACATTTGAACTAGAGAACAAAATTTAGTATCTTCCAAGAGCAAAATTGTTAAAAACTTTTCAAAAACCATCTCAAATCTGTTCAGTTTTTCAAAAATCTGATTGAGACCTTGCAAATCAACCATTTCTCCTTCTCCTCCGCACCATAACTGCTTGCTCATCCAAAATCTTGCCAAAATCTTCTTCCAAATTTCCAACAAGGTCATAGCCAAATTATTATTGATCAAAATCAAATCTCAAGCAAAAACCTAGTGAGGCTCCAATATCAAGGGTTACTTATCCTTTCGGAACTCCACTAGGGGGGTTGTGCAAAGCTAGTCAACATCAAGTAATGGATTCCTAACATCCTATCTTTTGACTATCACTTTTGTACATCCCACTTTGTTTGACACCACCTAGATCTAAGAAGAACCTTGCTAAAACCTTATTTCATCCTAGCACCTTGCTCAACATCTCATTTCATCCCATCTCTTTACTACCTTGCATGGTCTTGACAAGACTACAAAAACAAAAATAGTTAGAAATGGCTGAGAAAATGATTCCAAACGCTCACGAAAATGAAGAAGAAATTTCTATGGATGAGATCCTTCACATGCAGCATGACCCAAAATTTCAACGCCTATTAGAAGGGGTGCTTGCCCAAGACCCAACAAAATTCTTTTTACATCTAGCAAGTCTAGGAGCCAAACTCCCTAAGGATTATGACATGGAGGCTCTCAAAGAAACAGATGAAGAGAGAATCCCTAAAGGAAGTAGACATGATGAAATACCCACGGATAAGAGCAAAACAATAGACTCCTTGGATGCCCTAAGTCTAATGAACCATAAAATTGAAGCTCTCCAACAATAATTTTTAGACATGAAAATGGGAGCATCAACTAAACACTACACCCTAGAGGATATTTCACCATATCCTTTTGATAAGGCCTTGGTCATGATACCTTTCCCCTCAAGATTTGAGGTGCCTAAGTTTGACAAATATCAAGGAAAGGGTGACCCAAGGGATCACATTAGAGAGTTCAATGCTGCTTGTCTAGAGGTTGCACATAACGACACTTACCTTATGTGACTATTTCCACGGAGCTTGGGAGGACAAGCCATGGATTGGTTCTCTAGACTGCCACCTGGTATTAAAAGATTCAATGAACTTGTTAACAAATTTGTCACCCACTTCTCATACAATATTGAGCACGACATCTCAATATTGGATCTCTGTAACACCAAATAGAAAGGAGGAGAATCTTTCACTGCCTTCTTACAGAGATGGAGACAACTGGCAAGCAAGTGCCCACACCAAATGCCAAAGAAATAGATGCTAGAAATGTTTGTCCACAATCTACAAATGGACCTAAGCTACCAAATCCAAATCCAATGTCCTACTTCTTTTAGCAAGGTCATTGAGATGGGCCTCATCATAGAAAAAGCCCTAATCACGAAAGGTCAAATCAAGCTCTATAAGGACACTTGAAACACCAACACCAACAATGACAAACCTAGATTCTAGATGAAAAACAAGAATGTTGTGAATGATGGGGTGGTAGATGCCAAAAATGCGGCACCTAAGCAACCAATTTTCAACCTATCAACACCTCAAAATAACCCCTGGCAAAACAAACCAAGAAATACCAAATCTAGGTTTACCAACTTTTAGCCTAGGAGAATGTTCACACCTTTGGATGAGTCACTAGAAATTGCTCTATGGAAGCTAATCACCAACAATCTCATAACGCTTCCCTCAGCACAAGAGTACAAACCAAAGGTCAAACCTTGTTGGTGGAACGACAATGACTTTTGCGAATACCACCGAAACAGGGGGCACAAGACAAATGATTGTATTGCACTCAAGCATATAATCCAAGACCTAATAGAGCAAAACAAAATATCCATTAACAGACAATCTCATGGACATACCTCCAACAGCGATCATCAGGCATTCAAGGATCCTCTTCCTAACTATGAGTAGGGAGGACCTTCCAACAGAAATAACAGTGGCTCTCACAACACAAACTACACAAATGCCAATTTTGACTATGTTGTTAACCATATCTCAGAAGGTGAGTCACACTCAATGATCACTATCAACAAGGATCTAGATTGCAATGTTACTACCCATAGTAACAGGGTCACCCTTAGAGGAGCTTCTGCTCCTCTGTCTAGCCAATACGGTATCATGGATCAACTCGACAAAACACCTGCACACATCTCCATGTTAGAACTTTTGCGTCTGTCTCCTTCTCATAGGTCTATACTTGACAAAGCCTTAGCAGAAGCCTTTGTTCCCACGAACCTAGCTAAAGAGCAATTCCAAACTATGGTCGGTCACATCACCTCACTGCACTCCCTATCATTCACTGAGAAGGATGATATGTCTATCACTCAACCCCATAATGCCTCCCTTCACATTGAAGCTTTCATACACAAGCACAAGATCAAAAGAGTCCTAATAGATGGAGGGGCTAGTTTGAATATTTGCACATTGAAGCTAATCCTTACATTGGGGTTTTCAGAGAAGGCTATAGATCCAAAAAGAAAAATCACCATAAAAGCCTATGATGAGGAAGAAAGAACATCTAAATAAATTGTTACCCTACCAATCAAGGTGGGCCCCGTAGTGAAAGATGTAGCTTGTCAAGTCCTTGACATGGAGCTAGCATACAACATTCTCCTTGGGTGACCATGGATACACACTTTGAAAGAAGTACCTTCTACATACCATCAATGTATCAAATTCCCACATGAAGGACAAGAGATCACCATCCAAGGTGATCCTAACCCCTATCAATACTACAACTCCATTCAGCCCAAACCAAAAGTTGTGATCACCAATAACCGTGCCTCTGCTTCATCCTCCTCACATGTTGACCCATCTACGCTTGCTTCTTCTTCAGGGGCATCTCAACCTAAACTCCAACTCAAAGATAAAGGCTTGGGTGAGTACACGGTATCCCAGTCCCTCTATTTGGCACAGCTGCCTCTATCTCCTCGATCCTATGGGAGACCTATCTTAAAAACACTCACAACAGAGAAGCCAACCAAAGGACCATTTGTGAAATGGGGAAGCCTAGAAGATGAAAGTGATGAAAAAGATATCCTACAGTGGCTATACAAGAATGAAGCTAGCTCCTCAATGCAACATGACCATCCCATTATACAAACAACACAATATGGTCAAGGCTTTCAAATGCTACAGAGAATGGGGTATGAAGGACACGGTCCACTTGGTTCAAGAAAGGATGGCATCACTGAACCCATCCAACCTCATATCTTAACAGCCCGAGACACTATAGGGCTAGGCTACATTGGAGCACCAAGAAACAACAGAACCAACAAGAACAAAGGCAAACAACCAGAAGTATCCACTAGCAATCTGGTTGAACAAATTCAAAGAATGCAAATGGGGACCGAAACTGACTCTAACGAGTATGAATGGATAGCCTCTCTGAGATATCTTGTGACGAAAAGGATATAGATGTTGTCCATGAGTACGACCCAACCCATGACAACGAGGGCCAAGGTCCAAGGGCTAGGCCATTAGGGTCCGACCCTCATAGCAACAATAGTGAAAATCGTGAGGAAGGAATGTTTCCCCCCTTGATGGACCCACTAATAGAGAGTACCATCGCAAACTTTGTCTGATCCTTCAATAACTCTATCCTAACCATTAACGCCATTGAACTAGACCAACCTAATGATCCCTTACCTTTGGTGTACCCTAAACTTATCAACTGGAACCTAAAAGGTACCACCCTTGAACTAGACACCTTCAAAAATGATGACGCAATCATCGATTACCTTGAGCTTAGAGATCACCTACTTGCAAGAGACCACAGAGTTGGCTATGCTATTGAACTCAATGAGAAGGCCTATTTTGGAGAGAGAGACAAGCCTTTCAGTCATAAAAACATCAAAATAAAAGAACAATCTAACGGTGAAAACCGCTCCACGGCAGTGTTAGATCATCAAAATAGTAAAAATAAAGACGTATCCAATGGTGAAAACCTCTCTGAGGCGCCAAAGGATGGAAGGCTTGACCCTCTCCCCAATCTTACACATCAGGAGAGATTGTCGATCTTAATAGAACCGGTAGAAGCAATCAATGTCAACACAAGTGATAATCCCAGAATGGTCCACATGGAAAAGGCTCTAACAGAACATGAAAAACTAGCATTTACAGATTTCTTCAAAAGAAAATAGATCAACTTCACATGGACATACACTGACATGCCAGGGATGGATCCAAATCTTATCATGCATCATTTATCTCTAGCTCCGGGAGCTAAACCAGTCAAACAAAAACTTAGAAAGATGCATCCGCATGTGGCCCTCATGGTAAAAGAAGAAATAAAGAAGCTATTAGACATCAGGTTTATTAGGCCTATAGACTATCCTGAATGGGTTTCAAATATAGTACCGGTGGCTAAACCAGATGGCAGGGTCAGAATTTGCAATGATTTCAGAGACTTGAACAAAGCTTGTCCCAAAGATGACTTCCCCCTGCCCAACATAGACATGATTGTCGATCTTACGGCAGGACACACTATGCTGTCACTCATGGACAGTTTCTCAGGATATAACTAGATAAAGATTGCACCCGAGGACCAACACAAAACTACCTTCACATGTCCTTGGGGCACTTACTACTGGTGTGTTATGCCGTTTGGTCTGAAAAATGTTGGGGCAACATATCAGAGAGCCATGACAACGATCTTCCATGATATGATGCATACTATAATGGAAGACTACGTCAATGACATTCTAACAAAGTCTCTCACAAGAGAAGGGTATCTAGCAGTACTAAACAAGATCTTTAACAGACTAGAACAATTCAATGTGTGACTTAATCCAAAAAAGTGTGTGTTTGGGGTTACGTCAGGAAAACTATTGGGATACATAGTGTCTGCAAATGGTATCGAAGTTGATCCCGCTAAGGTGAAGGCCATAATGGAGATGCCACCTCTTAAAAATTTGACTCAATTGAGATCCCTATAGGGCAAACTACAGTCTATTAGACGGTTCATTTCCCAACTGGCAGATAAATGCCACCCATTCTCTCATCTGCTACACACAAATGTACCCTTCAAATGGAATGAGTCATGTGAGCAGGCATTTCAACAGCTAAAGGAGTACCTGATGAAGCCACCAGTGTTAATGCCACCAATTCAGGGCAAGCCTCTATTACTGTATATCTCAGCTACACCAACGGCTCTGGGAGCTCTCTTTGCTTAATAGAACTATGATGGAAAAGAACAGGCTATCTACTACATTAGTCGAACACTCGTCGGATATGAATTGCAATACACACCAATAGAGAGAGCATGTCTAGATATTGTATTTGCCTCACAAAAATGGAGACATTACATGCTGTCACACTCTGTTAAACTGGTGGCAAAGATTAATCCACTGAAATACTTACTCAACAAGGCTGCCTTAACAGGTAGATTATCCAAATGGGTCATACTTCTCAGTGAGTTAAAGATTGAATATGTGGATAGAAAAGTGATAAAAGGACAAGTGCTTGTGGATCAACTAGTAGATGCACCTTTAACGGATGACAACCCCCTAAGCTTTGAATTTCCAGATGAATCTATCTTTCACGTCAACATAGCAAACTAGAAAATGTACTTTGATGGCTCCTACACTCAACATGGATCGGAGGCAGGTATCTTATTAATCACACCTAATGGTGAAACTATTCCAAAGTCATACAGATTAATGTTCCCTTACACTAACAACGTAGCAGAATATGAGGCTCTGGTCATTGGTATCAAGCTAGCAGTTGAGTGGAACATCAAGGAACTTCAAGTCTATGGTGACTCACAACTGGTCATCAACCAAGTAAATGATGACTACCAAACAAAGGATGAGAAACTGATTCCTTACAAACGAATGGTAGATGACTTCAAGCAATATTTTGCCAAAATATATTTTGCACAGATACCAAGGATCAAGAATAAAGCTACAGATGCAATGGCCATGATTGCATCTCTCCTCGACATTCTAGGCAATCAAACACGATCTGAGTTCCTAGTAGAGCCAATCTCTTGTCTTACTTATGACACTCTAGATTCCCATATCATATGCCACATCGTAGGAACTGATTCCCCTCTCTATGGTAAAATATTTGCCTACCTAAAAGAGAATACCCTCCCACCTGACCTTTCCAGCAACCAAAAAAGAACCTTCATCTAGCAGGCATCCCGGTATGCCATTGTCGCTAACACCCTGTATCGCCAAGGTCTCGATGGTACTCTCCTTAGGTGTCTAGATAGAGAGGAATATCAAACTGCTCTAAGCGAAATACATGACGGGATATGCGGGACCCACTCTAGTGGCCCTACTCTAGCCAAGAAACTCATATGCATGGGATACTACTAGCCAACAAAGGAACAAGACTCCTATCAGTTTGTAAAGAAATGCAGGCACCAGCACAGGAGCTACAGCCATTAACAATGCCTTGGCCTTTCTGTCAGTGGGGACTCGACTTAGTGGGCAAGATCCACCCTCCTTCCTCAAGCGGCAATAAGTTCATCATCACTGCCATTGAGTACTTCACGAAGTGGATTGAAGCCATGCCCTTAGCCAACATCACAGGCAAATGGATTGCCTCATTTATCCTGAACTATATCATTTATCGTTATGGTGTCCCTTTGTCCATCATCATTGATAATGGATGACCCTTCAAAAATCAAGATGTCAGGGAACTATGTGACAAATTCCATATCTAGCACTGCTTTTCAACCCCCTACTACCCACAAGGTAACGGCCAAGCTAAGGCATCAAATAAAACCATCCTGAAAATCTTAAAAAAGACTGTCAATGATGTTGGCCATGACTAGCATGTCCAACTAAATCCCGCGTTGTGGGCCTACCGCACAAGCATCTGCACACCCACAGGTGCAACACCATACTCCTTAGTCTATGGATCTAAAGCTATATTGCCCATTAAAGTCAAGATCCCATCCTTGTGAGTGTCACTAAAAGGCCTCATATCAAATGAAGAATACAGAGTGACCAGACTCCAAGAGTTAGAGCTCCTCGAAGAGAGAAGGCAACAGGCCTTTAACCATCTAAAAGCATATCAACAATGCATGTCTAGAAGCTACAATCATAGAGTAAAGCCCTAGATATTCCAAGTGGGTGACCTAGTCCTGAGAGAAAATCCCAGAAATTAGCAAGACCAAGAAAAGAAATGAAAATTTGAACCTAACTGGTTGGGTCCCTATGTCATCATCATAGCTTATGGATTGGGGGCATATCAATTGGCTACATCTGAAGGTGAACTATTTAATGATCCTATCAATAGCATGCACCTCCGCAAGTTCTATACCTGAAAACCCTGATGTAAGGGAGTCCTGAAAAAATCCAAAAAAATTGAAAAAGTGATAAAAAACAGACCAAAAAATCAAAAAAATGGGAAAATAACAAAAAAATTGTCCTATGGTGAAAACCTGGCAAACAGGTGCCTAGGATAGGTACCATGGTGAAAACCTGGCCAATAGGCGTCATGTGTACTTCTAGCTTCTCGTGCAAATAAAAGCAAGTAGTGAAAACCTAGTAAATAGGCACTATCTATGACAAACCACTTCCTCCATCCATTCTGACTTCATATCCCTTGTGTCCATCATGTTGTTCATCTTGAACCAGTCCTTTTGAACCATTGTCAAACTATGTTGTTTCTGAGTTATCACGTAGGCAAGGCCATTCTTAATGCACCCCTGAGGCTCCACTGTCCCATCTGTCCCGTGTCTAGTCCTTCTGTCTATCTGGGTCCATACCGTTTCTGCATCTTCACCATCGCCTAGGTCTTAGGTCCATTAGGATTCACCCCAAACTACATTGCCTCTGCATCGTCATGTAGGCAAGGCCATTTAGCAATGAGCCCTTGAGGCACTAGGTCAGTCCCTTAGGGTCCGTCTCTCCATATCTGTTGTCGTCTCACCCATAATAAGTCGATCCTTGTCTAAACTGGGGGCAGCTCCTCGACCTAGTTGCGGATTTGGATTCTTGAATGCCACTTTTCTAAGAGGATACTAATAAGGATTGTGATACCTTTTACCAGACAAAATGAGCACAAACAAAGCAAGCTCCCCAACAACAATAGTACTTGGCTCAGAACCTCAACCTGTCCTAAACAAAGTGCAACACCATACCGAAACACTCAAAATAATTCTATCTCAATTATGGCAAAAGACACATCTAATGCAAAGAAGTTTTGTCCACAGGTTAATTTACAAGGTCTTGAATTTTTGTCATTATGTCTTCCTATGCTACTCAAGGATGCCAAAAGCTAGAGATGCTATGATGGAGGCATAATCTTTCTTTGTCTGTTGCTTGTGGATTAAACTTTAGTAATGTGACAACTTAGGTCTAACGACGTGATCAGCAAAAGATCATCGAGGACTCCGAGGTCTAAACATGAAATGGGGCAATCTTTGTCTGTTAACACACAAGAAGTACTCAGGTCATCTAGATTCAAGTTTGACTAGATGCTTGTATCAACTTGCTATATCAAAATCCAGGTAAGCGATACTCAGGTCATCTAGGTCTAATTATACCTAGATGCTTGTATTTTCTTACCACATTTCAAAACGTAAAAAATACCAAAAAGTGCCCAATGATGAAAGTAAAAAGCCTTGCAAAGATGACAAATCTGCATCTGTATCCGTCTCATATCCAGTGAATCCATATCATCCATGCAATAAAGCAAATCATGCAGTATATCAAACAAAAGTCAGTATTTCTTCATCTTCTTCTATTCCACTCGTCTATAACATCTCTGTGCCGATTGCGTACATTTGGACATATCAAAAACATAGCATATAAGTTGCATATCACATTGCATGAGATAGTCATTCACATGATTACATCATTTGCATACATAATAAGTACATTAGATCAATTTCCATACATTTGCATCCATACATTATATTAAAAGAAAATTAAAAAATAGGTCACAAACATATAGAACTGCATAATCATATCCATCCACATTAGCATTTGCATAAATCAAAATCATTCATTTAGTATGCATCACATATAACACATCATCAGATAAGCTGCATCCATAGCATATAAACATCAAAGTATCACATATATAGCCCATGCATATAGATCAAGACACAACAACATCATCACATACACATCAAAACACATGTCCAAATGTACAATATATCACAATCTCTGTCCAATCTCAGAGTCATGTCATAAATGTATACAACAAATAGTGATACATGTCTCAGAATAAAAGTACATATATCGGCTATCTCAGCCCTCTATCACAAATGTGCTACGATACAATCAAAACTGGTACAAGTGTCTGGGTCTTTCTAACCCTACTGCTAGGGTATGCTGCTCCCTGCACTAGCCTCTCCTCTACCTCCCCCTAACTACTGGGGACCCCTCACTGAGCCTATAGACCGAGACCCACCTACCTTTTGTAATGCCTCTGACTGGCTCCTGAAGCTAGGGGCACGATGCTCTACTGACACAGCTTCGTGATATAACCCTCTGTAGTACTGAGCCTATGCCTGGGCTCTAGTAAGCTCACTCTGCACCTGTGAAACCAAAAAATTGGATGTCCCATCTATGCCCATGGCTATTAAGGCTGCATCTCTCTCTACCCTCATAGCCCACATACTAGCTAAGGCTGCATCTCTCTCTGGTCAACTCTAATAACTGAGTTGCATTTGACTCTCTCTGTGACTCTGCTGCTCTCAGATGAGCCCTCAGCTGCCTAATCTAGCTCTGTAGTGAAACCATAACCTGCTGCTGCACATCAGGCTGTGGAGCCTACTCAGCCTGTGCCACCTGTTGCGCTGGCACCTGTCCCTGTATCGGCTGTGCCACCTACTGTGGCGGCAGCATCTATCTCTGTGCTACCTCTGGCCACACTGGCACCTGGACCTGTGCCTGCCCAACTGCCTGCTGACCCACAAGCCCCTCTCTGACCCTCTACCTCTGTCTCTATCTCCCATCATCTCCTTGATCTCTCCTCCTCCTCCTCCTCCGTCCTCCCCTCCCCCTGCCAGCTGCACCCTCCCCGTCTGAATCACCCTCATCTATACGAGGAGCTAACTCTCCTGGCCCTGAATATCTCAGGAATGTGTCTGCCGCAAACCACTCCTCGTAGTCTAGTGTCATGCCAGCATCTACTATGTCTCTCCTCATCGGCCAGGCTGTATAGGGAATCTATTGAAAATCAGCCAATGCCTCCTCATAAGATGCCACAGGACCCCACCTATACCTCTTTGCCTGAGTCTTGGCAAAGCATGCCTTGCCTTGCGGTCTGCCCTGTATGTAGCCAAACTGTCTCTAAACTCAGCTAACAATCTGTCACTCCAAAATGTACCAAGTCCTACCAATAAGCCATCTCATCTGGAAGCAGTAAGGCAGCTCATCTGCCTCGTCGTCCCATACCTTGTAGTCAATGTATGGCCGCTAGACAACTGCATCTAGTCCATCAAAGGCATGCCTCCAGTACTCAAGCTTCCCCAGCCTGTGCTGGGAAATCATGCCTACATAGCTATAACTATAAGGCTCACCCCTCTTCCTGTGAAATACACATCTCAGCCACATGATAACAATGTACTCCCACAACCAAAACAGTAAGAGAGACGCGCCTGCTGATAAACCAAAGCCTCGGTGGTACATTGCCTGATGCATGTCTCTATATAGGTGTGTAAGCATGCACACACCCCAAGCATACTGGGTCTTATCTGTAATCATACTCTCCAGCACTCATCCCCAACCAATGGGGAAGCTGTGCGCTCTCTTATCGGGGCATACTATGCCACCGATTAGTCCAGCCACTATGCCTAGGAAGTAGTCATAGTAGTCATGCATGTCCTACCACGAGATCTCCTCCCCCGCCAACTCTAGATCATCAAAAACACACCTACACTCCTCCAGCCCAACGTCATGCTGTGACTCATACTCAACCAACCCTCCCTAAATAGGGAGGTGCAGAATCCGATAGACATCCTCTAGAGTAATGGCCATCTCTCCCGTCGGAAGATGGAAGGTCCCATCCTCGCTGTGGAATCGCTCCACAGCTATAGTCGCCATCGCCCAGTTCATGTGAACCTCAGGCATGAAGAGCACATGATACAAACCCATAGCACCTAGAGCCTCCTAATCCATCTCAGTCAGCATATACCACTGCAACAATAGCAACGGGAACAACTCTCGTGATGTAAGAATGTCCTGAATATCCTCCTGCAACCAAGTAACACATACCATCAGTGAAATCCATATCCATGTTAGACCTACTCAAAGCAATCAAGCTATCCTATCATTGGCTTAACATATCAAATTAATCAAAATAACATAGCATCTCTCGACTAGATTCTCGGCAATCTCAAAGATCACTAATCAATTGACGCATCAATCAGGATGCCAATTGGGTTAATTTCATTAAGTCAACTAATTTTCCTAAGTGCAAATGTGCCAATCCAGGTGGCAAATGCACCGTTTCATACCAAAAGCACCACTTCACCGTGAATGTGCCACTTTCTTACACGTATGTGCCATTCTGGCACATGCGCCACTTCCTCTATCAAATGCGCAAATTCCCAACAAATGCACCATTTCAAGAATCACATGCGCAACACTATCATATGCACCCATTCAAAGCACATATGTGCAATTTTTGGATGTATGTGCCACTTAATAGCTCAAAAGCACAAAAATAAGCAAATGCGCACATTCAGGGTTCAAATGCGCAAAATGAACAAATGCACCACTTTACTGCGTAAATGTGCCATTCTGCAACGCATGCACCATTTCAGTGCGCATATGCGCCAAACGGGTGTTTTTGTGCATCTGCCCTAGTTGGTCTTTCCTAGCCATTAATACGCATAAAAATCAACTTTTGACAAGTTTTGAAGAATCACATACCGGGAGTCCTGCCTCTGCTGGCCGATCGAACCGTCGAATCCACTCAAACCGATGCTCCTCACGCAGAATATCCATCTGTCTAGCTGCCATGCTCTCCTATACTCTCCAGAGGACAAATCAACTATGGACAAGTGTACAAATGAATAGAGTATGTGGCCCCAGCTCTTATATATAGCAAGTGACCCATACCTAATTGCATGACGTTTGTGGCTACTTCCCATGTCTGTTTCTCTGAATCATATCCCATTTTTCTCCATCCTAACCCGTTTTCACCTTCTTCTTCGTGAGATTGTCCGTCTCACGCCTTTTGCCTTCTTCCCGTCCAATCTCCTGAGGGGGCATCCTGTCGTTAAAATTGTACCAGGGGCAAACTAGGGCATGTATCACTGTCAAAAAATCTTTTTCTTTGAAACAACATGATAAAACACATTGCATCAAAGAGGGGCAAAATGTATACACCTAAAAATGGCATGACTCTACTTAAATAAATATTTTAAATATTTATTTCATCAGTCACATTCTACTATCAATAAATAAATACATTTATTTATTTATTCGATTCACTTCCTCTCATTTAATTAAATAAATTACATTTTATTTAATTAATTAAAATCACTTACACCAACTTCATTCTTCTAAAATAATTAAATAATTTTAATTATTTAATTAAAATCTCTTATTCTTCTAAATTTAAATAAAATGCAAATTTTATTTAAATAAAATCAAAAATCCTCACAAAAATAAAATATATTTCTATATTTTATTTATTCCTCTCAATTATCTATAAAATAATTAAATAAATTCATTTATTTAATTATGCTTTCTATCTCTTCGAAAAATCATTCTTATCTTCCAAAAATAACCTTCCTCTTGTCACACAAAAGCAAAACTCTGAGTTACAAAAGGCAAAATTAGTTTTAAAGCATCTTTAAAGCAAATGTTTTCCTAAAATAGAGAAAATCAAATCCTATCCTCATCAAGGAGGAGTTAACTCAACTAAGCTGCTTTTGGAATGACATGTGTCCTTCTTCTATTGGATGCATGTTCCTCAACAATCCTCCTCTGTTGATTCCTTCTTTTCTTCTCAACCATTGATCTTCACTCACTCTCTTCTATAAATACAACCTTCTCTTTATTTCATATCTGGATTTTGTGTAAACTTATGTTGCAGAGATACCAGCGCACCTTTGGCACCCCTACTCCCATTTGAGCATCCTCATTCATAATCCATTTCTGTATTTGAAGCTCATCTTCAAATACATAAATATCACAGCCATTCTTTCTTTGTCATCTTCAACAAGCAAGCAAGCAAAAGCTTCTGAGGGCTTCACAATCAAGATCAAAGGAAGATAGGCAAACTACAAAAGGTGAAAGGTAAAAAGATGAAGGTATTATTGTTTTTCATTGTTTTGAATCTTCCTTTTATCTTCATATTCTGTAGATGTTTGTGTATTTTTATCATTGATTGATTAACCTATTTTCCCCCTCACATAATCCACTAAAACAGTAGCAGAAGAAGTAAAGGAGACGGGTGAAGAGAAAGATAAGGACTTAGGATCCTCTGCTCTGGAAGAGGAGGTCCAAGAAGAAGTAAATATCTCTCATCCGGTTTCCGCTACAGACTTCGGATCCAAAGGAGAAGAAAGAGTAAAAGAGAAGGAAAAAGAAGATGACATTAGCAAGGCTGCAGAAGAAGAGAAAACACTAACAGAGAAGGCCACAGATGATAGTGGTAAGGCTGCAGAAGGGGAGAAAATTTTGTCTCTAGCAAGAGACACAGCAGAAGCAATCAAAGATAAATCTTGACTAAAGAGATGATGGAATTTGATGAACCAGAATTGCTTCAAGGCCCATTTAATTTTGATTCCCTCTCTCCAGTTCAAACCATGAAACTAGCATCCTTCACCCAAGCAAAGGCAAAATAAAAAATGCTGAAGTCTCAAATGGAAGACTATGAGCTCATAGAAACTGCATCCGATGCATTGGAAAAGATCATGCCATCCTTCCAAAAGGATCCTATAGCCTCCACATCTAGTAATCTAAAGTCTCTAGTAAATTCTGTTAAAACACATTTTGATTCTTTAGAGAAAGCACAAGAAGAGAAAGTTAGGAAAGAATTTTTGGATAAGAGATTCTCTGAAGTACTAGGTCTAATTTCAAATGATAGGAGAGTTATGGATATTGGGATAAAGAGTTTAAAAAATGCTCTAAAAGATGGTAGAGATATTTACAAATTTTGCTTATCCTAGCCCAAAGTGACCAAAGATGTTGAGAAGAAAGTAAAAGAGCAAGAAGATAAACTGCTAAGCTTATCTCAAAGTTTTGATCCTCTCTCATCTCCCATAATAAGTCAAGAATGTCAGACTATTGCAGTCTTGAATAAAATTAAGAAGCTTGCGAAGGAGAAGAAAAATAGAATAAGTAGGTCGAGTGAACTTAGAGGGATCATTATCCCTAAGTTAGAGGCCATGCATGAGGCCCTAAATATGTTGAAACCACAACTCGGACCAGTAATCCAACAGATCTAAAGAGAGCAGAAGCCTTTGCATTCCTATTGAGTGTTCACATCTCAATTTTCGACAGGATGAAGAAGAGTTGGGCAACAGAAGTGGTACAGTTGAAAACCACTTTTGCAGATATAGTTAAGTATATGTAAGTAAAACTTGTATATATGTTTTTGCGGCCAAGTATAGATTTATTTTTGGAAAATTTTGATGTGTGGACCCTACCCTTTTCCATTGATGTCAAAGGGGGAGTGAGGAGTAGTGAAAAATGTGGAATCTAGCTAAGGGGGAGCTCCGGTAATATGTACATTAGAATAGAGCATCAGCTAAGGGGGAGTGTAGTGTGACACTTAGTCATTTTTCACTAAGTGTTGCCATCAATGCCAAAGGGGGAGATTGTTGGCAAGAGATACTGTGTGGCTTCATGATTGTTGTCATTGATGGCAACAAAGTCCATCCCACACATCCGCAGGACATGGTGTGCCTATACCAGAAGTCAGATTGAAGAGTGTTGTGGTCTAGTAAGCAAGAACAAAGCATGTGGCAAGGTCCGACAGTCAGGTCCGGATCTCCAAGAGAAAGTATCTTAGTAAACTGTGGACTTGGGGAAGTCAAGAGGAGTACCTTGACTGATAGATTCTAGAGATTGAGCCTTCGGTGATGGAAAAGTAAAGAGACATGAGCACTTAAGTGTTGGGTTTCTGTTTGGCAAAGCAGACAGAGGAAGAACTGACTGGTAGAGCATCAGACATTAATCCGGATGTGATATTGATTGTGATTAAGTTTCCTAAGATGTCATTCATGATTGGCCGACATGATTGATGACTTCTATGAGCATCTCTTTGATACGCATCACTTGACAAGCAAGGACTCAGCTGACAGACCAAGAGTTTGGGAAAATAATAAGTATTCTGGATGCCGGCTAGAAAGTGGATGAAATCCTCAGTGCAGATATATATACCAAACTATTTTTAGTATGAGATGAGTAGTTGTGAGTAGAGGTGTGCGAAGAAAAGTAGAAAAGTAGAGTAATAGGAGTACTACAGGTCCGGTATGTGACAGGACAGGAGCATCAAAGAAGAGGAGGAATGAAGTGCAGTAGATCAATATATTGAGCTTAACTAGAACTAAACCTTAGCATATATGGATGCTTCTCATCAGTTCAAGTATCTAGTTTCTTTGTATAATCTATTGTAGGCAATGAGCCTCTTGTGAGCAGTGTGCTCGGGCAGTGAGCCCTAATTGGCAAGTGCCATTTTGTACTATCTTATTCTTCTAATAGAGAATACAATCTTGGGTTAATCACCCCGTGGTTTTTCCCCTAACAGGGTTTTCCATGTCAAAATCATTGTGTCATGTGTATTAATGCTATTTCCATTTTATGGTTATGTTTTCTTATTTGATTTGATGCTGCATTAATCATTAAGGAAGTTTAGAAAGCTAAAATAATTAAGATAACTGATTCACCCCCCTCTCAGTTATCAACATTATGATGGTAGAGAAATAATTATTCTTACTCCCCTCTCACACAATCTTAAGTAAATGTCTTGAATCTAGATAATACCCTGTCACCTACACCTTCCAAGTCACTTTATCAAACTTTGCTTGGATTTCCTGTGTCTATGAAAGAAGTAAGAATCAAATCATCTTTGAGCCATCATCCTTTGTGCCAATAACTATAATATCGAACATCTAGTCCATACACTCATGTTGTTATAGTTAATGTAGACACCTAAAAATGTCTCAACCCTTCAACCACCTTTCAACATCATCCATACCACTAATTTTCCATATGATTAATTAATTAAATTTCTAATTAATTAATTAACCTATCCAACACCTAAACCATTCATCCATCCTCCATCAATTAACCTTTGAAAATTGAATTAATTTAATTAATTCAATAGTCATACCTTACTAACATCATCCCAATTAATTAAATAAATATGCAAAATATTTATTTTGTTAATTTGTCCACTTTCCTAAACCTAATTAATTAGGTAAATCATACTTATCTAATTAATTTACCCTACTAATTAGCCTACCCCTAACCTAGTTGATTAAATAGCTATTATTTAATTAGCTACCCTAGCCTACATGACCCCAAGACCTGGATTAATCAAATAAATTATTATTTAATTAATCCTAAACCCTGATTACCCCACTCACTAATTTTGTCCAACCACATTAACTAAGTTAATCACCCTGATTAGCTTGGTCAAATCATATTTAACACCTTCTCCTAGACCCACAAATTAAAAATTACAAAAAATACATAACCCCTCCAACTCATCTTTGCCATTTTTATGCAAAAATATCTTTCCACATTTTGAGCTTACAAATGTAAGGCCCCAAAAATGTTCACGTGTCACATGACCTTCACATTCCCACATAAAATGGAATTTTTAATTCCATCTCATCCCAAGGAAATTAATTTTTAATTTCCTCACACATCCAAATCACATTAAATGCTAAGTCCTCAAAATGAATAAAAGATTCATTTTTATTCTCCACCATCCAATTTTGATGATCAAATCCTAGCCCTCCATCTCACAATCAATCTCATCCATTGATTGCAATAATCAATCTCCACCATTGGATCACAATCCTCTCCAATTTGCCTATAAATACAAGCCTCCACAAGCCATTTCATCATCCAATTTTAGAGCAAGTCTATTATGCTAAAATTTCTCTCCAATTCTTTTCATTTAGAGCTAGGTTGTAGTGCATTTTGCATTGATATAGAGAGCATTTCACATTACAATACTAGTTTGGGTATAGCTAGGGACTTAAGGGTGCAAGTTCCTCCACCTTATCAAGGAGTGAGGAGTTAGGAGGTATTACAAGGTATAAATCTCTTGTTTATTTTCTTTATTTCATGTTTTTATGCTTACCTAACTTTCTTATCTTCATTTGGCATGCCCGGTGGGACCCCATGATCCCAAACTAACCTTTTTGTGAGTGTTTTTGTTGAAGGATCTGAGCAAGAAAGAGTTTTGATGCTATAACCTCTCGGTTTAGTGCCATAGTTCTACGGAATAATGCCATTTATCCCTATTTCAATGCCATCTGGCGTTGTTTTAGCATCATATTCTCACGAATTTGCTTTGGAATTTTAGTCTTAGAATTTTTTTTTAGCACTTTTTAGTGTCCTTAGCTCTCTATTTTTATCAGATTATAATAGATACAGGGGGTCATAATGGTGAAATTTGTCTATAATGCATTATGAGGGGATTCTATAGAACATTAAGTCATTTTTCTACTAAAAATCTCATTTCTTTCTCTTTGGCTGACCTATGGTGCTTCTTGATAGGATCTTTGAAGCATTCTAACCCCTTTTGGTTTGTTTATTCTGAGCTAGCATCTCTTTTTGAGTAGGTTTAGGGGATTCTAGCGGTTTAGTGCCATATACACTCAAAATGGCACCACTGAACTAGTTAGCCTAAGGTAAGATAGGTAAAAGTTTTAGTGCCATTGTCAGAAATTCCAGTGCCATTTTAGGATAAATTAGCTTCATGCTCAAATTTAGTGCAATCTCCTTGATTTTTAGCACTCTATTTATTTTAATTACTGTTGTTTTCTTAGTCTTTGAAATTGAAAACTATAGCACCATTTTCTTTGTTTTCAGTGCCATTTGTCTATTTTCTAGCGCGATTTAGCTCCATTTTAGTACCTTATATTTCTATTGTAGTGCCATTTTACTCTATTTTGGTGCCATATGTTTAACAACTTTTCAGGATCTGTACAGGGTACTAACACATTTGTATAGGTAAAAGAATGCAAGTCAAAGGCAACTTTTGAAACTACTAACTGATTTATTGCAAGTTTCATTAGTAGAAGACTTTTTGCTTTCTCACCAATGTAGTCACACTAAATTAGTTAGAAGGTTAATAAACTTGTGTGCTTTGCTTGGTTCACTTGTAGATGTTTTCTCTCCCCTCCCACCTTAGGGTGATCTTGGGGATCAAAAGTCTACTTGTGAACATTTTCATGCTTTAAGTGTTACTCGAAGGGGTTAATTTTCTTGTGTATGCTCTCCCCTCATGCCTAGTGCAATCTTGGGGATTAAAAACAAGAGGGTAGTTTCTTCTTAGGAGGCCTACTTGGGGATTTCATCACCCCAAGGGATGACCTCAACCATGTGTTTCAGCATGGTACATAAGCATTGCAATTCAAAAGATAGCTTTAAAGGAAGGACCCTCTCGCCTCTAAGTAATAGACCTCCAAGAGCTTTGGTCTGCCAAGACTTGAGTGGTTGAGCATCAGTCGATTGGGACACCCCCGTTCATGGAATTGGGCCTCAAGTACCTTGCATATGCTAGAGGAATCCTCTAGAAGCTTGTAACTATCCTAGCTTAAGACCTTTTAGCCGTCATACCTTGTAGTGCACTACTACAAAGGAGGGGCTTCAGATGCTCACCGTACCGCTATATTTGAGATAGGTACTACCTTGGGAAAGATGAAAGTCTCCTTGGTAAGGGGGGTAAGGTGGTCCATGACCTTGCTTTCCCTATCTATCCAAACTGTAGCACTTAAGGTATTAGTGGGGATGTGGATCCTAGTTTACTTTGAGTTGGGATCGACCCATGACCACTTTGTGAGATCTACAAGGTATGATACACCCACTTGACTAATGATAGGATTGTTGATGTGCTTAGAGTGTCTTCTTGTCGAAACTCATATAAGACAATTTATCCAAAGTCCACCTTGAGTCAAAATCCATTGTGTTCTCTTGTTTGATTTATGTGTACTTGCCAAGAAACTCTATCAACTTTGTCCAAAATAATTTGAACGTTTGAAAATCAAGCATTTGAACATTTGAACCCTAAAGATCAACCATTTGAACCTTGAAATTAGAGCATTTTACCCTTGAAAAATCTAAAATCTTGAGCCAAAAATCCAAAAATTGCCAAAAATTGCCAAAACCCTTGTTGAAATCTTAGACTATCTCACTTTAGCACCAAAAGCTCTCTGTTTAGCACCTTAAAATTCATTTGTGGCACCATAAACCTATCTGTTAGCACTATCTGCCTCTATTTTTACACCATTACCCTCTATTTTGATGCCTTAATCCTAGATATTGGTGCCATTTATAGGTCACATCCTACACGTGCTTATGGACCTATTCTAGGGTCCTTAAACTTTGACTAGACAAAATCTATGGTCACCTTGTCAAAATTCATCAAAACCAAAGTCCACCTTTGATCATATTTTCCATTCATAAAACTTTTTCCAAATCCACCCACATCCTTTTATTTTGACCTTAGAGAAAATCATTTTGATTATTGGACCCTTGATTATAGTCCATTCATCTCAAATCACCAATCAATTGTCTAGTCCAACCTTTGTCTACATTTTCATCCCAAAATCTAGTCCAACCTTTGTCCAACTCCATTTACCCTATCCCATTTGACGTTAGATAAAAATCATTTTGATATTTCATCTTTGATCATACCTTGTCTACCCATTAATCATTTCATTCCAAAATCCCAATCCAAATTCTTTATCCCTCCTTAGGTGAACATTTTGATTTTCATCCTTGGACCTTTGCACATCCATTCCAAAATTCATTTTGAATCCAAGTCATCCCAACCTTAGTCCAAATTCAATCATCCAACATCCCCCAACATTGTCTAGCCTTATCCAAATCCTATCCATATTATCCAAAGTCCAACATCAACATCCAAACTCAAAATTTATCCAAAATCCAAAAAATCAATCAACATCCAAAACCATATCTTAAATCAATTTTGTGCAAGAATTAAATCTAGATCTTTCCATCCTCTAGTTTATAGGGTAATTAAGACTTTGTCTACCTTAAGTGATTTTATAAATTATCCTTTATTAACCTTTAGAACAATTGATTTAGGAGCCTAGACAACTCCTAAGTTGATATATTCTAAGGTATCCCATTTTGCTTGTTGGTCATTAGTCTACCTTCAAGTAAAATAATACTCCCTCTTTTTGCTTAAGGTCATAAGTCTACCTTAAGTAAAGAGGGATACCCCTTTTAAAATCCAAAGATCTAGATTTATTCAAGCTCACCTTTGATTTTAAAAATCCTTTTCAAACATCATCAAATTATCCAACATTCTTAGTCATCCAATATCCAAATCATCTAAGGTTTTCCTTGGTTGATTATCATCCAAACCATACTAAGTACATCTTAGTCATCCATTTCCAAATCATCATCTCCTTCAAGTTCATCCTAAGGTCATCATCAAAATCATTATTCACCTACATATACATTGTCACCTTAGTCTAAGAAATCCTTTTAAGATTTAATCTCTAAAGGTTATCTTATACCTCTATCCCAAAATCATTCCCAATATTTCTAGTCACTATCCACTCCATCCATCCTTTATCCCACATTTTCAATTTATCTTTCCACTCATCTATCCTCTTAGGTCCAAAATTTTTGAAAATCAATTCACCCATTTATCTTTGAGGTCTAACCTCTAAGGTTTCTCATCCATCCTCATACTTTCATCAATTACGTCATCCTTAGGTTTAAAACTTTTGAGATTTATTCTTTAAAGTAAAACCTCTACCAAACCTATCCATATCATATCCACCATTACCCATCCTTAGATTTAGAATTTTGAGATTTTATTCTCCATAGGCTAAATCTTTATCACATCAAAGTCCACCATCACCTATCCATGGGTCCAATATTTTGAAATTTATTCTCTAAGGTCATAATCCCCATCCATTTTCAATATCAAATCAAACCTACCCAAACATTTGTATGCCCTTGACAAGGTCTCAAGCTAAGTAAAACAAGGACATGGAACCTTTTAGAGTTAATTTTGGCATAGGGATGCCTCAAACTAATCAAAACAACATTCCCACAAATCAACCACAATCATCCATTGATGTAAATGCTATGTTAAATCCTTTCACCAATGAACCACTAGGACCATCATCTAACATCAATAATATGGATCAAGATGTTCTAGACTTCATGCAAGACATCGATTCCATGGACATATTGGATAGAGTCCTAAAATCAAATCCCACAAGATATCTTGAATTCCTCATAAAAAATGGTGCTAGTATACCTAATGTCGCTACCTCATCACAACCATCCTCATCACATAATATTCCTAACACATCCCAAACTTCAAATGTCACCACATCCACAATTCCTGCCAGCACGTCAACCACTCCAAATCCCACAACCATATCAACATCTACTATCACTACATCCACACCACAAATCACCCTTAACATTCCTAACAACACCATGCACACAAGTGCTTCCACAATTGTGCCCCAATTTTATGCCAATACCATAGCCTTCATGACACAGTTATTCTCCCAACCACCTTACAATATGTCCAACATTCCTAACAATAGTCCATGCAACAACCCTTCATCCAACTTCACATACGTACAACCTCCAATCTCCCAACCACCTATTACATCTTCCATCCAAACCTCACAACAAAATCCCAATCAAAACCAACAAATTCTGCCACATGTTCTACAACTCCTCCTTGCCTACCAACAATACCTCACCCATCAAAATCAAAATCAAAACCAAACCCCACAAAATCAATGTAACATCAATAAATTCCACATTTCCTCCAACAATTAATCCAAAACCAACAAACCCACATTCCACAACTGCCACCTACCCAAGATTTACCTAGCATTGTGCAATCTTTGATCCAAAAGGTTGATGATATGCAACATGGAAACAAAAGAAAGCAATATTCTTTTGAGGATATTTGCCTATACCCATTTGATAGAACCATACATATGCCACCCTATCCTAAAAAATTTGAAACACCAAAATTTGACAAATACAAAGGAAAGGGAGAACCTAGGGAACACCTTAGGGAGTTTTACATTGCTTTCTTAAAGGTCTCATAGGATGACACATATTTAATGATAATATTTCCTAGAACCCTCGGTGGTCAAGCTACCAAATGGTTTGCTCATCTTCTCCCTAGTATTAAGACATTCCATGAGCTCGCAGAGAAATTTATAAATCATGTATCCTATAACTTTGAACATAAAATATCCATGACTGATCTTTGCAACACAAAACAAAAGAGTGGGGAATCCTTCACTACCTTTTTACAAAGGTGCAAAAGCCTAGAAAGCTAACTCCCTTGGCCAATTCCCAAAAAACAATTAGTCACTATGTTTGTGACTAATCTTAACCAAGAAATGGGGTTCCATTTACAAATCCAATGCGCATCAACCTTTGAGGAGGTTATAGACAAAGGGACAACCATTGAAAGAGCCCTTATTGCTAAAGGCTCTATAAAGCTTTACAACAACAACAATGATGTAGAGCAGGGGAAGGTTCTTTGGTTGTCATCAAAGGTTCTTTGTTTGATCATGAACACAATTGACTATCCACTCACAATGCATAGCTTGAATGCTAGGTAAAGAGGCCATTTCATGGTTTGAGTACAAGGACCACTTATCAAACTTGATAATCACCTTAGACCACACTAATATATCTAGAAGACACTCTCCAACATCACCAAACAACTAGATAACTTGTTCTTCCTATTGTCCCTTCACAACTAGGCCTACTTGCTTGTTGCCCTGTCTGAGGTGTTTTTTGAGCATAACTTACAAAATATAGAACAAACCCATGAAAACATTAGGTTTTTAGATTCCCATTATGGAGATACACAAACATTCAGATTAGGGTCCTTTGGAATAAAGGGGTAAAAAATGGACTGTTCCTGTTGTTCCAAGGACTAATTATGCCTCTAGATTGACTCAACTTGGTTCCTATACCTCCAAAACACCAAATAAGCTTGGGATCTTTCAAAAATGACTTGAATACTCTTAATACACTCTAACTAATGAGTTTTGAAGGTTCTTTTACAATGATTAAATGTAGAAGAGTCCTGACTTGGACTACATCACCCTAAACAACCTTGACAAACTCTGGTTTGAAAGAACAGTCAAGAGAAAGGCATGTAAACTCTCATGAAAGATTTCTCCTCTAGTTTGTATGTCATCCATGGTCTCTTAGTCAACTTATCCACCTAATCCAAAACATGCAAGAACAAAACCACTTTCCAAATGCACAAATTCCTCCTATTTGATGTCACAGTTTGATACATGAAGATATCAGAGCTTCAATTGCTCCTCACACGTGCTACACTCCTCCCTTGCATCTAAAAACATTAGAAATACAAAACCTACGCTAATTCCTTCCATTTCATCCATTTTGGGGCTATGGTACTGGTGGAAAAGGCTATTAATCCATCAATTTTCACAAAACCCTCTAAAACCCTAGTTTCAAAGCAATTTTAGAAAACTAGCAATAAAATCCTTCAACTACAATCAAATCTCTCCAAATCAGATGCAAATGGAATGTGTCCCAACACACTTCACATTTTCAATCATTTGGGTTCATGATAATCGGGTATAGGGCCTTACAAAACAGGTAACAACAAAAATTGCAGAAATAAAAGCAGTTTCAAGAAAAGCATTTGTAATATGCTTCAAATCTCATCATAATCCTTCCAATCTGACTTAAGACAATGTTGACACCATCTAATTTGATATTTCAAGCAGTAGGATCTATACCAATGCTATACGGGATCAAGAAAGTGAGAGGAACAATCCAAAAAAAGCAGAAAAATGTAGAAACAGAGCAAAATCATTGTATTTTCTTTTTTTCTCCAAAATACATCTCCTTCTCCACATTCAATGATATCAAAAATGAATCAAAATAATAGTTTTTATCCTTATCTCTCCATTACATAACATCCCAACATGGTAAAAGCCTAGAAAATAGTCATGAACAACTTGTTTTAAAGACAGTCATAAAAGAACTTTCTAAACTTAGATTTCTCTCACACATTTATACTCTCCACTCACAAAAACATGGCATAATTGATTTATTTCATCTATATTCATTCCTTTATTGATTTTTGTATGAGCCATCACTCCCACTCTCTTTTGGCAAAGGCAAAAAAGAGGCTAAAAATAGTCTGTCCACTAACACTACTCAACATAGAATGACTAAAGTTAACCAAAATGTAAAACTCCACTATAATGTGACCTCAAAACATGAAGAGTGGTCTTACATAGACCTTATTACAACATATTATGACCGTATTACAACATCACATCACATTATGACCCTTAAGACTACTTGACATTACTCCAATTTTCTCAATTTGACAAAATCTTGTTAAGGTTATCCTGCACCATACAACTATGGTAGAAAAGATTCATGCCCCATGAATACCCTACTCCAATATGCTCCTCAGCATCATCATTCTTGCTACCAACTTTTTGATTTGAATTCTCCTTCCATGGTGTTATGTACTATGTCTTCTCTTTACTCCTTGATCTATCCATGCCTTTATCAAATGGATCTATCACCTGCTCCATTACTTCCTCTACACCCATCAATGGTGTCCTCCAAGCTATCTAGCCTGCACACACAAGATTAGTATAAAAACTTTGATTTACATTCACTAGTATGCCTACTCCATGATTGTCCATGGGTGCTTTCCATGTACTCCTGCTCTCATGCCTTATTATCTTCATAACAGATACCAAATCTCTCTCAACTTGCAACTGTGGTTGTTTCATTTTCACCCTTGGAATTTTTCCATGATTTACAACTTGATGTGGTTGCCTCATTATGGACTGCCGTATCTCATGCTCTCTTAACTTCCTCTCATCAACACTTGCAAGTAACCTCTTACTTACTACATACACCCATTCTTCTTGGTATTCTTGCTCAACACTCCCTTCCATACTACTAGGTGTCTTCACCTTCATCCTATCAAGTTCTATGACCTGTTCCATGGTAGATTGCCTCTACTCCACTCTCAACTTTGTACTTAGGGGACACACCAAGGTTCCCACTCCACCTTCATCACTTTGAACTTTCATTTTTGGTTCCTCCATCCTTGGAGTCTTCACAAAATTAGACAACATGACCTCTGTTATGGCATAAATCACTCTTTCCTCCAAAGGACATAGCATTGTCCTATACACATCAAACCAAAAACTCAAACACCAATCTAGAAACTCAATTGGAGTTCTCACAAGAAATTTTCTCTTGGTCTCCTGTTGGCCTTTCACATCTTTAGTCTCTAATGCTAAGACAACCTCACCTCTTGGGGTGACAACCTCATTCATTTGCCCTTCAATTGGGCTCACCTCACTCTCCATTATTCTCAAACTTTCTACCTTAAGGACCCCTATTTTATGGCCCTCTTTCCCAATCAACATTGGGCGACTCTTCTTCTCTATTTTGAGAGTGTTTGACTGTCCACTACCTTCATTTGCCAACAAGGAACACATCATTGTTCCTATCATGATTCCCTCATGCTCCATAAGCCTATCTTGGCTCCATACATGCAATTCATTCTTTTTCTTTTCCTCTTCACTTTTTACCCCTGCTATTGGAGTCTCTACCTCTATTTTCTCTATCCTATGGGGCTCATACATTTTTGTATTGACAGTATATGACTGTCCCACTTCCTCTTTTGCTTCCAATGAGAAACATTCTATCCTTTGCATAGTCTCACCACCTTGTCCAAGCTGTTCTTGGCTCTTTAGGGTCATTCCACCCTTGACCTTCTCTATCTCACTTTGTTATCTATTCTTCAACATTGTACCTTGGCATTTCTTTGTTGTTTCAACATTCTCTTTGTTTCTAAGGGTTGCATCTTCTTTGTTTTCATGTTCCTCCTACCTTAGGAACTCTTTTCTTCCAACCATGTCTATCCTTACTACCTCGACATATTCTTTCACTATGGTGGCTACATCCTCACTGTTCTTGTCTTCCTCAAACTTCATATATTCCCTCTTGCCAAACATGATCACTCTAGCTTCTTTGATCTGCTCCCTAGTTTTCTCTTGTAGTGGTGTTAGTTTAAAAGAGATTCCATCCTTCTCTATAGTGTAAGTATTATGCCTTCCATCATATATGGCATGCCTATCATACTACCATGGCCTCCCTAATAACAAATGACAACTCATAGGTACTACATCACAAATGATTTTATCCCTATAGCCACCAATATTGAATTCAACAAAAGTTTGTTCATTTACCAAGATTGACTGATTATCATTCAACCAAGATGCTGTATATGGTACTTCATGAGGAATCCTTACCAAACTTAGTTTATCCACCATTTCTATTGAAACCATGTTGTCAGTAGAACCAGAATCTATCACAACTTTACATACCTTCTCCTTGCATTTGTAGGTTGTCTTAAATAGTGATCTTCTTGGAGTCATCTCCTTCAACTTAGCATACCTTTCCTTCAATTCTCTGATCTCCTTTGCCATGGTGTCTTCTGGACTGTTCCTTGGAGGCATCTTGTGAACTCAACTCTTCACACTTCAACTTTCTTCCTTCTTCCCAATCATGATCTTGAACCTGAGCTCTTAAGTGTTGTGTTGTAGATTTGAATGGATTAGTATCTCATTGTTGCATCAATTGGTGAATTAGTATCTCATTTGTATCAATTGGTATCAAAGATAGAAGACTCTGGGAAAGGAAGGTTGTGTGTTTGCATGTTGTCTTTTTGCAAGTTGAAGGAAGAACCTGGATGCCAAGAGACTAGGTAGTGAAGAAAAGAGGAAACCTAGGTGAGGTGTCACAAAGACAAGAGGAAGCAATGTTAAAGGAACTTGCTTGAAGAGAAGATGGATTTGTTGAGAAGGTACCTACAGGCTGGAGGGTCACAAAAGAAGAAGCAAGAAGAAAAAGAGAGGAAGAGGAAAGAGGAAAAGATGAGGCAAATAGAGGTTGAGAAAGAGATAAGAGAACTAAGGTAAGCTATGGAAGAGATGGAAAAAGATATGGAAAGAATAGTTCAGCAGTTGCAAAGTTGGCAGTTATCAGTGAAGAGGAAGGTTACATGGTCCATCAAGAAAATTGTCCAAAGAAGAAGAAGACAAGCAAGGACAGCAATAATAGAAGAGGTAAAAAATGAAATGGTGAGTATACCTATGACTATTTTGACATCAAGCATTGAAGAAGACAAAGTAGACATTGTTGTGGATAAGCCTTCATTTCATTTTTAGTCTCAAGAGCAAGTTGAACAAGTAGAAGGGCATATTACTATTAATTTTGCTGATAAAGTTGATGTTGATAATGAAGTTGCTGATAAGGTTGTTGTTACAGAGTTGCATACCAAGTTCTTGTAGTTGGATGTTGTTATATTGCAGGGATCACCAAAGGAGTGTGAGAAGCAAAGTAAAGAATACATTATTAGTATTGACCAAGGTGTTTTGATGAATGACGTTGTCATTATTCATGTACAGGTATCCAAAGCAGTAGATAAGAAGTTGTTTCCATTTGATAGACCTAAGAACCTTAGCAAGAAGTTGGGAAAGCCTAAAGTGAAAATGAAGACCAATTGGAGCTATTTCAAAGAGGACAAGAGGCAGAGCATAGAGGACATCAAGGAGGAGCATTCAAAGGATGAAGACCTATTACTACCCTCCATCCAAGAGGGCTTGGATTTTCTTTTGGCCAGGAGTCTAATGCAGGATCATCCATGGTCAATGGCAATCTTACATCACAAATAATATTTTAATTTCTATTTGTTTGTTTTCAATAAGGTTTATGGGCTTGGGAAATAATATTTTAATTTGCAACAAATATAATTTTCCTTGGGCATATTGGTAAATGTAATTTTTGTGGAAAAATGCCCTAGTAATTTATAAATTCCTCAAATAGTGGAGAATATCTTTCCCAGGCAAAGTCATTAAATTCTATTTTAGTGGGGGCTGATTTTTGTCATAAGTGGGGCTGCCAAGAATCATGGAATTAATGGAAATTATTATTGTAATCATTGTAGTGTAAGGAATCTTGTAAGTGGTCTTTATGGCCCAGGTTGGTGGACCTAACTCCTAGAATTTTATTTTATGAAATTCCAAAATTTGTAACTCCAAGAGGGGGGTCGTAATTATGAGACCCAGTCTCGGTAAAATAAACATAACTTTATCATATCTTATCGAAATTAATTAATTAAAAAATGTTCTGGAAAGATAGGAAGGAGAGGCACAAAACCTAGAAACCATTTCAGAAAATTCTAAAAAATGAGGGTGCGGTGAAAGGAATAAGTGACGGGCTTTTATTGGAGCTAGGAGAAGAAAATTGAGGAGAGACCTAGATGTTAGGGAAGGCATCTAGAGGTGGAGAAAATTATTTGTTTTAGGTGTTGGATGTGTAATTTTAGAAAGCTCATAAGCTTCATGTTGATGTAATGAAATTTTAGATTGAAATAAATTAAGTGTTGTAGTTTTCTCTTCCATTTTCTGTTGTTTCACTTCACTTGTGGCCTTCTTGCATAGGCTTTTATGTGTGTTTGTGTTGGTATTTATTAAAGATTTGAAAGGGAGAGTTTCCCCTCTACATCAGACAACAAGACCAACAACAACAAAGTCAACAACAATAATACCAACACTTCCCATACAAACAACAATGTACAATCCAACGACAAACCTTGATTTTGGGGTAAAAATAAGAATACCATAATTGACGATGTCATCGATGTGAAGGCCATTCAAAATGTACAAAATCCCATTCCACCAAGTACATCCACAAACAACAATAATGTCAATGTTTCTAGGGGACTGCCAAGACAAAACAACAACCGAAAGAGGAAATTTACACCTTTAGGGGAACCCATTGAAAATGTCTTAAACATTGTAAAGGAAGATTTGATAACATTACCCCCTATTAGGCCTTATGATGAAAATCAATTTAAACCCTCTTGGTTTGATGAAAATGCCTATTGTGAATATCATCTTGTGAAAGGGCATAAAACATCTAACTGCATGAGGTTGAAACATTGCATCCAAGACCTCATAGATAGAGGTGATATAACCATCGATGAACCTCCAAAACAATCACGTAATGCCAATTTAGGAGCATACAAGGATCCACTTCCAGATCATAACAAAGGAAAAGCCTCGTCTTCCAACCAAACATACAATGTCATGCCACCTCCTTCTTCTTTTGATTCTATTGTGGGCCAAATAGAAGATTATTCCAACTATGTCAATACCATCACCATTAGAGCCAAGACACCTAATTACACAATTACTACTTGTTGTGGTCACATCTCCATCGATGAAGCCCCTACCAATGATCAACCTTCTACATCCACACCTACTAATCCACCATCCACGCATAAGTACAACCTCCTAGATCACCTCAAAAAAACTCTTGTACAAATTTCTATCCTTGACTTACTACATACATCGCCCCTCCACAAAAACATCCTTGATAAAGCCTTAATGGAAACCCAAGTCCCTACCAACTTGAATATTGATCAATTACAAGACATGGTAGGCCACATCACCTCACCTCATCGCCTCACCTTCTCGAAAAAGGCCCTACCCACCTCTAATGCTGCACAGAACAAAGCCCTACACATCAAAGTCCTAATCCATAAATATACCATCAAACAATTCTTAATAGATGGTGGCTCCCACCTAAATCTTTGCACTCTAAAACTATTAAAACATTTGGGATACTCTGATGTGGTTGTTGACTTTATTGAGTGTATAACTATCAAAGGATATGATGACTCTGAAAGATTGTTCGAAGGCACCATCAAGATTCCCATCCAAGTGGGACAAAAGATTTTAGAAACCAAATGTCAAGTACTTGATCTTGAACTCCCATTTAACATCCTCCTTGGCTGGCCATGGATTCGTGCCATGCAATCCATTCCATCCACCTTCCATCATTGCCTAAAATTTCCCCACAATGGCACAGAAATCACTATCTATGTCGATCCTTACCCTTTGCAATACTGCAGTTTCTTGGAAGGACATAACCAAACTTTCTATCCTTATAATAATGCCACTAAGACATCCACCCCCATGCTAATTGTACACCATCCACTTCATACATTGATCCTTCCAACATCGCAACCACATCACAAACATCCACTCCTCCCGAGGTCAATATCAAAGTAAGTGACATGGGATGTGGTGAATATGACCTACATGGCACATTTTGTGTGGGCCTATTACTAGCATCCTCTAAGACATTTGGTACCACCAAAGAAGACAAAGTCTTTACGATTGTCATCAAAAGAAAGCTATCACCAAGCTTCAAGAAAAAAGCACCCCCTTGAACAAGATGTTCTTGAAGACATATCCTCTTGGTTATACAAAGATGAAAATAAACAAGAATCTCCTACTCTCCCAACTAAGATCTTTGGAAAAGGTCTCGATATTGTCAAATACATGGGCTACAAAGGACAAGGTGGTATAGGTCTTCATGAACAAGGAATTGTCGAACCTATTCAAGCAACAAGGAATCCATATCTCCATGGGTTAGGGTAAGGAAAACAAGAGTCCACGTCCACTGATACTAAGTATATCTTAAACAAGGTTGCTAAGGCATTCCCCGTGATAGATAACATCAAGGAAGAGGACCACCAAGATTCTTTCAACGATTTCTCTAAACTTTTTCAATATGTACCATCTCTACCCTAACTACCATGCCATCTACATCCAACGACTTACCCCTCATCTATCCCCAACTCATAGATTGGGACCAACAAGGACCTCCCATCCTTGATGTCGCACAAAATGATGAAGTAATAGCTGAAATGATGGGGGTTAGAGATCACTTTCCCCTTGGAGACTACAAGGCCAGCTATATCATGGAGCTAAACACATCTGCATACTTTGGGGAGACAACCCAGACTCTTAGTCACAAAAATATGAAAGTAAAAATAACATCCCCTAGTGAAAACCACCTTTTGGCACTTTCAGATGAAGAAAAAATCAAAATAAAGGATGTATCCCATAGGGAAAACCTCCACAATGCTCTAGGGGATGAGAGAATAGACCTCCCCAAAGTACCTAAGTTCTATCAAGAAATTTCACTAGAAAAATCACATGAAATGAACCTTGGAACATAAGAGGCACCCAAGATCACATTTCAAGAAAGATCCCTCACAGTGATAGAACAAGAGGCTTTCTTAACTTTCTTTAAACAAAGGAGTCAAAATTTTGTATGGAAATATGCTAACATGCCGAGATTGGATCCCACTCTAGTTGTCCATCATCTTGCTATACATCCTGATGCAAAATTGGTAAAACAAAAGCTAAGAAAAATGAATCCACAAGTGGCACTCCTCGTCAAAGCAAAACTCAAGAAACTTTTAGATGTGGGATTCATTCGTCCTATAGACTACCCTGAGTGGATATCAAACATTGTACCTATAGAAAAAGTTAGTGGGGGCATCCATTGTTGCACATGTTTTAGAGATATTAACAAAGCATGCCCTAAGGATGAATTTCCATTACCAAACATACACATCATTGTGGATCTCACCGCGGGAAATGAGATGTTGTCATTAATGGACAGATTTTCTGGTTACAACCAAATCATGATAGATGAAGAAGATCAACATAAGACCTCCTTTATATGTCCATGGGGAACTTATTACTGGGTTGTGATGCCCTTTGGGTTAAAAAATGTAGGAGCTACCTATCAAAGAGCCATGACAATTATCTTCCATGACCTTTTCCACAACATAATGGAAGATTATGTAGAAGATTTACTAGGAAAATCAAAGATTAGAGAAGACCACTTGAATGTGTTGGCTAAATTCTTTGACATATTAGAGAAATACAAAGTGCAGCTAAATCCCAAGAAATGTGTCTTTGGGTCACCTCTAGAAAACTCATAGGATACATTGTGTCAAGAAGAGGAATCAAAGTTGACCCTACTAAGGTTAAGGCTATAATGGAAATGCCTCCACCTAAAACACTCAAGCAACTTCGTAGCCTTCAAGGGAAACTTTAGTCTATTTGCTACTTCATAGCACAACTTGTAGAAAAAATGTCGACCATTTCAACATCTTATCTGAAAAGACACAACATTTGTATGGGGTAACCAGTGTCAGAATGCCTTTGAATAGCTAAAGAAATATCTTGCTACACCACCAGTCCTTTTTTCACCAAAGCAAGGACAACCCCTCCTATACATTTCAACAATAGAAACAACAATAGGGGCCTTGCTAGCACAACACGATGAACAAGGAAAAGAGAGAGAAATATACTATATTAGTCATACCTTAGTGACCTATGAGCTAAATTACACTTCTATTGAATGAGCATGCCTTGTCGTTGTCTTCACTTCTCAAAATCTAAGACGCTACATGTCAGGGATAACTTTAAGAACCCCCCTCGGAGAAGGTGTATAAACCTAGCAAATGATGTATACTTCCTGAGAAAAATATTAATTTTATTGGCAAATTTTTTCATTTTTCCGAGGAAAAAAATAATCTTATTTGGTGAATCTTTTGTAATCGCTAGAGGTCTATGGAAAATCCTAGTGAATTGTAATTTTTTTAAAACTAATAAAATATTTTCATTGGCAATTAAAACCTATTTTCAAACCAATTAAATATTTTGTTGGCAAATTAAAACCTATTTTCAAACGAGTAAATATTTTTGTGGGTGAATTAAACCTATTTTCTAAATAAGAAAATATTTTTGCTGGCGATTAAAATCTAATCTCAAACCAGAAAATATATTTACTTTGGTGAATTAAACCAATTTTCAAAGCAATAAAAAAATCATTGGCAAATTTAAATATAGTTTGAAACCAATAAAAAAATAATTGGCAAAATAAACCGTTATGCCAATAAAAAATCATACAATTAGACTTAGTGGAAGTTCCATTCTGGGTTGTAGTTCTGACACACCCATCTTTCTAGATAAAGTCTTTGGAATAGAGACAAGTGTCAAGTAACAACGATTCTGAATCCTTATTAACAAAAAAATAATAGATAATTATTTAATTGAGCTGCTTAAATTGCCTTCCAAAAATGTGCAATTGTGTATTTCATGACATTTCTTATTTATTATGAAAGGACAAAGGTCACTTCCAGTGTGGATGTCATTAAATGGAAAATATTCTAATAGACTTTGTTTGTCAGATGATCACAAATTGATGGCATAGGTTCTTTTTGAAACACTCAATTTCCCAAATTTGTAGTTGTACAGTCGAGGACTTACACTCTGCAGTCTACCATGCTGCCACCTTGACCTTTGCACGACAATTAATAAAATATATTATATATTTTATATATATGTCAACCATTGATCTAATAATATCTAATGGCTACTAGTTGATTCCGGAGGATTTTGTTAGCAATGTATAGCGTTGGAGATCTACCTTCTAGAATGGAACTACAATCGTTCATCTTTCGTTCTAGTGTTCATCAAATGGTCAGTGGTGGCATGATTGATTTGATTGAACACACTTAACCACATAGATTAGCCAATGCTCAATTAAATTCATTAATGGCAAGTGAGTACTGAGTCGTGACAAACCACACAGATTAGCTAATACAATTTTCTACGGTACAACAGAGGTAATTAAATGAAGTTGCTTGTTATTTATTACCCATTTGTCACGGAAGTACATGTAATGTAAATATGATAGTCTTTATTGTTTCAACCTTCTATTACATTACTAAGTTTCAGATAGGTCAAGAATTAATAGACTATAAAAGTTCAAAGTAATGGCTTTCATTACAATAGCTGTGCGAAGAAAGTAAGTTACCAAGTATTTTGATGCAGAATCACACAGTGGAAATACACAAAATGTTTATTTTTACCAATATCGGTAAGAGATCTCCATGTCTCACCGAAACTATTCTTCTCTTTCCTTCTCAGCCTAACTTGCCTAGTCAGCCTCACTATCTTTTATCTCCCCGACGGTTTCTTTCACACCAAAACCTCTATGTCTATCAGCCAAACATTCTATCATCGGCCTCCCTTTGAAATGTTACTCCAAAGCTTCTTGTCTCCCCGAACTCCTCATTGGCAACACACGACCCTATTGGCAATCACTTACAAACTTCGACTGATACACTTCTATTATACCGATTAACTATTCATGGGTGACACTTTCCGTTGTCACCCCGATCGGCATGAATACATATTGTTGGCTCCACATAGTTTTGTCCACCTAATGACTCTTCTCACATCGATGACTTTGGCTTGTATATACATTGCCTGACCTTCTATTGCTGGTAACCCATTGTATCACACAATGGAAGTACACAAAATGTTTATTTTTACCAATATCGGTAAGAGATCTCCATGTCTCACCAAAACTATTCTTCTCTTTCCTTCTCGGCATGACTTGCCTAGTCAGCCTCACTATCTTTTATCTCCCCAATGGTTTCTTTCACACCGAAACCTCTATGTCTATCAGCCAAACATTCTATCATCGGTCTCCCTTTGAAATGTTACTCTGAAGCTTCTTGTCTCCCTAAACTCCTCATCAGCAACACACGACCCTATCGGTCGTCGCTTACAGAATCTGACCGATACACTGCTGTTACACCGATCAACTATTCATCGGTGACACTTTTTGTTGTCACCCTGATTAGCATGAATACATACTGTCAGCTCCACATAGTTTTATCCACCCAATGACTCTTCTCACACTGATGACTTCAGCTTGTATATACATTGCTTGACCTTCTATTATTGGTAACCCATTGTATCTTCACCTGTTTTGACTGCTACAGCCGGTCACCACATGCACCTCATGAAATGCACATTAACAATGTACATTCCAATATACAATCTTCGACATGCAAATGTAGGATATACATGAAAAGCTTTCACATACAACTGTGATATACACATACAATTGATGTATACACAAGAAATGTATCTCCTCCCTCAAGTGCGATATATACAAGAATTACCTACCAATATACTTTAGTGATATAAACAGGACTTGTATCTTCATACATACGCAATATACACAAAAATTGTATATCCGATATGTTTTACCATTGTATATTTATTACATGCATTTTCAACATGCATTCACACCCGATATGCTTTGCGATATCTACACCGACTTTCTTCATAGGATATACATAGGGTGATACTCACATACAAATGCGATATACTCACAAACTATTCTAGCATGCAATTGATGTATATACATAAAATGTATAATTGAATCTCTTGCCAATAACCTCTTCTGTAACAAATTTTATAGTTTCTATTCTACAATGACCATGAACAAAAAGAAACAAAATAGAAAACTATTGTACAAAGCCCATTCCATTGATTTCACAGAAATCCACTAGTGGAATGGTTTTAATCGTACATTTCGATAATAGAAAAACTAAATTGAATACACAACAATTATGTACAGATAATATACACAAGACAATTTGATACACAGGGAATTTACACAGAATCCAGAATTTGTAAAACACAACTGACAGAATTTCTATTCCTTCATTCCAACTTCATCTCTCTATGTCTCAAGGAACACAGGCTGATTACAGAGATTCATACATTTGAAAATTTTAGAGGATGGAAAAGCTAACTGTTCCTCAACCACCTCTGCCTATTTCATTGCCAACCCTCTTCTGATTTTGCTTAACCAAGATTATAAGAAAAAACCCTAACTAACCTCACGACACCTGTTTGGCTTAAGACAACAACACACCTAATAATACGACACATTGACTTAATTATTTACATACCCTAAATATCTAATGATGTCCAGATTGGCTTATTAGGATGTCAGTTTTGTGACTTCGGTTCTCATGGTGGGGTCTTTTAAACATGAAATGTCAACATAAACACTACATGACTACATGAAATGTGTAAACATATTAAAACCTTATTCTTCTCCCTCAGATGGATATTTATCTTGTTGAAGGGGTGCTCCTACACCATATATATTTTGTGATCATTCATGATTTTGAATTTAACCATGTGATAGAGTTCTTAGTTCATAGATGTAGAATAGGAATAAGATGATGGAAAATTTTGTTTGTGTGTGGCTAGGCAGCATGTTATTGCTTTGCATGTCTCAGAATGAAGAAATATGAGCATTCATCAAGTGGAATAAATCATGTCAAGAATCAACACTTTTAACATTTGCAAATGATGCATTCTATTCTAGGTGGTGGGTTGAATCTCTGACACATGCATGCATGTATGAGAAACTAGAAATTTGAATTGATGCATGGAATTGGTATTGCAACTCAATTCCCAATGACCTTGAGAAAATCAATTTAATTCTCCTTTATTGGCCTTATTATTACCCATGCCTAGTGGTTTCTTGTACATATAAAGCAAGGTTCTATAGTGAATCATTGACTATCATTGTGAATGAGGACATAGTTAAATTTGTAACAGACCCATTGCCTGTTAATAGGATAATTATGGACTACAGTGAAATATTCATTACGTGTCGTCGAAAAGAGGAACCAAAAAGATTTGGAGGATCAAAGCAAGGTTTGAAGGTCAAAGGATAGGAGTTTTGTTAGGAACTTTGAGGTTGGTTAGAGGTTCATGTACGATGTAATTCTCCAATCTTTTTGAAGGATGATGTTAAATTTTACTAAGTAAAATAGAAGTAATTACGGTTTGAAATTGACATGAGTTCAATGGAAAATTGCAATGTATACAGATCATAGATGTTTCAAAGATAATAATATAATATCTAAGTCTGACTATATAATAATAATAATTACATTATATGATAATAATTATTTAATAAATGATATTACATATTATAATATATATAATAATGTTATTATATTATATATGATAATAATAAAATAATAATAAATTATAATTATATTATATAAAATATGATATTATTATAAATTTATATATTGTTATCGATTTCATTTGGTGGCCTACAAAATACTTTTCCCAGGCATTAATTTTTAATTTATTAAATAGTTCTGACAAGTTATTAAATAACTATTGGTCAATCCTTACACGAGCCGAAGATTGATGCTACAAAGAATTTGGACAACAAATAAATGCATGTTAGTTGAAGCGTGTGCTCATTAACGATCTTTCTTTAAATCCTGGAGGTCTCCAGCAGAACGACACTCGACTGGCTTGCTCAAAATATAGCATGGAGACTCCCATAAGGCTCCGCTGCAATAAGCGCCAGGTCACCTTTTTGGGCCGTATCAGAGATGGCAGACTTATGAACATTTGTAACCAACAAAACCTATTCTTCCTTGAGGCAGTGAAGATGGTCCTTGGTAAAGACTCTTGGTCTCTGAGGATACATATAGGGTAAATTCAGATATTTCCTCATGCTTTATGGCTCCTTTGTTGGACCTAGGAGGGGAAAAGGTGGATGCACTAATGATTCTACAGAGGCTATTCACTCCAGATATTATTTTGGATGACATAGATGTGTTGATTGATGTAGAATTTGGGGTCGATATCCCATGGCCGAGAGACCTCGAGAAGCTGCTGGAGGGATAGGAGGGCATAGCTAGGCAGCCGTTCCTGCTAAACATGAATGAGCAACAACTGGGAAGGCATAGGTTTTGGGCGGCTCGTGGGAGACACTTTCTTCAGTGGGTAATTGGAATGGACATAGACAAGACTCTAGTATGGCTTGAATACTTCACAACCATTGTGAATGTGGGGGGATTCTACTCGCAGTGGCCGTAGGAGTGGTTGGGCTCCTAGGGCCACTTTTTTTTGGTGATTTCCATTCTGGGGTGGTAGGGTGGCAAGTTATCGAGGAGTCGCTTAGTCAAGGGGCTAGGGATTTCTATGGTACTATGGTAACCTTTCTAGTACTGTGTGTTTTTGGAGCCTAGGCTAGCCGTTGGAGTGGTTTTCGTATTAATATAATTTCTCGAGTGTAAATATTTTTGTATTAATATAATTACCCAAGTGCAAATCTTTTTATATTAATATAATTACCCAAGTGTAAAGTGTAAATCTTTTTGTATTAATATAATTTCTACTTTTTGTATTAATATAATTTGGTCTCTGTTATGGTTAGACATTTCTAAAGTTTCTTCTCATATGTTTGCTTTAATTTATATATGTTGACATGGATTTAGTCTTTGTTATGGTTAGAGGTTTCTAATGTTTCTTGGCATTTGTTTTCTTTTTGACTCTTGAGATAGCTAAGAGAGCTATAATATATGTGAACTCTCAATCTTTTTGGATTTAATTTGATTTCAATTTGGTTGTTTTTAGATAGAATTAATCATGAATTTTTTTATGCAGAAGTAAAATTACACTTTCTATTGATAGTGTAGTTCGTCTACATGCATGACGCTTGAGATATTTGTATAATTAGGTTTTGACAGCTATAGTTGTATTCCAGGAGAAAATCTTTGAAACACTAGACCGATGACTTCAAGCCTTCGAAATAACAATTGAACCGTTAGATTTCAAATATCAATAGTTGACATTTCATACGAGAAACCATCTGCGTAATCTTATGTTGAATTTCTACCTTTGGTTGCCAGTTGTCTAAGTTGAAACTTGAGCCATCAAAACCGTGTTGTTTACCGGTCCCTAGGCCCTTATACCTAATCTTGTCAGTCATCGCTTGGTAGGGAACGGGTTAACCTAGTAGGCTAGTAGGGTCCACTTTTTAAATGCTTTAGCAAATATTTCGAAGCAGCCCTAAGAGACTTAAAGGGTGAGCTATTAGCCTATTACAGATTTAATTAAGACAAATGGGAAATTCCTCGGCAAAATGTTTTAATCTTAGCCATCCAATGTTGAAGAATTTAAGCAGACAATGGATGGCTTAAGAAGTTAATATGCAAGCAGGTTGTTGGTCAGTTAAGTCATGACTTCATGTCCTAAGATTCATAAGTTGACCAGCCCCTTAATCTAGGATTCTAGAGGTTACCTGTTGTCATCAGTTGTAGGAAGGGAGAAATCTAATGGTCACGCAAGGGCGCATGAGGAATCTGTTAGTAGAGAATATTCGCTGCGTGGCTATGACAGAATGACACATGTCAAAAAATCTAAGCCGGCATCCTATCCCACTAAAGACTTGATCCAACGGCTGTAGGAAGGGTGAAATCTAATGGTCACACTGTAGACACCCAAATTTGTCCCAACTTTGTTCATGTCTTGCAACACCTTGATAAAAACATCATCTAGACATCATGTAGCATTTTGTCCTAAATCCCACTCTTAATCCCATTTATCCATTAGCTAATTAATTAAATAAATTTTATTTATTTAATTAAATCCCAACTTAATCCCATCCTTATCCCACTTAGCCAATTAATTAAATAAATTTTATTTATTTAATTAATTTCCACATCATATCCCAATCATATCCTATCCTCATCCCAATTAATTAAGTAAATTATATTTATTTAATTAATTTCCACATCATATCTTATCTCATCCTATTCATCTATCCAATTAATTAAATAAATTTTATTTATTTAATTAATATCCAACTCATATCCCAACTAATTCAAATATTTTATTTGAATTAAGTTCTCATCATAAGCCGACTTTCCAATTAATTAAATAAATTTTATTTATTTAATTAATTTATCTTATCATTTAGCCGACATGTGTGCCTCTTTCATTTAAAAAAGATAAGTGGTACTACAGCCTTTTATTTAATATCTTTTATATGTAGTATTTTTTATGTACACAAGCACACATGAGCCCTATTCTCCTTGACACTTGTCAAATGACTACAACTCCCTTGAAGAGTGGGAATAACTGAATCAATCCTAGCCGTCCACATCAATCATTTAGCTTTTTAATTTCAGCCGTCCATTGGAGCCAAGCCTTTCCTATAAATCAAACCCTTCACAAGCCATTAGCATGCATTGAGCTTCAAGTAATATTATTCTGCCAAATTTTCTATAATGCATTGAGCTTCAAGTACCATTATTCTGTCAAAATATCATTAGAGCCTTTGCATCCTTCAGCTATCATCCTCATATCATCTTCATCTTAATGTTATGCTGCAGAAATGAGCACCCAACATTCTTCCAACAATAATCCTTCAAAATCTTGCATGCTCATGCGAGGTGGAGAAGAGCAATGGAGATAAATCAAGCATAGCGTGGAGATCGGTTTGCATTTACATTTGTTATTTGATTTTCATGTTGTCTTGTGCTTCATTGTGCATTGCTAGGGTTTTTATCATTGGTGTTTATTCATTTGCCCTGATTTGCAATTTTACCCTAACATACATTTGGCACGCCCGGTGGGACTCACTTCGTTTGATCTTTTTTGTAGGTTTTTGTAGTAAAAATTTGCATTCATATAACCCCCATTGTTGAGTTTTGCAGGTTTAATTAACTTTTTGTTGCAGATCTGCTACTTTTTGGACAAAACCCTAGGTTTTAAAGATTTCATCATATCTTCCAAACGGCTGCGAATTTTTCTACAAGATTTTAGCAGACGTTTTTCCATGATATAAGGAAGCTACAGCAGAAAAATTTTGGGTTTATCGCGATTTTTGCGGGAGTTATCATGTTTTTATGTTTTTTCATAAAATCGCAATTTTGGGAGCAAATCAGTGAATTTTTTGGAAATTTTTACATTTCTGGAAAGCTCTTGAAATTCTAATGGGGGTCTATGTTTTGCAGATTTAATTTGGAGGTCGTTTACAGTGTGAAAATATCAGATCTTTGCCGACTGTACCGTTTTCATAAATCCGCATTTCTGGGCGCAAATCAGGGAATTTTTCTGATTTCTTTACATTTTCGGAAAGCTTTTTGAAAATTAATGGGGGTCTCTTCTTTGATTTTTTAATTTTCAGATCAAAAATCTATCAAAATAATCAAATCTAATTCGGCTATGCATATAAAATTACAATTTTCCTTGCCTGATGAGCCTATTTTTATGCCTGCATTATAATATCATTTTTTTTTTATGTTGTAGGTGATCATAAGGAGCTGGAGCAACATTGACATCAATCATCTACAACAATTTAGATAGCGAATTAACCAGGTGCAATCATTTCATTTCTCATCTTCTAATCATTGTTTGCAAACACATTTGGATTTTGGGCATAAAATGAACAATTGTTTGCAAATTCACATCAAAAAATTGGGCTAAAACAAACCATTGTCTTTCATCACATTTGGATTTGGGTTTTAAAACAAACAAGTGCTTGCATTGTCTTCCACACATTAAACTTCTAAGGTTAATGAACCCCATGCGAGTGTGACCAAGTAAATGTGTATGCTCTCTCCTCGCGTACCAACATGAACTTGGAGATCAAAAAAAATTTACTTGTGTTGCTTTTGTTTAGCCTTAGAGAGGCCTGCCTTGGTATCCACCCCAAGGGAACGACCTCAAGCGGTACTTTCATCCGGTCCGCTATAAAAATCAGAGGATAAGGCGAAAGCCAAGTCTAACCGGTATTAGCGCTCACCATACAGTGCTAACTCGAAAGGAGGTGTACCATTGTGTATATTAAAACTCCTAGTAGAGTTAGTTAAAGTCTTAAGTGGCTTGCTGGATGCTCGTGGGGTGCCGGTCCCCCGGATTTTCATTAGAACCTCCTTGTGATAGTGGCCTTGCCTTAACTAGGACTTGTTGAAGTGTCTTCACGTGCTTGCTTAACCAACATCACATTCTTCCAAACTAATAACTTGCTTATGTGTCTTGCGTGAGTGATTCATGTGTGTATATGCATAATCATTTGTTTGAATATTGCCACATCAAGCTCTAAACACCCAAACACATAAAGACAAGTCATCCTACACATTCTTCCAATAACATTCAAACCCAATCACTTTCATCCAAACAAGCCACATCATTATCCAAATCCCTAAACAAGCACTTGCTAAAAGGACTTAAGACAAACACTTGGTGACAACATGTTCACACTAGAAGACCTAGAAATCAAATTCCAAAGATTCCTCCAAAATCTTTATCAAGGATCACAACCCCTAAACCAAGATGCCATTAAAACATTACAATTCTTCATCCAAAGAGCTCAACCCCATGCAAGCCAATCACCTCAACTACAACACTTCATAGCCCAAGTTCAACACCTTTTAGCCACTAGTCAAGCTCAACAAGTACAACAATCCTTAGCCATTCCATACCAACCTAATCCACCTCATAGCCACATGTCATATCCATCCACTTCCTATCAACCTAATCCACCTATCCACCAAGTCAATGCCACGTCAACCTATGAATATCCACCTCAAGCTTATTCAATCCCTCATGCTGACATTCCAATGCACTACCAAACCCATCCACAAAGCAATCAAGTGATATTACAAGAACAACATCCAAGTCCAAATAGCCCTTTGTACATAAATCAAGCATGTCTAAGTACACCTTTTCAACAAGACCATCAAGCACCATTGATAGACCTAAGTCCACCTCTGCAACAAGAAACACATGCAAATCCCAGTGGCCCCTTATACATAAATCAAACAAGACCAAGTTATCCTATGCAAGATCTAATAACCTTTGACAAGGGAGATACCAATCTAGAGTGGCCACCACCATCCAATCACATGCCAATACATGAGCCAACAAGTCCTATCCCAACATCACCATGTGATCCTATTCCTAGTCCATTAATCCCTCCATCTTCCAAACCACCAAGCCCTCCATTACCTTCATCACCAAGTCATTCTAATCCTTCACCAAAGGATGCAGCTGAGAGAGTTTTACAAAGAATGCTTGAAGCAAAACTCATTGAACTTCCTGAAGTCAAACCATGTGAAGAAAGTCCATATGATGAACATGATTATTGTGCATACCATAGGACCAAAGGCCATAATACAAATCAATGCCCAATATTTGTCCCAATTGTTTACAAGGTGTACCTACCTATAATGGGAAACATGCCACATCATCCCAATCCTATGTATCACCCCCCTTTACTCCTAATCCACCCAATCCAATTAGCTCTCAACCTAATCCTAGTCCTAATCCTACAACATCATCTACTATTATCATCCATCCATTATATTGTCCATCCACTCATACCCTTGCAAAGGATGTGATCCATTGGCTACTAGTAAGGAATAAACTACCTCCATGTCAAACACCCATTCATCAGCCTACCAAAGAACTTCCAAAGGTCATGTCCAAGCCTATAATCCCATCATGTGGTCCACCTATCCTTGAGACTATCCAAGAGCCTTCCATTAACATACTTAGCCCTTCAAGCCCATCATGTGACCTACAATCCATCAAGCCTATTCAGGAGCCTTCTATCATTGATCCAAGTCAAGAGTCATCATGTTCTTATATTGTTGACCAAGAGCCTATCCAAGAGCCTTCCACTTCCATTCAAGCAACTCAAGAGGTATGTCAAAGGTTTAATCCTAAGCATGTGGAAACATTAAGCCCTAGTCCAACTCAAGATCAAAACACTTTCATGCAACCCATCCATAATATTTACCTTCTTTATGATCAAGATGATACCTATAAAGAAGCTATCTATGAGCACCTTGATCGTATCCATAATCTTATATCCATCCATGAGCGAGATATCCACATTGCTCCTAGTCATATGCCATCTAGCCCTATCCATAATGAGCAAACATCCGCTTGTCGTGATGAGACACTTGTCCCCCAAATAAGAATAAAAGATCAAACATATAGCTTGGATCTTAGCGAACATAATCAAGATCCTAATGATCCTCCTTCCACATCCACCATCGATTCCACTTCAAGTCCACCATCATGTCCTATTGGTCTTACCACCCTTATACATGAGTTTTCTTCGTTCGGACAACAACGACCTTTATCCATTTCACCTTCTTCATTCAATAATGAGCTCAAGTCTAATGTTCACAGCACATCTAGTCCCATAGTCAATCGCATACTCCAAAACATGAACTACAAAGGCAAAGGTCTAGGTCTTTATGAACAAGTTATTTTGGAGCCAAACCATGTCAAAGTTCCTCCATGCTCATATGACCTTGGATACACACCCCAAGGTAAACAAGGTCAAGATGTTGGTAATCCCTTCATGCATCCTAAATTTACTACTTTCCATCGCACCTCCCATCATCTACCCAAAACATATGTAGCCATTCCACCTCCATCAACTTACAAACCACAAAAGCATGTGACCGTACATCTTTTGCCATCTACTTTGCCTCCACTTTTACCAACTCCAAATATCCCTCCATCCACCTTGCCACCATTGCTTCCAACACCTAACATAGCTATCATTCATAAGTATCCTTACATCCCTAATCATGGCCAACAAAAGCACACATTGTTTAAACATGAAGCTTCCAATCATTCCATCCACTCCACCCACCCCATGGGATTCCAAAATAAACATTTGGATGCCTTTACTTATAAAGCCAAAAATCCAACTAAAACTCCTAAGGACCCTCATGCCTTAGGGTATCAATGTGAAAAGTCCCTAAATCATCCATCTTCTAAGCAAAGTACATTCACAAAGCTATCCAAGCCCATACCTCCAAAAGCAAAGCCTAAAAGCAAAATAGTTTGGGTTCTTAAGCAAACAGCTAGCAAAGCGAATGAGGCATCCTCATCCACATCTAAGCAACCATCCAAACCCTTACCTCCAAAAGCAAAGCCCAAAAGAAAAATGGTTTGGGTTCCTAAGAAAAAAACTAGCAAAGCAAATGAGGCATCCTCCTCTACATCTCAAGAATCCCAATCACCTATCTCCATCCAAAAGCCTACTTCCATCCAAAACTTCCATTCCCTTCAAAAATCCCACAAGAAAAGCAAAAGCACTAAAAATACTAAATCTATGTGGGTTCCTAAAGCACTTCATCAACCATCTCCCAAGCAAACAACCCCATTGCTTCCTACACCGTCATCCAACCAAAAGCTTCAATGTTTATCACGGTGTGTGCAACCATTGGTCATGGTTCCCTTCCACTCCGCAGCACCTCCACACTACATCTCCCCATCTTCCATCCATTATCCTACATATCTCCTCAATCACCTTTCTATGGTCCATGCTTTTGCATAAGCCTACGTAATCCACATCATAGTCCACTATCCCCATCCATCTATCCTTGCATCAATCTTGCATAATCCACATCCTAATCCACTATCTACCTAATCCATCTCCCATCCATGCAATCCCTTATCGACATCTATGAGCACACTTGACATGGTCCATGTGACGACATCCATCTCTAAAGGGACACTATCAACCTTCATAGCAATAAACACTTGAGTCCCTCCTATCCATTACCTGGTAAACAGGCGCCATGTGTAATTGTCATCCCATCTAAAAAAGCAAAAAAAGAAAAGAAAAATCAAAAAAGTAAAGAGAAATCCCTTCGTCCAATGGTGAAAACTTGGCAAACAGGCGCCTTGGATAAGTACCATGATGAAAACCTGGCAAACAGGCGTCATGTGTAGGTTGATCTTCTGTCACTTACACTTGGGGGCACATTGTCTCATCTGACCTATCCATTTCCAAACTATCTATCCCATTATATCATTTACCATCCTACCATCCTTAGCCATTACATAAACATGCCTATCCTATTGAACCCATTTATCCATCCTCCCGCCTTTTGATTTTGATGAAGACATAGGGGCAAAATGTTGAAACATGTTTGGATATTTCTTGACATACCTTCTTTTCAAACCAAGTCCTATACATTGACCATTTATCCATCCCATCCAAATCCAATCCATCACGTCATCCTATTTTCATAAGCATTGTCATGAAAAATCCTAAGTCTTCTACCTCGTATGGGGCAAGTTCTTCCTATGCAACATAGCCTTTGGAGATCACATCCTAGCTCCCTTATGATCCATCCACTATGGCGTATCCTTATCATGAGATTTCCATCTTATAGCTTATCCCCATCTATTTATCATGAGGTTTCCACTATAGCCTACCTATCCATTTATCATGAGCATCCATCCCTTATATGGCCTATCCTTTTATCCATCCATATATCATGAGCCTTTCATCCCATTTACTATGAGCCCATCCTTTTATCCATCCATCCTACATCCATCCTTGCACCTAGACTTGGTTTTCTCCTTTGTCATTGGTATCAAGCACAAAGGCTACCCAAATTGTAAATCCATTGACATCCCAAAACATTCAAAAATCCAAAAAAATCAAAATATTCCCCAAAAATCCAAAAAAATCAAATATCCAACGAAAAATCCAAGCAATAAAACCAATCACATCATCCAAAACAATCCACTCCATCAACATTCAATCAAAATCAAATCATCATCATCATCAATTCTTCCTATCAATAACATTCATTCATCCATTTCAATCAATCACTTCCTCCAATCATATCAATTAACTCAATCTAAGTAATGATCTTAAATCCAAGTCACACTAATCCATATCAAGCAAGCCAATCAATCAAGGAACATTATCCAATCAAATCAACAAGTTTTTGATCCTAATCTTGTCATGAACCAAATCAATCATCATCAATGGGATATAGCGTTCCCACATCCTTGTGTTGATCTAGGGATATAGCTTTCCCCACAATGACAACACTATCTATCATCATCAATCAAACAATCAATCATTGGTTTATGACTTGACAAGGGCAATACCTTGTTCATTTTACATCCTTTGAGCATACTGAGAACACTTGCTTATGCTTAGATTGAGTGGACACTCTAATCATCACACCATCATTATCATCATTCAAAACAATCCAATCATCAAAACAATCAACCCAGCAACAACAAACATCACAATCAAAGCACATCAATCCAACCATCAAAATAAATCCTATCAATCATCACCATCAACACCAAAGCAAATCCAATCAACACCAAAGCACATCAAGCCAACAATCAAAACAAATCCAATCACTTCAACAAATCAAAAGTAGCTCAATCCTCTACAAAATCATCCATCCTTCATCAAATCAATCTTCATCCATCATTTCATCATCTTCCTCAAAATCATTCTAAGCAATGATCCAAATGCAAGTCAATCCTTAATCCATACTAATCAAGTTAACCAATCAAGCCAAGTTATCCAAACGCAATCCATGGTCTTGATCCTAGCCTTGTTGTAAGCCAAATCAATCAATCAACTAGCCAACCAACTCAGCAAACAACCTTGTGTTGATCTAGGGATATAGCTTTCCCCGCAATGACAACACTCTCAACTATCAATCAAAACAATCAATCATTGGTTTACAGCTTGACAGGGGCAATACCTTGTTTGTTTTTGAATCATTTGTGCATGCTTGCTTTCTTGCTTGTGTGTGTTACCATTTTATCTTGCATTTGCATCAAATCAATACCATTCCAGCTAATATTCATATCTTGTATCTAGACAAGGTTGTATTACGCTGGGGCACGAGACACATCGTCACCCTGGTCCTTATACCTTGGTGCATAACGTCTAGTGCTCCACATCATATCTTATCTCATCCTATTCATCTATCCAATTAATTAAATAAATTTTATTTATTTAATTAATATCCAACTCATATCCCAACTAATTCAAATATTTTATTTGAATTAAGTTCTCATCATAAGCCGACTTTCCAATTAATTAAATAAATTTTATTTATTTAATTAATTTATCTTATCATTTAGCCGACATGTGTGCCTCTTTCATTTAAAAAAGATAAGTGGTACTACAGCCTTTTATTTAATATCTTTTATATGTAGTACTTTTTATGTACACAAGCACACATGAGCCCTATTCTCCTTGACACTTGTCAAATGACTACAACTCCCTTGAAGAGTGGGAATAACCGAATCAATCCTAGCCGTCCACATCAATCATTTAGCTTTTTAATTTCAGCCGTCCATTGGAGCCAAGCCTTTCCTATAAATCAAACCCTTCACAAGCCATTAGCATGCATTGAGCTTCAAGTAATATTATTCTGCCAAATTTTCTATAATGCATTGAGCTTCAAGTACCATTATTCTGTCAAAATATCATTAGAGCCTTTGCATCCTTCAGCTATCATCCTCATATCATCTTCATCTTAATGTTATGCTGCAGAAATGAGCACCCAACATTCTTCCAACAATAATCCTTCAAAATCTTGCATGCTCATGCGAGGTGGAGAAGAGCAATGGAGATAAATCAAGCATAGCGTGGAGATCGGTTTGCATTTACATTTGTTATTTGATTTTCATGTTGTCTTGTGCTTCATTGTGCATTGCTAGGGTTTTTATCATTGGTGTTTATTCATTTGCCCTGATTTGCAATTTTACCCTAACATACACACACAAGGGCTCATGAGGAATTTGTCAGGAGAGAATATTCATTGAACGGCTGCGATAGAATGACACATGTCAAAAAATATAGGTTGGAATCCTACCCCACTAAAGACTTGATCCAATGGTAGCAGGAAGGGCAAAATCTAATGGTTGTGCAAGGGCACATGAGGAATATGTCAAGAGAGAATATTCACTGCGTGGCTATGATAGAATGACACATGTCAAAAAATCTAAGCTAGCAAAAGAATTGATCCAACGGTTGCACATTGTCACAAGGAGAATCTCAGAGGATGGAATCTATGCTGTGCAGTCGCAACATGGCGACACGTAGATTCTTTCTTGTTTGAGAAGTGAGATACGTTGGTGTGGGGTAGCTAAGAGGTGGTCCATCATAGGCTGTTACACTACAAGGTGCTGCCACGTATCTGACCTGTACATATTCCAAATGGTGATGAACATTGTCAAATCTAGTCAGCCAATTAGGACCGTGGATTTTAGAATGTAAGGAAAAGATCAATGGCCCAAATTCAAAGTTTCAAAAGAGAAAGATTTCAAAGTGCTTGTAGCACGAAGTTCATTACTACAAGAATTGTGTAGGAATTCTTGTGGCACGAAGTTCACTAATACAGAGAATTGTGCAAAAATTCAAGGATTAAGGTATTCTCAAGAGCGCAATTGCATTCAGAAGAAATCATCAAAATGAGTAGGAAAAAGTGATCTTAAGCTTTTGCAAGTGTGGAAAACTAGTAAGTTACTATTCCTCTTCTGTCCCTGGTCTTTCCAACTGTAGGTTAATTCTGAAGCTTTTAGGGCCATTGTCAACCATAAAAACCCTAAGCTACCTTCATAAAAGAAAAATGAGTCAGTTAGACCAGCCTTCCACTTCAAAACAAAGTTTAGATGAGGATCTTATGATCCAACTCCTTGGTTCCACTAGAACAATTTTGAAATTGCATGGCCTAGGTGGACCCCAGGATAAATTTCTTGACAATTGCTATAATTGCTGGGATGCCAAATTACCTATCCTAGGTTGGATCCTCTTTGAGCATTGGCATAAGAGGATGGACTATAAGGCCCCTATCTGTCATGCCTGGAAATATGATTTAGCCAAGCTCATTTGTTCCAATGTTTTCCCCAACCCTGACTTAATTAAGTCAATAGCATTAAGTATAATCTAGCCACTAGGATAGTAATAGATGGAAATGGTTCAATATTGATCAAGCTTACCAAAGAATACATTGCCACTGTATTCAACTTGGACCTTGCAGCCAGCAAACAAATTGACCTCAAGGGTTTAAAGAAAAAATACCAGATTGTGAAACGACATTATAGGGAATATAACTTACCAAAGCACAGGCCAAGGGGTGTTGGTGGGAAATTGGTAAAGATTTTAGATGATGAGAAGGAGCCTTTTGATTGCAGTATGTTTAATGAATATTTTGTCAGAACCTATTAAAGTCTGTGTCAAGTATTAGGTAGAGATGCTCTAGATAGAATGTCCATTTCTTTGATGATGATGGCTGTTGATATTCAGAACCTAGATGTCGAGGATCCATATGATTATGCCACTTTCATACCTGACCATATGCATGATCAGATGACAAAGATCAAAAATAATTTGTTTACAACTTGATATCCAAGTTGAATTTGCATGGTACTCCTTGTTGTGCCATATGTACTTATTTGCTTTATCAGGGAATTGGCACCAAAATCTACATGCCAAGGATTCAAATGCTGAAGGGAACAAGATGCCAGTGCAAGTATGGACATGTATGCTGGATATGAACTGTGTCATAGTAGATTATGTCATCTTTGAAGAATATTTTGTGAGGAGAATCCTTAGATTTTTAGAGCCAGAGGGTGAAAGGTTGCATCCTAATGTATTGGATTTCTTACGACCTCTGGACAAGACTCCCCACCTTGGAATTGATCACAATTGGGGTGATTGGTTCTATCATGAGAATACTACTTGCATAAAGGTCTATGGATTCCAGACTGCACCTCACATACTACCCAAATATGTGCCGAAGAGGGTGGCATTTTTAGAAGTTATAAGGTAATTAAATGATTCTGACAAGGAGCGCTTTAGGAACCAAAAGAAAGATTCATTCTTCCCTTCTTCCATCAAATTCTATGATTTTTTGATCCCTGATATGAGTGGGTTGGACCATATTTATTCAATCATGTAATGTTCTGGAATGTATTTGGAACAACCAAGGTATTTTGACCCTGAGGGCTTCATCAACAAAACCAAAGTCAATAAGGGAAGGCTCAAGTACTTTCATCTGATGGATTACAATGAGGACATTGCCAGGAATTGTTTTACAATGAATGATGTCCACCACTTGAGGATCAAGTGGGATACTATCATGGCCAGTGAGAAGATGAAGAAAAACATGAATCCTGCATATCCGAGTGCATTTGCAGAAGTGAAAAAAACAATCAAGAGAATTGAGAAAATGCTGGATAATGCATAATAGTTGATGGCCTCTACCCCCACAGGAGAACAGAGATATGCTTATGAGCCTAGTAGCTCAAGTGGAGAGTATATGTAAAGAGGGAATTAGTTGGCCCCTCCCCTGCCAAAAGGGCCAAGATTATTGATTTGGAGAACCCAGAGCAGATAGAGGTGGTTGACCTAGAGGGGGAGGAGGAACATGCATAAGAAACTAGCCCTCATTCAACTAATAGACTAAGACCCTATTCATCCCCAGAGAATAGGGTAGTGAGAGTAATGAGAAACCCTAATGTTGATATTGAAGATGTTAGGGTGATGGCATGTGACAAGTTTATGGAGGATGATGAATTTGTCAACACTCCTAAATTTAAGAGCTATGTTTTGAAAGTGATGAGTGAGGAATTTTAGAAGAAAATTGAAGATGCCAAGGCTAGAGCAGACCCAAAGGAGTATGATGTTATTACTCAGGGGGTCCTAAAAGAAGTACAATAGTCTATAAGTGCAATGACTCTAGAGGAAGGGAGAGCATTGGTGACAAAAAGTAATATTCTGCTTCTACCTCATTGGACTTTGTCAGATGCCATTGTGTTTGATACAATCACTAGAGATGATTCAGATGTGATAGGGGAATAGATTGAAAAGGCCCTCTCTGGTGCAGCCTTCAACCCTAAATTTGAAACATTGGCAATATGGACTCTAGCCCCGAACAACAAAAAGCCTAGGGTTCAATTAGGAGAGCTGATAGGGGATGCAATAATAAAAAGAGTATCCAATACCCGTGCTCCTCAAGTTGCAAGCCTAAATGTACAAACTACACAATTTGTAGAAGCAACTACTAACAAATTGGAAAAGGATTACAATAAGTTGCAACTTGATTATTCTAAGGTAGTTGTAGAGATAAACATGTTGAAGTAGCAGATGTCAATATTGGGAGCCAGTATTTCAGCCCCTCCTCCAGTGATCCCAACTACAGAATCTCTTCCAGTGGATATAGAGCCTCTCCTTGTAGAGATTAGAGAGTTGAAGGAGGATAATAGGAGATTGAAGGAGGAAAAGGATAACAAGGTTAAAGAGGTGGTCATCGACTTGATCAAGAACATGGTGACAAACATTTTGACTAGAGTTGATGAAACTTGGAAATCCTACTCACAGTTGAGACTAGCCTATGCAAAGCATGAGTCTGACAAACATAGACTATTGAGATTAAAAGCAAAGTGATTACATAGAACTAAACAAGTCAAATAATTTTTGAGGTGTGCTAGGTATGATACCAATGCACCTACTCAGCTAATTTCAATCTTTAACATGTTGAAGGATTGTCAGGATGTGGCCAGTTTGCAGTTGAAATTCGATTCAGTTGTGAAAGAGAGGTTGCAGGGTTTTGAAAGGTTAGACACTAAGTGGTCAACTCCCATCTTGGAGGGTGATGGAAAAATACAAGACTTGGACAAGTGGAGAAAGGAGCTAGTAGACACTATTTATCAATTAATTCCCACTTGTGATGCAATTGCAAGTGATCCAACTATGCAAGTACTGAGCTCATCATTGGAGAAACTGCACACTCTTGAAAGGGTTTTTAATGTATTATGTAACCAAGTAAAAAGCTTCCTGGATGCCAAGTATGTCAGTCATAATGGCAAGATTGCAGAAATACTTTCATTCCCTTGGCCATCAGATGGGACATACAGTGAGTGGAATGACAGATATGGATCTAAGGATTGCCAAGCTTTTGTTCTCTGTATCTGTTTTGATGATTATTGTACTATTCATTTATTGAATATATTTGAGCTGAGATGATTTTTGTTGAAATTAGAACAAAAAGAATTACTCCCTCTTTTTATAGTATTTATTATTAGTTACAAGTTTAAAATTTATTGTATATAAAATTGGTCAGATCTTACACATCAATTTACAAATATTGTGCTCTTGTTAATTCAAAATTGTGACATGTGTCATGGATTGCCTGCGATGTACGACTACATGGAACATAGCTTGGAAACACTATTAACTTATTAAGTATTATCTATATACTTAGTACTTAGTATTTATGTCAAATCAAGCACAAATATTTGCATGCAGATTAAATTCACGTAAATTCACTTGAAAAGATATATCAAATCACTTAACTATTGGCATGCTTGGAAAGATATCCAAACGCTTCGAAGCCCATTACCATTAATGAAGCCTAGTTCTATTTAATGGAGCCCAACAATGCCTCATAGTCATACCAAAGTTTGAAGCTAGCTTGCTGCTTAACAAAGAAAATTGATACGCCAATTTGCCTTATAGCACTGCGAAGGCAAATTGCTTTCTTGGGTTACATAATAGACTCAAGGCTTAGAGCTATAACGAAGCCTCATAGAAATGTCTGTTTGTGCTTCCTAGAGTTGGAAGCCATTAAAATGGTGCTTGGGAGGGACTTTTTAATAGATAGTAACATATACCATGTGAATTCTGACATAGCCTCTTGGTTCTTGGCATCATTGCTAGACCTTGGAGGTGTGAAGGTAGAAATTCTCAAACTATTGCGAGAAATTTTCAAAGCAGATTTTTTGGGCAATGATTTTAAGGTAGTTGCTGGGTTAGAGATGGGTGTGGGGATTCTGCGGTCTTTTGACCTACCAATGGTGTTACTTGGGGGAGAGATGGTTTTGGGGATTCAGTGGCTTCCCTTTCTACTGAACATGACAGATAGTGCTCGCACTCGCCACCATCACTAGGCCACCATTAGTCTAAATTTTTTAAGGTGCTCTCGAGCTCTCGTCATGGAGCTGAATGTGGAATGGGTGCTACAATTCACAAACCTAGTAGAAATAGGATATTTTTATGGTTTTCCTTAGCCAGTGGCCCAGTGTTTTAAACTTTTAATTTTTGCTATGTAATTTTGATGTAATATATTATATTATCATGGGAAAGAATATGTATGGAGATTTTTTGTAACATAATGATATGCCAGCGGCGTAGCTATCCCCCAGTTGTAACAATTTTTTAAATTAATATCAATCAATGAATGAATGAAAGTTGACATCCACGAGACCAAAAAACTGTGAATAAATTTTTTTATTAATATTAAATAGAATATAATTAAATGATAAGTGTGACTATAATTAAATGGATGAAGAAATGTAGATTATGTTTATTGTTTATATCATAAAATACTTGACCGTTCGATGAACATTTGATGGATGGTTGTAGTTGCATTCCAGAATGAAATGCACAGAACATTAGGCTTGCAAACTTAAATATCCAGAATCACCCTAAACTGTTATATTTACAAAGATTAATAGTTTAGAGATTGCTGTGAGTTGTCAATGCAAGACAGCTGTTAGACATGTACTAATAGCACTAAGTGTAGTTTGGAAATGACACGTTGACTTGACATTTCATTCACTAAAAAATTCACTTTATAAAAAAAGAAAACTTTCTAGTTTCTACTTTTCACTGATAAGTGATTTTATTTTTAAGTGATAGTCAAGAGGTTCAGCACACGGGGCATTATGGAGATTTCATATTGCTCATTATAGTGCACCAGGAAGATTTCAGATTGCTCCTTGCAGTGCCATTTCCAACAAAGCCGGTAAGACAAAACATAGAATCCCTAGGTTACCTTTCATTGTTTCTTAAAATCTTATTTTGTTAAATTTTTTTCTTAAAATCTTATTTTGTTGAACTTTGTGTTTAGGGTTGAGAGACTTGATAAAAATTTCACACTGTATAAGCATGTCTACCACCACTAGTAGACCAGACAAAGTTTTTGGGAAAGGTAGAGCAAGTACAGATAAAAAAATAGATTATTCTAAATTGCTTAAAACCTCAGGTTTGACTGATGAATACCATGATATTTATGATCCTAACATGTGTGGTAGATTTAACTCAGAACTCAGATTTTCATGTGAGAATAAGGCTGCCAAGAAAAAGAAAGTCGATAGTATCAATACACCATGGGTAACTGGATTAGGGTGCATGATGTTAAATGAGGTTTTCCCTTGCCCAGAATTTATCATGGTCTATGCCCACAATTATGATTGTAACAAAAGAGAAATTGTAAATGAGGATACCAAAGAAGAAATTTTATCCATTAATGTAGAAGAATTTAGAAAAGTGTTGGGGTTTACAACCCAAGAATTTGGAGACGTCCACATTGACCTAGAAAGATTGCTAGCGATTATGAAGCAGCGGATGAAAGGAGAAAAAATTCTTTCCTAAATAAAATAGTTGAAGAAAAAAACATCTTGAAAGATAACCATAAGCCTCCTTATCCTTTGAAAATTTTTAAATCATGGGCTCAGGATACTATTTCCATGCTAGCATTTTACCTAGGACTGGATAGCAATTGGGAAGTGGATGCAAGCCTCCTTGAAATGGTATATAATATCCATTATGGTAATGGTGTACATGCCAAATATAAATTTATTGAGCACATTGTAGAATCCATGCATAAACAATTTTTAATGATTAAAGGAGGTTCCACCAAGACATTTAGGTTCACAACCTACTTGTGCTATTTTTTTCTATTCAAATTTAGTGGAATGTTTCAGAACAACAAGCTTCAAATTCATCCCTATAGCAATGCTAAGGAAAATAAAATGGCTCCAGTATATGATTGGACCACTAAGATAAGGATGCATGATTCTCGAAGGAACTACAATCATTTTGTAGACTACTTTTTGGCTCTATTGCATCAAGCAATTACAAATAGTCCAATGCCTAGATTGCCAATATCATGTAGAGATTTCATTCAACTAGGAAAAGAAATAGAATTGGCTGATTGGTACTTATTGGAAGAATATATTGTGCTAAGATTTTATGGATCAGAAGTAGAGCCATACAAACTTCTAATACATGTGACAGAAAGGGTTTTTGCATTGGAATATGTAAGGTAGATGTAGAGTATTGATGAACTACACTTTGTTGGTTAGCAAAAGAAGACCTTATTTCCTTCTTTACTTTTTCATGTGGAGGGTTCACATTCAAGAGAAAAGCATTTAAGGTGGCACAAGATCTTTTGAATTTTTTTAATTTTTATGCTATCTATCATTGGCGGTATGATCCATGTGACACCAGTAAAACAATGATTGTGGCCAATAGGAATGCTGCAAGTAGAATTCAACATCAAAGTAAACCCTTGCTTGAAAACTTGAGAAACAAGGATTCTTGGGATTAGGTCAAAATTGCAATGGAGAAAACTGCTATTGAGAAAGGTATTTCTTTTGAACAGTTGTCAGCATAAATTATGGTATTGCACTAGGTCCAAATTACAAGACCACCAGTAGAGAATGAAATCAGGAGGTACAACAATTTTTATAGAAAAAGTGATAAACCATCTATTAGAGCAAAAATGCCATATTTTCTAGATGATTTTGTTACAAAAAATCTTGGACACAATAAAAAATTGCTGCATTTTGGTCTATGAGAAAGGATCTAGGTGAATCAAGAACTAGTGCAAACTATGGAGAAATCGATGAAGATGAATAGTTTAGCAGTTTGTAGAATATAGAGCATCCCAATGAATGTGGAGATGAAGAAACTGGAAGTGATAGAGATGATGAACCTAATGATGATAGGGATGAACAAAGCATTTACAAACCTGGTTTAAGTCAGGACACAAAAAAATCATATAATTTAGGAGCAGTCATAGATAAAAAGCTAGGTTATTGAGGTGGTGGTTTGGGGTCTCAAAGACAAGGTATTTGGAAACCAATAGATGTAGTCACCACTACCAAAAAACCATTTGATAGACAAGGCCTTGGAGCTGAATCAGCTAATAAAATACACCGAGGTCATACAAGTAGAACTGGAAGAATTAAATTTGTTATAGATTCAAATCCTAATCCTCATGGTCATATACAATCACAACTTGGACATGCCCATGGTGGAGAGCCTAGTGCGACTGGCACTACCACTGGTGGAGAACTTAGTCAACATGTGCTACAACAACAGGTCCAACAACAAGTTACACACAAGAGGACACCAATACAAGATACCACACAAACACTCAGTGATCAAGGGACACAGAAGAGACAAAGGATTATGACAGGTCCTTGTCCAACTACCAGTTCCACTACAAAGGAATTATTTCTAGGCCATCCCCTAGTTAGTGTGGCTATAATAGAAATTGCAAGTACTCCTATTCTTGCATCCCCGTGTTTTGATTACATTCAGGAGTTTAAAAAGAAATCATAATTGTTTAAAAAAGATAAGAAGCAACTGATGGAGAGTGTGTTTGCTGTAACTTCAAATCTTGCAACAACCATGATATTACCCACATTTGACATAAATACAAAAATCATGGAGTACATAATTGTTGCTCCCATAGTTCAAAATAAACCAAAAAATTAGATGGATTGATCTAAATTTTAGGTGAGCAATTTGTAATTTGATTTTTCTAGATTACAAATACTGACAAAATTAATATATCAAAGAAGAACAATGAATTGGTGTACACATCATTACTAAAGCATGATAGAGAGAAAAAAAAGTTGTAGAATCAAACAGAAAAATTACAGGCAGATTTAGCAAATGAGAAAGCAAAGAGGAAAGCAATAGATAACAAGAGCAATGAATTAGAAAAAAGAATAAAAAAATCTACCTCTACATCAACAAGCAAAGAGGATAAACAAACAGAGGTGGAATTGAATGGACTGAAGAAAGAGTTAGATGAGATCAAAAAGAAATATAATGAGGAAAAATTCACTTTAGAAAAATTGAGACAAAGCATTGGGAAAGCAAATGAATAGTGGGAATAAAAATTGGAGAAAGAGAGGAAAAAAATGAAACATTAGCCGCAGAGCTTATGGAAGCAAAAAATAAAATAAAATCTTGTCAAAAAAAGTTAACTGAATTTTGTAGACAAACAATCAGGCACATGAAACAAAAGATCTAGAAGAAATAATGTAGAGGTTTGATCAATTGTGTGAATTCTTGCAATTCATTGATGCCATGAGACTACATCTTGATAAGTTGAACAAATATTTAATGGACAACACAAATCTACAACTGCAGGCAGATGAGAAATCTGCAAATCAAGTTCTAGAAATAGTCTACAAAGCTAGTGACAATCAATTGATTTCAAAAGGCATTACTAATCGGATTGAAGCCACAATGAAGGTGACATCTATCATTAAAAAGTGTTCAAGAATGCATGAAACAATAGAATTTGTGATTGAGGCTGTAACAAAGATTAAGATGGAGGATGAAAAGGTAAGGAACTTGACAAAGATTGGTTTTCCATAGGGTTTTGATGCAAATGACTGATTCATTGGAAAGGATAATTTCAGAAAAAAAATGGAGGATGCAAGGAAGATTGATTTGGACCAATTTCTTGGGAACCCAGATGAGGTAAACTTTTTGGATTTCATACTCTTGAATGTATCTTTGGCTAAAACATTCAAGTCAGACTCAGCATCCAAATTGAAAATCTATCATACATTGTTAACAAAAATTCAAGTTAGACAACATCAGCTAGAAGAAATGACAATTCCACCACCTGAATAGTGGAAAGTGCTAAAAAAATTGTTAGAAAGATTTGATATTGATATTATGAGTTTCCAAGTTCCAAATCAACTCTGTGTAGAGTTATCTTTGAGCAAGATTTTATATTGCCTCTATGTACTCCTTCATTTGAAAATCAATAGAAAATTCAAATTCAGTATAATTAAGATATTATATGGACATGTATGTTGGATATTCAATTATTTGTATTATTTATTTTATCAATTGAAAATAAACTCTAGTTTCAACTACTAAATACACATTTAACGATTGCTGATGTTAATATGTTAAGCTAATTTTATACTACTATTGGTCATACCCTACTATTGTTAACTCTGGTTTCTATGTCCTACTATTGTTAATATTCTTGATTCTATATCCTACTATTGTTAATATGTTAAGCTAATTTTATTTACCATATCAAATCAAAAACCAAAATTCTACTTTACTGCAAAATTTATGTTTTATGCACAAATCAACTTTAGCAAAGAAATATTAAGCATTGAGTTGAATGATGAATCACTGAGTACATGTAAAACTTATCAATATGACACAATTAAAATATGAAATAATTAATAATATGTTAAATTATTAATTTATTCAATTTGATTCACAATTTCAAGGAATACAATATAAAATATCATCAACAACAGTTTTGGAATATAATTCATGAAATGCAGTCTAAAAACCTAAAAAATGCTAATTCACTTCCATTTCCCAAATCGAGTCAGGGTCCTCAAACTGACATTCAGATAAAGAAAAAGAGTCGTCTTGATTTTGAGTCTCATCTTCATTTTCTTCATCTTCATTCTGAGTCCCAAAGTCAAATTCATCAGTCATTGTGTCACTATCATTTGTCCCATCACTACCAGCATTTGAACTTGAAGTGTTGCACAACCCTCTTCTTTCACATATGGACTTCCATATTGTAAGTGCCCTTTCATAAGGAAAATTTTTGACATTATATGCACTTCCTAACACCCTCAAGCAATTTTCCAAATTCTTGTCTAGTTTGTTTCTTATCTTTGATTTCAAAAACCCTAATGCATTGAAAACTCTCTCATCTTCCACCGAACCCAATATCATTATTTGACATAAATCAACAAGTTTGAAATATTCTGATATTGAATCACGCAATATTTCACTTTGACCCAAGTTTTTTTAGGCCTTTGTTATTGATCCTGCTTCGAAAGGATTCTCCATGGCATTAAACTGGTCTATCATACTTCTTGCAAACCAACTACATTATCCTTTAAGCTTATTTCCATCTATAATTCCTTCTATTTTTTGTCTATTGCATTCTACAATTTTTGAAAAGTATGCGGTCAAGGTAGTTACTTTTTTATGAAAAATGCTTGGGCTATCTTAGTGGCCTTGAACCCAAAATTAAGGATACACAATAGACATGGCATCAAGTATTTCATCTCAAGGGAATCGATTATAAATCTCTGTTGAAAGATTGCTTGCAATTTCCTTCAAATTACTACTAATAGATTCAACAATGCCATCAAAATTATCCTTTCTAACATGTACTTCTCTGATAGAGTGCCTGATTGTCTTACAATGGTGCATTGGTATCTCAAATCCACATACAAAGACAAATATATCCCCGCTTGCATTAAAATGTAAATAATTTTCAGGATGATTCAAATTTGTAATTATCTGCCACCAATGAAAAATTGGGCTTTGAGTTGTTAGATGTAGATATAGATTATCGAGGGCCATGCATGTCATTCTACGTAGTTTGGTATACTCATAGATATACATAGTTCTGTCTTGGGATTTCTTCACAAGATTGTTCATTTAATCTAGCATGGGGAGAAGACTAGCTAAAGTTAAGAGTGTCTCTATATCGCTTAACCTATGTAAGAGGTCAGGAGCTTTGTCTACTATGTTACGATGCTCATACATTGTTCCAATCAAGGATGGATATTCTGAAAGAACTCGTTGCACTAGTCCATGCAAGGAGATCCATCTGGTATCAACATCCTTAAGAAGCTTGTTTCCTATTATTATTCCCTTAGCAAAATTTTAAAATTCTACAAAATATTTGGGACTTCGGCAAAAGTATGCATGGATCTCACAGACTGAATTTTCAACTTTTGATACTGTAGGAAACTTGCTTACAATTTTAAATGCTAAATTCATTCTGTGGGCCATGTAGTGAATGGCAAGCATGTATGGTGCACAAGTAGTTTGTAATTTTTTGCAAAGACCGGTCCTATGACCTTGCATTATTGCAGCTCCATCAGCTCCTACACACACCACCTTTTGGCAATTGTCAAGTCATCCATGCTTGCAATTTCATTCAAAGACTTCTTAACTAGTTCAAATAGATTTTGCAATGTTGAACTATAATTCATTTTATGAACACAGAGTAGATGAGCTTGGCAGACATGTTCTTTTACAGTATACACATGCATACATACCCAAGAAGTATTATCTACCACAGTAACTTCATCTAAAGATAATGCAATGAAGTTTGACTCTTTTACATTCTCCTTTAAATCTTGCTTTTCCACTGTAGCAAGACAATTTGCCCATTCCCATCCAGTGTTTATTTACCAATGTGTGCTAGGATAGTGAGGAACATTCAAAAAAGATAATAAATTACTATACTTTGGGTAGTCTATCATAGGATGCCTTTTGGACAAAATATGAAAAACAACACTCATCTGAACAGTTTTAGCCAGTTGTGCTCCTTCCATTGCTTTTCCAAATTGAGCCTTGATTATACCTCCACTTGTAGCAAGCTTTGTCATTCTTTTATTATGCTCATCATATTCCACGGCATACTTCACATGAAGACATTCTTCCTTTGATTTCCATCTGATTACTGATGTTTCCTTTTCATCTATGATTTGTTTTTCATAAACTTTACCTATATGCTTTTCTATAGTGTCAAGATTTAACTGCAATTTCTTGTCTCTTTTAAATTTCCAACTACAAATCACACACTTGCATTCTATTGGTTGTTCATCTTTGTTTGCTTTCTCCACTGGTTAAATGAATAGGTACTTTGACACCCAATCAAGCTAAAAATTCCTTGACATTTCCCACCCGTGCCCTAGTTTTAAATCTTTTAATTTGCCTTATGAATCTTTTGATTTGCCTTTTAAATCTTTTGATTTGCCTTCTGAATCTTTTGATTTTCCTTTTGAATCTTTTGATTTGCCTTTTATTTTCTTCTTCCCAACATCATCTACAACGCTAGCATTTTCAGTTTCATCCAAGTTGATTATCTCAATCTGGCTAACCCGGGTATCCCTTGGAACATCTTCTGTGGTATTGCCATCATCATTCTAGCTAACCAGGGTATCCCTTGGAACATCTTCTGCGGTATTGTCATCCTCAGTCTGGCTAACCAAGGTATCCCTTGGAACATCTTCTGTGGTATTTCCATCCTCATTCTGGCTAACCAGGGTATCCCTTGGAACATCTTCTGTGGTATTGCCATCCTCATTCTGGCTAACCAAGGTATCCCTTGGAACATCTTCTATGGTATTGCCATTCTCATTCTGGATAACTAGGGTATCCCTTGGAATATCTTCTATGGTATTTCCATCCTCATTTGACTCAATGGCAATCCCACCTTCTGGTGGTGGTGAGGTATTACAAATGGCTTCTTCATCAATATTTGGTGCAAGAGTTGATGGTGTAGCTCCATCTTAATTTGATGGATCAGAAACATTGCCAGTTCCAAAGTAAGACTATATACTAACTCCACCTTTTCAGCATTTTGATGGCCTCCCAGTCCCTTCACCACCCTGAGGAGTCTTACCCTTGTTGCACTTGCGGCTCGACATCTTGATCTGATCTCCCACTTCAAAGAAAAGTTGGAAAAATGTCTTCTCGTTTAAGGACATACTCATAGAATATAGATCCCATTCCCTACTAAATATCTTCTTTAAGATTGAATCAAGAATGGAAGAGGGATAAAGCCATAAAGAAATCTTAAAACACTAATACTATAAATGAATGATCACTCACCTTTAAGTTTAGGTTTCCACTGACTTTCTATTTGCTAATGCAGGAATACCTATGTTGTAAGTTTGTAACTTTGCCTACGATCAGCTTCAAGGTGCCAACTCCAACTTCCATATTTTAGATTTTAGAAGTTGGAGTTGGCACCTTGAAGTTGATTGTAGACAAAGTTACAAACTTACAACACAGGCATTCCCGCATTAGCGAATAGCAAGTCAATGAAAACTAAAACTTAAAGGTGAGTGATCATTTCTTCATAGTATTAGTGTTTTAAGATTTCTTTATGGCTTTATCCCTCTTCCATTCTTGATTAAATCTTAAAGAAGATATTTAGTAGGGAATGGGATCTATATTCTATGAGTATGTCCTTCTTAAACAAGAAGACATTTTTTCTAGCTTTTATTTGAAGTGGGAGATCAGATCAAGATGTCGAGCTACAAGTGCGACAAGGGTAAGACTCCTCAGGGTGGTGAAGGGACTGGGAGGCCATCAAAATGTTGAAAAGGTGGAGTTAGTATACAATCTTACTTTGGAACTAGCAATGTTTCTAATCCATCAAATAAAGATGGAGCTATACCATCAACTCTTGCACCAAATAATGATGAAGAAGCCATTCATAATACCTCACCACCACTAGAAGGTGGGATTGCCATTGAGTAAAATGAGGATGGCAATACCGTAGAAGATATTCCAAGGGATACCCTAGTTAGCTAGAATGAGAATGGCAATACCATAGAAGATGTTCCAAGGGATACCCTAGTTAGCTAGAATGAGGATGGAAATACTGCAGAAGATGTTTCAAGGGATACCCTGGTTAGCCAAAATGAGGATGGCAATACCACAGAAGATGTTCCAAGGGATACCCTAGTTAGCCAGACTAAGGATGACAATACCATAGAAGATGTTCCATGGGATACCCTAGTTAGCTAGAATGAGGATGGCAATATCGTAGAAGATGTTCCAAGGGATACCCCGATTAGCCAGATTGAGATAATCAACTTGGATGAAAATAAAAATGCTGGAGCAGAAGATGATGTTGGGAAGAAGAAAAGAAAAGGCAAATCAAAAGATTCAAAAGGAAAACCAAAAGATTTAGAAGGCAAATCAAAAGATTCAAAAGGCAAATCAAAAGATTCAGAAGGCAAATCAAAAGATTCAAAACTAGGGCATGAGTGGGAAATGTCAAGGAATTTTCAACTTGATTGGGTGTCAAAGTACCCATTCATTAAACTAGTGGAGAAAGCAAACAAAGATGAACAACCAACATAATGCAAGTGTGTGATTTGTAGTTGGAAATGTAAAAGAGACAAGAAATTGCAGTTAAAGCCTAACAATATAGGTAAAGTTTATGAAAAACAAACCATAGATAGAAAGGAAACATCCATAGTAAGATGGAAATCAAAGGAAGAATGCCTTCATGTGAAGTATGTCGTGGAATATGATGAGCATAAGATAAGAATGACAAAGCTTGTTGCAAGTGGAGGTACAATCAAGGCTCAATTTGGAAAAGCAATGGAAGGATCACAATTGGCTAAAACTATTCAGATGAGTGTTGTTTTTCATATTTTGTCCAGAAGGTGTCCTATGATAGACTACCCAGAGTATAGTAATTTATTATCTTTTTTGAATGTTCCTCACTATCCTAGCATACATTAGTTAATAAACGCTAGATGGGAATCAGCAAACTATCTTGTTGCAGTGGAAAAGTAAGATTTAAAGGAGAATGTAAAAGAGTCAAACTTCATTGCATTATCTTTAGATGAAGTTACTATGGTAGATAATACTTCCTGGGTCTGTATGCATGTGTATACTGTAAATGAACATGTCCAATGAGCTCATCTACTCTGTGTTCATAAAATGAAGGACAGTTCAACATCGCAAAATCTATTTGAACTAGTTAAGAAGTCTTTGAATGAAATTGCAGGTATGAATGACTTGACAATTGCCAAAAAGGTGGTGTGTGTAGGAGCTGATGGAGCTATAGTAATGCAAGGTCATAGGACCAATTTTTGCACAAAATTACAAACTACTTGTGCACCATACATGCTTTCCATTCACTGCATGGCCCATAGAATGAATTTAGCATTTATATCCTATAGTATCAAAAGATGAAAATCTAGTCCACGAGATCCACACATACTTTTGCCGAAGTCCCAAATGTTTTGTAGAATTTTAAAATTTTGCTAAGGGAATAACAATAGGAAACAAGCTTCTTAAGGATGTTGATACCAGATGGATCTCCTTGCATGGACCAGTGCAATGAGTTCTTTTAGAATATCCATCCTTGATTGGAACAATGTATGAGCATCGTAACACAGTAGACAAAGCTCCTGACCTCTTACATAGGTTAAGCGATATAGAGACACTCTTAACTTTAGCTAGTCTTCTCCCCATGTTGGATGAAATGAACAATCTTGTGAAGAAGCCCAAGATAGAACTATGTATATCTATGAGTATACCAAACTACATATAATGACATGCATGGCCCTCGATAATCTATATCTAGATCTGACAACTCAAAGCCCAAATTTTCATAGGTGGCAGATAATTACAGATTTGAATCATCCTAAAAATTATTTATAGTTTAATGCAAGCATGGAGTTATGTGTCTTTGTATGTGGATTTGAGATACCAATGCACCATTGTAAGATAGTCAGGCAATCTATTAGAGAAGTACCTGTTAGAAAGGATGATTTTGATGGCATTGTTGAATATGTTAGTAGTAATTTGAAGGAAATTGCAAGCAATCTTTCAACAGAGATTTATAATTGATTCCCTCAAGATGAAATACTTGATGCCATGTCTATTGTGTATCCTCAATTTTTGGTTCAAGACCACTGAGATAGCCCAAGCATTTTTCATAAAAAAGTAACTACCTTGACTGCATACTTTTCAAAAATTGTAGAATGCAATGGACAGAAAATAGAAGGAATTATAGATGGATATAAGCTTAAAGGACAATGTAGTCAGTTTGCAAGAAGTATGATAGACCAATTTAATGCCATGGAGAATCCCTTCGAAGTGGGATCAATAAAAAAGGCCTGGAAAAACTTGGGTCAGAGTGAAATATTGCATGATTTGATATCAAAATATTTCAAACTTGCTGATTTATTTCAAATAATGATATTGGGTTCCGTGGAAGATGAGAGGGTTTTTAGTGCATTGGAGTTTTTAAAATCAAAGATAAGAAACAAACTAGACAAGAATTTGGAAAATTGCTTGAGGGTGTTAGGAAGTGCGTATAATGTCAAAAAGTTTCCTTATGAAAGGGCAGTTACAATCTGGAAGTCCATATGTGAAAGAAGAGGGTTGTGCAACACTTCAAGTTCAAATGCTAGTAGTGATGGGACAAATGACAGTGACACAATGACTGATGAATTTGACTTTGGGACTCAGAATGAAGACGAAGAAAATAAAGACGAGACTCAGAATGAAGACAACTCTTTTTCTTTATTTGAACATCAATTTGAGGACCCTGACTCAATTTGGGAAATGGAAGTGAATTAGCAATTTTTAGGTATTTATACTGCATTTCATGAATTATATTCCAAAACTATTGTTGATGATATTTTATACTGTATTCCTTGAAATTGTGAGTCAAACTGAATATGTGAGGCCGATTATTTTTCACTTCCCTATTTTGATCGTTTTACATTATAGTTGGTGACATTATCAGATATTTAGATACTATTGTTCCATTATGTAGATTAGATTATATCTCCTAGCTTTTGGTTTGGCATTGATTGGACATGTGGTGATTTGATTTGATCATATTTTGATGTTATGATGATGTTAGATATATGAGACATATTTGATGATGATTATTGATGCGATTTCAAGTTCATTATGTGGATTTATTATCTGATGATGACTATGAGATATTAGAAAGAAAAATGTAGTTTTAATCTTAATTATGTTGTGAATGATTAATGTTGTGTGCAATGACATGTATTTGATTTCAGTTGCTCAGCTATGATTATCCATGATGTGATTGACACTTGATCTAGTTGTGCAGGGTTATACTCCCAGGCCATGGAAAATCAGAGGTAGTTTTCACAAATATGTTATTCCCTATGAAATCAATCCATTCCCAAGAGGGATGAGGATCACGTTTGATCAGATGATGTTTTAGTGCATGTTTGTTTTATTATTTTGGCCTAGTGACCCCCTTTCTTAATTGATTTATATCATCTGTTGTAGATTTTTATTGTTTTACACCACTTGGTATTATTTTTATTTATGGGCCATTTAAAGTGATTTTATGCCTCCCTAGGTGTACTTTAGTGTCCCAAACTTACCTTAGGTGGTAACCCTCAGGTCTAGGGTCAATTTTGACTAACTAAACCCTAGGGTAACTCACTTTTGGTCACTTCTAAACTGGTGTTTAGTCAAAGTGACGAATTTTGAGATGGCTAAGGGTGGGAGATGGGTCATGCTTTGGGAAAGACCCATCTCCCTTCCCAAAGTTTGGGGATCCCTTCACTAAGAAGACTTGGGAGGTCTTCAAGACTCCCAAGTGTTTGGGATCTCCCTCTAAGACTCACACATGTGTGAGAGCATCTTGGAGGGAGATAGCTCTCTTGGAGAATAAGAGGATACCATATGGCATCCCTTATCCTCATGGAGGTTTCAAGGGAATTGCCACCTCTCCACTTGATCTCTCACACGTGTGAGAGCACAAGTGGATAAGGTGAGGGTTTGAATGGAATTGGAGGGTGAAACTTGTCATTCTCACGTTCCTTCTCCCTTGTAAGTGGCATGGGATGAGGAAGGAGAAGGTGACAAGTGTCACCTTCTCATTCCTCAAGGCCAAATTGGAAGGCCTATATTATCTCCTCTTGGAGAGGAGTGTAGGGTTCTTCTTTTTTTAAATTTTCTTTCTAATCTTGGAGGCTTGGAGAGTGTTAGAGAAATTTGGAGAGTTGTAGAAAATTTTGGGGAAGCTTGGAGCTCTTCATCAAACATGCTTCCATTTTAGGGCTTTTGAAGGTAAGCTCCATGGCAATGGTCATTTCCCTTTTTGTTTTTGTTATTTCTTTTTGTGTATGTGGTTGAAAATTATGTGTTTTGTTTTTTTTTTTTTGTGTGTGGGATGGGTGTGGTGAGAGCACCTCCATTTGTAGGAAAGGCTCAACTAATTTGGGGTAGGGGAGAGTGAACCTCCTCGAGGTCATCTCCTTTGTGTTGCACTATTTATAGCCTTGAGGGCATCATATGGAGTTTGGAAGTACTTTTTATTCTGGCATGAGTGCCATAGTGATTCTTGAGTATGGTGGAAATTTTGTTTGGCTTGAGGCCTTGGGATTTTTTTTATTTTTGGTTGGAGTTCTTGGGGTGACCTCTTGAGTTGAGGGGTCCACTCCCCTACCCCCTCCAAACTCAATTTATTGAGTTTTGTATGTGCAAATCCATGGGAGTTGATTATTTTTGTGTTTGGAAAATTTCTTTTGTGGTGGTGTGTGTGTACAAAACTGTGTGAATCCTATCTCCCCAGCTCGAGGGTGACCCACTAGCAGGTCTATGGTAGGGAGGAAGGCATTCCTTCATGGCTTGGTTCCCCATTTTTTGTGTTGCATTATTACAGGTTGTCATTGGAAAGAAAATGGAGCTTAGAGAAGTTTATTGTTATCTCATTTATCTTATTCTTGGTTGGCTATTGACAGCCATGGCCTTAGATGTCTTATTGTATTTTTTGTCAAATCTTTACCATCCCTTATGTTGGCTATTGTATGAAGTTTTAATGTGAGCACACTTCAATGTTTAATCAAAATTTGTTTATTATATTATGCTATTGTGTTTATGTGATTTAGAGAAATGCCAAAGGAAATATACTTTGCTATTTGTATGAACTGAAAACACTTGTTTACCATTTTACTGTTGTGTATATTTGATTTTTAGAGATTTGACAAAAGAATATTTAAACCTACTATTTTATTTTAAATGACATTTCTATTTTAGGAATATGTGTATTTAAACAAAAAGGGAGACTTGGGAATAATGTTGTTTAAATCTAGATGTATATCTTAAAGAGAACATAATTGATCTTTGAAATTGTTTTCATTTTAAATCTAAAAAAAATAATTATATAATAGTAAATCTGGTTCTTCATTTCAAGAGAAAAATGATATATATTGGTATTTAAAAACTTGCAAATCTGGTTTTTGTCATCATACAGAACAGTCATATAAATGTATTATGGAAATGATGAACATATATTTTTGGGTATAATATGTATATATAAATGTACTCGTATATATATATATATATGAATTCGTATGCATTTTTTTACCATATTGTATACGTGAGTGTAATGCATTTTTCTCTCATTGTGAAACTGTGAAAACAATATATATATATATATATACACAATTTTAAAAAAATGATATACACAAATATTAGCTTTGAATATGATTTTATTTCCGCTGAATAATTTATTTTTACAGTGGTCGACTTAAGGGTTTCAGGGTATATGTTTTAAGTTTAAAAAAAAAATGGCAATGGACGATGGCCATGGCCACCGCCCATCGCCCCCCTTTGTTGTAGACTGTGGTGTGGGGAGGGGGCCATGCCTCCCCACACCACACCCCCCTTCTCCCCTTAACTCCCACACTACCTCCCTTCCCCTACTCCTTACGTCAGTCCATGGAACCCTTGAGGTAGCTCCACTGCCCTCCTCACGCACAGCGCCCCCAAACCCCATTTATGTGCCCTTTCAAATGGCAGGAGGGCCATTGGCCTTAGTCAATACCTATATTTTTCTTCATTTAAATCTACAGATTTCATGGTTATATATATATATATATATATTGATGTATATTTAGCATTATTCTTTATACACTTGCAGACTTATGATTTAAATATATAGAATAAAACAAATCAAAAAAAACTTCTATACAAACTCAATGAAAATATACCTCTGGGAAGGGTTTTCATGGTTGTCAAGCCTTTGTAATGGAATCACCAACCTGCTAGAGAAAACTTGTGAAAATAGAACCATGGAGGCAAACAACAAAAAAAGAGAAGAAAACAAAACTAGTGAGAAAACAAAAAGGAAGAGATAGGGTTTCCATAAGGAAACTAATAAAATATTATTAGGGCATCTTTTAGGGAAAACTAATATTTTAATAGATTAGGGTGAGTGGAGGATGTGAGGATTATTGTTTTGTTATTTAATTTAAATTCCTTTTTTTTAACTTTTCCCTTGTGCACGGGAATTTATTTTCCCTCCATTTATGCCCTTGGGTCATTTTGATTTATTTGACTTCCTTGTGGTTGTTTTAAATGTTTTAATAATTATTTTGGGGTTTGTATTTTATTCCTTGTGGGTTGTGGGAATGGGTTGTTTTAAATTTTGATGGGATGATTTATCCCTTAGGGTACTATTTATTTTGGGCATTTATATTTTTTTTTGTGTGCTTTCAATTAATGTTGCGGGAGATCTTATAGTGAATTTAATTTTATCTTAATTGATTTTATTTCTGGGAGGATAATTTAATTATTTCGCTTTTAATTATTTGAAATTAAGTCAATTAATAAATATGATTGTTGAAGTTATATTTATTAGTGGACTTGACTATTGAATTTTATTGGTCGTTTATATTTTTTATTCGAATTTTATAATTTGATTGAGTGGTCAATTTATTTAACCTTAGAAATTTATTTAATTTTCCTTACGATTATTTATTTTAATTTTTGCATTAATTTCTTCTTAGAGATTTCTTTTAAAATTTTTATTTCAATTATTGAAAATGCTTTATGCTGTCGAATTTTTCCCAGATTTTAGGGTTTTACTTCTATGATATTTTTTACGACTTTCTTTAATCACTCCATTTTTATCATGTGACCATCTTACCATTTGATGCGTTATTATTATTTGGTTTTCATTTATGCATTAGAGTTAGTGCTTGGTTTCAAATCTGTCGATATCATCCCTTTTGCCTAGGAAACTTGGGGTTTGAATTAAATTCGTTCTAACCCTAGGAGTGACGCATATCGCGTCACATACCCCCTAGTTGACTTTCATCACATAGGGAATTGTGTAGGTAGACGCACACTTCCCTGAATATGATTGACATGTTTACACTTTGTGTATAGCCACTAAGCACGCTAATGCATGCGAGGGGGTTTCTAGGGACATGCGGAAAAGTTTTTGATATTTTGTGTCATGACCACATGACAAATGTGGATATGACACGTGTGTTGTGTGTCGTGCATGGAAAATGTGGGCATGACATAATACATTAACAATTTAACATATTATTAATTATTTCATATTTTAATTGTGTCATATTGATAAGTTTTACATGTACTTAGTGATTCATCATTCAACTCAATGCTTAATATTTCTTTGCTAAAGTTGATTTATGCATAAAACATAAAATTTGTAGTAAAGTAGAATTTTGGCTTTTGATTTGATATGGTAAATAAAATTAGCTTAACATATTAACATCAACAATCATTGAATGTGTATTTAGTAGTTGAAACCAGAGTTTATTTTCAATTGATAAAATAAATAATACAAATAATTGAATATCCAACATACGTGTCCATATAATATCTTATTTATACTGAATTTGAATTTTCTATTGATTTTCAAATGACGGAGTACATAGAGGCAATGTAAAATCTTGCTCAAAGACAACTCTATACAGAGCTGAGTTGGAACTTGGAAACTCATAATATCAATAACAAATCATTCTAACAGCTTTTTTAGCACTTTCCATTGTTTAGGAGGTGGAATTGTCATTTCTTCTAGCTGATGTTGTCTGACTTGAATTTTTGTTAACAATGTATGATTGATTTTCAATTTAGATCCTGGGTTTAACTTGAATGTTTCAGCCAAAGGTACATTCAAGAGTATCAGTTGTTTGATGAAATTGAAAAAGTTTGCCTCATCTGGGTTCCCAAGAAACTGGTCCAAATCAATCTTTCTTGCATCCTCCATTTTCTTTCTGAAATTATCCTTTCCAATGAATCGGTCATTTCTGTCAAACCCCTATGGCAAACCAAGCTTTGTCAAGTTCTTTACCTTTTCATCCTTCTTCTTAATCTTTGTTGCAGCCTCAATCACAAATTCTGTTGTTTCACATATTCTTGAACACTTTTTAATGATAGATGTCACCTTCATTGCGGCTTCAATCTGATTAGTAATGCCTTTTGAGATCAATTCATTGTCACTGGCTTTGTAGACTATTTCTAGAACTTGATTTGCAGATTTTTGATCTACCTGCAGTTGTAGATTTGTGTTGTCCATTAAATATTTGTTTAGCTTACCAAGATGTAGTGTCATGGCATCAATGAATGAAAGAATCCACATAATTGATCAAACCTTTGCATTATTTCTTTCTAGATCTTTTGTTTCATGTGCCTGATTGTTTGTCTACAAAATTCAGTTAACTTTTTTTGACAAGATTTTATATCATTTTTTTGCTTCCATAAGCTTTGTGGTCAATGTTTCATTTTTTTCCCTCTCTTTCTCCAATTTTTGTTCCCACTGTTCATTTGCTTTCCCAATGCTTTGTCTTAATTTTTTTGAAGTGGATTTTTCCTCATTATATTTTTTTTTTTATCTCATCTAACTCTTGCTTCAGTCCATTCAATTCCACCTCTGTTTGTTTATCCTCTTTGCTTGTTGATGTAGAGGCAAAATTTTTTATTCTTTTTTCTAATTCATTGCTCTTGTTATCTACTGCTTTCCTCTTTGCTTTGTCATTTGCTAAATCTACCTGTAATTTTTCTATTTGATTCTGCAACTTTTTTTTCTCTATCATGCTTTAGCAATGATGTGTACACCAATTCATTGTTCTTCTTTGGTATATTAATTTTGTCAGTATTTTTTAATCTAGAAAAATTAAATTGCAAACTACTCACCTAAAATTCAGATCAATCCATCTGATTTTCTGGTTTATTTTGAACTGTGGGAACAACAATTTTGTACTCCATGATTTCTGTATTTATGTCAAATGTAGGTAATATCATGGTTGTTGCAGGATCTGAAGTTACAGTAGACACACTCTCCAGCAGTTGCTTCTTATCCTTTTTATACAATTCTAATTTCTTTTTAAACTCTTGAATGTAATCAAAACTCAGGGATGCAGGAATAAGGGAATGGTTGAATGGTGAAGGAATAGGAGTACATGCAATTTCTGTTATAGCCACACTAACTGGGGGAGTGCCTGGAAATAATTCCTTTTTAGTGGAACTGGTAGTTGGACTTGGACCTGTCATAATCCTTTGTCTCTTCTATGTTTGTTGATCATTGAGTGTTTGTGTGGTATCTTTTATTGGTGTCCTCTTGTGTGTAACTTGTTGTTGGACCTATTGTTGTAGTACATGTTGACTAAGTTCTCCACCGGTGGCAGTGCCAGTCCCACTAGGCTCTCCACCATGGGCATGTCCAAGTTGTGTTTGCATCTGACCATGAGGATTAGGATTTGAATCTGTACCAAATTCAATTCTTCTAGTTCTACTTGTATGACCTTGGTGTATTTTATCAATTGATTTAGCTCCAAGGCCTCATTTATCAAATGGTTTTTTAGCAGTGGTGACTACATCTATTGGTTTCCAAATGCCTTGTCCTTGGGACTCCAAACCACCACCTCGATAACCCAACTTTTCAGCTATGACGGCTCTTGAATTATATGATTTTTTTGTGTCCTGACTTAAACTAGGTTTGTAAATGCTTTGTTCATCCCTATCATCATCAAGTTCATCATCTCTATCACTTTCAGATTCTTCATCTTCACATTCATTGGGATGCTCTATATTCCACAAATTGCTAAACTCTTCATCTTCATCAATTTCTCCATAGTCTGCATCAATTCTTGATTCACCTAGATCCTTTCTCATAGACAAAAATGCAGCAATTTTTTATCGTGTCCAAGATTTTTTTGTAATAGAATCATCTAGAAAATCTGACATTTTTGCTCTAATAGATGGTTTATCACTTTTTCTATAAAAATTGTTGTACCTCCTGATTTCATTATCTACTGGTGCTCCTATAATTTGGACCTGGTGCAATGCCATAATTTCTACTGACAAATGTTCATAAGAAATACCTTTCTCAGTAGCAATTTTCTCCATTGCAATTTTGACCTCATCCCAGGAATCCTTGTTTCTCAAGTTTTCAAGAAAGGGTTTACATTGATGTTGAATTCTACTTGCAACATTCCTATTGGCCACAATAATTGTTTTAATGGTGTCACATGGATCATACTACCAGTGATAGACATCATCAAAATTAAAAAATTTCAAAAGATCTTGTGCCACCTTAAATGCTTTTAAGCTCAATAGTCTCTATTTGTCAGACTCATGCTTTGCATAGGCTAGTCTCAATAGTGAGTAGGATTTCCAAGTTTCATCAACTCTAGTCAAAATGTTTGTCACCCTATTCTTGATCAAGTTGATGACCACCTCTTTAATCTTGTTATCCTTTTCCTCCTTCAATCTCCTGTTATCCTCCTTCAACTCTCTAATCTCTGCAAGGAGAGGCTCTGTATCCACTAGAAGAGATTCTATAGTTGGGATCACTAGAGGAGGGGCTAAAGTATTGGCTCCCAATATTGACAGCTACTGCTTCAACATGTTTATCTTTGCAACTACCTTAGAATAATGAAGTTACAGCTTATTGTAATCCTTTTACAATTTGTTAGCAGTTGCTTCTACAAATTGTGCAGTCTGTACATTTAGGCTTGCATCTTGAGGAGCAGGGGTATCAGATACTCTATTTATTATTACATCCCCTATCAGCTCTCCTAATTGAACCCTAGGCTTTTTGTTGTTTGGGGCTAGAGCCCATATTGCCAATGTTTTGAATTTAGGGGTGAAGGCGGCACTAGAGAGGGACTTTTTAATCTATTCCCCTATCACATCTAAATCATCTCTAGTGATTGTATCAAATGTAATGGCATTTGATAGAGTTCAGTGAGATAGAAGTAGAATATTACTTTTTGTCACCAGTGATGTCCCTTCCTCTGGAGTCATTGCCCTTATAGACTATTGTACTTCTTTTAGGACCCCCTTAGTAATAACGTCATACTCCTTTGGGTCTACTCTAGCCTTGGTATCTTTAATTTTCTTCTGAAATTCCTCACTCCTCACTTTCAAAACATAGCTCTTAAATTCAGGAGTGTTGACAAATTCATCATCCTCCATAAACTTGTCATAGGCCATCACCCTAACATCTTCAATATCAATAGTAGGGTTTCTCATTACTCTCACTGCACTATTCTTTGGGGATGAATAAGGTCTCAGTCTATTAGGTGAATGAGGGCCATTTTCTTGTGCATGTTCCTCCTCCCCCTCTAGGTCAACCACCTCTATCTGCTCTAGGTTCTCCAAATCAATAATCTTGGCCCTTTTGGTAGGGGAGGGGCCAACTGATTCCCTCTTTACATCATACTCTCCACTTGAGCTGCCAGGCTCATAAGCATATCTCTATTCTCTTGCGGGGGTAGAGGCAATCAATTGTTCTGCATTATCCAACATTTTCTCAATTCTCTTGATTGGGTTTTTCACTTTTGCAAATGCACTCGGATATGCAGGATTCATGTTTTTCTTCATCTTCTCACTAGCCATGATAGTATCCCACTTAATCCTCAAGTGGTGGACATCATTCATTGTAAAACAATTCTTGGCAATACCCTCATCGTAATCCATTAGATGAAAGTACTTGAGCCTTCCCTTGCTGACTCTAGTTTTGTTGATGAAGCCCTCAGGGTCAAAATACCTTGGTTGTTCCAAATACATTCCAAAATATTGCATAACTGAATAAATTTGGTCCAACCCACTCTTATCAGGGATCAAAAAATCACAAAATTTGATGGAAGAAGGGAAGAATGAACCTTTCTTGTGGTTCCTAAAGTGCTCCTTATTAGAATCATTTAACTACCTTATAACTTCTAAAAATATCACCCTCTTTGGCACATATTTGGGCAGTATGTGAGGTGCAGTATGGAATCCATAGACCCTTATGCAAGTAGTATGCTCATGATAGAACCAATCACCCCAATTGTGATCAATTCCAAGGTGGGATGTCTTGTCTAGAGGTCGTAAGAAATCCAATACATCAGGATGCAACCTTTCACTCTCTAGCTCCAAAAATCTAAGGATTCTCCTCACAAAATATTCTTCAAAGATGACATAATCTGCTGTGACATAGTTCATATCTAGCATACATATCCATACTTGCACTAGCAGCTTGTTCCCTTGAGCATCTGAATCCTTGACATGTAGATTTTGGTGCCACTTCCCTGATAAAGCAAATAAGTACATATGGCATGACAAGGAGTACCATGCAATTTCAACTTGGACATTAGGTTTAAACAAATTAGTTTTTAACTTTATCATCTGATCATGCATATGGTCAACTATGAAAGTGGCATAATCATATGGTTCGTTAACATCTAGGTTCTGAATATCAACAACCATCATCATCAAAGAAACAAACATTCTATCTGAAGCATCTCTGCCTAATACCTGACACAGACTATAATAGGTTCTAACAAAATATTTATTAAACATACTACAATCAAAAGGCTCCTTCTCATCATCTAAAATCTTTACCAATTTCCCACCAACACCCCTTGGCATGTGCTTTCGTAAGTTATATTTCCTATAATGTCGTTTCACAATCTGGTATTTTTTCTTTAAACCCTTGAGGTTAATTTGTTTTCTAGCTATAGGGTCCAATTTGAATATAGTGGCAATGTATTCTTTGGTAAGCTTGATCAATATTGAACCATTTCCATCTATTACTATCCTAATGGCTAGATTATACCTTAATGCTATTGACCTAATTAAGTCGGGGTTGGGGAAAACATTGGAACAAATGAGATTGGCTAAATCATATTTCTAGGCATGACAGATAGGGGCCTTATAGTCCATCCTCTTATGCCAATGCTCAAAGAGTATCCAACCTAGGATAGGTAATTTAGCATCCCAGTAATTATAGCAGCTGTCAAGAAATTTATCCTAGGGTCTGCTTGGGCCGTGCAATTTCAAAATTGTTCTAGCGGAACTAGGGAGTTGGATCATAATATCCTCATCTAAGCTTCATTTTGAAGTAGAGGACTGGTCTGACTGACTCATTTTTCTTTTATGAAGGTAGCTTAGGGTTTTTATGGTTGACAACGGCCCTAAAAGCTTTAGAATTAACCTACAGTTGGAAAAACCAAGCATAGAAGAGGAACAGTAACTTACTAGTTTTCCATGCTTGCAGAAGCTTGAGATCACTTTTTCCTACTTGTTCTGATGATTTCTTCTGAATGCAGTCGCGCTCTTGAGAATACCTTAATCCTTGAATTCCTGCACAATTCTTTGTATTATTGAACTTCATGCCACAAGAATTCTTGCACAATTCTTCTATTAATGAACTTCGTGCTGCAAGCACTTCAAAATCTTTCTCTTTTGAAACTTTGAATTTGGGCCATTGATCTTTTCCTAACATTCTGAAATCCATGGTCCTGATTGGCTAACTAGATTTGACAATCTTCATCTCCATTCAAAATATGTACGGGTCGGATACGTGGTAGCATGTCGCAGCATAATAGCCTGTGATGGCCCACCTCTTACCTACCCCATGCCGACGTGCCTCACTTCTCAAACAAGAAATAATCCATGTGTTGTCATGTCGCAACCGCACAACACAGATTCAATCCTTTGAGATTCTCCTTGCGACAATGTGTAACTATTGGATCAAGTCTTTTGCCAGCTTAGATTTTTTGACATGTGTCATTCTATCACAGCCACACAGTGAATATTCTCTCCTGATAGATTCCTCATGTGCCCTTGTGTGACCATTAGATTTCACCCTTCCTACAACAGTTGGATCAAGTCTTTAGTGGGATAGGATGCCAACTTAGATTTTTTGACATGTGTCATTCTGTCATAGCCATGCAGCAAATATTCTCTCTTGATAGATTCCCCATGCGCCCTTGCGTGACCATTAGATTTCACCCTTTCTACAACCGTTGGATCAAGTCTTTAGTGGGATAGGATGCCAACTTAGATTTTTTGACATGTGTCATTCTATTGCAGCCGTCCAGTGAATATTCTCTCCTAACAGATTCCTCATACGCCCTTGTGCAACCATTAGATTTCTCCCTTCCTACAACCAATGACAGCGGGTAACCTCTAGAATCCTAGATTAAGGGGCCGGTCAACTTACAAATATTAAGACATGAAGTCATGACTTAACTAACTGACAACCTACTCACATATTAAATTCTTAAGCCATCCGCTGTCTACTTAAATTCTTCAACATTGGATGGCTAAGATTAAAACATCTTGTCGAGGAATTCCCCATGTGTCTTAATTAAATCTATAATAGGCTAATAGCTCACCCTTTAAGTCTCTTAGGGCTGCTTCAAAATATTTGCTAAAGCATATAAAAACTAGACCCTGCTAGCCTTCTAGGTTAACCCGTTCCCCACCAAGTGGTAACTGACAAGATTAGGTATAAGGGCCTAGGGGCCGGTAAACAACACGATTTTGATGGCTTAGGTTTCAACTTAGACAACCAGCAACCAGAGGTAGAAAATCAACATAAGATTACGCAGAGGGTTTCTCGTATGAAATGTCAACCATTGATATTTGAAATCTAACAGTTCAAGTGTTATTCCGGAGCCTTGAAGTCACCAATCTAGTGTTTCAAAAATTTTCTTTCGGAATGCAACTACAGCCATCAAAACCTAATTATACAAATATCTCAAGCGTCATGCATGTAGACAAACTACACTATCAATAGAATGTGTAATTTTACTTTTGCATATAAACTTTTGTGATTAATTCTATCTAAAAACAACCAAATTGAAATCAAATTAAATCTAAAAAGATTGAGAGTTCACATATATTATAGCTCTCTTAGCTGTCTCAAGAGTCAAAAAGCAAACAAATGCCAAGCAACATTAGAAACCTCTAACCATAATAGAGACCAAATCCATGTCAACATTGTTAGAATCTGAAAAGATTATTAACCCAAAAAACTAGTGCAAAGAATAGATATCTAAACTATGAATGCAAATGATATGAAATCAAAATAGTAGCACAGAGTTAGTCTCCAAGAGAGTAATGCAAATGCTAGAAGAAAAATAGCATTAAGAGGATGCAAAAGTAAAAGATACAAAATACAATCTAGGTAGCATGCTTATATAGACTAGGAAGACGGAGGAGGTGGTAACACTGACCAATCAAGAGCAACCATCTATTGGACTAAAGATAGCAAAGTATCTTCCCAAGATAGCTAATGGATGCTCACATGTAGGAAGGTGACACCTCGCAACCACTCACCTAATAAGACATGCTTTATTAACCTAAGCGAGATTAATAGAAGTGTAGGAAAGACCTAGGATTATAGGGAAAAATAAATAACCCAACTAGGAAATAAAAACCTACACTAACACCCCCCCATAAGCAAAGCTTAGATGGATGTAGAAATGGGTCCTGGCAAATCAAGCCTAATGAGGTACCCATGTAAAATAAAATTCCCCCCCAAAGAGAGAGAAGGGACCCCCCCAAAAGTAGAGAGAGTCATGACTCCTAGTGAGAGGAAGAAGCCCCCCAGAAGATGAAGCATCTCGCACCCCCAGCAAAGATTGCAAATGAAGGAACTTGCTCTCATTGAAGAGTTTAGTGAAGATATTAGCAACTTTCTCAGAAGTTGGACAGTAGCGAAGGTCGATGACGTGGCCATGGATGAGCTCCCGGATGTAGTGCATGTGGACCTCTATGTGTTTGGTCCGCTAATGATGGACCGAATTTCGTGAGATCTGAATGGTACCCTGGTTGTCACAAAATATGACTGATGGCCATCTGATTTGGATACCAAACTCAGTGAGAAGATTTTGAAGCCAAATGGCCTCAGTGGTGGCATTCACAGCCCCCTGATACTCTGCCTCAGTAGAAGATAGAGCAATAGCAGACTGCTCTTTGCTCGACCAAAAAATAGGACCTGAACCATGTGAGAAGCTATAACCTGAAGTAGACTTGCAATCCTGATAATCGCCCACCCAATCTGAATTTGTGTAGCCCACCAAGTCAAGCTCAATGCCCACTGCATATTAAATCCCAAAACTGTGAGTACCCTAAATGTTGTAGAGGATCCGCTTGGTTGCTTTCTAGTGCAGCTCATGAGGCTCCTGCATGAATCGAGAGACCATGCCTATAGCATATGAAATGTCAAGTCATGTATGAGTCAGATAAATGAGACTCCCAACAAGTTGTTGGTACAAAGTGCCATCAACAAGTGGAGAAGAACATTGAGCCTCAAGTTTGACTCTAGAAAGGAAGGGAGTCAGAGCAAGCTTACAGTTAGCCATATGAAACCTCGAGAGAAAATATAGAGCATACTTGGACTGTGTGATGGTGATCCTGAAAGAAGACTAAAAGATCTCAATCCCAAGAAAGTAATGCAAAAAGCCCAAGTCAATCATCAAAAACCTATCATGAAGGGCAGTTTTGACAGCCTCAATGGTGGATGAAGAACTCTTTGTGATCAGTAAGTCATTAACATATAGAACCAGAAATAGGAGTGAATCATCCTACTGCAGAATGTAGACATTGGGATTAGAATGGCACTGAGTGAACCCAACTGATAGAAGGAAGGAGTCCATCTTGGCATACCAGGCCTGAGGAGCCTATTTGAGGCCATAGAGAGACTTTCGAAGATGGCACACAAGTGAAGAATCCTGAAGGAACCCCTATGGCTGCTCCATGTAGATTTCCTCCTAAAGCTCACCATGAAGAAAAGCACTCTTCACATCCATCTAGTGTACTTCCCAATGATTAGCTGCAGCAATGGCAAGAATAAGTCAGATGGAATTCATTTAGGTAACTAGTGCAAAAGTCTCAGAGTAGTCAATCCCAGGAACCTAGGAGAATCTTTTGGCAACCAAGCGAGCCTTATGCTTGTGAACTGACCCATCTGCTGCAAATTTTATCTGATAGATCCACTTACATCGAACAAGTTTTCTTCCATTAGGAAGAGGGATAAGATCCCAAGTGTGGTTCCTCATCAAGGAACTATACTCCTCCTGCATAGCTGTATCCCACTCAGGAATACCAGAAGCCTCATGAAAAGACTGTGGATCTGAGGCAGTAGCAATGAAGACATGTGTAGCATCCTAGAACTATGAACAAGTCTGCTTGGTGTCTGATGGATCCCCAACCCAATAACCTGTAGACTACAAGGTCTGTCTAGCCCAAAGTGGACCAGAAGATGGAGAATCTAGAGGAGAATCATCAACCTCTAAATGATGACTAGGAGAGGAAGGAGGTGAGTCCTCTGAATCACTCTCTACATCAGAAGTGGAGGTAGAAGATTTCTCAGGTGAATCTGACTCATCAGAAGATCTGTCATGTATCCCAAGTGACTCCAATGTCAAAGTAGAAGAAGTTGGAGAAGTGATAGAAAGTGAGCTTGAAGAGCCCTCCTCAAACTGAACACTCCTCTCAATGAGCAACTCATGTATAGTAGGGTGGAGCAACCGATAACCCTTCACACCATCAAGATAACCTATAAATATGCAAGGTCTGCTCTACGGATCCAAGGCATTGCATTTCTCTGCAGGAATGTGGGCCCATGCAGGAGAACCAAAAACTTGAAAGTGCTTAGCTGATGGTTTCTGACTGCTCCAAGCTTCAAAAGGAGTGATTCCCTTCAAGGCTAGGTGAGGAACACGGTTCTGGATATAACAAGCACAGTTAATGGCCTCTACCTAATACTGTGGTTCAAGAAATCTGGAGTGAATCATGTAGTTTTCCATTTCCTTCAAAGACCTATTCTTCCATTTTGCAACACCATTCTGCTGAGGATTGTATGGAACTGAATGCTATAAATCAATCCCCTCTGAAGTGCAGAACTTCTCAAACTGATGGTTGACATACTCACCACCATTGTCAGTGCACAAAACTTTGATGGCTTTCTCGGATTGCTTCTCTACAAAAGTCTTGAAGTCCTGAAAATGATCAAATACCTTAGACTTCTATTTGAGAAAGTACACCTAAGTATATCGAGAAAAGTCAATCAATGAATGTGATGACATATCTAGCCCTACTAAAAGAAGGATGCTAAAATGGACCAGCCAAATCATTATGAACTAACTCTAGTATCTGTAAAGCTCTCCATGCCTTACCTTTATCAAAATTTTCTTTAGGATGCTTACCAAGAATGCAACCTTGGCAAACACCACCTGAAAACTAAACTGAAGGCAACCCTGTGACCATGCTTTACTGGTTGAGCTGCTGCAAGTAGTGGAAGTTAAGATGGCCAAACTGCTCATGCCATAATCTACTCACATCATTAGAATGAGTGAAAAAAATAGTCGAAGGAGGATCAGGAACAAAGTGAGAAAATAGATAGAGCCGTGACTAGTGATCTGCTCTCCCAACTGCAACTATAGAACCACTATACAACTCATGAATCTCCACTAAATCAGGAGTGAACTCAACCTGCTTGCCTGAACCTGTGTGAGTGATTTGGTATACTGATAGGAGATTAGTTGATAATGAGGGCACACAAAGAACATCATGGAATGTGCCATCCCCCACATCAATAGACCCTCTCCCACACACCTCAACAGGAGTGTCATCACCCATCAAAATAGAAGGCATAGTACATGGCTCCAAAGATGCAAGTTCTTCCTTAGATGAAGCCATGTGGTGCGAAGCACCCGAATCAAGAACCCAAGTGGATGGTGAAGAAGCAACTACAACAAGGGCCTTGCCCTTTCCTTTCCCCTTGTTGTTTTCTTTTACCTTATTAGACCCCTCATTAGAACTTTGTTTGATAGACTCAGGAACACTGATATTATTCTTCTCAAGAATGTGTGTCAAGTGATCAATTTGTTTCTTCAAACATTTATGTTCATCATGACCAGGTCTTTTACAATAGGCACATTGGACCCTCTCTTTCTTAGGCTTGTCACCCTTGGAAGATTGGGTCTCATTAGTTGCTTTTGAAGCAACCAGTATCTGATCTTTCTTCTCCTTGCTATTCTTCTGTTTCATATCCTTACTATTGTTGCTACTACTTTGTCCTTTTTGTTCTTTTGTGCCTTGGTTGGCAGCCAAGGCATGTGACTTAGAGGACTTAAGAGTGCCCATCTGGATTAGCTTGTCTTGTTCCCAAGTGAGATTGATAGCAAAATCATCTAAAGATGGCATGGTGAATTATGTACCAAGTGCACTAGCATAGAAAGTAGAAACAAACACAGAATATTCTAAACTTAGCTTAGAGAGAATACTAAGAATCAATTTTTCATCTTTCTTTTTGATTCCACATTGTTTTAAATGCAGCCTTAGTGATTTCAATTTTGTGAAGAAATCCTAGATTGTGTTGAAATTGCCTAGACTCAAACTAATTAGTTCATTTTCCAACATATGGCCCCCCATTGAATCTTGTGTGCCAAATAGTTTTTCTAGCTTTGTCCAGATTTCATTTGGTGTATTCAAAGACTCAATGTGAAAGAGCAAATTAGGAGAAATAGACAAACACAATGTTCCATATGCCTCATCACATTTGTTAAACCACTTAGGCTTATCTTCATCTTTAGCAGGTTCTGTTTCAAGTCCCATAGTTATCCTATTTAATCTAGCTTTCCTTAAGTGAATTGTCATGCGTGATTTCCAATCAAAGTAATTGTATGGAGCTAGGATGGGCATATTTGTTTGATCCATGATGAAGAAATGCAGAGAAGAAATGCCGAAAAGAAGAGAACCCAACCAAGACAACCCCCCTTTTCACTCAATCAAAGAACCCCCCAAAGAAAATATGGTTTGGCACTTTATATTAGTGCATTTACAACTACCACTAGCAAGAAATACTAAGTGGTCTTGATTTCAATGCACTACAAAAACCTCACGAAGAGCATATGCTAAAAATATAACTTTAGCACAATACTCAGAGAAATAAACAACACCACTATAATCTACTTGAAAAATCATGCACTTTCAAAAAATGAATCGCCTCGATACGAGGTCGTATGTGAAAGTTATGATCCTCCGAAGTTCCCAAAATGAGAACTGTGCAATGTCATGACTAAGAATCTACAATTTTTGAAAAATCTTGGCATAAAAATAAAAAAATGTCTACACTAGTACATAGAGCATGAAAAAATAGCCAAAATAAAAAAAATTCATGGGAAAAGGAGTCCGTATGAGCAAGAACAAAGCATTTGAAAACTACCTTCAAAACTGCAACTGCCAACGGAGAGGGGTACTGTTGTAGCTTTTTGAGTTTGATTTTGGAAAATATACAGACTACATGCAAAAATTGAAAGATACCCAAATGGTTTTTATGTGCTGCGAACAAAACTTAGAAGGCATTTTTCTTGATGATGTACAGAAGATGTTGATCCAGTGTAAACATAACGCCTTTAGCTACAAAAAATGACCATAGTAACCAAAAAATGACATGCAAAATCTGAATCAGCTACCAAAGACAAGCAATGGCATGCTAGAACTTGCAATATTGATTGAAAACACCAAATATGCAAGCTGATTGTCAAATTTGAGCTCGAAACCCCAGTTCCACAACTGTGTATGACGATCTTTGATTTTGGTGAAACGAAAGTCAAATCTGACTTTCTCAAGCCTCTTGGACGTGTTGGAACAACCAGAAATGCTGCTAGTATAACCAAAAATACTGCAATAACCCAGATTTCATAAAACACATGTGCAAACCCAAGAGATTAAAAAAATTTCGTCAAACTTTTCTGATTCTCAAGATCATTTGAAGATGTAAGAGAAGAGCATACTAGGTTTTTCAAAAAATTGTAATAAGATTTATTAGCCCCCCGAATCTCTCAAATATGGAAACTAAAATGTACTCTTGCACATAGAATAGCTCTGATACCATGTTAGAATCTGAAAAGATTATTAACTCAGAAAACTAGTGCAAAGAATAAATATCTAAACTATGAATATAAATGATACGAAATCAAAATAGCAACACAGAGTTAGTCTCCAAAAGAGTAATACAAATGCTAGAAGCAAAATAATATTAAGAGGATGCAAAAGTAAAAGATACAAAATACAAGCCAGGTAGCATGCTTATATAGATTAGGAAGAGGGAGGAGATGGCAACACCGACCAATCAAGAGCAACCATCTATTGGACTAAAGATAACAAAGTATCTTCCCAAGATAGCTAATGGACGCTCACATGTAGGAAGGTGACACCTCGCAACCACTCACCTAACAAGACATGCTTTATTAACCTAAGTGAGATTAATAGAAGTGTAGGAAAAACCTAAGAATATAGGGAAAAATAAATAACCCAACTAGGAAATAAAAACCTACATTAACAAACATATATAAATTAAAGCAAACATATGAGAAGCAACATTAGAAACCTCTAACCATAACAGAGACCAAATTATATTAATACAAAAAGTAGAAATTATATTAATACAAAAAGATTTACACTTTACACTTGGGTAATTATATTAATACAAGAAGATTTACACTTGGGTAATTATATTAATACAAAAAGATTTACACTTGGGAAATTATATTAATACAAAAACCACTCCAGCAGCCAACCCAAGCTCCAAAAACACACAGCACCAAAAAGGCTACCATAGTACCATAGAAATCCCTAGCCCCTTGACTGAGTGACTCCTTGATAACTTGCCACCCTACCACCCCAGTATAGAAATCACCAAAAAAAGTGGCCTTGGGAGCCCGACCACTCATACGGCCACTACAAGTAGAATCCACTTGCATTCACAATGGCTGCGAAGTATTCAAGCCATACTGGAGTCTTGTCTGTGTCCATTCCAATTGCCTGCTAAAGAAAGTTTCTCCCACGAGCCCCCCAAAAACTGTGCCTTCCCAGTTGTTGCTCATTCATGTTTAGCAAGAATGGCTACCTAGCTACGCCCTCCTATCCCTCCCACAACTTCTCCAAGTCTCTTAGCCACGGGATACCGACCCCCAATTCTGCATCAATCAACATGTCTACATTGTCCAAAAGAATATATGGAGTGAATACCCCCCATAGAATCATCAGTGCATCCACCTTTGCCCCTCCTAGGTCGAACAACAAAGCCAGAAAGCATGAGGAAATATCTGAATTTACCCTATATCTATCCTCAGAGACCAAGAAGTCTTTATTGAGGACCATCTTCACTGCCTCAAGGAAGAATAGGTTTTATTGGTTACAAATGTTCTTCAGTCTACCATCTCTGATATGGGCCAGAAAGGTGACCTAGTGCTTATTGCAGTGGAGCCTTATGGGAGTCTCCATGCTATATTTTGAGCAAGCTAGCCGAGTGTTGTTCTGCTAGAGACCTCCAGGATTTAAAGAAAGATCATTAATGAACACACGCTTCAACTAACATGCATTTATTCGTTGTCCAGATTTTTTGTAATGTCAATCTTTGGCTCGTGTAAGGATCGACCAATAGCTATTTAATAACTTGTCAGAACTATTTAATAATTTAAAAATTAATGCCTGGGAAAAGTATTTTGTAGGCCACCAACTGAAATCGATAACAATATATAAATTTATAATAATATCATATTTTATATACTATAATTATAATTTATTATTATATTATTATTATCATATATAATATAATATAATTATTACATATATTATAATATGTAATATCATATATTAAATAATTATTATCATATATTATATTATTATCTGATAATAATATAATATATGATGTTAATCATATAATATAATTATAATTATTATATAGTCATACTTAGATATTATATTATTATCTTTGTAACATCTATGATCTATATACATTGTAATTTGCCATTGAACTCATGTTAATTTCAAACTGTAATTACTTCTATATTATTTAGTAAAATTTAACATCACCCTTCAAAAAGATTGGGGAATTACATCGTACATGAACCTCTAACCAACCTCAAAGTTCCAAACAAAACTCCTATCCTTCAACCTTCAAACCTTGCTTTGATCCTCCAAAATCTTTTTGGTTCCACTTTTTGATGACGCGTAATGAATATTTCATTGTAGTCAATAATTATCCTATTAACATGCAATGGGTCCGTTACAAATTTAATTATGTCCTCATTCACAATGACAAAAAATGATTCACTATAGAGCCTTGCTTTATATGTACAAGAAACCACTAGGCATGGGTAACAATAAGGCTAGTAAAGGAGAATTAAAGTGATTTTCTCAAGGTCATTGGCAATTGAGTTGTACTACCAATTCCATTCATCAATTCAAATTTCCAGTTTCTCATACATGCATGCATGTGTCAGAGATTCAACCCACCACCCATAATAGAATGCATTATTTGCAAATGTTAAAAGTGTCGATTCTTGACATGATTTATTCCACTTGACAAATGTTTGTATTTCTTCATTCTGACACATGCAAAGCAATAACATCCTGCATAGCCACACACAATTTTTTTTTCCATCATCTTATTACTATTCTACATCTGTGAACTGAGAACTCTATCACATAGTTAAATTCAAAATCATGAATATTCACAAAATAAATACTTGGTAACTTACTTTCTTCACACAGCTACTGTAATGAAAGCCATTACTTTGAACTTTCACAGTCTATTGATTCTTGACCTATCTGAAACTTAGTAATGCAATATAAGGTTGAAACAATAAAGACTATCATATATACATTGCATGTACTTCCATGACAAATGGATAATAAATAACAAGCAACTTCGTTTAATTGCCTCTGTTGTACCATGGAAATTTGTATTGGCTAATTTGTGCAGTTTGTCATGACTCAGTACTCACTTGCCATTAATGAACTTAATTGAGCATTGGCTAATCTATGCGGTTAAGTGTGTTCAATCAAATCAATTATACCACCACTGACCATTTGATGAACCCTAGAACGAAAGATGAACGATTGTAGTTCAATTTTGGAAGGTAGATCTCCAACAAAACACATTGCTAACAAAATCCTCTGGAATCAACTAGCAGCCGTTAGATATTATTAGATCAACAGTTGACATATATATAAAATATATAATATATTTTATTGATTATTGTGTAAAGGTTAAGGTGGCAGCACGACAGACTGTAGAGCGTAAGTCCTCGACTGTACAACTACAAATTTGGGAAATTAAGTGTTTCAAATAGAACTTATGCCATCGATTTACAATCATCTAACAACCAAAATCTATTAGAATATTTTCCATTTAATGACATCCATGCTGCAAGTGACCTCTGTTCTTTCGTAATAAATAAGGAATGTCGTGAAAAGCACAATTGCACATTTTTGGAAGGCAATTTACACAACTCAATTAAATAATTATTTATTAATTTTCATTAATTAGGATTTAGAATCATTGTTACTTGACACTTGTCTCTATTCTGGAGACTTTATGTAGAAAGATGGGTGTGTCAGAATTGCAGCCCGGAATGGAACTTTGAAACTAAGTCTGATTGTATGATTTTTTATTGGCATAACAGTTTTTTTTGCCAATTAATTTTTTATTGGTTTGAAACTATATTTAAATTCACCAATAATTTTTTTATTTCTTTAAAAATTGGTTTAATTCACCAATGTAAATATATTTTCTGGTTTGAGATTAGATTTTAATCGCCAGCATAAATATTTTCTTATTTAGAAAATAGGTTTAATTCACCCACAGAAATATTTACTGGTTTGAAAATAAGTTTTAATTCGCCAACAAAAATATTTAATTGGTTTGAAAATAGGTTTTAATCGCCAATGAAAATATTTTATTGGTTTTAAAACAATTACAATTCGCCAGGAATTTCCATAGACCTCTAGCAATTACAAAAGATTTGCCAAATAAGATTTTTTTTTCCTAGAAATATGAAAAAATTCACCAATAAAATTAATATTTTTCTCAGGAAGTATACATGATTCGCTAGGTTTATACACCTTCTCCGAGGGGGGGGATTCCTAAAGTTATCCCTGCTGGAGGGCTTCAAAGTGGGCACCCAAGTCTAGGCCCTTCTTTTTCCTTTAGATGTGGGATCTCCCAACTCTATCATAGCCTCCTACAACTCCACTTCTATAGAACATGACACCTGTTACCTATAATTATAGAAAAGGGGGTTGGGGGTTGTGGTGTCTAGGAGCTTGCCTCAGTCAAGCCCTGGAAGGACATTCAAGTCTTCCAAATATTGTTATTAGATAGAGAATGCGTATCCCTGCAAGATAGAGGCAAAAACACATTGATAAATGATTGAAAACACAAATAGATATCACCTCTGAGGTGTAGCTCGCATGTAGATGAAAATCCTTCACATCATGAGAAGATGAAGCCAAATCTGCATAACACACACAATAACAAGATAAGTCTGCTCTGCAACAATGAATACTTTGAATGCTCTAAAATTATAAGTGCACCAAAAGTTCATAATCATCTTCTAGTCATCTTCTAGTCTACAAATGAAACCCTAAGCATGTTTATTTATGCAACAAAACACATTCCCACTCTAATTTCATAATTCAAACTTAAGATGTCGGCAACGAACAATTCTAATGGTCACATAACTGACATTTAAAATTTGGGACCCCACCTAATAGGGCAGGACTAGGGAGCAGGTGCCCAAGCCCTTGGCCCCATTTTCAAGGTAGGGTCAAGTTCATCACTATCCCCTAGGTCCCATTTAACATGGGTTTTCAGAAATTTTCCATCGAGAGTTAAAATGAACATGCATGATTACACCTAAAGGATCCGGGAGCTAAACTTAGGAGGGAAAAAGGTCCTAGGGAGACATTTTCTGACATAAAAAATATCAACACTATTATGAATGTGTAATAGTGTTCATGGTTGGATGTCATGCTCCTGAAGAAGATGCATTGAGATGGGAACTAGAAGTTCATGTCATGCCTTGAGTTGAGTGTGAAGTCATATTCATATGGGAATTAGAACTTCAAGAAGACACATTAATATGGGAATTAGAAGCATTGATTAGATGTGTTGTAGAGGTATGAAGATGTTAGTGGTGGCCTAAAAGTATATTGTATGAATGTGCTAATATAAAGAAGGTTTGGCCTCCAGAGGTTGGTGACAGTTTCTACTACAAGATGACCATCTTTAAAGAACTGTCTGTGAGACTGCTCAACATTCTCATTATTTTATTGTTGTGCCTTTGTTGATTGGAATATAGCTTAATGTAGTGACAAGTCATGTATATTCCAAGTTTCATGATGTATGGACTACCGGAAGTATGTTTTGCAAAAGATAGTGTGAAGACAATGTTGATTCTGTAGAGATAGTCACTTTATGGAAGTAGAATGCTCCGTATTCCTCTGCATTTGTAGATATGGCTATGCAATTTTAAAGATATGTTGAAGATGCAGTGAAGATGTTAATTCCAAAGTTTTAGATCATTTACTCTTCCGTTGTGAAAGTTATGCATGATAGAGTATCAGCATGTATTCTGGTAAAGTAAGCCAGTGTTGAAGGTCTGTTGGAATGCTCCGCATTCCTCCACAAATGAATGATTGCCCTTACAGTTTTGAAGACATGTTTCTAGATGTGTATTACATGCTTCCTTGTAGTTTTAAGGTTCTTGGGGGTTTGCTGCTCAATTTTTCAAATTACAACATGTTGCAGTATGTTCAAGATGACAGATTGTTCCCAGAGTTGATGATTGGAATGTGCGGCACAATTCTTTGATGTGTGGTGGCTAAGGAGTGTCTGGAGATGTTGTATGAGTCATGTGGACTCATCTAGAAGAGTTTTCATGAAGATCTTTCTTGTTTCCAGTATCACACAAGGTTTTCAAGTTGATATGGTTGTTATGTTTCAAGGCTCATGTGTTTTTGGTTAAAGCTATCTTATTTCCAAATGAGCGAAGTGTGAAGATGTAATTCCTTGGTGGTTGAAGGTATGAAGAATGTTTTAGACATGGTTAAGAAAGTGTTGGTGTCTACAAGGTATGGATCTTCTGTTGGTGCAATGTGTGATTTCACTTAGGACCTATCTTCTACACGTTTCATATTGTGTGTTGTTTGGCTGACTTGTAAATGTATTTTTCATGTTGTATCTGGCTAAAAAGAAATGTAATCAATGTAATAGCATGTATAAATAGTGAATCAAATTGAGTGAGGTGAAGTGTGATTGCAAGTTGATTGAAAAAGGTTGCAAGCAGATAAAAGGTAGAATGAATACATTATTGATGTGCGACTGAGGGAGAAAGAGTAGAAGTTGTTGATGTTGTCCTAATTCATCTTGAAGACTTATATGTGACAATGATCAAGTGTAGAGTGTGCCTAGCTAAATAGATCATCAGAAGAAAGTGTGAAGAGGTATAAGTGCAATCATCAAAGGTATGAATTTCAATGTCAATTTTCAGACAGTAGGAGGACTGTCATACTATAATGTTTTGTGAACTTGTGCTAAAGTCAAGGAGTAGTAGCTTCCTTGGGAGTGACTCTAAAACAAAGTCTTCAGGGATTTGTAGATTCCTTTGGTGTGACCCTAAGTCAAAGTTTTCAAGGAGTAGTAGCTTCTTTGGCTTGTAGCCCTAAAACAAAGTCAACAGGGAGTAGTAGCTTCCTTAGGTTATAGCTCTAAAACAAAGTTATTATTTGAGCTTCATATATTGTGAGTTAATCCGCACCATGGTTTTTCCCTTCTATGGTTTTCCACATATATCTGATGTTATGTGTTGATGTTCAATGTGTTAATCTTTCATGTTCATGTTAATACTATGATGCTTAAGGTTTAATCTGCTCCAGACAAGTTGAAGTTGTTAAATTGTTTATATACTGATTCACCCCCCCCCTCTTAGTATCCTTGTGTGTCTAACACTTTCATGACAAATGAATTTGTTATCTTTTAGATGAAGTACTTGATTAAAATAATTTTACAAGGACCAAAAAATTATGAGTATTAAATATCTTCTTATGTATTAAAAATTCTTGGAGTACTTTACCATTTTGTCACACTCAGAAAATTGTTTTATTTGTTCATTTTATTGCGCGAACAACTTTTCCTTGATCGATAATCTCTTCAAACCCTTTCTAGTTTTATTCTTCTATGATTTGACTTTCTAAAATATTTTGAAATTGTAGATTTTGTTAATAAATGAAGATGATATGATTTTTTTAGACATCTGTAAATAGTTATGTTTTTACCCAATAAATGGTTGTTTTTCCATAACATTTAATAACATTATGGTCATTTTTCTTTAATCAGAAAATTATAGCATTGCAATATATATCTATATATATATTCATGTTATATGGTATCTTGTTAAGTTTAGTTTCTTTCATGTGATTATTGATACTATTTCATTGCATCTTGTTCTTTAGATAGAATAGATGCAAATTTTCTGATTTTTGACTTATAACTAATTCCATGGATGATCATGCATTAAATGTTTTTTTTAGAAAACTATCTTCTTGAATACGTAACTCCATTTTATGACATGAAATTATCTTAAAAAATTTTGCCACTAAAGAGTTGTTGGATAATACTAATTTATCTTTTGAGAGAAGTATTATTAGAGAAGATTATGTAGATGTATTTAAATGCATCAAATTCTAGAACATATTTTAAAGTAAAAACTTGATATTGGTATAAAATTTATCATCCAATGAGTATTTATTATATATAATAAAGGTATACATCATATACATATTTTAAAAGCATTCATATTATAAATGGGTAAATTATTAACATGGTCATCTTTCGGTGTACTCTAGAAAATTTAGAAAAATAGAGTTACCAAGGAATTAGACTTGGGAATTAGCTAAAACAATGTGGAATCCCTTAATGGATGTAATCTTGGTTTGTTAGATAATCAAGCTATTGTTGTCTTAGTTTACCCTAGTTCTTCATGAAAGATACAACCTTATACTTTAGTGTCATAAGAAAATAAAATCTTTTAGATAAAGTGATAGTTAATTTTACTCTTAGAATGTTTAGTTAGTTTTTGTTATTATAATAACTTTTCTTTTGTTCCCCTTTAGGGAAGAGAGTAAATAGACTATATGTTTTTCATGTTGCATGTATCTTGTATGATATATTTATTTATTAGTGCATTTGTTCTTGAGAATAAAGAGTTGTGTATAAAAAAATATTATGTGTTGAATTGTATAGATCATCTTGAGTTGGGTAACCTTGTCTAGTTGATGATTGGCATAGATAAGTGAGCCTTGATTCATGTTAAGACTCTAGCCTTGAATTATTATTATTTTCATATGATTAAAATTGTACTGTGTCAACCTATATTAGTTGAAAGTTTAGGTAACCGAACTATGAAACCTTTGCACGTAGGTAGGCAATGCCATCTAGGACGAGCCCTCGACACATAGGTCTAGCCCCTTAGGTCCCATCATCTTCCTTTTCCAAAGTTTTAATCATAATTATTTCATTTTTTATGGAGAGATTAATCGTGTATCTAGTTTTGCATATCTCACGTAGTTATAGGTTACTGGATCCAACTAGGATTCTTAATGACAATGCAAGGTAAAATGAAGAGGATTATGTTAAGGGATTGACATTTATCATTTACCTTATTTTTTAAAGTCGATGGAATTCCTTAGAGATATGTTTTATGGTTGGATGCGATAAAATCATATGTTTAGTTGTAATTGTAGTGACCAATGATATATTCCACATTAACTACAATGTTAGAATATTTTCATGTAATGAGTTTATGTATTTCATTATTGATAGAAAAACTAGGTAGAAGTTTGTTCAAATATATTCATTGTTATACTCTCTTGTTAGAGTGAACTTTTGCATGATAGGTGTCAGACAGTGATTAGGTTATAACATGCATAGATAAATTTGGCCATTCTATTCTGATGATGTGATTTATGTTAGATCTATGCACTCAAATTAAAATTAGCTATGATGTATCAAAATAGTTGTCTTACTAAACTAATCTTATGAGATTGATTAATGAATGTATGGTGAGTTACTCACATGCTCTATTAAAATACTTGTATCTCAAAATTAATTTATGTGAGTTGGTTAATCAATGATAGAAAATTATGTGTGTTTTTGTTCAATGCTCAAGTGTGACACTTGGGGCATGACATTTGGTATCTAAGCCAAGTTTGTCAAACTCTAGAGACTTATGAGACTCACTAACACTTGATAATTATTTTATTGTGTTGAATAAAAGTTAGTAAAATACATTAAGCATATTGTTATGCATGTGAAAATTATGTTTCTTTCTCTATCATTGCTCTATGCAAACTAGGTGTTGGGGAATCATGGTGCAGGGAAGTAATTGTAGTTGGGTTATGCATGAAGGTTTGATGCAAATTGTAGTTGGGTTATGCATGAAGGATGGATACAAATTATAGCTGGTGTGTGGTTGGTGCCATTGAAGGGTTGTAATGGAAAAATTCCCCTCCTCCCCTTAGGTGGCTTGATTGAAGTCACATGGTGTTTGTAATGTGAGAATTTACAAGATTTTTTGAAAACTATTTTGATTATTTTAATTTATCTTTGATGTATTAAGCCAACAAATTGAAATTTATTTAAATTTTTTGATGAAATGAAAGATTGGAATCATCATCTTTGCCTCAAGGACTAATTTGTTTAGACGTTTGTTTTCTGATTTGACTCATTGTTTTGGTTTCCACTAATTATATTTTAATTCCTTTTTTGAAATTTTAAAAATTTCATTATTGAAGTTTTCTTTGTTTTTGAGGCTGTATCTATTTTTTCTATTGTTGGTTTATGTGGAATAATGCGACTTGTGTTAAACTGCTTTTTCCTGGAGGATTCCTCTAGGAGGGCGCTGAGACCATATTTCCTATTGAGTTATATGAGAAGAATTTTGTAGTTGGGTTTGTGTGAAGTTGGGTGAAGAATGTTGTAGTTGGGTTTTGTTGTGTGGTTACACAACACGTCCCATTTTGCCTTAGCAAAATAGGGACCCAACCTTTTCTTTTTGCTTCTGCTTATTTGTTCTCTTATTTTTGAGTAGTTTGGCAAAATCAGTCATGTAGGTCACCTTTGCTAGGGTATGTGCATCACAAGAAGAGGTAAGTTTCCAAAGTTAGTGTTTGCTATCACAAACATCATGGTTGGAAACAATACAAGATTCTGAGCAAGTTTGGCTTTTAGATCACCCTTAATATTGTCTAAGGGTAGAAAGTTATGTTGAGTCAAAGTTTGGTCAACCTTGATATTTCCCTTAGGGGGTCATATTTGTAAACATCAGTCATATTTGTTAACATTACCCAGACATAGAAAATCACCCGATAATCGTTAGATACCCAATATACGAACATCAAAATTAAATAGGAGAAGGTATCTACCCATCAAAGAACCTCATGTATTCATGGGGGGGTCATATTTCTTAATATCAGTCATGTAACAAAATATCACTCCTGCACAAATATCACCCTGTGCTTGTATGACTATGATGTCATCCAATTCTAATGAATAAAAGAAATCACCTTGGTGATGATGTAATCATTTTACCTGACCAGCGGAGGGTCATATATCCAAATGTCTGTCATATTTCTCAATATGACGATGATGTTACTAAACCCTGATGACTAAAGAGCATTGATGACATGATGATGTCATCACAATCTAGCCCTGAGGGGGGTCACATTTCAAAGTATCCCTGATCTTAATTTGATGACTTGATCTGACTTTGTGACCATATCACTGAGATCTTTACTAAACAACTACCTCGCGCAAAAGGAGGGGTCATATTTTCAAATATCCTTGATCTTTGAAAGATCACCCTTTGGCATTAAATGTAATCAAAATGGTAGATGAAGCCCCACCAATTTCAAATACAAATTCAACACTTGGTGTCATCTATGACCTTCATGCAAATAATCAACGGATTTAATCAGAACAACGCATATGCCCTAATTTGTCGTATTGATCCATTTAAAAGTAAAATTCAAAGGTTATTTACATTGACCCTACAATAAATTGATAATTATAGAGCTCTAGAAGTCAAACCCTTCTTAGTCATCTGTTAACAGATCGTGACCCTCAATGTAACGGAATGGAACGGTTGAGCCCTGCACATCTGCATCTTCTATTATCAGTCATATAATCAGAAAGGAAAAGCGATATCAGGTAAGTAATTTCAAAACCCTCTCCCTTGTTATTTTTTGCAAATATCTAGGTAAAACAATTCTTTACTAGGTTAAGTTCGCATGATGATGCATGAAAAGAACTAAAATGATGAATGATAGCTAGGAGGTGCATATTATTGTTGAATATTCGTATAAGCACCATAGGGTAAGAAATGCATATGTCTATTGCAGGAATCAATGGAGGAGGTAAGAAGGAATAGATCTGAAACCGAGTTCTTGAAACCTATGTTTGTACAGCCCAAAGGAGTGGAGTTTAGATATGGTGTTATGAGTGACACGCATCAGGGACAAACAGAATTGGATGAATGGTCAAGGAGGTTGGATAATGATACTAACAATCCTATATTGGATAGGATATTTACAATAGGTATGTGGCATGCAGGAGGATTCCCATATGCTATGGACGCCATTGAACTGGTAGTAGAATGTACCAGAAATTATAAACCAAAAACTAGGAAAGTAGAAAAGCATGGCAGGGTATATGCTGACTTTTCAGTCAAGGGCATCACTACCACATTCAACTTGCCAATGGGAAATAAGGTAGTAAGTGTAGACCTCAATAAATTAGAGGAGTATAACAACTATAAGAAAGAGGCCAGGAAGAGATTATATCAGTGGAGGGAAAAGAATAATACCTACACAACTTTGGCCAAGTTGCCAGTATACTTATACAAGTTTAATTTTGATGAGGAGTATCAATATATAATTGCCCTCTTGAGTAGGATGACCGGCAAACCTCATGCTGGTAACTTTGAGAACTAAATGTTTGGAATTATCTAGATGGTATTATACTCAAATAACAAGCCTCTATGGTCCAAAATCATCAGTGATTTCCTAGATGAGGGGATGAAGAAGCTAGGAGGGAAGATATGCATATTTTACATGACCTCCTATGTTGTATATTCTTGTGCTTTTCGGGGAACATTTGATGCCCTACAAACAGTGGGCAAATTAGGAAATAGTATTGGTGATGTGAATGTTTGGGATCAATATCCCCAATTGCAGAAAAAGGCGTACCTCCAGGATTACATGTTGGTAAATGATGCATTTTCAATGCATCTAGTCAAAACAATGGAGGAGGATCAAACCAAGAGACTGAGCATGGAAGCTCAAGAAATTGTTTTTAAGTATGGAGCTTGGTTTATCCAATTCTCCACTTTTTCATACATAAGGATTGAAGGGTTTGAAGGACAACCCCTAATGTTGCCAAGATATCCCACTGATAGGGTCATCTTGATGGAATTTGTTAGACAAGTGTCCACTGCAGTTGAAGCTCACTTAGAGCAAAAGAAGATCCCTCCTATACTATTCCCAATCTACATAGGTTGGTACTTATGCCTAGATAGATAGAGCATCAAGCATGCTATTGGAGGGCTAAAACTCATGTACTTACAGCAATTCCCTATCGCCATGTCATATGACCCTTATGGCAGGATACAGAAACTGTTAGGAAAACAAATACATCAAAAGCATCTGGAGGACTTTTGGACTGATTGTGATGATGAGGCAGAGGTGAGAAGAAGAAAATATCAAAGGATCACCCTAAATCAAATTAGGACCTTTGATTGCATCCCAGTGCTCGCATAGCTACATCATGATGATGGAAAGATAGTGTCCAATGAGTATGAGGACAAGAAGGTGTATAATGACACCATTTCAGCCCCTGATTTGACACAGCTGGAGGAGACCTCCTTGGATCAAATAATGCAAGGGGTCATTCAACTGACCCAAAGTTGGGTGGATACAGAGATCGCCAAATTGAAGAAGGGCATGGTCCTCATAGTTGATAATAAGAAAAAGAGATAAGAATTGTCAGATAAAGGGTATGATGATTTTCTTATTGAGAAGAGAAAATCTAATGGTGAAAGATTACTCGCTAAAGAACAAAAGCTGCCATCTAAGGGTAAGAAGGTGGAGAATGAACAGAAAGGGGTGATTATCAAAAGGATTACATCAAAAGGTGATGGGGTAGCTACATCAGTCCATGCATCCACATCGCATCCACCCTCTGATAAACAAAAGACCAAGAAGATAGTGAAGCCTATTCTTGAAGAAGCAGAGAAGCAAATAGGGAATGAGCCTCTGTAGGAAAATCCTATGGAGGAAGAACAAGTAGATATGGAACCTAGGGATGATGACTTGTTAATAACAAGGAAGAAAAGAAAGGAGGTGCTATAGACACCACCACCCAAGAAGCAAAGAACATCCATGAGGGGCAATGTTAGCACGGATCCCATCATATTGAGAGGTATGGGTGGTGCAGCCTTCAGGAGAGAGATGAAGCATGAAATCCCCATTCCTAAGATAATTTCATTTAAGACTGAGAGGATGGAGGAGCAGAGAGAAAAAGAGGTGCATATGGCTAGTAGGGAGTCCCCTTTCCCTCTAGATGATACTATAGAATTATCAAACAATGAGGTAGTTTAGGATGTGGCTTCTCAGCACATGGAAACCTTGGTTGCCAATACTAAGATGACTCCTCATGGGACCCCAATGGCCCAAATGGTAACCAACCAGGCAAGAGATGAAAAGGATGAAACAAAATAAGATAGCCCTAAAAGAGTAGCCCAACAGATAGGGTTGGATAACTTGGTTGAGAAGATTACTAGTCCTACAAAAATAGACCTAACCAACAGGGGTGATTTCAGCCCAAGTAAAGATAGTAATCAACCTCTAGAGCCTAAAAGGGCTGGAGATACAAAACATATAGAGAAGGGTGATATGACACCTAATCAAGACAAGGACAAAATATGGCACCCACAGGACAAGAACAATTAGAAGCACAACTTTAGAGTGGGGGTGATCAAGACATGCTAGACAAGGGTACTGAGCAAGACCAAAGTGGTCCATCGCCACCTACTACAGGGGGTGATCAAGGTAGTAATCCAGCATCAGAGGAGAACTCAGCCAAGAAATAAGTTAACTTAGAAGAAGATGATACATCTAAAGATAAAGGGCAAGGTTTGTCACAAGGTGAGGGTATAGAGAAAGAGATAGAAAATGTGACCAAGGGTGATCAAGGTGATCCCCAAGGTCAAAATACACAAATTTCTCAAGAGGCCAACGTACCACACAATGAGTAAAAGGAGAAAGCTCAAGAAATTCCATGGAAGATCTTACAAAATGAGGCACAAGATCAAAATGTAAATACTTCACAAGAGCCTCCTCCATAAGAGGAGATCCCTCAATAGGAGGAACCCCAGCAAGATGCCCCTCATGATAAGGTACATGAGGAAGAAATTAGAACAAAATATTCACCTATTGGTTGCAAAGAGAAGTACATCTACAACAGGTAGAGGAGGTACATGACTTTGATGTTTCTACACTATTTGCTGGAAGTATGATAAAAACAAGAAGAAAAGCCAAGCTAACGTCTGCAATCAAAAGGGACCCGACTATAGGTAGGAGAACTACACAAGTAGCCATGCCTATAGTTGAGAAAGAGAAAGGCAAGATAGGCCTTGAAGATTTTCAGATCACTAATGTTGATCTAGGTTTTGTAAATGAGGACCAAGAAGGTCAAGAAGGAAAGGACATCATTGACTCTCTAACACAAAGGGTGAAGAGGGAGAAAGAGAAGAATAAAAAGCATAAAGAGCACATTGCTCAACTACATTCTTTTATTAAAGGGTTAATTAACCCTGATCATGCACCTGTTGATCCAGCTACCCCACTAACCATTATATCCCAAGAGGAGGTTACTAGATTGGACTTGATGAAGCATAAATCACAGGTAATGGAGAAGTGGATGATGTCATCTATTTTTGAAGTTGAGGATGTAGTGAAAACCTCTTTGGAGAGGTGGAATTCTTTGAGTACCTTGAAAACAAAGGTAGACAAATTACAAAATAAAGTAGGCAGGAGGTTGTTCAAGCTGGAGAAGCACCTAGATGCTTTAGGTGAAATGAAGAGGATTGACATGCAGATATTGATAAGTAATAATATACTAGATAATAACACCTCCCAGCTGCTGAGTATCTGGTATGAAGATATATGATTTGAATGTGATATATTGAAGAGATGCAGTGAAAGGCTCAGGGATATAAGTGTCAAATTACACAATCTAATGGCACATGAGGTAGAAACCCTGGAGGCATTGGAAGGGAAGGTAGAAGGGAAGATTGAAAATTAGGATGTAGATTTTACTGTCCAAGCCTTCCATGATAATTTCAAGCAATTTGTAGAGGACCCCCTAAACCACCTAACAGAAGAAGTGATGAACAAAGTCATGAGAATAAAGGTCAGGGTGGAGACTTATAATGAAACATTGACCAACAGGAAAAGCAAGATGGATACCCTTCAGGCTAAGTTTCATTCTCACCGGCATGCAGTAGTAAAGGCCAAAGTCCAAGATGGAGGGGAAATTGATAGAGTTGTACAGTCATATGAGTCCATTAGGGCAATAATAAAGATACATATAAGAGATGATCTACATTAGAGTGACAATGACAATGAAGATGAAGATGATGTAGAGAGTGAAGAGGAAGAAGGTGGAGAAGAAGGAGATAAAGCGTAAACAGAGATGCATCACAATGTAAACATATGCATAGGCTACTTACAAGTAGGTAAGTTTTGCTAGATAGTTGCCAGCTGGTAACTTGTGCCATGGATGAAGATGTTGACTAAGTCAATGAAGAAATATTGACCATTGATCTGAATAGATGAATCTTGACCATTGGTCATCTGTAACTGCCTCCTCTCCTTATTCTATAAAAGGGGAAGGAGTGCACTCTTTTAGACATGGGAAACTTAATTGAAATTTAATTGCTAAAGAATTCAGGACTGATTTCAAGGTTATTGTGAATGTACATGTTTTGGCATGCTTAATGAAAGAGAAGCTATTTGATTACAAATTATTGTAAATCTTGAGTAATTAGTGAGAGAAATCTGGATATATGAATTGATTAGTTGTGTCCCTTAGAGTTCTTATCAGTCTGCATGTGTTGTTTTCATTCCTTGTTCCTTTGAAGTTAGCATCAACCATACCTAGCTGTGGAACAACCTGGTGAATTATGGTTTGATTTCTTCTCTTCATGACTATATCTAGAATGTATGTGACTCAATAGATAAAGGTTCACTAAAATTAGAAGTATTTCTTTAAATTTCTTTAAATTTCATTACAAATCACCCTCATGATTGCAAATAACATACAATCTAAAGCAAATGAACATGAAATATGCCTATATCTCGTAAATAATTGAAAATACAGAGCATATTTTGAGTGAAAGCATGTTAAATTAATAAAGATCATGCAAATACAGATGTATATCCATGATAAACATAGGAATATCTACTTGTAGGCACATCATTTGATTAAATACAAAGTGTAGAAGTATATACAGGTTCAAGAAAGTAGATGCTCAGAAGAATTGATCAAACTTGTAAATATAATCACAATTTGTTGAGCATAGTGAAAATAACATCATTTGTGAAGTGAATTTATAGTAAGTAGGTATACAACTGACCATTCAAATATCATAAGGCCCCTTGAAATGGAAAACAACATGTCACATCAACCTCTGAGTAATTTCAAACAATCATAACCTGATCAACAGAGCCTTGGAGTCATCAATTTCTTCCAAATTGATCGTACTTTTCAAGAGAATAAAGGTTTGTTGTGCAAATTTTTATGCATGTTGTTATGACTAAGAATCATCATGTAACACCCCGCCAAGGAACCCAAAGGATAACACAACTAAGCTTACAAAACGGTCAAATTTTTTTTAAATGAAAGAAATAACAACAATCATATTGTAATAAGTGAAATCAGAATGAAGATAATAACTAATCTGAATCAAACTAGAATGATTATACCTTCCTGAAGACCTCACGAATCCATACGGGAAGAAGATGCACCCAGGAGTTCTCCTCAGATTGTTCATGTGATCAGAATGACTAAATGTGTAGAATGTGGATTGCTCAATGCCTACAACACACTGTAAATGGGAGACAAGTGGCTTAATGCCTTATTTGGATGGAGGTTGGGAATGATTGGAGTGATTTTGACAGAGGTTTGGTAGGATGAGGAGATTAGGGAGTGGTTTTTGACAGAGGTTTTATGCATGAAATGGTCTCATGAAAATGGCCTAGAGGGGGTCCAATTTATAGAAATTTGGAGATGAGAATGGAGGGTGAGGATTCATCTGGTGAGATCAAGGGCTAGGAATAAAAGTGAATCTTTTACTCCTAGAGGATGAATTAAAAATTCCCATTTTGGGAAGAGTGGAGGTGAGTAGGGGACAACTAAATTTTATATTCAGTGATTGGGAATGAGTGGGAGACATCTGAATATTAAATTCAGTGATTGGAGATGAGTGGGGGACAAGGTTAATTAAGTGTTTTCTTAATTAACTTAAGCATGATTTATCTAATTAACAGGAATTTAGAGAAATGGATAAATCAATTAAATGAATATAGGAATATTCATTCAATTAATAGGATAAGGTTGTAAGGTTAAATGAATCAATTAGGTGAATTAATTGATCACAAGGGACATGCAGATGGGGAGAGTGGATGAGTGCAGAAGAATGGAAAATTGGTTTGCAGAGCAGTCCCATTTTAGGTGTCTACATTTGCCCCTCTTTGAGATGGTGTTGCAGCTAAGCAACATTATTTCAAAGAAGTTAGAACATAGAAATGGATTGGATAGAAAAAAGATTTTGGTATGGAAGAATAGGGTAAGGTTTGGGGATAATTGGTAAGGGTGATGCCCCCTTGAGAGGATAGGCAGGTTGCGAGAACATGGTTGTGCTCTCGAAATGGAGGAGATAGATTGGTAGGTGTGGTCAGAGGATAAGTGGTGGGATGAAAGGATGATGAGGTTCAGAGATGATTGGGGATGATCGTTGTGCTGAAACTAAATTTGAGCAATCCTAGGTTTGATAGAGCAAAGTGGATATGTTTACCAATGTATGGAGGACCAGGGTGATGATGTTTATCCAACATTTGCATGGACTAGACACGCGGACAAAGGGATGAGCTCATGCATGCCCAAGATAGTATAACCTTGTCAAGATGAGGGAAGGGGACTCATAGCATAAGCCCTTAGGACAAAAAAGGTATGATGAACCTTAGATGCATAAGGAGATCAATATGCTAGAATCGACCCTATGATCAATCAAGATATGAATACTAGCTTGGAGTAATGAAACCAACCCACAAGCACAGCATACAAAAGCAAGACTATGCCCCATTCTAGATGTTTCCGCCACATACCATGATATAGTAAGAGCAAGGTAGCTTTGATGTGATCTTCGAATAGGACAAAAGATAAAAATCAAAAACCAAAAGACCAACGAAAGATAAAAATAGCCTTTGTGTGCTCTTGCCAAGAGACGTGATGATAGAATGATAGATTTTTTTGTCCATTGTTGGAAAGATATATCCTAGGACGTAGATTTGTTGGTGTTGATTAGAGGACTGTGGGAAGACGGGCAAAGGAATAGTCTAGCCATGTGGAGGATTATGGTTGGTATGTTGATTGATGATTTTTGTGTTGGGGAACCTGTTTGGAGTGCATATGTAGCTTGTGTGTCTGTTATGAGATCTAGAAATCTCAGTAAATGGGGTACCATCCAATAGGGTGGATGGGTGCATCTTAGATACCTGAGTACTGGAAACATTCTTCGTATTCCAGACTGCCTACATACCCTGTGTCCATGGGATCAAGGTACTTTTAGGATGCGGGTGAAATGAATATGTAGTTCTGGCAAGACTTGATGATATGGGAATGGTTTGCGATGGGCTTGATGTGTTGAAGATTGATGGGTGTTTGATGATGAGATATGTTGTTTTTGGATTTTTAGTATTTTGTATTGTTTTTGGAGTTTTGGATTTTGTGATGTTTTTTTGGATTTTTTGATTTTGCAATTTTTCTAGATTTTTTGATTTTGCATGTACATAGGGAGCTTACAAGGGTCCTTGCTGCATGGGTTGTCCTTGAGATGGAATAGGATGGGTCAAGCGATAGGACTTGATGTTTCAGAATTCCAAGCCATGGTATGTGTGAAATATGGAGTGGTGTGATGAGACGAGGACTTATTAGATGGTAGAACCGGCCACTACGCATGGCGCCTGAAACATGTTTTCACCATGGTACTTATCCAAGGTGTCACCAAAGTGATTTTCACCATTGGAAGTTTTTTATTGCACTTTGATTTTTTCTTGATTTTCTATTTTTTTTTTTGTGTTTTTGATTTTTTGATTTTTTTGTTGATTTTTTGCCTTAGCGTATCAGATAGGTTATGCATAGAACTTCTTGAGATGCATGATATTCATTGGTTCATCGAGAGGCTGGCCCTCTAATGTTGCAAGCTGATAGGCTCCTGACCCATAATTGGCCATGACAACATAAGGTCCTAGCCAATTAGGTTCAAACTTTCCTTGCTTCAGACGCTCTTGTAGGTTCTTCTGATTTTCCATTAGGACAAGGTCACCTACCTTGAATTTTCTGGTTCTGATCTTTTTGTTGTAGCTTCTTCTGAGGTGGTTTTGATATGCCTGTAAGTGATTTAAGGCATGCAAGTGTTTCTCATCCAGTAGCTCTAGTTGGTGCAACCGTGCGACGCGGTAGTCCTCATTAGAGATAATGTTTTGCAATGATACTCGGAGAGATGGGAGATTGACCTATATAGGTAAAATGGCTTTAGATCCAAATACTAAGGAATAGGGGGTGGCTCCTGTAGGAGTGCGGATGCTTGTTCGGTAAGCCCATAGGGTGGGGTTGAGTTGGAGGTGCCAGTCGCAGCCAGCTTCATTGACTGTCTTCTTGAGAATGCAGAGGATGGTTTTGTTAGACGCCTTTGCTTGACCATTTCCTTGGGGCTAATATGGTGTGGAGAAACGGTGTTTGATGTCAAATTTTTTGCACAAAGTGCGAACTTCTTGGTTTTTGAAGGGTTTTCCATTGTCAGTGATGATGGAATGGGGAATACCATATCGGCAGATGATATAGTGGAGGATGAATTTGGAGATTTGGATACCTGTGGTGAAGGTGAGTGGTATTGCTTCCACTCACTTTGTGAAGTATTCGGTGGCGGTGATTATGAACTTATGGCCGTTGGATGATGGAGGATGTATTTTCCCTACAAGGTCGAGTCCCCACTGTGAGAAAGGCCACGATGTTGTGATCGGTTGCAGCTCCTGTGCTGGTGTGTGGATGAGATCACCATGCTGTTGACATGGGAGGCATGTCTTGGTAAACCTGTGGGTGTCACGGTCCATGGTTGGCCAGTAGTATCCAGTCCGGAGGATCTTTTAGAGAGGGTAGGTCCACTGGAATGTGCCCCGCAAATACTTGCGTGTACCTCTTCTAAGGCTACTTCGGCTTCCCTAGAGTCTAAACATCATAGAAGCATGCCGTCAAGACTCCTTTTATATAGTGTGTCACTGACAAGAATGAAATGGAGGCTTGATGGATGAATGATTTGCACTGGGAATTGGATAGGTTAGGGGGAAGGATGTTGTCATGCAGGTAAAGGTATGTTTATTGGTACCATGGGGACAAGGGGCCAATGACTTCGCACACTAGTTCTGATTGAGGAACATCGTATGCAGGGATGGGTAGCTCTTCTATAAGGAATTCATATTTCTTGCTATCCTTTTTCATATCGACCAGAGAGCCTATGGTAGCCATGGCATCGACTACTTTATTATTAAGCCTTGGGATTTGCTCTAATTGGATGTCATCAAAGTAGTCTTTGAAATCATCAACCATCTTCTTGTAGGGCAGAAGTTTGTCATCTTTGGTTTTGTATTCATTAGTGACCTGCCTAATGACCAATTGAGAGTCGCCATACACTAGTAGCTTTTCAATTTTCCATTGGATGGCCATGCGAAGACCTGTGATGAGAGCCTCATACTCTGCTACATTGTTAGTGCATGGAAATGTGATTTTGAATGATTTAGGGATCGTGTCACCTTGAGGGGTAACAAACAGAACGCCTGCCCCCGAGCCTCTGTGAGTGTATGATCCATCAAAATACATCTTCCATGTGTCTATGGCTAGTGTGATTGTCAGGATGGCTGCATCTGGAAAGTCTACAATAGTAGGATGTTCTGCAGGAATAGGTGCTTCAGCCAACTAATCTACTATGACTTGTCCTTTAATGGCCTTTCTCTCTGTGTATTCAATGTCAAACTCAGATAGAATCATAGCCCATTTTGTCATTCTGCCAGTGAGAGCCGCTCTGTTTAGCAAATACTTTAGTGGGTCGATCTTAGCAATGAGCTTGGTCTTGTGATTGAGCATGTAGTGTCTCAACTTTTGGGATGTAAAGACAAGGGCTAGACATGCTCATTCAATTTGTGTATAATTGAGCTCATACAAGATCAAGGTGTGGCTGATATAGTAAATGGCTCTTTCTTTCCCATGTTCATCATGTTGTGCTAACAAATCCCCGACTGTTATGTCTGTCGCGGAGATGTAAAGTAGGAGAGGTTCACCTTGTCTTGGTGGAGTTAGAACAAGGGGATTAGCCAGATATGCTTTTAGCTGATCGAAGGCACTCTGACATTGATCAGTCCAGGTGAATGTTGTATCTTTCCTGAGGAGATGGTGGAATGGTTGACATTTGTCAGCGAGTTGGGCGATGAATCCCTGTAGGCTTCGCAATTGTTTTAATGTTTTGGGAGGCAGCATCTCGGTGATGGCCTTGACCTTCGCAGGATCAACCTCGATTCCTCTTCTTGAAACTATATATCCCAGAAGTTTACCTGAGGTGACGCCAAAAACACATTTCTTCGGATTGAGATGAACATTATATTGTTCCAACCTATCAAAGATCTTGGCTAGCACATCTAAGTGTTCTTCTCTGGTCTTGGATTTCCCTAGCAAATCATCCACATAGTCTTCCATGACGTGGTGGAAGAGATCATGGAAGATGATGATCATGGCTCTTTGATAGGTGGCTCCTGCATTTTTCAGGCCAAATGGCATTACCACCCAGCAATATGTTCCCCATGGGCATATGAAGGCCGTTTTGTGCTGATCCTCTTCTACAATTTTTATCTGGTTGTATCCGGAGAAATCATCCATGAGGGATAACATTTCATATCCTACTGTGAGATCGACTATCATGTCGATGTTTGGTAGTGGGAAGTCATCTTTGGGGCAGGCCTTGTTGAGATCCCTGAAATCAGTACAATAGTGTATTCGACCATCCGGCTTAGCAACTGGTATGAGGTTTGAAACCCATTCAAGATAATCGATAGGGCGAATGAACCCCACATCCAGTAATTTTTTTAGTTCTGCCTTGACTAGGAGAGCCACTTGAGGATTCATCTTTCGAAGTTTTTGTTTGACTGGTTTCGCATCAGGACGCACTGCAAGATGATGAACAACCAAGGCAGGATCTAGCCTTGGCATGTCTACATAGGTCCATGCGAAATTATGATTTCTTTGTGTAAAAAATGCCAAGAAGTTTTCCTGTTCAAACATGCTAAGGGATTCTACTCTGTATGTGATTTTTGGCTCTTGTTCTATCCCTAGGTTCATTTCCTAAGCTGGTTCTACCAAGATGGGTGATATATCTAGATATGCTTTGTCTATCTCAAGGAGGCCCATGCTTCCATCTCTTGGCACCTCGTGGAGGTTTTCACCAGGAGATACATCTTTTATTTTTACTATTTTGAGATTTGATACTGCCGCGGAACAATTTTCACCATCAGATCTATTTTTTCTATTTTTATTTTTATGACTGGAAGCAGGGGTTGTCTCCCTGAAATAGGCATCTAGATGGAGTTCCATTATGTACCCTGCTCGATGATCTCCCAAAGGGAAGTGGTCTCTTACCCCCATCATTTCGGTGATGGCTTCATCATTAGGTGCGATGTCGAAGACAGGAGGTCCCCATTGGTCCCAATCAATGAGGTTAGGGTAAGCTAGTGGTAAGTCAGTGGAAGATGAAGTGAGAGTGGTGACAGAGTAGATGGTACAAATGGATGAGTCGAAGAAGTCAGCGAAATGGCTAAAGGAGTCTTGAAGGCCCGTTTCGTTAACATCATCGACGTCTAAGGGGGTGTAGCAGTCGTGAATAAGATACATTCGCCGGAAGGGAGGATGCATTATGGTTGACCATACCCTAATCCTTGAGTATAGGGATTCTTTGTTGCTATTAGTGGTTCTACAATGCCTTGTTCATGAAGGCCTATACTACCGTGTCCTTTGTAGCCCATGCTCTTGACAATTTTAGAACCTTTGCCATAGATTTCTGTGGGGATTGTGGGGGCTTCTTGTTCAGGCTTGTCATCTTTGTAAAGCCAAGATGAAATGTCTTCAAGAACATCCTGATCCAGGAGATGTTTCTTCTCGAAGGTGGGCGAGGGTTTGCACTTGATAATGATTGTATTGGCTATCTCTGTTGTTGGGATGTTGAATGTCTTAGGATTGGGTAATGTGCCCACACAAAAAGTGTCGTATAGGTCATATTCCCCACATCCCATGTCGGATAGCTTGATCTGGACCTCAGGTGGTGGAGTTGCTTGGGTTGAGGTGGAAGCGATGCTTGTGGGATTGATATATGAGTTGGATGTTGTTGGTTTGGCTTCGGCGGTGGCTTTATTATATGGGCAGAATGTTTGGTTGTGGCCTTCTAGAAAACTACAATATTGGAAGGGGCGAGGGTCGGCATAAACTGTGACTTCTATGCCGTTGTGAGGGAATTTGATGCATTGATGGAAGGTGGATGGGATAGCTTGCATGGCGTGGATCCATGGTCGGCCGAGAAGGATGTTATAGGGGAGGTCAAGATCTAGAACCTGACATTTTGTTTCAAGAATTTTTGGTCCCACTTGTATGGGAAGTTTGATAGTACCTTCAGAGAGCCGTTCAGTATCATCGTAGCCTTTGATCGTAATGCACTCACTGGTGTCGACAACCACATCTAAGTACCCCAAGTGTTTTAACAGTTTTAGAGTGCATATGTTGAGGCTAGAACCACCATCTATTAAGACTCTTTTAATGGTGTGCTTGTGGATGCGGACTTCGAAGTGCAGGGCATCGTTATGTACGTGATTAGAGGTAGGTAGGTCCTTTTCTGAGAAGGTGAGATGATGGGGTGAGGTGATGTGTCCTACCATGGCTTGGAATTCTGATACATTCAAGTTGGCAAGGACTTGTGTTTGCAAGAGTGCTTTATCAAGGATGTCCTTATGAAGGGGAGATGTGTGAAGCAACTCGAGGATGGAGATTTGTGCGGGTGTCTTGCCTAGGTGTTCTAGGAGGCTATACTGGTGGCTAGGTGATGGACGTGCGATTGGACGAGGAGGTAAGGGGGTTGACGTGGACGTAGGTGTTTGTTCAGTGGGAGGGGCTGTACGGATGGATACACGGGCACGGTGAGTTGTAACAGTGCAATCAGGTGCTTGTGCCTGAATAGAAACTATGTTGACATGATGGGATGATGCTTCTATACATCCTACAATAGAGTCGTAGTGCGCAGGTGGTGGGGTGATATTGTATGCTTGGTTGGATGAGGAGGCTTTGTTATGATTAGGAAGGGGATCCTTGTAAGCTCCTAGGTTAGCGCTTGGTGATGGTTGGGCACCGTGATCAAGGCTGACTAAGTTTTGTTCGATAAGGTCTTGGATACAATGTTTCAGTTGCATGCAGTCAGCTGTTTTATGTCCTGCAACACGGTGGTAGTCGCAGTAGTCGTTCTCATTGTACCACGCAGTTTTTAGTTCATTGTCTTGACGTGGGCAAACAGGTGGGAGTGTGACAACTCCTTGTTTGAGACATCTATCAAGGATGTCCTTGATGGGTTCTACTAATGGTGTGAATGTTCGGTGAGGTTTGCGTAATTTATTTGGCCCTCTCTGGTTATTTACATTTGTTGCATATGTATGCACAGGTGTTTGGTTTTGGATATGTTGGACGGCCTTCACATCCATGACACCGTCGTTTAGATTGATCTTGTTCTTCCCCCAATAGCGTGATTTATCATTGGATGGTGTGTTGGTATGGTTGTTGGTATTGGGGGTGTTGTGATTGGATTTGTAGTTGTTGTTGTTGTTGTTGTTGTGATTGTTGTTGGATTTGTTGTCGTATAGTTTGATGGAGCCCTTGGCAATGAGGGCTCGTTTGATAGTAGTGCCTTTGTTGATAACCTCTTCAAAGGTGGATGTGCAAAGAATTTGTAATTGAAACCCTAATTCCTGATTGAGATTAGCCACGAACATGGTGACAAGTTGTTTCTCAGGAATGGGCCATGGGAGTTTGCCGGCCAAGCCTCTCCACCATTGTAAGAAGGAAGCGAAAGCTTCTCCGTTCTTTTGTTTGGTGTTGCAGAGGTCTGTCATAGATATCTTGTGTTCAAAGTTATAAGAGAAGTGGTTTACAAACTTCTCTGCAAGTTCAGGGAATGTTTGAATTCTTGGTGGAAGATGGGCAAACCATTCAGCGGCTTGGCCGCCAAGGCTTCTTGGGAAGAGTCTCATAAGATATGTGTTATTTTTAGAGACTTCTAGGCAAGCAATGTAGAACTCCCTAAGGTGGTCCCTAGGGTCTCCCTTTCCCTTGTATTTGTCAAATTTAGGTGTCTCAAAGTTTTTGGGGAAAGGGGGCATGTACAAGGTACGATCGAAAGGGTAGGGGCAAATATCCGCAAAAGAATAATATTTGCATTTGCCCCCAGTTTGTAGGTCCGCTACCTATTGGATTAAGCCTTGTACAATAGTGTTGATATCTTGTGGTTGTTGTGGTTGTTGTATGTACACCTGTTGGTTAGTGAGGTATTGGAGGTGGGGTGGGATTTGATGTTGGTATTGGGGTGGGGTTTGATGTTGAGGATTGATTTGGTTGAGATGTTGGTATTGGGGTGGGATTTGATATTGTGTAGATGATGTTACGAGGTTATGTGGATATGTGATAGTGGATGGGTTGACGTTGGATTGGTGGGTGTGGGATGGGTTGGATGTATTGTACTATGAGAACAACTGTCGTAGATAGGCAATGGTGTTGGGATTGGGTGGAGGCACACTTGTGGATGTGCTTGCTTGCGTGATGTTGCCTTGTATGCCCATGGTCATTTGTGGCATGGAAGGGTTTACTATTGTTGTTGTAGTAGTGGATGTGGTGACAGGTTGTGAAGTGGTGGGGTTGGGGATATTGGTAGTGATGGTGGAGGTCATGTTGGTGGTAGATATGATAGGGGTGGATGTTTGAGAGATAGTGGGTTGGGTGTTGGATGTGGATGCTTGTTTATTTGATGGGTTAGGGGTGGTTGTAGAAGTGGATGGTTGTGCTGATGTCATGATGGGGGGTAGTTGAGCATTTATTTTGAGAAGATAATCTAGAAATCTGTTTGGATCCGATCGTAGGACTTTGTCAAGCATGTCCATGTTATCGGCATCTTGCGTGAAGCTTAAGACATTTAGGTCATCTTGGGAAGGAATGGGGGCGTTTTGTGTTGGCGGTGGTGACAGGGGTGATGGTTATGTTTGTCGTAAGTAACTGAAGGGATTTTCATTAGGACCATATGGGGGGATGAAGGAATATGTAGGTGGATTTGGATTAATGGGTCTGTTGTAGCTATCGATGTTAGGCATACCAAATTGCCCCTGTTCTGCCATTTCTTGATTCTTTTTGCTTTGTGATCTTGTGATGGGCATGCACATATATGGGGTTGATGTCTAGATGTAGGATGAGATGGGGGTGGAGACCTTAGAGAATTTGATTCGATTATGTTGGACCCAAAGAGTGATGGGGTAATGGGGTGAGGCAGAAGAGGCGATGCGGTGGATGTTTTGCTAGAGTTATTAATCGAAAGGTGATGTGGATGGCCGATATTAAATTTGCATAGATGGTGGACCAAAGATGACATTTGTTTTAGAGGAGATTGGATTTGATGTTTGATTTTTTTTGATGTGTGATATGGATGATGTTAGTAGTCAACAAAATTGAGCTTAGAATAGGACCTAGATTTGAGGTTTGCATAGAAGGGATGTCTTTCTTTGTTTGGGGTTGACAAATGACCTTACACAAAGAGGGATGATGATTTCACCTGGAAGGTAGACTATTGACTTTCCAAGCAAGATATGATGTGTGTAGAAAAAAATCTAGGTCAATTTTTTCAACTCAAGAGGATGACAAATTTTTGATGATGTTTTGATTTGGGAGATTTGGGGATTTTTGGGATGATTTTCTTATGACAATGATTTTGGTTTTGGTCCAATAGGTATGTAAAATCACTGAAGACAAGTGGATAGGAAGTTAAATGGGTTTGATATGGTGAAGGGGGTCCAAAATGGTGGTGATCAATCCTCTAAGGTCAAAAGAGAAGGTGGGATTTTGGAAAAAAATTCAGAAGAAAATGGATGGTTTGGTGTTAGATTGAGGGCAAATTTGGATTTGCTTTGATGGGATTTTGATCAAAGTGTTTTCAATGTCTCTTGGCAGGTTGTTTGTGTACAACAAAAGCACATTTAACACATAAATAAGCACATGAATGCACAACAACCAAGATTGTTTTGTGAAATGATGTTTGATTTTATTTAAACAAGCACTTTTTCACAACCTAAGGCAAGAATGTGACAGTATTTGTTGAATCCCTTAGCTATGCCTATTTAAAGTGGGTAGCTACAAGATCTTGGTAGCACTAGCTCCTCCTTACAATTGCACACACTTCTCATGTATACCAAGATCCAGGTTTCTTATAAGGCTTGTCCCTCACCAAACCTTTAGATTATCCCTGCTACCTCGGCTAAGAACCGCATGAATGGGGGCCGCTTCAAGGGTTTTGCCCTCTGCGTCAACAAATAGAAGGATTTTGGCTTGCTAAAACAAAGGTTCGTAGTAAGGGCATCCGTTCAAGTGGTTATACGTGTGGCAACGCTACTCTCCATTATGGAGTCTCCCAGCCTCCAAGGGTTACGCCTTGGAGGGTTTTGGGGGAGGTTGGCTATCGGTATAACACAGCAACACCTATCGCTTGAGACTTTCATCCCAAACACCTTATTTTATATAGTGGCTTGGAAGAGCTTGGCTTTAGCTTGATGCCGCTTGGGTCATTCCCACCTTTCGAAGCGGGGTGGCAAGCCCTCTAAGGATTACAAAAGCAACACAATCATAAAAATACTTTTGATCCCCAAGTTCACCCAAAGGTGCGAGGGGAGAGCATACATATTCTAAATGATTGTATCACACTAAGCATGGTGCATTGTAGATCATTCAGATTTAAATGGGGTGTGGTTTTTGTAAGTTTTGTGATGAGCTTTTGATTTCCAAGGTCACCAAAATGGTGTGAGGGAAGAGCATATGCTCTGTCATGCTACAAACAAAAAGAGCACAAGACACTTCAAACAATTGAGATGATTTTCTTGGTTATATGCGTGAGAGATGCAATTTGTTGTTCTTTTTAACCAAGATGTTGTATGCAAATTTGTGGTTCTTTTTAAAGCCCAAAATAGAAGTGTTTGATTTGTTTGTTGGCACACCAAAGGGTAAATTTTAGAGCACCAAAACTTAAAGTGTTTGACACACACACACGCACAAAGACGGTTGCTTGATTTGTCTTGTTCGATTTTAGAATACCAAATTGAAGTGTTGTCTAACTAGGATGCCAAAAGAAAAGGTTCATTTTAAGTCCCACATGAAATGATGTTGTGCAAGCAAAACTAAAAGAACCCTGCAAAAAACTTGTTAGTATCTTGCAAAAGGATGATTCAAGAAGGTATGTGAAAACGCCACTGCGGGCAGAACAACCCGACTTACAGAAAAATGGTGTTAATTAAACTTACGACGCTACCTTTAAGACTGTAAAGGTGACAAATTAAAATATAGCAAGTAGACTGTCCAGTCCCAAATGATCACCTGCAAGTCACAAAATTGAAAACTAGAGCAAGTAGACATCTAAGAGGATTATAATGCAAAAATCACGAATCTGACAAAATTTGATGAAAGATGAATTGATATGAGAAAAATAAGTGCATGAACAGATTCTATGCAAAATTTTATGCAATTTGAAAAAAAAATTCGCTAAAAACTGATCAAATTTGCAAGAGATATGATGATTTGAAGTTTAAATGCAAGTTTGACTTTGACTGATGAAAAAGGTGGAAAAAAGTTACAGTGACCTGATGAAAACCTCACAACTGCAAAGTTCATGTCATCAGCTTTCCAAGGAGTCCAATTTTGTGAAAATCCACCTCCGTATGGCCAAGTTATGATCAAAAGAAAAAAAATGCCTCCTTCGGTGTGTAGAAGGCACTAGGAAGTCACCTGACTGTTTGAAATAACCACTAAAGGTTTAAGTCTCTGATCACATGTGCGGTTAGAGGTGCATGGTGGTTAATGTTATTGTTGGCAGTTTATGTTTGAAAGCGGCCCCTGGTCGGTCATATGACCAGGGGCGAAAAGGTAGGAAAAAATAAAAATAAAAATAAAAATAAAAATAAAACAAAGGTTTTAGGGCTTAAACCCTGTGCCCTAAAGAGTGTGAAGGTGGTTCGAAGGGCGGAGGATGGAGGGGAGGTTAGGGCGGCAAAGGAGGTGTGGTGGTGAGTGTTGGGATGGAGAATGGAGGAGTGGTGGTGAGTGTTGGGATGGAGAACGGAGGAGTGGTGTCGACCTGACAGAGGGGGGGTGTGAAGGGAGGTCGGTAGGGAGGAGGGTGTTGGGGCTGAGATGGCAAGGGTTGCAGGCTGTCGAAGGTGGAGAGTAGTAGTGGCGGAAGAGGGGAGAGGGAGGAGGCCGTGGGGTGGGAAGCGGCAGGGGGTGCTGGTGGTTGGTGCGGGTGTTGGGAGTTTGCGGGGAGTGGTGGCGACGGTGCAGGTCACCACCACTGGCGGCGACAAGGAGTGGGCATGATGTCAACCGGCGGTGGAGGGTGTGTAGGGTTTTATGCAAATGGCGGTGACTGGGTGGTGGGAAGCAGTTGTCGGGGTTTTGACCTGCAAACAAACCACATTAAACCTGCACACAAAACACAAAAAACCTGTAAACAAATGCCTTCATGAAAGATGTTAACCTGCCACAAACCAGAGATGAATACCCCAGGGGTCAGGGGATCCATACGGTACAGATCTGTACGGTATGGCCTAGGGCCCCTAAAAAAATTTCAAAAAATTTTCAAAAAAATATTGAACTTTATAGTCAAAGTTCATGGAATCGACGTCTTGATGCAAAAATGCAGTCTGTTTTTGCGTAGGATGCAACCTGCAACACTTCCTCACCAAAACTTCATAAAATTTGTTAGAAAAAGAAGATTTTGACAAGAAAACTTGCATAAATTAATGATTGGATTCAAGACTGGGCGTGCCAATGTAATAAGTGAAATTAGGATGAAGATAATAACGAATCTGAATCAAACTAGAATGATTATACCTTCCTGAAGACCTCAGGAATCCATATGGGAAGGAGATGCACCCAGGAGTTCTCCTCAGATTGTTCCTGTGATCAGAATGACTAAATGTGTAGAATGTGGATTGCTCAATGCCTACAACACACTGTAAATGGGAGAGGCTTAATTCCTGATTTGGATGGAGGTTGGGAATGATTGGAGTGATTTTGACAGAGGTTTGGTAGGATAAGGAGATTAGGGAGTGGTTTTTGACAGAGGTTTTATGCATGAAATGGTCTCATGAAAATTGCCTAGAGGGGGTCCAATTTATAGAAATTTGGAGATGAGAATGGAGGGTGAGGATTCATCTGGTGAGATCAAGGGCTAGGAATAAAAGTGAATCTTTTATTCCTAGAGGATGAATTAAAAAATTCCCATTTTGGGAAGAGTGGAGGTGAGTGGGGGACAACTAAATTTTATATTCAGTGATTGGGAATGAATGGGAGACATCTGAATATTAAATTCAGTGATTGGAGATGAGTGGGGGACAAGGTTAATTAAGTGTTTTCTTAATTAACTTAAGCATGATTTATCTAATTAACAGGAATTTAGAGAAATGGATAAATCAATTAAATGAATATAGGAATATTCATTCAATTAATAGGATAAGGTTGTAAGGTTAAATGAATCAATTAGGTGAATTAATTGATCACAAGGGACATGCAGATGGGGAGAGTGGATTAGTGCAGAAGAATGGAAAATTGGTTTGCAGAGCAGTCCCATGTTAGGTGTCTACACATATATTTATTCATAACATTTAAATTAAGCTTTATCTTCTAGGGTTCCACGACTGCATTACTAATGAACTAAAACAAGATCTAACCAACATTAAGAATTAACTAGCAAACACAGTTCATTCTAAGTCTAATTGCATCAAATAAATAAACACATACAATTCCATATTATATCATCAGATAAGTAACATCAAGATCCTACACATAGGATCACGAGTACATAGACAAGTTCCTTTACAAGAGAGTACAACATTACATTATTTACAATATCGCTATCCAGATTACATTGGAGTACATACATCAAGATAATAGTACATGATTCAACTGATATACCAGATTTGAACATGATCATAAGTATCTGTCTCCTCAAGCTAGAGTAAGATCTGAAATCTGTCATATAAGGTACATCCTTCTCACACATGATCAATAGCAAGGGAAACCAATGGAGAGAAAAGCACAGCCACTTGACCATGTGGAACCCTAAGGTCCACCCCCCGTGCTAGGAGATAACAATAAGGTCCCACTAAGAAAACAATCAAGAAAGACAGTAGATTAACAGGTGCAAGGACTACACATGGCTCTAATACAACACGGGTCAATATGATCAACACAAATAACTCAAACATCACTTCTAGAGGCAATCACACAATGAAAGGGAAAAACACACATTAGGGAGTGCTAGGCTATAGTAGGGAAGAGTGTCATTGCATGGTCCTAGCATGGGTTATCCAGGCTATCTCTATCTAGAAACTGGCCACCATCTATGGTTATACTGGCAGCCTCTCTCTAGGCACTAGCCCCATAGGGTGACACATGCAGAACCAACAATCCTTTCGTGAGGATAAGGAAGTTGATCTTGCCAACCACGACCTTCTCATCCCATCCTTAGCCTGAACGAGCACTATAGGAATGGGTGAGGCATCCAATTATCTTATTTAGTGTGGAAACTACTCAACCCTCTAAAATTATTATTAAGTTATTACTGGATTAAAAACTTCCAATGGGTTATCCTGACAGCCTCTTTAGGCACTGGCCCCACATTGAAAGCCACTCCCCTATCTACATCTAGAAGACCCTCTCCATCAAGCAAGACAATTACCATCACAATGACAAGTAACATATACAATGCAAGGGATTTACCTTCTTGCATACAAATCATAATCACAGGGACCAATTCTTGTCCCAAAATATAAACCAAGCATGAACTACCACATTTTCATCATGTTACATTTACAACACAAACTACACATCATTTCACATCACACAGAGAAAGACATTATCCATCTTACATAGTCATCATAACCACATGAATAGGTACACTAAGCAAGGCATTATCCATCTTGCACATGTATCATACTAATATGAATAGGAGATAATATTTCAAGGATGCATTTCATTCAACTCACATGATGCACACATAGCCAACCTCCACATAATCACACCCTCCTACGCCTCTAGAAACAACTTCCCCAAATGACACAACACTTGACACCATTAAAAACACAATGGTTTCACATCACATTCACTCTCAAAGCACATCATAAACTAATACCCTTCAACAATATTTTTAAGGAATATAACATTAATCCAAGCATGATCAATCATCTAACAATTATAAAGTGAATCTATCTCAATAATACAGAACTATAACTTTCTAATCACCAGTAGCAGTTATAATATGATCATAAGATATAAGTATCCACGAGTATCAATATTTTAACTAATAATTTTCAAGACTTATTTTTAATTTCATTTAATTAAAATGATTGTGAACAACATGCAAATAACCCTAAGGCATACAAATTAAACACAACAATTATTTACACTATTTACACTGATGTAGATTTCATTAATAAACATGACAATTTTGTAAATACTATTAAATATAATTGTATAAGCAAGACTAAAAGCCTATAGTATTATAATGCTATAAATATCTTACACTAGTTAGAATCACAAGATACAAAACCTAAAGCTACAATGAAAGAACCTTGTTCTAAGGTTAGCTTGAGAGGAAAGGAAAACAGAACAACAAAACATTCCTATAGATTTAACATCTTCAACAAATCTACCACACTTTTAACCACATGCATATGATATGATTAGCACAAAATAAATTTGTTGAGAAGGCTTTAGAAGCTACCAATAATGCAAAATGTGAAAGCATAGACAGGGCATGCAAACTGATTGGTAGAATGCCTCAAAGAGAGTCATATGGTGGAAATAAATGATCATACGATATGCACAAAATAAATTTGTTGAAAAATCTCAAATAAACCCAGTTCAAAAATATAGAGTTATTGGTGACACAACTAACTGTTTTAACAGAGACGAAACGGGTGAGAGGTAGACAATCACAAAATATTCATATCTCAAAAATAACAAACTAGGTATAGGTGGTTTTTAGATATGATTTAAAGATCTAGGACGTGCATCATATATAAAAAAATTAAAGAAACTCAGTTTGTAAAATTAAATTTATGGCTAACACAATAGACTGCTAAAATAGAGACGAAATGGGTGAGAGATAGACAGTCAAAATATTAATGTCTCAAAAATGACAAACTGGGTATGGCTGATTTTTAGATATGATTTAGACATTCAGAACGTACACCATATATAAAAACATTAGAGAAACCCAATTTGTAAAATTAATGTTATGGCTAACTCAACAAATTGCTAAAATAGAAATGAAATGGGTGAAAGGTAGACAGTCACAAAATATTCATATCTCAAAAATAACAAATTGGGTATGGCTTATTTTTGGATATGATTTATATATCCAAGACTTGCACCATATATAAAACAATTACAAAAACCCAATTCATAACATTAAAGTTATGGCTAACGCAATAGACTACTAAAACAAAGATGAAATGGGTGAGAGGTAGACAGTCACAAAATATTCATATCTCAAAAATGACAAACTGGGTACGGATTATTTTCAGATATGATTTATAAAATTAGGTCATGCATGACATATATAAATTATGGAGGAACCCAGTTTGTAAAACTAAAGTTATAGCTGACGCAATAGACTAGGTTCAGAAAATATAGAAGATAATTCACAAAATATTTCATTAAATCTAATGCAACAATAAATCAGTTTCATATCACAGTCCATACCTAGAATATTGCTTCAATCACATCTTCACAAATTTCCCAACTCGTATCCATTTTTCCCAAGTCTTTTCTTCTGGAAGCTATGGTTTATGGTGCCAAAAGAAAATGAAAACCTCCTAAGAGAGATCCCCAAAACATTAAACATATTCTTCAATTGAAATGCATGCTCCTTCCCCAAATTATGTCTTGAGATTTTAAAATAAAGATGAGCATGCATAACCACCCCACAATTTCTTCCAGAAGATTCTCCTTTATTACTTTCTTACAATTTGTTGTTTTAACCAAACAATAATTTCTCTCTGATTCTATTTATTTTGGAATTTGCTATTTATTTCATTTACAACTAGACAAGATTCATTTTTTATTTTATCTACTTTAGTATTTTCTATATTTATATATATGACAACTTGCAAATATTATCTATTTTATTGCCATTAACACAACATTAAACTATATTAATCTATTTACTTATCTCTAGTTGGAATTACATTTATTACTACTATTATTATTATTTATTAACTTAACTTTTAGAATAATATATTTTTTATAAACTAAATTTACTTAAGGACATTTATATATTTATTTATTTAACAAAAAAATTTCATAACTAATTATTTTATTTTAAGGCAACAATAACCAAAACAATACCAATAAAATAACCCAACTACCAAACCATACCTAACTACTATGCAAGATCGGAAAGAAAGACCACCACAACAATGACTGACTATCATGACCAAACTAACAACACTGACAGGGTGCACAACTAGATACTCATCCTCTCCAAGGATGATGGCCAAGTTAGGGGACCATATGTTATCTCCATTCAACAGTTCCATTGGTTAAGGCATGCTTAGACCTGTTAATTCAAGTGGAGTCAATGCCTGGTACCTGTAGCCTACATGAAACATCATGGTCGAAAATGTATATATATGCAATCATGTAGTCATACACACAATGAAAGGAAGTCGCAGTGTAGTAGGGTACTCATGCATGAGTAATGCGACACTGTTCCTTTCACCCACACATCAAACATGTAATCACAGCACACATATCAATTAGTTACTGAATGACTAAGTAAGAACCATCATCAGATAGTCGCATGATACTCATAATACGATTGATCCACACAAAACATCATAACCTCCTATGATACAGAATCAATCGCATAAAACTCAATTCTAACATATGACAATCATAGTAAAATCAACATCATAATCACCTGAATGCAAGGCAATTTCAGAGCATGTGAATTATCAGTATTGCAACAAAGTTCATTGATAAAATATACTAACCTAAGTATTCTGATTATTTACATTCATCTTCATGCTCCTTAGTCCGACCACCTGTACATCTAAGGTGAAACTAGAGGGGCACTACACATCATCAATAGGTTTGTGTGAAGTTGGGTGAAGAACTTTGAAGTTAGGTTTGTGTGAATATGGGTGAAGAACTTTATAGTTGGGGTTGGTGAGAAGAAGTATTAAAGAATTGTGTAGTTGGGTTTTATGTGGAAGATGTGTGATGCTTGAAGAAAGAACTTGTGAAAAGAAGATTATTATTGTGCATTATGTTATGTTGATGTTGAAAATAATAAATTTGTCTGAAAAACTTTTTCTTCAAATAAATAATGGCATATTATTACTTTTGTTCTTGGTATTAAACAAATGTATCTCTATTGTATCTAACTGTTGTTGATATATTGAAGCTAGGGAATGTTCTCTACTTTGTAGGATTTCCAGGAGGAAGTCCATTCTTAGGAGGAGAGAATGTAAAGACACCTAAACTACATCTAGTAACTCTATTGACATTATTAGGATAGGGGAATATTATGAATGGTTTGGGAATAGGTTTGAATAATTATTTTATTAATATATGTTATTGATTATTATAACTATTGAAATGTTTCATCTTACGTTTCGATGTAAATTTATTCAAAATTGTTTAATGTAATTGACATTTACTTTTATCCATCCTCACCTACTCTTTTAGTGCAAGTTAATGAATGATAGACATAGGAGCCAGGTTGTTATGAACAAACATGTACACTTGAAGTGATCGACATCTTGGTCAGGTGAATAGGTCGTAACTTAAGGTAAATCACGGGTGAGAAAGTCTAACCAGCTTTTATTATGAAGTTGAATTAAATTTACATGTAAGTGTGTATGTGTGCATGAGTGCAAATAATTGCATTAATTTTATTTGTAAATAAAACATTAATTTGAAGATAGATTAAATTAGTCATTTTTGGTTGTAAATAAATTTATTAATTTATAAATGTAAATTATAAATCTAAAATAAATGTATTTCTATTTTAAGTTAAAGAATATCATTTTTGAAAGATTCTTTCATGAATTGTCACTAATTGATTTTAATATTGGTATTTAATTATTCCTTCTTTCAAAATTTTACAATTAATATTTTCTTGGAGATTTTATTCTAATATAGAATTATTTAATGAACTTGTTGTTTTATTCTATGTAGTTATCTTTGAGTTCAGGTAGGGATCTTATAAGAACTTTCTATCTTTGAATAAAATTATTATGGTATGAAATTTATAGTATTAGTAAGTTTATAATTAGTCTTTATTATTGAAATTAGAAAATGCATCCTTATTATTCAAATTAGAAATAATAAAATAAAACAATATTAAAATAGATTATTAAAGATTTAAAGATATTTAGATAAGAAAATATTTACTCTATTAAGATTTAGTTATAAATTATAATAATAAATGGTGTTTTAAAGATAAAATCAGTTTTTGTTTATTTAAAATAAGAATTTTTAAGATGTGTTTTGATTTTTTCTTTATTTTGTTTTAACGCTCATATAAGAGGATAAAAATTTGGAGAGGAGGGAAAATAAATAAATATTATAAATAAATAAATATTATAAATAAATAAAGAATAAATTTTTATTTTTTATTTTTAGACTTTTTTGCATGAGAAGAACAAAGGAGGAGAAAAATGATCTTTGGAGTTTGGGGAGAGAAAGCTATAGGAAGAAAAGAATACAGAAAAAATGTTACAGTGAGAATTGAAGATCAGGATTGATAGAAAGTATCCTGAGTGGTGCACAAAGAAGACCATGTTGTCATTCATCCAAAAAATACGCAGGGAGGTTGTGACAATGGTGTATTTTCCAAGGAGAATTGCTTCAAGTAGTCGCTAGTATAAGATGTTTGGAAAACCACAAGAAAATTGTCCTTGTTTAAAATGATGGTAATGGTTTATACCTCTCACAACAATTTCTATTGCATCAATCTTAGAGATAAGTTTTGTTCCAGTTTTAGGAATCAACACATACTCGAAAGTTCTTAACAACTTTTATAGTTGCTTTGCGGGGGCAAGTTGAACAAACCAAATGAAATTCCAACTTTTCATTATGATGGTAGAGAAATAATTATTCTTACTCCCCTCTCACACAGTATTAAGTAAATGTCTTGAATCTAGATAATACCCTGTCGCCTGCACCTTCCAAGTCAATTTATCCAACTTTGCTTGGATTCCCTGTGTCTATGGAAAGAAGTAAGAATTAAATCGTCTTTGAGCCATCATCCTTTGTGCCAATAATTACAATATCCAACATCTAGTCCATACACTCATGTTGTTATAGTTAGAAAGAAGATAAAAATCGTTTTAAAGCCCCCTATGAAGCATGATGCTTAACCCAACAAATGATTTGTATAATGAAATTAATTTAGTCTTTGTGGTCTTTGTCTTCATAGCTTGTTTATAGCGTGATATCTCCTATGCGGCTAGTAACATATTTCACTTTAAAAAAATAAAGAGCTTCTTCCTTTTCTATTCTTGTTGAGAGAAAAGTCATTTAATCTGTAACTTGTTTTTCCACCTGATGCATCCATTCTTCATGTGTATATTTGTAATTTGGAATTAATTCATATGTTTAAACCCTTTAGAATAACCCAATTAATCTTTAACCTTCGTATACAAAGTATGTGTAAAGTTGTGCAAGAAGCCATCCTTTGTCTGCTCATACCCGTTGCAAATTTGAGAGACTGCATAGGCAAAAGAGATTTCTTTCATGACAAATGAATTTGTTATCTTTTAGATGAAGTACTTGATTAAAATAAGTTTTCAAGTACCAAACAATTATGAGTATTAAATATCTACATATGTATTAAAAAATATTGGAGTAATTTACCATTTTGTCTCACTTCGAAAACTATTTTATTTGTCCATTTTATGGCTCCAACAACTTTTTCTTGATCAACAATCTCTTCACACTATATCTGGGTTTTATTCTTCTATGATTTATCTTTCTAAAACATTTTAAAATTTTAGATTTTGTTAAGAAATGACAAAGATATGATTTTTTTAGACAGTTGTTTAGTTATGTTTTTACCCAATAAATGGTTATTTTTCCATAACATTTAGTAACGTTATGGACCGGGAGGGGGCCTGGCTCGATTGGCTAAGTAATTCCGTTGTGGTAAAGATGGTCACGAGGTCCAATCTCCCCCCTACCCACCTACCCACCTGATAATGTAGCTGGTTCATAGTTCCGATCAAAAACGTTTACCCATGAATTAAAAAAAAAAGTAACGTTATGGACATTTTTATTGAGTTTAATTGCTCTCATGTGATTATTGATCCTATTTTAGAGCATCTTGTTCTTTATATAGAATAGATGTGAATTTTCTAGTTTTTGACTTATAACTAATTCCATGGATGTTTATGCATTAAAAGTTTTTTTTAGAAAACTATCTTCTTGAATATGGAACTCCATTTTATGACATAAAATTATCTTTTAAAATTCTGCCACTAAAGAGTTGTTGGATAATACTAATTTATCTTGTGAGAGAAGTATTATTAGAGAAGATTATGTAGATGTATTTAAATGCATCAAATTCTAGAACATATTTTAAAGTAGAAACTTGATATTGGTATAAAATTTATCATCCAATGAATATTTATTATATATGATAAAGGTATTCATCGTATATGTATTTTAAATGCATTCATATTATAATTGGACAGATTATTAACATGGTTATCTTTTGGTGTACTCTAGAAAATTTAGAAAAATAGAGTTACCAAGGAATTAGACTTAGGAATTAGCTAAAACAATGTGGAATCCCTTAATGGATGTAATCTCAGTTTGTTACATAATCAAGCTATTGTTGTCTATGTTTACCTTAGTTCTTCATGAAAGATACTACCTTATACTTCAATGTCATAAGAAAATAAAATCATTTAGATAAAGTGTTAGTCAATTTTACTCTCAGAATGTTTAGTTTATTTTTGTTATTATAATAACTTCTTTTTTTTTTTCCCTTTAGGGATTGTGAATAAATAGACTATATGTTTGTCATGTTGCATGTATCCGGTATGATATAGTGATTTATTAGTGCATTCGTTCTTGAGAACAAAGAGTTGTGTATAGAAAAATATTATGTGTCGAATTGTACAGATCATCTTGAGCTGGGTAACCTTGTCTACCTGATGATTGACTTAGATAAGTGAGCCTTGATTCAGTTAAGAATATAGTCTTGAATTATTATTGTTTTCATATGATTAAAATTGTACTGTGTCAACCTATATTAGTTGAAAGTTCAAGTAACCGAACTACAAAGCCTCTACACGTACGTAGGCAAGACCATCTAGGATGAGCCCCCGACGCAGAGGTTCAGCCCCTTAGGTCTCATCATATTCCTTTTTTGAAGTCTTAATTATAATTATTTCATTTTTAATGGAGAGACTAATCATGTATCTAGTTTTACATATATCATGTAGTTACAGGTTACTAAATCCAACTAGTATTGTTAATGACAATGCAAGGTAAAATGAAGAGGATTATGGTAAGGGATTGACATTTATCATTTACTTTATTTGTTTAAAGCCAGTGGAATTCCTTAGAGATATGTTTTATGGTTGGATGCCATAAAATCATATATTTAATTCTAATCTTGTAGTGACCAATGATATATTCCACCTTAAATACATTGTTATCTTAGAATATTTTTATGTAATGAGTTTATGTATTTCATTATTGATAGCAAAACTAGGTAGAAGTTCATTCAAATACATTCATTGTTATACTCTCTTGTTAGAGTAAAATTTTTCATGATAGTGATTGCGTTATAACATGCATAGATAAATTTGGTCATTCTATTCTGATGATGTGATTTCTTGTTAGATCTATGCACTCAAATTGAAATTAGCTATGATGTAACAAAACAATTACCTTACTAAACTAATCTTATGAGATTAATTAATGAATGTATGGTGAGTTTCTCACATGCTCTATCAAAATACTTATATCTCAAAACCAATTTATGTGAATTGGTTAATCAATGATAGAAAATTATGTGTATTTGTGTTCAATGCTCAAGTACAACAGCTGGGGCATGACATTTGGTATCAGAGCCAGGTTTATCAAACTCTGGAGACTTATGAGACTCACTAACACTTAATGATTATTGAGTAAATAATAAAAGTTATTAAAATACGTCAAACATATTGTTATGCATGTGAAAATTATGATTCTTTCTCTATCATTCCTCTGTGTAAACCAAGTGTTGGGGAATCATGGTGCTGGGAAGTAATTGTAGTTGGGTTATGCATGAAGGGTTGATGCAAATTGTAGTTGGTGTGTGGTTGGTGCCATTAAATGGTTGTAATGGAAAAATTCCCCTTCTCCCCTTAGGTGGCTTGATTGAAGTCACAAGGTGTTTGTAATGTGAGATTTTACAAGATTATTGGAAAACTATTTTGATTATTTTGATTTCTCTTTGATGTATTAAGCCAACATATTGAAATTTATTTAAATTTCTTGATTAAATGAAATATTGGAAGTGTCCTCTTTGACTCAAGGACTAGTTTGTTTTCTAATTTGACTCATTGCTTTAGTTTCTACTAATTATATTTTGATTCCTTTTTGAAATTTTAAAATTTTCATTATTGAAGTTTTCTTTGTTTTTGAGGCCTTATATATTTTTTCTATTGTTGGCTTATGTGGAATAATGTGATTGTGTTAAACTAATTTTTCTTGGAGGATCCCTCTGGGAAGGCCCTGAGATCATATTTCCTATTGAGTTATATGAGAAGAATTTTGTAGTTGGTTTGTGTGAAGTTGGGTGAAGAATGTTGTAGTTGGGTTTTTGTGAAGTTGGGTGAAGAAATTTGTAGTTAGGTTTGTGTGAAGTGTTAGTGTGATAGGGATATTACCTAGCTAGTTTCCCCTTGTTGTGTGGATAATTCATATTATTTAACTATTTATTAGTTAAATAATATTCACACACATATTCACATGTTAAGTTGACTTAGTGAGCCTTCTAGATATTTCTAGTTGTTTCTAGTTGTTGATAGTTGTTGCTAGTTGTTGATAGTTGTCTTATAGTTGTCATATCTTACACATCAACTAGTTGGCATCTTGACCTCTAGTTGTCACATGCAATAGGAATATGACACTTGTCACATGACTACAAATCCTTATCTCTCAACCTTGTCTTTATAAGCAAGGCATGTCTCTTCATTTTGTAAGGTTGGAGCTATAGTTTTGTCTTAATGGTATTATGCCATTTGATCATTTACATTGTTCTCTCATAGTACTGTTATGTTGTTCATTTCTTTTTACATTACAATTTATTGAATCTTAATCTTTCAATTTGATTCTGGGTTATTATTCTTTTTCAAGATTTTAACATGGTATCAGAGCATGTTTTAGAAGGTTAGATTCATATTTTGAGAGATCTTGAATGCAAATCATGGTGGGACTTGAAAAATTGAGTATTCTCTTCTCTTGCATCATATGATGATCTTGAGAATCAGAAAAAAATGATAGAAACACTAGATTTGGAAGATTTTCCTCTTTATGGCCTTATATTGTAGGTTGTAACATGCCTTTGCTTGACTTAGGTGATTGATTCATCTTCTACATGCCATTTTTTGTTGTTAGAGGCATTTTTTTGCACTAGATCCACATCTTTTGCATGTCTGATCAAAAAACACCTTCTAGGTTTTTTTCACCACATCAAAAAACTATTTGGGTATCTATTAGTTTTTTATGTGCAGTAAACATATCATTCAAAAATTTAATCAGAAAATTTTGGCAGACCCCCTCTCCATTGGTAATTTTGTTTTGGCAGCTGAACTTTGCATGCTTATATCTTAGCCATTCAGGGTTTTTTTGGGATCATTTTATTTTATTTGGGGTAGAATTTTCTAGGCTTCATAGTGGTGCAGATGGATTTTAATTTTGGTGTCTGAACTTTTTAGAAATTGTAGACTTTTGTCATTGTTGATGAGTAGTCCTCATTTTTAGATCTTCCAGGGCTCCGTTTGGGGTCATACGGTAACATTTTATGACAATTTGTTTTAGAAAGTGCATGATTTTCCAAGTACTTCTCATATCTGCAATCATTTTAGACTATTTTTGCTTAGAAGTTGTAACTTTAGTTATAGCCTAATTTTGGCCTTTGCATGTACCAAAATCAAAAGACCACTTTGTTGTTTTGGCATGTGACAACTGTAATCATGCTAAGTATAAAGTTCCAAGTCATATTTGTTTTTTTTGGGGGGGGTTCCTTGATTGAGTAAATAAGGGGGGTGTCTCATGTGTGCCTTCTTTGAGTTCCTGCATTCTCAGTCTCATTTCTATACTAAAATAGATCAAAATATAGTTCCAATACTCACACCATACAACTACTTTGATTTGAAATCTAAAATGTCACTCTATTTAAAGAGGAATGGGTTGCATAGAGTAACAATGGGGATTGAACCTAAACCTATTATAGATGCAAAAAAGGCTAAATGGTTTAATAAGTTGGATGAAGCTTTTGGAACCTTGTGTATGTCTATATCTCCAGATTTGCTTTTTTAATATTGAATCTCTTTCTACAACAAATGAAGTATGGACCACTTTGGATAAACTCTTTGGTAAACATGATGAAATGAGGGGACATCTATTGGAGAATGAGCTCATAGGGTTAAGTCCTACAAGTTTTGACTCTATTCAAGACTTCTTCACAAAACTTAAGGCCATAAGATTGTAGTTGAAATAGTGTGGGATTGAGAAGAAAGACTCACAATTGATCTTAAGTATTTTTTCCAAGCTAGGACCAAACTATTATGTGTTTGTTTCTACATTACATAAAAGTTCCTTAGGAACCAATTATACAATGCCTTCTCTTGATGATTTTGCAAATGAGCTCACAAGAGAGCAAGATAAGTTGATTCAAATGGGTACTATCAAGCCTTCAAAGTCTCATGCCTTAGCTACAAATCATGGTACTAAAGATTAGAAGGGGAGTGGAAAACAAAATAAGAAATAATAGAATCAAGGAGAGAAGAAACAAGATTAGAATAAAGATGTTTCTAAAGAAGCTACTAAGGCCTATTCTTCAAAAGTTGATAAACCTAAGAAGGAGAAGGTGAAGTGTTCCTATTGTAAGAAAACAGGGCATGATGAATATAAATGTTTGAAGAAATAGATTGATCACCTGACAAATACTCTTCAAAAGAACAATCTTAAGGTACATGATTCAATCAAATAGAGTTCATCAGATGATTCTTCAAAGGTAGAAAAAGGTAAGGGGAAAGGAAAGGGTAAGGCCCTTGTTGTTATTGTTTTACAACTAGATTCTTGGATCATTGACTCAGGTGCTTCGCATCACATGGCCTCATCACAAGATAGTTGTCTCCTTGGAGCCATGTTCTATGAGATCTATTCTATTGGGTGATGACTCACCTACTAAGGTGCATGGGAGAGGGTCTGTTTGTGTGGATGAAGGAACATTTTAGGATGTTCTTTGTGCTCCATCATTATCAACTAATCTCCTATTGGTCTATTAGATCACTCATACTGGCTCTGGCAAGCAGGTTGAGTTCACTCCAAGCACAGTGGTAATTAGTGAGATGAACAATGGGTCTTTAGTCGTAGTGAGGAAGGCTAATCATTAGTCTAGACTATATCACTTTTCTCACTTTGTTCTAGATTCTCCTTCACTTGCTTTGCTCACTCACTCATATGAGGTGAGTTATTTGTGGCATCAACAGTTTGGCCACTTGAACTACCACTACTTGAAGTAGCTTAGTTAATAGGACATGGTCATAGCGTTGCCTTCTATTCAATTGTTAAATGGAGTTTGCCAAGGCTGCATTCTTGGTAAGCATCCTGAAGAAAATTTTGATAAAGGCAAAGCATGGAGGGCCACACAACTTTTGGAGTTAGTACATAGTGACTTGGTGGGTCCATTTCCACATCCTTCTTTCAGCAGGGTGAGATATGTTCTGACTTTCATTGATGATCTTTCTAGATACACTTGGGTTTATTTTCTCAAATAGAAGAATGAGGTCTTTGAGTCTTTTTAGGACTTCAAATCTTTTGTAGAGAAATAATCAGGGAAGGCCATCAAAATTCTACGTACGTCAGATAATGGGGGGAATATGTCAACCATAGGTTTGTGTAATTTTGTGCCTTAGAGGGTATTGATCTTCAGCACACATTTCCCTATACTCCACAACAGAATGATGTCACAGAGTGGAAGAACATGTCCTTGAAGAGATGGCCAATTGTATGATTCATTCCAAGTCCTTGGCACCTCAATATTGGGCAGAGGCCATCAAATATGCATGTTAGATCCAGAACCAAGTACCTCACCAAGATGTAGAGGGGGTTACTCCTTTTCAAGATTGCACTAGTCGGAAACCCATAGTTAAACACTTTCAGGTGTTTGGTTCTCTTGCATGGGCCCTCATTCCAGCAGAGAAACATAAGGCTATGGATCTATAGAGCATGCCTTGCATAATTGTTGGGTATCTAGAGGGTGTCAAAGGATACAAGATTCTTCATCCCACTACTTATGAGTTATTCATTAAGAGGAGTGTTCAATTTGAGGAAGATGTTTCCAATTCTCTTCATATCACTTCTCCATCCACTATTACTTTGGATTCATTGTGACATGATGATAGTTCTTCTGAGGCTCCTAAGCCTCCTGATCCTGATGAGGAGTCTTATGCCTCTTCAGATGGCGACAATGATGATGAGGATTTATCTTCTCCATCTACTCATCATTCAAATGTTGATGATTCTCCTCCAAATTCTCCTACTAGGCCTCTTTAGGCTTGTCAGACATTAGAGTCAGTAGGTGATTGGGTTGGTGATCCTTTTGATGATAGAAGAACAAGGTCACATTTTGAGTAGGCTCTGCATCCCTTCATTGCTACAACATCCAATCCATAGTCCTTTCAAGAAGCTTCTGGTGTCCTCGAGTGGGATGCTGCTATGTAGGAAGAGTTCAATTCCTTGGAGAGGAACCGTACTTGGGATTTAGTCCCTCTTCCTATGTTACACATATGGTTCCTATGGTTTCCATTGATGTCAACACTATCATGTGGTGATTGATGTTGTTGATGAGGGAGATGGTTGCACATATGATTCCTAAGTGAATGTTGATGTTCATGATTTGATGTCATGTTATGTCTGGTGTTAGTTGAGAAGATATATTAAGATGGGAATTAGAAGTTCATGGCTAAATGTCATGTCCTATCTGTTGATAGTAGAGAAGATATATTAAGATGAGAATTAAAAAGTTCATGGGTGGATGTCATGTCCCATCTGGTGACAGTACAGAAGATATATTAATATCAGAATTAGAAGCATCAAGTTGGTATATAAAGATGAGAATTAGAAGCACTAAAAAGAAGGTAGTGATGTTGATGTTGGGGAGATGTTTTTGATGGTCTAAAGCATGTTGTATGCTCTCTCCCATTCATCTTAAGGATGTTTGCATTGCTACAAGGAGGATTTGGTCTCTGGATGTTGGAATTGGTTGTAGTTTGGTTGGTAGTGCTTGCAGTCTAGCCATTTGGTTGCCAGTGTCTCTAAGAAATGCTCCACATTTCTTTATAGATGATGTTATGATCCTATAGATTGGAATATAGCTTCATGTGCTATCAAAGCATGTTTGTACCAAGTTTCATATATAATATAATATAGTACTATTTGGATTACTGAAAGAGTGTTTTGCAAAAGATAGTTTGAAGACGATGTTATTTCTAAAGAAGGTTTTCACTATGTTACAATGTTTGGCTCCGTATTCCTCCGCATTTGATGACAAGGTCATGCTGTTTAGAAGTTGAGTTTAGGGTAATGTGAAGGTGCTATTGTTGGAAACAAGGTAGATAACTGAGAGGGGGGTGAATCAGTTATCTTATATAATTTAACTTTATGTTCTTCTTTAACAATTAGTGCAACATCAAAACATATAAGCATACATAACCATGAGAGTAGAAGTAAAATCAACACACATAACACAATGATTTTGATGTGGAAAACCCTGTTAAGGGAAAAACCATGGGGTGACTAACCCAAGATTGTATTCTTTGTTAACAGAATAAGAAGTACAAAAATAACACTTGCCAATTAGGGCTCATTGCTCGAGCACACTGCTCACAAGAGGCACACTTCCTACAAGAGACTCACTATCTACAAGGATATAGAAGATAACCAGATGTTTGAACTGAAGAAAGACATCCACATATGGTGAGGTTCAGTTCCAATTAGGCTCAATATATTGATCTACTACACTTCATACTTCCTCTTCTTTAGTGCTATTGTTCTATCACATGCCGAACTTGTATTGCTGCCTTCACACTTTCTTCTACACTTTCTCACATACTATTTCATTCACAACATGCCTTCATACCAAAATCCATCTAGTATATATATCTACACCAAGGATTTCAACATCTTTCTAGTCGGCAACCAGAATACTCAAGATATTTACTAAATACTAGTCTGTCGGCTGAATCCATGCTTAACATGTGATTCTTATCAAAAATATAGACATAGAAGTCATCAATCATGTCAGCCAACCGTGAATGATCTCTCAAGAAGCTTGATCACCATCAATTTCTCATCCGGATTAAGTTCTAATGCTTTGCCAGTCAGTTCTTCCTCAATCTACTCTGCCTGTCAAGAACCCAACACTTAGGTGCTCATATCTTTTCACTCTTTCATCACCGGAGGCTCAATCTCTGGAATATAGTAGACATGATACTCCTATTAACTTTCCCAAGTCTACACTTTACTAAGTTACACCTTCTGAGAGATCTGAACCTAATTGTTAGACCTTGTTGCATGCTTTGTTCTTGCTCACCGGACTAAAACACTCTTTGATCTGACTTCTGGTAAAGACCTATTATGTGCTATGGATGTGTGGGATATACTTTGTTGCCATCAATGACAATAATAATGAAGCCACACAGTGTCTCTTGCCAACAATCTCCCCCTTTGGCATTGATGGCAACACTTAGTGAAAAATGATTAAGTGTCATAGCACACTCCCCCTTGGCTAATGCTCTGTTCTTATGTACACTTTTCTGGAGCTCCCCCTTAGCTAGATTCCACATTTTTCATTGCTTCTCACTCCCCCTTTGACATCAATGGGAAAGGGTGGAATCTGTACACTAAAATTTCCAAAATTTAACCTATACATAGCCGCATAAGTATATATACAAGTTATACTTACATATACTTAAGTATATCCACAAAAGTGGTTTTCAACTGGACAAATTCTGTTACCCAACTCTGCTTCATCCTAACCAAAATTGAGATGGGACCACTTAACAAAAATGCAAAGGCCTTTGCCCATTTTAAGTCTATCGAATCACTAGTCTGGGCTATAGTCTGAGCATCAGTTAGGGCCTCATGCATTGCCTCTAACTTAGGGATAATTATCCCTCTTAGTTCACTCATTCTGCTTATTCTATTCTTCTTCTCCTTCTCAAGCCTCTTTATCTCATTTATAGTAGCAATAGCTTGGCACTCTTGATTCATTATGGATGAGGTGAGAGGATCAAAACTCTGAGATAAACTTGATAGTTTACCCTCTTGTTCTTCCACCTTTGCAATGTCTGCTGTCACTGTGGACCAAGATAAACAAAATTTGTATAATTCTCCACCATCTTTAAGAGCATTTTCTAGGCTCTTTATCCCAATATCCAGATTTCTCCTATCATTTGCTATGAGTCCTTGTACTTCGAAGAATCTCTTTTCCAAAAACTCTTTCCAAACTTTCTCTTCTGCTGATTTCTCTAGTGAATCAAAATGAGTGTTGACAGAGTTTATCAAAGATTTGAGGTTACCGGATGGAGAGGCCAAAGGATCCTTTTGGAAGGATGGCATGATCTTCTCCAGCATTCCTGATGCAATTTCTATCATCTCACAATCTTTCATGTGAGACTTTAGAAGCTTCTCTTTTGCTTTGGCTTGGGCAAAGGATGCAATCTTCATTGTTTGGACCGGAGAGAGAGAATCAAAATTGAGTGGTACTTGGAACAGTTCTGGTTCATCTATCTCCATCAATTCCTTGGTCAAGAAATTCTTCACTACTTCTATAGTGTCTCTTGCTAGAGACTTCTTTCCTTTTGCAGCCTCAGAGCTGTCATCAGAGATCTTCTCTGTTTGTTCTTCTTCTCTTCCCTTTTTCTCTTCTTGACTTGCTTTCTCCTATTTTTTGCTTCTCCTTCAGTTCCAGAGTCTATTGGGGTATCCGGAAGAGAGATGTTTACTTCTTCATGGACTTCCTCTTCTAGAATAGAGGAATCGAAGTCCTTAGTCCTCTCCTCACCTATCTCCTTTAGCTCTTCTGCATTTTTCTTTGTGGATCCTTCTTGTGATGTACTTAGTCCTTCTTCATCCATGGCAGAAGGTTCTTCATCTATTTCCTCTATGACAAGAAGATTGAATCTTTTGTAGGCATTCTGAAGTATGTCTTCTGTCTCTTTTGCTACCTGATCTGTCTCTCCAAGCATAAGCTTGTTCATTCTGGCTTTGCTCCGGAACTCATCCTTGCAATCCTTGAAGATCATGTTCATTTGTTTTGGAGTAATGGAAGGATAGAGCTGAATAGCTATCTATTCTTGGATCTCCAAATCCTTTTCCTTGGCAATGTCTTTTCTGAGTTCAAGTACTTTCTCTAAACTCTTGGGGATTAGAGAGATGATTTCAATGAATGCTTTATTATATATGTTTAAGTACTTAACTGTAGCTTCTTCCAAGATCCTTTTGTCTGTGTCACTATACTCATCATAGAATTTTGTCATTGGTTGCAGATTCCCATCCACAATAACTGCCTTGATGACATCATCAATGGAGAGAGTAGGCCTTTCAACAAATTCTTCTACTTCTTCTTTGTTTGTACCAGCAGAGGATTCACCTGATGATTTCTTCTTCTTCCTCATTTTCTTAATTTCCTCATCAGTCTCTGTTTGTTCATCATCCTTTTGACTTGTATAGGACCTTGTGGCCTTGGTTTTTGTTCTCTTTTCTCCCTTACTAGATGTCTTGGCTTTCGGTTTGGAGGATCTTGAGCTCTTAGAAGTGGCAGGTGCAGAGTTCTTGGAGGATCTAGTCTAGGAGGAGGCTTGCACCAGAATACTTTCTTTTTCTGCTTCTTGTCTCTCCTTCTCTGCTCTTTCTACTTTCTCTCTGTTTGCATCAACTGCCTCTTTTGAAACACCAAATCTTTTGGTAACTTCCTCTACTTCCCTTCTCACTTTTCTTTTCATCTCCAGCTGTCTTAGTTCAACATGAATTTTCACACTCAATTCTTGAAAGGTTCCAAACCTTTCTGCCTCAAGGTCCTTAGGCTGACTTAAAAAGTGTTGGATATGTAGCTCCAAGATTTTCTCATCTACCTCATAGCCCATTGGCATAATCTAGACTATTCTGGGCTCTACTACCTCCATTAGGCATTGATCAGTGTCTACCATAAAACACACTGTATCTTTATATTTTTCAACTATTGTTTGAGGAATTCTTTCTCTGGCCTGCATCATACCTTGGAAATTCTTGAAATATCCCTAGAGAGCTATGCTTTGAGCCTTGGCATCACCAAGCCCATACATATAATCTCTGATTTGTATAGCAATTGGTCTGTCATTTTGCCATATCCAGCCACTTGTTCTGGGTAGCTCATTCATATAGTAAAAGAAGAGATATAGTATTAGGCCACCATACTTGAATGAGTTCTTTTTGTCCTTCTTGATCTTTTGTAGGTTTTCTAGTAGTTAGCTCAGGAGAAGCTCACATAGATCATAGTCTGCATTTTCTCTTAGCATATGATATGCAGTATATATAGCAGTTTTAGACACTAAATTCTCCCTACTGGTGTGATATATTTTGTAACCAATTATCATAGAGGCAAATTTGATATCCAGATCTATGATATCTTCTATTGTCATTGCTCTCTTGTCAAATTTTGATCTGGTAGCCTCACTAACAGTTTGATTCTTGACTGATTTGAGAGCAGGCAACCCACCAGATGAGTGCAAACCGATTACAGCCCTAGTGACATCTTTTGTTATCTTGAATGGCCTCATTAACCACATGAAGTTGTCGTGTATTCTTCTAAGAACATATCGGACCCATTCATCCTCTGCAAAATAGGGAAAGTGGATGCAATGTCCAAAATACTTATCCTGGATGGCCTTGTATTGAGGTTTGAGTTTAAATGTTTCATCTATTAATTGCTTGTGATAGATATCCATCAGCTTGGATTCCCCAAATTCCTCTATACTGGTGTGTATGTATACCCTAACATCTTCTACATGTAGAACCCCATGCAGAACGCTAGAGAATGTGCCTAAGGGATCAACTTCTAGGGATTTGTAAGGATGTTTCTTGAACTTAGGGTGCGGCCTATCAGTGATCTTAACAACATTTGGAGTAGCCATCTTGCAAAAGATTCAGAGAGAGATATTTAAGAATGGAAATACCTTTTTACACTTCTAGGGTTCATGATATGAGCTGGAAAAGATCATTGGTTGAATCAAATTCTATGGTTGATCTTTGAGAGGGTTGAAGCAATCTTGTTTGTAGAGCCTTTTCTTTCTTCTTCTCGAGTGTAGATGTGCAAATGATGAATAAAAGAACCCTTATATCTTTGTGCAAACCCTAATTTCTTATTGCAATAAATGCACACCTTAAGCCATTCTAGTTTCCTTGTTCTGACTTTGTTCTGAGAGAGATCCTTCCAAATCACTAAGATGCACTTAGAATTATTCTTAGTGATAAATGACAATGTATCTCCCTTTCTCCAATCATTCCATCTATCCACAAATCCAAATATTTCAATTTTGAATCATACCGGATCTAACTGTGAAAATCCTTCTTTTGTCAGATGACTATCAAACCAGATTAATCTTGGATGATTAACCTTTTCAAACTCCTTGCTGATCTTTCATATTTTTACCAAGGGTTATTTAGATGTTTCTCTGAGAACCCTTTAATCCGTAACTTTCCATGTGCCAATTTTAGGCACCAATTGACTAGCTGGGGGAATTTATTTTCCTTTGAGACTCCCCTTGAGCCAGATCTCATCTATTTAGTTTCTGGAAGGAATATCAACACTAGATTCTGGTGCAAATCCATCCCCAACATTTTCTGCACTTCTCTTTACCCAAATCTTGTTCATCTCCCTTTGAACTTCATCCACATTCAATTTTCCTTTTCCTTTGTCTTGATTCTGATTATGATGTACCTAACCCTTTTTATCCTGATTTTTACTTCTATAGAATTTGGCAATATGACCGGATCTATTGCAATTGTGACCATATCTTTTGTAGTTAAAACACTGTCTAGAGAAGGATGAATTAGTCTGATTCGTTCTTCTTCTGCACTGATTTTCTTTATGACCAAAGTTATTGCAATTGTAGGAGTATCCATTGAAGCATGGATATCTTTGAGCATTTGGTTGCCTTACCAGAGGTCTTTTAGACTTGTTCCTTGGATTTCCTGATCCAAAGTTCTTCTGACCAAATCCGGAGCTTTCACCTTTCTCATACCCCAAGCCATGCTTGTCATCAACCCTTTTCTAGCTTTCAAGAAGAACTTCAAGTTGAGCAGAGCTTATCTTGAATTTCTCTTTGTATTCATTTGCTGTTTGAAGATCCCTTTTAAGAGTGTTTATCTGATTCTCAAGTTGTTCTTCATTATCACTAGCTTCTTTAAGATCAAATTCCAGATGCCTGATTATTCTATCCATTTTGTGGCAATCTTCTGACTTCTCCTTGAGAGATTGTTTTAGATTGTCTTCAATTTTTATTTTCTCTTCAATTTCTTGGGTGAATTTCATAACCCATGATTCCATTTCATGTCTCACCATAACGACCTCTTTTGATAGCTTCTCACATAGCTTGTTTTTCTCATTGAGATCTTCATTAGTATCATTGGCATCACTTTGACTTGCTAATTGTTGAAGTAGTTCCTTTCTCTTTTTCACAGAGATACTTAGTTTTTCTTTGAGTTCATTTATGAAATCATCAGCTTGTTTGAGTCTTTCCCTCAGGTTATTAACTTCAGAGTGAGATTGCTCAAGATCATTTAGGGCAGATTGAAGTTGTTCCCTCATACCATACATATCCATTGAGATTCCCAGATATTCCTCAAGCAATTAGGCTCTACTTAGAGGAACTTATCTCTAATACCAATTGTTAGAAACAAGGTAGATAACTGAGAGGGGGGGTGAATCAGTTATCTTATATAATTTAACTTTTTGTTCTTCTTTAACAATTAGTGCAACATCAAAACATATAAGCATACATAACCATGAGAGCAGAAGTAAAATTAACACACATAACACAATGATTTTGACGTGGAAAACCCTGTTAAGGGAAAAACCACAGGGTGACAAACCTGAGATTGTATTCTCTGTTAAAAGAATAAGTACAAAATGGCACTTGCCAATTAGGGTTCACTACCCGAGCACACTGTTCACAAGAGGCACACTGCCTACAAGAGACTCACTGTCTACAAGGATATAGAAGAAAACCAGATGTTTGAACTAAAGAAAGACATCCACATATGTTGAGGTTCAGTTTTGGTTAGACTCAATATGCTGATCTACTGCACTTCATGCTTCCTCTTCTTTAGTGTTGTTGTTTTGTCACATGCCAAACTTGTATTGCTTCCTTCACACTTTCATCTACACTTTATCGCATACTATTTCATTCACAACATGCCTTCATATCGAAATCCATCTGGTATATATATCTGCACCAAGGATTTTAACATCTTTCTAGTCGGCAACTAGAATACTCAAGATATTTACTAAATATTGGTTTGTCAACTGAATCCATGCTTAACATGTGATACGTATCAAAAATATAGACATAGAAGTCATCAATCATGTCAGCCAACCATGAATGATCTCTGAAGAAGCTTGATCACTATCAATTTCTCATCTGGATTAAGGTCTGATGCTTTGTCGGTCAGTTCTTCCTCAGTCTACTATGCCTGTCAAGAACCCAACACTTAGGTGCTCATATCTTTTCACTCTTTCATCACCAGAGGCTCAGTCTCTGGAACATAGTAGACACGATACTCCTATTAACTTTCCCAAGTCTGTACTTTGCTGAGTTACACCCTCTGAGAGATTCAAACCTAATTGTCAGACCTTGCTGCATGCTCTGTTCTTGCTCACCAGACCAAAACACTCTTCGATCTGACTTCTGGTAAAGACCTATTATGTGCTGCAGATGTGTGGGATAAACTTTGTTTCCATCAATGACAACAATAATGAAGCCACATAGTGTCTCTTGCCAATAGCTATTTCCAAAGTTTCAAGTCTCTACACCTTCCGCTATGAAAGTTATAAGTGGTAGAGTTCTGGTCTATATTTTGTCAAAGAAAAGTAATGTTGAAGGCTTGTTGGAATGCTTTGCATTCCTCTGGAAGAGAAGATTTTCCTATGCATTTTGGTGATAATGTTCATAGATGTGCATTGCATGTTTCTTTACAGTTTCAGGTGTTTTGGTGATCCACAAGATTAGTTTCTCAATGACAGTGTGTTACAGTGTGTTTTAGATGGCTATTTGGCCTGAGTGTACATGTTTGAAGGTGTGTGGCACGAAGTCTTTTCTGTCTAGAGTTTGAGGTGTGTCTAAAGATGTTGTATGAGTTATGAAGACTCATCTGGAAGAATTTCATGAAGATCTTTCTTATTTCCAGTACCACACAAGGTTTTCAAGTGGTTGTGGTCATTATGCTTCAAGTTTCATGTTTTCTTACTTAAGGCCATCCAATTTAAAATGAGAGAAGAGTGTAGATATGATTCCTTGAGGAATGATGCTATGAAGGATGTTTAGGATTGGGTTAAGCATGTGTTGAATTCCTCAAGGCGTGTTTCTTCTGGCTATGTGACGTGTAGTCTGGTTTAGGGCTTGCCCCCTACATGTTTCATGAAGTTTGTTGTTTGGCCGACTTGTAATTGTAATATTCATATTGTCTCTAGCAAACAAGTAATGTAATCAATATAATATCATGTATATATTATAAATAAAATTATGTTAGATAGGTTGTGATTGCAATGTAAGTGTGGTGGTTCACAAGTGAAGAAGTAGAAAGAATGCACTATGATGTGTGACTGAAGGAGATAAAGCATAAGCAATAAAGTATGTCCTAATTCATCTTGAATACATATTTGTGATAGAAGGTAAGTAAGGAGTGTTCCTAATTGTTTGTTGGAGGTAGTGAGCCAAAGGCAAGACTTCTTGAAGGCTAAACACAGTGAGTCAGTAAGCTAAAGAGAAGACATTTGTATTAATTGTTGAGATTATGCAATCATCAAAGGACTGAGTTTTTATTGTCAGATTCAGGCAATAGAAGGACTATCATGTTGTAAGCTATTTTGAGTTTTTTCTCACTTCAGAGAGTAGTTGTTTCCTTGGGTTTAAGCCCTAAAACAAAGTCATCAGGGAGTTGAAGCTTCCTTGGGAGTGACCCTCAAACATTTTCAGGGAGTAGTAGCTTTCTTGGGTTGTAGCCCTAAAACAAAGTTGTAATTTATAGTGAGAATTCATATATTGTGAGTTAATCCTCACCATGGTTTTTCCCTTCTTGGGTTTGCCATGTAAATATGGTGTTATGTGTCTATGTGCTTTGTGTTGATGTGTTATGCTTTTGTTTATGCTATAAAAATTAAGTTTTAGTTTGAACCAAAGGATTTAATATTTGATTGAATACTAATTCACCCCCCTCTCAGTATTGTGGTGTATATTCACCAATTGGTATCAGAGCCAAGTTCATCTGAAGAAAGCTTAACTGCTTGAGGAATGTTCAAGATGTCACAAAATGGATCTAGCAAGATTCCCAGATTTGATGGAACAAATTATACATTTTGGAAGCTATGGATGGAGGCCTATATAAATTCTCTAGGATGTGGTGTTTGGCAATCTATCAAGGCTAGTTACAAGGTTCCTGCTACTACTCCTACAAATCTATATGAAGTTAAGTTGCATGATAACAATTCCAAGGCAAAGTTTTCTACCATGAGTGGGTTAGCTGATTCAAAAATTAAAAAGGCAATGAGTTGCAGTTCTTATAAAGAGGTTTGGGATAAACTTGAAACTATTTATGCAAGAGATAAGAAAGTAAAACAATCAAAGATGCAAATCTTCAAGAGCAAATTTGAGACCTCAAGGATGATAGAGGATGAAGACATTGCTAGGTATATGCTCCAGGTGAATGAAGTTGTTAATGGAATCATAGGACTTGGTGGTAAAGTGGATGATGATGATATTGTGAAAGAAGGTTTTGAGATCTCTCCCTAAATCTTACAATCATAAGGTATCTTCTATTGAGGAGAATGCGGACTTGGATCCATATACTATAGACAAATTGTTTGGTACTCTCACAGATTTTGAAATGAGAGAATTTGGCAATTATGCTCCAAAGAAAGAAGCTGTGTTCAAAGTCGGTAAGAAGACAAAAGATGAAACTGCTGATGAAGATGATGACCTTGATGACATTGTGAGAAGATTGAAGAAATGCAATGAAAAATACAAAGGTAAGTTACCTTTTAAATATTTTAGTTGTGGGAGAGTTGGCCATTTTGCCTCTAAATGTCCTTTTAAAGAATCAGGAAGTAGTAACAAAAGATAAAAGATGAAAAAGGGTTTTTATTCTATGGAGAATAGTTGTTCCTCAAAAGGTGAAGATCATGATGATTCAAATGATGAAACACTTTTCATGGCTATGAAAGTTGATGACAAAAAGAGTGATGTTGCAAAATGTGAGAAGTCTAACATCATGCAGGCTAACAAAAATAATGAAGAGTCTATGGTTGTGTGGACTGCTTTTCATGGAAAAGAAGAAGAAAATGCTTGGGTTATTGATAGTGTCTACTCTAATCACATGACTAGTGACAAGGAGAGGTTCATCAAATTTAAGAAATATAATGGTGGAGATGTGAACTTTGGTGGTGATGAGTTAACATAAATTTGTGGAAAGGGTGCCATAACAATTATAGAAAGAACATAATTGAAGATGTTCTCTATGTCAAAGGACTAAAGCACAATCTTCTAAGTGTTAGTTAGATGTGTAGAAAAGGATACAATCTTACATTTCATGCTAATGGTTGTGAGATCAAGAAGGTAGGATCTGGAAGACTAGTTGTAGAAGGTATAAGGACATATGGAAATGTCTACCATCTAAAGGAAGCAAATGGAAGAACTTGCTTGTTGGCTCAATCTAATGAGTGTTGGTTGTGACACAAGAGGATGGGACACATCAACTTTGAAATATGGTGAAGATCAGTTCTATTGATGCAACAAGAGATATGCCTAAGATAACAAAGCCTGCAAACACATTATGCAAAGAGTGTCAAATGGAAAAGTAGGCAAGAAGAAATTTCAAGAGCAAGGAACGTTCTTCAACAATGCCATTAGAGTTGATTCATACTGACCTATGCAGACCTACAAGGACTAAGAGTCAATAAGGAGAAAGGTATTTTATGTTTCTTATTTGTGATTGCTCTAGAATGACTTGGGTTACATTTTTAAAAGAAAAATCAGAAGCCTTAGATAGGTTCAAGATTTTCAAAGCAAAGGTTGAGAATGAAATGGATGCTAAGATCAAATGCTTAAGGTCTAATAGAGGAGGTGAATTTACTTCAAATAAATTTGAAACATTTTGTGAAGATCATGGTATTAGGAGACATTTGTCTACTCCTAGGACTCCTCAACAGAATGGGGTAGTGGAAAGAAAGAACAAGGCTATGCAAGAGATGGCTAGGACAATGTTGAAAGATGCAGATCTACCTAATATGTATTGAAAGGAAGTCATTCATACTACTATCTAACTACAAAATAGAGTGCAATTGAGGGTCAATAGCACTAAGAATCCTTGTGAGATTTGGTATGGAAGACCCCCACTATTAGATACTTCAGGATCTTTGGCAGCAAATGCTACATCAGAAGAGATGAAGAAGATCTTGGTAAGTTTGATTCAAGGTGTGATGAAGGGAACTTTATTGGCTACTCAACCACAAGTAAAGCCTATAGATGACAACAAAAGATTGAGAAGGATGATTGAAAGCATAAATGTGAAGTAGATGAAGATTTGTATCAGTTTTTACAAGAACCTGAGGTTTGTGGACCTGATATGCTTCCTTGCACTGAAAAAGAAGAAGAAGATGTGTAAGAAGAGAAGGAACAAGAATTAGAAATGATCCCCAAGACTCCAACAAAGTATGTTTAGAGAAATCATTCAGTGGATCAAATCATTGGATATATAACTGAAGGAGTGCAGACTAGGAGAAGGTTTGTAAAAGCAAGTGAGCAAGTGAATTTATGTTTATTGTTAAAGATAGAGCCTCAAACTTTTAATGATGCCAAAAAAGATAAAGGATGGTAGAAGGCAATGGATGAAGAATTGAATCAAATAGAAAAGAATCAGACATGGGAATTGGTTCCCAAACTAGTTGATAAGAATGTTATAGGAACAAAATGGGTGTTCTAGAACAAGTTGAATTAATATGGTGAAGTTATAAGGAACAAAGCAAGATTGGTATGTAAAGGATATTCACAAGTTGAAGGTGTTGATTTTGATGAGACTTTTTCTCTGGTAGCCAGAATGGAGGCAATCAGGATGTTTCTTGCCTTTGCTGCTCACAAGAACTTTAAGGTCTATCAGATGGATGTCAATTCAACATTCTTGAATGGTGATCTAGAGGAAGAGGTCTACATTGAGAAACCAGATGGTTTCTAGCTATCAGAAGATCCAAACATGGTATTGTTGCAAGTATGGGACTAACCAGTGTTGTCATTGATGTTAACATACTCCTCTTGCATTAATGATAAGTATTAGAGGATGTGGTTCAAAGGGTTTGTAGATATGTGTCCTAAGATGATCCAGTAAAGATTTTAGAGGTTCGCATGATGATCTGAAGAAGTTGTGGCTGCTCAAGGAAAACCGGTTCCGGCAGGTGTTCAGAGGTGACAAAGTGATATAGATATGTCTGGTGAGATCCGGAAATGCATTATCCTATTCTGCGGATTTGAAGGAGTGTTTAGGAAGTCAATGTGAATTGACAACTCAATTGGTTCAAGGTCTAGAGGTCTACAAGCACCTATTCCTTTGTGATAGTGATGACAGATTGTGTTCTTGAGGTTTCAGATGAAGGAGAGAAGGATTCTAGTAAGCAGATGAAGTGTGGATGTTCTTGGTGATTCAGGAAAGCTTGTGGAGGTCTTTGGATTGTGTCCAATTCGTGTTGGTGGTCCGCATTGAAGTTTGAGCTCACAATTGAACAGTTACTTCTAGTTGATGGTGTTCTTCCTAAGTTTGGTTGACCGGATGAGTTACACATCCTATGGATGATCTTGAAGATGTTATGAGAAGATTGGTGTGTTCCTAGAAGAATATTGAAGTCTCAGATCTATGTGGATGACTATGTGTTGATCCGCATGAAGTCTTTTGTAATCAGTCATGATGTATTTATGTATTTTCTCTGTAATGTTTTTTGACTTAAATGATCATTCCTAAGTTGATGTCCTGTATAAATATGGAATTGTGAAGTCATTCCAAAGTGTGTTGTGTCGATGAGAATGTGGTAGAGTGCAGAGGAGCGAAAGGCAGAGTAGAAGCATTGGGCTTAAATGGAACTGATTCAAGCATGGTGAAGATGCTATTTTCTAGTTCAAGTAGGTGATACTTATTATTTTGTAGATAGTGTGTCTCTTGTAGGTAGTGTGCCTCTTGTGAGCAGTGTGCTCAGGTAGTGAGCCCTAATTGGCATGTGCCATTTTTTTTCTTTTTATTCTTCTAACAAAGAATACATTCTTGGGTTAATCACCCAGTGGTGTTTCCCTTAACCAGGTTTTCCATGCCAAAATCTTGGTGTCTTATGTGTTGATGTGTTTCTACTCTTGATTTAATGCATTATGTTTCCATGATTGATTTATTATTATGCTACTAAATTACAAAGTGGATTTAAGTGTTTAATTGGAAGAAAGTTTTTGACAACTGATTCACCCCCCCTCTCAGTTGTCTGTCCTGAATCTAACAATTGGTATCAGAGCCAAGTTCCTCTAAAAGGAGCTTAACCACTTGAGGAGATCCAGGATGTCATCCTACAAGAATGATAGTCTGAAGTTTGATGAAACCAATTTTAATCTTTAGAAAAGTTGCATGCAATGTCACTTGCAATGTATGGGAATGTAATACTGGACCATGGCTTCAACGAAGTATTATCCTCCTTAGGGTGGCCTGAAAGCCCCAAATGAAATCATAGATGTTGAAAACAATCTACGGACTAAAGAAACTCTCCTAAGTGCATTGTCTGATTCAGAGCTATCAAATGTTGTTGATCTACAAACTGCTTTTGAGATCTAGGAAAAACTGGAACTTTTGCATGAAGGAGACAAGTATGTTAAATGTGCAAGGCTACAGAGTCTGAAAGGAAAATTTGAAAATCTGAAGATGAGAAAAGATGAAAATATCACTACTTTTATGCCAAGAGTAAATGAGCTTGTTTGTGGCATTAGGTGTGCTGGTGGAGTCTTAGATGAAGATGAGATTGTTGGCAAAGCTCTCAGATCCCTTCCTGCTTCTTATAAAATCAAGGTTGCTGCCATTGAAGAATTCAGAGCCCATACAGTTGTCACAAGAGATCAATTGGTTGGCAAATTGGCTGCTTTTGAATTGACTGAGTTTGGAAATGCCCCTCCCAAGAATGAATCTGCATTTAAAGCTAGTGTCTCTGTGAAAGGTAAACAAAGGTTTGATCTGGGAGAGAACTCTTCAAGGGAACTATCATGGTATGAAAAAGCAAGAAGAGACCTGGAAGAAGAAGCAGAAACTACTCAACTTGAAGCCCTTATTGCAAAAAGACTACCAAGAGGATCTAGTAAGTATGAAGGGAAATTGCCTTGTAAGTGTTTTAACTGCAATAAGATTGGTCATTTTGTCTCAAGGTGTCTAGAAAGATTTTTAAGGCCAAATCCCAACAGATCAAGGTTCCAAAAGAATTGTTATTGTGTTCATGAAGAAGATGATAATGAAGGAGTAATAGATGATGAATCAGAGATAGGAAACAAATCTAGAAGTGATTGGGTGTTTATTGCCATCAAGGAAGAAGATCCAATTCCTTTTGAATCTATCAATCATAAAGTTGTAGAAAGAGCTCTAGCTGCCCAAGTTGAAGAAAAGGATGATTGGGTCATTGATAGTGGATGCTCTCACCATATGACAGGTGACAAAAATAAGTCCATAGATTTGGAAAGGTATGAAGGAGGAGTGGTAAAGTTTGGTGATAATTCTGCTGGTAGAATCAGAGGTTGAGAAACTATTTCTTTTGATGGAAAGAACAAAACCAGTAATGTACTATATGTTGAAGGATTGAAGCACAATCTTCTTAGTGTTGGACAGTTGGTGGACAAAGGCTATGATCTTTGATTCAAAAAAGGAAAATGCAAGATCTTTGAAAGTTTCGGAATAGAGATTGCATCCGGTACTCAAACTAAAGGTAATATCTTCCACTTGGTTGGTACTGGTAAAAGTTGCTTATTTGTTCAAGTTGATCAGAGTTGGTTATGGCATAGGAGGATGTGTCATGATAATATCATCAAGATAAGCAATAGTCAAGTTGTAAGAGATCTTCCAAAACTGGTGAAACCTACTAATAGCTTGTGCAAAGAATGTCAGTTGGGTAAGCTGAGTAGAGTCACATTCAAGAGTAAGGAACTGTCTTCTACCAGATTATTGGACTTAGTTCATATTGATTTATGTAGTCCAGCAAGAATCAGGAGTGTACAAGGTGATAGATACTTCATGCTATTAATTGATGACTACTCCCAGATGATGTGGGTAACTTTTTTGAAAGAGAAATCAGAAGCTCTTGAGAAATTCAAAATATTCAAGGCTATGGTAGAAAATGAAACCGGATTAAAATTGAAATGTCTGAGGTCTAATAGAGGTGGATAATTCACATTGGGTGAGTTCATACAATTCTGTGAGAAACATGGAATAAAGAGACAGTTGTTTGCTCCTAAGACTCCACAGCAGAATGGAGTAGTGGAGAGAAAGAACCGGACCATCGAGGAAGCATCTAGAACAATGATGATGGAAGAAAATGTTCCTCAGATCTATTGGAGAGAAGTTGTCAGCACTGCAGTCTATACTCTCAATTGAGTACAAATCAAAAGTAATACCAGTAAGACTCCTTATGAACTTTGGTTTGGCATCACTCCTACTATGAGGTATTTCAAAGTTATTGGTAGCTAATGTTACATTAAGAGAGATGAAGATTTAGGCAAAGTTGATGCTAGAAGTGATGAAAGAATTTTCTTGGGTTACTCTACTCAAAGTAAAGCATACTGGTGTTATAACAAGAGATTGACGAAGATTATAGAAAGTACTAATGTGAAGGTTGATGAAGGAATTGAGAAACCCTCAAGATTTTATGAATATGATGAAGATGATCAAAATGATGTTTTGATCTAAGGAGTCCAAGCCCCTTCTAAGATTCAGATCCAGACTGATCTTGTAAATCAGGAAGAAGTGATAAATTTGAATGAGCCTAATCAAGAATTAGATGTGCAAGAAACTCCCAAAGTTCCTAGGTATGTAAGACTAAACCACTCTGAAGATCAGATCATAGGTGACAAAAGCAAAGGTGTACAAACAAGAAGAAGGATTGCTCAAGATTCAGGAGAGTATTGTCTGATTTCAAAGATTGAACCTAAAATAGTGAATGAAGCTTGCAATGATAAAAATTGGACTAAAGCAATGGAGGAAGAGCTGATGCAAATTGAGAAAAATCACACTTGGGATCTTGTTCCCAGACCTAGAAACAAGAATGTGATTGAAACCAAATGGGTCTTCTGGAACAAACTGAATGAAGTTGGTGAAGTAATCAGAAATAAAGCTAGATTGGTCTACAAGGGTTACTCTCAAATAGAAGGAGTTGATTTTGAAGAAACATTTGCTCCAGTGGCAAGAATTGAAGCAGTTAGATTATTTCTTGCTTTTACTACCTTCAAATATTTCAAAGTATATCAGATGGATGTCAAGTCTACCTTCTTGAATGGTGACTTGGAAGAAGAAGTATACATTGAGCAACCAGATGGATTTCAATTGTCTGATCATTGTGATATGGTTTGTAAGTTGAAAAAAACACTATATGGACTAAAGCAAGCCCCAAGAGCTTGGTATGAAAGATTGGATAAGCATCTTTTGAAGATTGGTTTCAACAAAGGTACTGTTGACAGTAATCTGTATTTCAAAATTGATCATGAAAACATATTGATTGTTGAAGTGTTTGTTGATGATATCATTTTTGGAGGAAGAGATAGTATGTGTAAAACTTTTGCAAATCAAATGAAAAGTGAATTTGAGATGTCCATGCTTGGGGAAATGAATTTCTTCTTGGGTCTACAAATCACTCAAATAAAGAAAGGAATCTTCATTTCTCAGACCAAATATGTGAAAGAATTGTTGAAGAAATTTGGGATGGAGGACTCAAAACCAATGAATACTCCCATGGAAACCGGATGTAAATTGAGAAAAGATGATGACTCTCCTAAGGCTGATCAGAAAAAGTATAGGTCAATGATTGGTGGATTGTTGTATCTCACTCAAACTAGACCTGACATTATGAATGATGTTGGTCTTGTTGCTAGATTTCAAGCTGATCCTAGAGAATCTCATGTCATGGCAATCAAGAGGATTTTTAGATATCTAAAAGGGATAGCTGAGTATGGATTGTGATATCCCAAAGATCATGATTTTTCTCTTCATGCATATATAGATGCAGATTGGCTAGGAGATGTGGATGACTAGAAGAGTACTAGTGGTGGAGCATTCTTTTTGGGGAAGAGATTGGTTTCTTGGCTGAGCAAAAAATAAGAGGCAATATCTCTGTCCACTATAGAAGTAAAACATATTGCAGCAGCAGGTAGTTGTACTCAAGTTTTGTGGATGAAGCAAATGCTAAGAGACATAAGAGTGGAGTATGAGGATCCTATCACAATCTTCTGTAATAATTCAAGTGCAATAAATATATCTAAGATTCCAGTGTTGCATTCAAAGACTAAACATATATCCATCAAGGTTCACTTTTTGAGAGAGCAAGTGAACAAGAATGAAGTCAGATTGGAGTTTGTGCCTTCGAAGGATCAGATTGCAGATATCTTTACTAAACCTCTACCTAAGGACTCTTTTGAGTATCTCAGGGAGAAGTTAGGGGTTATTGCCCCTTCGGTGATGAACTAAAGTGCACTGATGTGCATTAGTCTAGTGGATATCATAGTCATATCTTGTGATCTAGATTGATGATGGAGATCTGCTACTCAGGGGGAGCAGCTGGTATGATTCTGAAGTGTTGGAGTTGCAAGTATGTGCCCTTTGCCATTGATGTCAAAGGGGGAGAGAAGACATGTGAAAAACAAGTGGTTATTGATCAAAGGGGGAGCAGTAAAGCAAGATAAGACATGTGAATGGTTGTTGTTGATAGGGGGAGTTGTGTCAGTGAGAAAAAGTTCTTGTCTTGATGGTCAAAACAGTTTTTCACATCATATGTTGCCATCAATGACAAAGGGGGAGATTATTGCAAGTATGGGACTAACTGGTGTTGTCATTGATGTCAACATGCTCCTGTTGCATTAATGATAAGTATCAGAGGATGCGGTTCAAAGGGTTTGTAGATATGTGTCCTAAGATGATCCAGTAAAGATTTTAGAGGTCCGCATGATGATCTAAAGAAGTTGTGGTTGCTCAAGTAAAACCAGTTCTGGCAGGTGTTCAGAGGTGACAGAGTGATACAGATAGGTCCGGTGAGATCTGAAAATGCATTAACCTATTCTATAGATTTGAGGGAGTGTTTAGGAAGTCAATGTGAATTGACAACTCAATTGGTTCAAGGTATGGAGGTCCACAAGCACCTATTCCTTTGTGACAGTGATGACAGACTATGTTCTTGAAGTTCCAGACGAAGGAGAGAAGGATTTTAGTAAGAAGATGAAGTGTGGATGTTCTTGGTGATTCAGGAAAACTTGTGGAGGTCTTTGGATCGTGTCTAGTTTGTGTTGGTGGTCCGCATTGGAGTTTGAGCTTGCAATTGAAAAGTTACTTCTAGTTGATGGTGTTCTTCCTAAGTTTGGTCAACCGGATGAGTTACACATCCTGCGGATGATCTTGAAGATGTTATGAGAAGATTGGCATGTTCCTAGAAGAATATTGAAGTCTCAGATCTGTGTGGCCGATTGTGTGTTGATCCACATGAAGTCTTTTGTAATTAGTCATGATGTATTTATGTATTTGCTCTGTAATTTTTGCCGACTTAAATGATCATTCCTAAGTTGATGTCCTATATAAATATGGAATTGTGAAGTCATTCCAAAGTGTGTTGTGTCGATGAGAATGTGGTAGAGTGTAGAGGAGCAAAAGGCAGAGCAGAAGCATTGGGCTTAAATGGAACTAATTCAAGCATGGTGAAGATGCTATTTTCGAGTTCAAGTAGGTGATACTTATTATTTTGTAGACAGTCTATCTCTTGGAGGTAGTGGGCCTCTTATGAGCAGTGTGCTCGGGCAGTGAGCCCTAATTGGCATGTGCCATTTTTGTTCTTTCTATTTGTTGGTCATGATGTTAGTCATTCACAAACATAGAATAAAAGTTACACAACAACCTTTACTCATCTTGAAAGATATGATGAATTCAAAGAGTTCATGATCCCAAGTCTCCGTTGATTAGGTCTTAATCTACTGACGTTACTCAGTGGTTGATGTGTGTTGCTGTTTTCCATTCAGGGGCCTTACGTATTTCTGCAAAGTTCATCATTGTTCCTCCAAATATCCTACTCTGTATGTCTGCTCTGCATAAATCTCTAATATTTCTACCTCTGCACTGTGAATTTAGTCAAATAATGTGCCTACAGGCTGATATTTGCATGATTTCTACCAGTATTTATGATTCTTTGCATGATATTTTCAATACTGCATGCATTTAACTCAAATATACTAATGATTTTCAGTTACCTACGGGATTTCAGCATATTTCTCTGTTCTGCTTGTTATTTATCATGATTTGCAGTTATGGTGATGAATTTATGAAATTAAAAAAAGGAAAAGGGTTAAAGAATAAGATTCCCAAAACTACTTGACTTAGATCACTGATCCACATACAAGCTCCCATACATGCAATGAAAAGAAGGAAACTAAAATCATACTTCACCAGGACATTCCACAAATCCGCATGATCTAGTGCAAATCTTCAAAGGAAAAGTTGACAACAACATGTAATGAAATGAAAGCGCTTCCAGTTGAACATAGCATTCACCAGTACATATCTAGAAATCAACAGGAAGATTACGTAAAATTTACAATGAGGATGTAATCTGAAACTTCATATCCATTCAGTATGCTCAAGAACAGGTACATTTACAGTGATCTGAAGAAAGAACCTTGACATTTCAACAATTCTATCCTCATTAGTCTCAGTAATCCGATCTCCTAATTGATTCTACAGCAATCGGCCTTAATGCCAGATGTTCCTATGTCTATCAATGTATATCCCCCCTATTACAGCTCAGGATCTGGCTCTTATATAGAACAAATGCCATAAAATAGTTACAATGATCCAAGGATCAGGATCCTCTCATAATAATCAACGGTCCAGATGAAAAGCACATGCTTCGCCAGTTGGCAAATGTACAGCTGGCACAGAATATTCTAGCATCTTTGATTTGATTCGGTCTCCAGCTGGCAAACAACATATTTGACAATATCCTCCTCACTTCTGGTTCATGTTGCCTCCATGTGCAACTTTGCAATGCTCAGCAACAGCTCTAACAGCATCATGACTTCCTGCAAATAAACAGACAAACATTAAGTTCATCATCATGTGGATAAACAACAGGAAGTAAAACGTTTTATTAACCAGGCCTCAAAATGTGCAGCTACAGGCAATCGGGCTCCAAATTTCTATCGCTCTGTTTTCCCGCCCATTTTCATGTATATCGGGTTGAAATATGATCATGCATGTATCGGCGTGACTACATACTGTCGAAATGACAATTTTACATTAGGCTGACGGTTAAACTTATACCGACGCCAAAAATCATGATGATGTCCTTCCATCAGGAAGACATGCTCTATCGGCATGATAACTCAAGATAATGCCGACAGCAAGACTTAAAACTTTCGTCTGCATGATATTGTGAAAATATGATGCTCCCCCTTCCGAATGTCCTGATGACGTCACCATCATGTTTTGCTTCTGTATATTGGGGAAAAGAAAGACATCATCATCATCATCATGTCGAAGGAAAATAGGAGGATATGAAATATGATCCTGCTGCTGAGGAAAGGAATATGATGGTGACGTCATCGTCATATCCGGGCTTCATTAAAATGCAAAAGATGACGTCATCGTCATGTTTAGTTAAGATCAGGGAAAAAATGTAATATCGGGTCACCTAAGGAAGATGATCAGGTGGTGAATGTAATATGACCCCTTTGCGGCCAAGGTGATCCTCTCGAAAGATCAGGATGATGATGATCATCAGGATATCCGGGGCTTTTGTTAAACTTAGAACATGACGTCATCATCATATTCGCGAACCGGATCATGCTTTGGAAAATATCCTGCCGAAGGGAAATGTGATGATGATGTCATCCTGATATTTGCTTCTTCGTTTATCAGATCAGGATGACGTCATCAGGATATTTGCAAAAGGTCATATTTCTCGGCAGGAGGACATTACGAAATATCGGGTAGACAAACAAGATCATGATGATCTTGACAACATGACAGGATAAAAATATGATGATCCTCCTCATCGAACATCATGATGACGTAACCATCATATTCCGTCTTCGAAGCATGAGGATGAGTTGAGGTCATCATCAGGTTAGCGCTAGGGCGATATTCAAAATATGATCATGATGCTGAGAATATCACCCCCTTAAAAGATAGGGTGATCATCATGATCATGCAAAAGGAGATCAGGAGGATATGATGACGTCATCATCATATAGCGAATATCAGCACATATGACCCTCCCTTGGAAGATCAGGATGATGACGATCATCAAGATTTTGACATGCGCATGCAAATATGCAGATGGTGGACTTTCTAAGTAGGGTGATATTATAATATCATCATGATATTATAATATCGGGTGATGTTAAAATATCATGATGCTCGTTGTTATGAAATATGACCCTCCTAAAATCATGATGCTCACGATGCGCCTAAGGTTATTTGACGGGTAAAGCACACTATCACCTAAGATTGACGTCCGGATATTTTGACTGCATGATTTTTTATCGGGTGATAGATCAAAATCAGGATGACCTTGACAACATGACTGAGGATAAAAATATGATGATCCTCCTGTGATTATCAGGTTTGACCAAAACTTTGACTGTGCATAACTTCCTCATATGGACGAATTTTCAGGTGATGTAAAAGGCAAACCTGCATGGAATTTCAAGCTCTTTCTAAATATGAGGTCATAGAAACAAAATATGAGCTTTGACAAACTAACCTCATGATGATGACCAACCTCATCGAATATCATGATGATGATGCACCTGACTTATTTTTACCAAACCGCCAGAAAGCAGACAACACAAGCCAAGCCAAAAGTTGGGTCCCTATTTTGATAAGCAAAATGGGGCGTGTTGTGTAACCACACAACACTATTCTTCTAACAGATAATACATTCTTAGGTTAATCACCCCGTGGTTTTTCCCTTAACCAAGTTTTCCATGTCAAAATCTTGGTGTTTTATGTGTTGATGTGTTTCTGCTCTTGATTTAATGCATTATGTTTCCATGATTGATTTATTATTATGCTGCTGAATTACAAAGTGGATTTAAGTGTTTAATTGGAAGAAATTTTTTGACAACTGATTCACCCCCCCTCTTAGTTGTCTGTCTTGAATCTAATAGGTATGTAGTCTCAAGAAAGCTTTGTATGGACTCAAGCAAGCTCCTAGAGCTTGGTATGCAAGGTTGGATAAATACTTACTTCAACAAGGTTTCAAGAAAGGTACCATAGATAGTAATCTTTACATCAAGGTAGAGGAAGACAAGATTTTGATAGTGGTTGTGTATGTTGATGATATCATCTTTGGTGGTGATGATGATGTGTAAAAGATTTCTAGATGAGATGCAAAAAGAGTTTGAGATGTTTATGATTGGTGAGTTATCTTTCTTCCTTGGACTTCAAATTGTTCAGTTAAATGAAGGTATCTTTATTTCTCAGGCTAAGTATGTAAAAGAGATGTTGAATAAATTTGGCATGGAGGATTCTAAACCAATGAGTACTCCTATGGTCACTAGTTATCACTTGAGTAAGGTTGATGAGTCTATAGAGGTTGATCAGACTCTTTATAGGTCTATGATTGGAGGATTATTGTATTTGACTGCTTCTAGACCTGATATCATGCATGCAGTATGTTTGGTTGCAAGATTTCAAGAAAATCTTAAGCAAACTCATGAGAAGGTAGTGAAAAGAATATTCAGATATTTGAAGGGTACTTTGGACTATGGTTTATGGTAAAAGAAGGATGATGACTTTTCTATAAGTGTCTATACTGATGTTGATTGGGTAGGATGTGTGGATGACTAGAGAAGCACCAATGGAAGTGCATTTTTCTTAGGAGATAGAATGGTCTCATGGTTTAGTAAGAAGTAGACTCAATGTCCTTATCCATAGCAGAGGCAGACTATATTGCTACAGCATCTTGCTGCACCCAAGTGCTTTGGATGAAGAAGACTTTGAAGGATATAAAGGTGGTGTATGATGAGCCTATTTCTATTTTGTGTGATAATACTAGTTCTATCAATATTTCCAAGAATCTAGAGATGCATTCTAGAACCAAACATATATCAATCAGGTATCACTTTTTGTGAGAGATGGTGGCAGAACAAGAGGTTAGATTGGAGTATGTTCCTACTAAGGATTAGATTACAGATATTTTTACAAAGGCTCTTTCAAGGGATAGTTTTGAGTATCTTTGATAGAAGTGAGGGGCTATTATCCCTCCTTCTTTCTATATGCATAAGTGGGTGCATCTATCCAAGGGGAGTAGTTCATGTTATATCTTTTTCCTAGACTAGTGGTGGCTACCTCTCAGGGGAGTAGGCAGTGGTTGTTGTTGAGAAGGGGAGCCTATTTGTTGCTGCAAGGAGTATATGAACATCAAAGGAGGAGAAGTTTGAAAACAAGAAGTTATGTCCTAAGGGGGAGAAGTAGTTTCCCTCTGTCCTTGATGTCAAAGGAGGAGAATGAATAGGTGTGTAGCAGGTGTGTGTTGCCATCAATGCCAAAGGGGGATATTGTTACACATATGGTTCCTAAGGTTTTTATTGATGTCAACACTATCATAAGGTTGTCATTGATGTCAACACTATCATGTGGTGATTGATATGTTATTAATGAGGGAGATGGTTGCACATAAGATTCCTAATTGAATGTTGATGTTCATGATTGGATGTCATGTCTTGTCTGGTGTTAGTAGAGAAGATATATTAAGATGGGAATTAGAAGTTCATGGTTGGATGTCATGTCCTTTCTAGTGACAGTAGAGAAGATATATTAATATGGGAATTAGAAATTTTAGGGTTGGATGTCATGTTCTATCTGGTGACAGTAGAGAAGATATATTAATATGGGAATTAGAAGCATCAAGTTCATATATTAAGATGAGAATTAGAAGCACTAAAACAAAGGATAGAAGTGATGCTGATGTTGGGGAGATGTTGTTGATGGTCTGAAGCATGTTGTATGCTCTCTCCTATTCTTCTTAAGGATGTTTGTGCGTCTACAAGGAGGATTCGGTCTTTGGATGATGGAATTGGTTGCAGTTTGGCCATTTGGTTTCTAGTGTCTCTAAGAACTGCTCTGCATTTATTTACAAATGATGTTATGATCCAGTGGATTGGAATATAGCTTCATGTGTTGTCAAAGCATATTTTTCCCAAGTTTCATACTATTTGGATTACTGGAAGAGTGTTTTGCAAAAGATAGTTTGAAGATGGTGTTGTTTCTAAAGAAGGTTTTCACTGTGTTTCAATGTTTGGCTCCACATTCCTTTGCATTTGAAGACAAGGTCATGTAATTTAGAAGTTGAGTTCAGGGTAATGTGAAGGTGTTATTTCCAAAGTTTCATTCCTCTACACCTTCCTCTATGAAAGTTATAAGTGGCAAAGTTCTGGTCTGTATTATGTTAGAGAAAAGTAATGTTGAAGGCTTGTTGAAATGCTCTGCATTCCTTTGAAAGAGAAGATTTGCCTATGCAATTTGGTGATCATGTTCATAGAAGTGCATTGCATGTTTCTTTGTAGTTTCAAGTGTTTTGGTGATCCACAAGATCAGTTTCTCAATGACAGTGTGTTCTAGATGGTTATTTGGCCTGAGTGTACATTTTTTAAGGTGTGTGGCACAAAGTCTTTGTTGTGCAAAGTTCTAGGTGTGTTTGAAGATGTTGTATGAGTTATGAAGACTCATTTGGAAGAATTTCATGAAGATCTTTCTTATTTCTAGTATCGCACAAGGTTTTCAAGTGGTTGTGGCTATTATGCTTCAAGTTTCATGTTTTCTTGCTTAAGGCCATCCTATTTCAAATGGGTGAAGAGTGTAGATGTGATTCCTTGAAGAATTATGCTATGAAGGATGTTTAGGACTAGGTTAAGCATGTGTTGAAGTTTGCAAGGCATGTTTCTTCTAGCTATGTGATGTGTAGTCTTATTTATGGCTTGTCTCCTGCACATTTCATGAAGTTTGTTGTTGATCGACTTGTAATTGTAATCTTCATATTGTCTCTAGTTGAAAAGGAATGTAATTAATGTAATATCATATATATATATATTGGAAAACAAATTGAGTTAGGTAGGGTGTGATTGCAATGTAAGTGTGGTGGTTTGCAAGTAAGTGAAGAAGCAAAATGAATGCACTATGATGTACGACTGAAGGAGATAAAGCATAAGTAGTAAAGTCTATTATGATTCATCTTGAAGACAAATTTGTGACAGAAGGGAAGTGAGGAGTGTGCCTAATTGTTTGTTGTAGGTAGAAAGCAAAAGGCAAGACTTCTTGAAGGCTAAAAGTAGTGAGTCAGTAAGATGAAGAGATGACATTTGTAGAAATTGTTGAGATTGTACAATCATCAAAGGACTGAGTTTTCATTGTTAGATTCAGGCAGTAGAAGGAATGTCATGTTGTAAGCTATCAAGAGTTTTTTCTCACTTCAGGGAGTAGTTGCTTCCTTGGGTTTAAGTCCTAAAACAAATTCAGCTGGGAGTTCAAGCTTCCTTGGGAGTGACCCTAAAACCTTTCGAGGGAGTAGTAGCTTCCTTGGATTGTAGTCCTAAAAAAAAGTTGTAATTTGCAGTGAGAATTCATATATTGTGAGTTAATCCTCACCATGGTTTTTCCCTTCTTGGGTTTTCCACGTAAATCTAGTGTTATGTGTTAATGTGTTATGCTGTAAAAATTAATTTTTAGTTTGCTCTAAAGGATTTAAGATTTGATTGAATACTGATTCACCCCCCCTCTCAGTATTGTGGTGTATATTCAACATCCTAAGGGAAGGGAACTTTTTTGATGCAAGTGGATCTATTGAACAAATATTGTTGCATATGGCTCAGTTGATAAGCATAAGGTTATTGGCAAGAGACAATGCTAGGCATGTTAGGTGTTGTCATTAATGGCAACTAAATCTATTTTACACATCTACATTGTATCATTTGATCATACCAGAAGTTAGATTGCAGATTTTTCTAAGTCTAGATAGATAGGAATAGAGCATATGACAGGGTTCAAAATTTTGGTCCACATTTCTCCACAGGTAATCATATTGTGCTGCAGATCTAAGGGAATGTTAAGGGATGTCAGGGATACCTAAATCTAAATTTTTAGCCTCCGGTGATGAAGGGATTGAAAGTTACAAGCATCTGAGTATCAGGTTTTGGTTAGATAGTTTAGTCCGGTGAAGAACAGACCAACTTGGTGTTTGATCCTTGTGCGGATTAAGAGAAGTGGTTGGTTGAGTAATTTATGAGATCCATTGGTATTGACCAACATGAGTGGTGACTTGAATACATAGGTTTTGGTCCACATTGATGTTTGTGCATGGATTCAACCGACAAGACAATGATCTTGAAAAAGTTTCTAAGGTTTCTTGAGGCCAACTACAGTTGATGAAATTTCAATGTTGCGGATATATATGATCGATGGGTTCGAGCATTTGTGAGATGGTTGTGTGAATATGAGGTGCTAGGTGCAAAGTGTGGCAGTATCAAGTGTGAAGCAAAGGGGTCTTATTTCCGGATTATGGAAGAACAGTGAAATAGGGTAGTGAGGGAAGAAGTGTGTAAAGTTAGTATATTAAGCCTAACTAGAACTATAATCTTACATTGTTAGATGCTATTCTTCATTCAAGTATTTCAGTGAAATCTTTGTAATTGATCTTGTAGGCAATGAGCTCTGGGCAGTGTGCCCAAAGGCATGTACCTTCCCATTTGTAATACTTTTAACAAAGTATAAAATCTTGTGGGTTAACCCCCACTGTGTTTTTTCCCTTAATTGGGTTTCCATGTAAAAATCCCGATGTTCATGTGTGATGTTCTTGTTGTTGTTGTTCTTAAGTTCATGCTTCTTTCTTTTGAATGTATGTGGTAAATTAATAATGGAACATAATAATAAGTTTTGCAGAAAATTAATTCACCCCTCCTCTCAGTGTTCCTTAATTTCAACAATTAGTATCAGAGCAAGGTTCCTTGGAATAATTTTAATAGCTTGAGGAAGATATGGGAAGGTGTTTCAATGGGTTCATTCAGGTATTCTGATGGCATCAATGAACAACTTCAAATTGCTTTAGAAGATCTTGATTAGTCCAGAACAGAAGTCAAAGAACTACAAGAGAACCTTAAAGATGCCAAGGATTTCATTTAGACTTTAAAAGGGCAATTGAGCAAATCTATGGAAAATAGGAAGGAGCTACTTTAGCAGTTAACAAATCTGAAGGAAGACAATGGCATGGATGAGGCTCTGAAGAAGAAGACAAAGGAATGTGAGAAGTTGGCAAAAGAAGTTGTCCTAAAACATGAGATGGAATTCAGGGTGATGAGGTTAACCAAGAAAATTGAGGAAAGGAAGAAGATTGAAGAAAACCTGAATCAGTCTCTGAAAGAAAGAACAGAAGAGTGTTGTAGATTAGATATAATAATTAGCCATCTAGAGTCTGATCTACAAGAAACCAGGTATAATGATGAACAACTTGAAAGGCAAATTATCATTCTCAAATATGACCTAGAAGTTGCAAATGAATATAAAGAGAAGTTCAAGATAAGCTCAGCTAAATTTTAGGTGCTACTTAATAGTCAGAAGAAGGTAGATGATAAGCATGGTCTAGGCTATGAGAAAGGAAAAAGCTCTGGATCTAGTCAAAGAAATTTTGAATTAAGGAATCAGAGAAATAGACCTAGAAGAGCTCCAGTCAGACAACCTAATGCTCAAAGGTATCCATCCTTCAATGGAAATTGTTTCAATTGCAATAAATTTGGTCATAGAGCTACTCGGTGTAGAAGTAGAGTGAATCAAAGTGATCCATCCTTCTTCGATAAATGCTTCAATTGTAAAAGGTATGGTCATAGATCCAATGAATGCAGAAGTATGATGATGAAAAACTCTAACAACAGAGGAAATGTCAATTCTTTCAATGGAAAATGTTTTGCATGCAATAGATTTGGACACATGGCTAATCAGTGGAGATCAAGAGGAAATCAAGTAAATGAGCAAAGAAATGTTGTGTACTTTAATTGCAATAGATTTAGTCATATTTTAAGATTCTGCAGAAGCAGGAATGATGATAGAAAAGGTCCAGTAAATAGAAACTAGAATGTGTAGAGACAAGATAAAGGCAAGGGCAAAGTAGATGTGAATGAGATCTAGAATGAAATGAACAAAACATGTGTGAAGAAAGGTGTAATGAATGATGGTGATGTGTCCACACTAAAATCTAGTGCTGATAATTCCTCTGGGAATTGAAATAGGAGCTCTAGCTTAGGGAAAGCTACATTAAAAATCTAATTCCCCCTGCCAGTAAGTGAGTGCCTGAATCTGGCATAATGAGAGAAGATAGAATGGCCTATTGTAGATCGTTTGAAATATTTTTTGGAAGAAAAGAGGTTGATGTGGCAACTTGCAAAGGAATCTATGAGAAACTATATTAAGAAACAGGGTATCCAAAAGAGTTAGGGAAAAAGCATTTATTACATCAAAAAGTAGCTAATAAAGGTTAAAAAGAAACTCAAGTGACTTCAAAATCACTTTGCATCTAAGAAGAAAGAAGGAAGGCAAGCTCTGTGCAAAGATTTCCAAGAGACTGAAGTGTGAAGAAGATATCTGAGTGAAAACCCTAACTGACAAAATAAGGTATTCTCTGTAAAGATTTCTAAATTTGTAATCTCTGAATATGGCTACTCCATTGGTTGTTGACATCACTGAAAGGCCCTGACCTAAATTCAAAAATCATCCATACAAATCTCTAGAGGTTGATCCGTTAGGTGACCTTTCTGATGTTCTACATGGTGTGTTGCACGTAGAAGATATTAGGGCTTACATTCATGCTAGCATAGATGAGTTTGGAAATTTGAAGTTACTGGATTTGTTTGAGAATCACCTGAGGGATGAGATTTATGATCTTAAACCTGAGTATAAGGCATGGTAAGAAAAACATTTCATTAAGGTTATTGAGTTCCCATCCTTTGATGAGGATGAGTGGGTCTAGTATGTACTTAGTTAGATGCATATTGAATTTATTTCGTTGATGAAACCCTTTAAAATCACTAAGGATGCTATCAAGGCCGTAATAGGATTGAACTCATCTAGTGGACTGTCAATGCTAAAATTAGTGAAAAATTAGATTGTAACTAAAGCTAGTGGCTCAAAGTTTGATAAGAGGGCAATGACAATAAATGATATAACTGATCTGGATGTCAAATTTGCATCTATGGTGATTGGGTATAAGATATACCACTCTAGCAGGGAAAACTCAGTGTTGGGTACAACCATTTATGTTGTTTATTAGATGTTAAAAGAAAATGCTGAGAATGATTTGTGTGAGCTGCTGCAAAACTAGCTAATGGAGAATCTAAACAAGATCAAGAAGGATAAGAAGAATACATTCAAGTATGGTATGTTGGTCTTGTTCTTGTTCTTTTATTTCATGAATGAGTTGCCTGTTGCCATTAAAATAAGAGAGCACTTGCACAATATTGGTGACTCCAATGCCCAAAGGATTACCCTTTGGGATATTTCAAGAATTTCCATAATATGATGCAATCAAGAGAAAGAATCCCTAAGTTTGTGGTGGAAAAGTACAAGGATACAATTTGTTTCATGGTGGAAACAGATCAATACTTGATGGAAGCAATTGAACCAAGGACTATATGGATCATGCCCATGGGGTATGAAGTTGATGAACAAATACTAGAAATGTATGCTCAACACCTTCTGAGAAAACCAAAAGCTACCTCAGTTGAGAGATTCAGTACATATGATGAGCTTAATTTGAAATTGCATGTTCAGCTCCAGAGACCTGAAACTAAGAAAAAGGTCCAAAGGCAAGTTGAAAAGTATGTAGAAAGTATTGGAATAACTAAAGAAGCTGTAAGAGAAGCTAGGAAGAGAGCCAAGCAAGTTGAAGAAGAAAAGCTAGACAATGAACAACCTTGTGCTCTGGAAGCCTCCCCTAGCCAACAAAAAAGAACAAGAAGTTTTGCTACTATAGCTAGTCACTCAAAGTCTGCTAGTACAGAGAAATCAAAAAATAAACCATCTGGTAAAGAAGGAAAGAGAAAGAAGACAAAAGCCTCCAGAATGTATGCGAGCCTCAAAGATGATGAGGAGACATAATCAAATGAAGTAGTGAAATAAATAAAGTCAAAGAAATTAGAAGCATCAAGGGTTGCCAAAGACAAGCCCTCTAGAAGTGTAAATGTGAGAAAAAGACAAAAGACTGAGACTCATGTTGAAAAATCCACCTTGTTAGTTGAAGATATTGTGAATGCAGTAATTGTTCATGGGAATTTGAAGCCCATAACAAAATATTATGACAACTTTGATGATGTCAACAAGAAAATTTTGAAGGATGCTACTGTTAAGTACTTGAATACTTTCAACATAGCACTTGTGGAAATTTTTTCAAAAATCCCTACGAGTCTAAGTGACATTTTGGAGATGAGAAAAGAAGGTGCTAAAGCAAAGGATTTGGAACTAAGAGAACATGTGTTGTCCAATCTATGTCTGGTAATCCCTAGGAAGGAAGAAAATAAAATTTTAAAAGAAGTTAAAGATGAATTCAGAAGCAAAATTTAGACGAATAAGCTAATGCTTGGAGACATTGATGAAGTGGTCAAACAAATAGAACAAATTTTGAAGAAAGCCCTGGGCAAGAATAAGTTTTATGTGGTCACTGAAGAACTTATTGATGTTGATGATACATCCATTCCGAATGATGAAGAGTTGAAGAAAAATGAGCAACAATTTGAGGTAGATGATTTCTCTATTCTGAAAGATGAAATATTAAATAAAGGAGATGAAAAGATAGTGAAGGAAGATAATGTTGATGGTACAGAGGATACTCAAATTCCTCTGGACCAATCTGGTGAAGAAAATACAGAGATGAATATGGAAATAAATGCTCCTACTGAAGGTGATTCTGAGAAGAATAAAGAGCAGAAAGCAGAAGAAATTAAGGACAAGGAAGATCAAAAAGAAGAAATAGCTAAGAGTGTTGAAGAACAAAAGCAAGATAACCCTAATGATGATATCGGCAAGGATATGAATTGTGAATCTTAGGAGAAGAAAGATAGAACTGCATTCATGGCAAGAGACACTGCAAATGCAGTGAAGAAATTTATTGAAAAAATAAGCTTGAATTTGATGAACCAGATCTAATTCAAGGGCCTATCAGTTTGGATACTCTTTCCCCTATTCAAAAGATGAAGTTAGCATCATTTGCACAAGCAAAGGCAAGAGAGGAGATCCTAAAATCTCACATTGAGGACAGTGAGTTGCTTGGTCTTGCTTCCGGTAGTTTTGAAAAGATTATGCCAACTTTTCAAAAGGATTCATCTAATTCTCCTTTTGGTTAGTTGAAGAGATTAATAAATTTTGTAAGTACTCACTTTGAGTCTTTTGAAAAGTTAGCGGAAGTCAAAGTCCAAAATGAATTTAATGATAAAAGAATTAGTGAACTGAAAGGAATGATTGACAATAATAGAATTGTGTTGGATACTAGTGTAAAAAGTATTCAAAATTTCCTCACTGAAGGAGGAGATGTATACAAATTTTGTTTATCTTGGCCAAAAGTTGTAGAGGATATTGAGAAGAAAATAAAGGAGTCTGAGAAAAAATTGTCAAATGTATCTCAATCCTTTGATCCTTTGATAGTATCTGTAGTGAGTCAAGAATGTCAAGTAATTAGCTTGATTGATGAAATAAATAAATTGGTGAAAGAAAAAGAAAACATCGTGGCAAGGATGTGTGAACTCCGGGGCTGATTTCCCCTAAGTTAGAAATAATGTTCAATGCATTGAAAAAAGCTCAAGCTGTTGCTTTGTCAAGTGATCCCATTGATATACAAAAGGCAGAGTCATAGGCATTTTTATTCAGTGGTCATATTTTAGTTTTGGATAACATGAAGAAAAGTTGGGACAGTGAATTGGCACTGTTGAAAAACATTTTTGATGATGTGTTTAAGTTCATGTAGACAAGACATAAGGATTGTTTGTATATATGCGCCCATGTACATAGAGTTTTTTCATGAATTTTGGTATGTAGATCTCAACCTTTGCTATTGATGTCAAAGGGGGAGTGAAAAACAATGAAAAATGAGGAATTCATCTAAGGGGGAGCATTATAAATCACAAGTGTATATAGTAAGGGGGAGCTATTCTAACACTTAGTTATTTTTCACTAAGTGTTGCCATCAATTCCAAAGGGGGAGATTGTTGGCAAGTGACATTGCTAGGCATGTCAGGTGTTGTCATTGATGGCAATTGAATCTATTTTACAAATCCACATTGTATCATTTGATCATACCAGAAGTTAGATTACAGATTTGTCTAAGTTTGGATAGATAGGAACAAAGCATATGACAAGGTTCAAATTTTGGTCCACATTTCTCCACAGGTAATCATATTGTGCTACGAATCTAAGGGAATATTAAGGGATGCCAGGGCTACCTAAATCCAAAGTTTTAACCTCTGGTGATGAAGGGATTGAAAGTTACAAGCATCTGAGTATCAGGTTTTGGTTAGATAGTTTGGTCCAGTGAAGAACATGTCAACTTGGTGTTTGATCCCTGTGTGGATTAAGAGAAGTGATTGGTTGAGTAATTTATGAGATCCAGTGGTATTGGCTGACATGAGTGGTGACTTGAATACATATATTTTCATCCGCATTAATGTTTGTACATGGATTCAGCTGACATAATAGTGATCTTGAAAAAGTTTCTAAGTTTTCTCAAGGCTGACTGTAGTTGATAAAATCTCATGTTGCGGATATATATGATTGCTGGGTTCAAGCATTTTGTGAGATGGTTGTGTGAATATGAGGTGCTAGGTGTGAAGTGTGGAAATATCAAGTGTGAAGAAAAGAGATCTTAGCTCTGGATCATGGTAGAATAGTGAAACAGGGTAGTGAGAGATGAAGTGTGTGAAGTCAGTATTTTTAGCCTAACCAAAACTATAATCTTGTATTGTTAGATGCTATTCTTCAATTCAATTATTTCAGCGAACTCTTTGTAATTGATCTTGTAGGAAGTGAACCTCCTTTGACCAGTGAGCTTTGGATAGTGTACCCAAAGGCATGTGCCTTCCCATTTGTAATACTTTTAACAGAGTATAAAATCTTGTGGGTTAACCCCCACTGTGGTTTTCCCTTAACCAGGTTTCCACATAAAAATCCTGGTGTTCATGTGTGATGATCTTGTTGTTGCTATTCTTAAGTTCATGCTTCTTTCTTTTGAATGTATGTGGTAAATTAATAAAGGAACATAATAATAAGTTTTGTAGAAAAAGGATTCACCCCACCTCTTAGTGTTCCTTAATTTCAACAAAGGTTTGCCTAGTTGCGAAAGGATTCTCCCAGGTTCCTAGGATTGGCTACTCTAATACTTTTACGCTAGTGGCCAAGATGGCTTCCATCTAACTTGTAATTGTCATTCTTGCATCCCATCACTAGGAAGTTCATTAGATGGATGTGAAGAGTGCCTTTCTTCATGGAGACCTTCAGGAAGACTAGGAGATATACATGGAGTAGCCACAAGGGTTAATTCAAAATTCAGTTGTTTACTTTCTTTTGAAGTCTCTCTATGGCCTCAAACAGGCCCCTTGGGCTTGATATGCCAATATGGACTCCATTTTGACAGTTGTTTTTTCATGATGACATTCTAATCTGAATGTGTATATTCTATAGTAGGATGAGACTCTCACACTCCTTGTTCTCTATGTTGATGACTTGTTGATTACAAGGAGTTCCACATCCACCATCAAGGTAGTGAAAACTGCCCTTCATGATCAATTTTTGATGTTATAGTGTATATTCAACATCTTAAAGGAAGGGAACTTTTTTGATGCAAGTGGATCTATTGTACAAAAATTGTTGCATATGGGTCAGTTGATAAGCATAAGGCTCGCCTAATTGCGAAAGGATTCTCCCAGGTTCTTAGGATTGACTACTCTAAGACTTTTGCGCTAGTGGCCAAGATGACTTCCATCTGACTTGTAATTGTCATTCCTACATCCCATCATTGGGAAGTTCATTAGATGGATGTGAAGAGTGCCTTTCTTCATGGAGACCTTTAGGAGGAGATATACATGGAGTAGTCACAAGGGTTCATTCAAAATTCACTTGTTTGCCTTCTTTTGAAGTCTCTCTATGGCCTCAAATATGCCTCTCAGGCTTGATATGCCAATATGGACTCCTTCATTTTGACAGTGTTGGAAACAAGGTAGATAACTGAGAGGGGGGGTGAATCAGTTATCTTAGATATTTTAACTTTCTATTCTTCTTTAACAATTAGTGCAACATTAAAACATATAAGCATACATAACCATGAGAGAAGAAATAAAATCAAGACACATAACACAATGACTTTGATGTGGAAAACCTTGTTAAGGGAAAAACCATGGGGTGACTAACCCAAGATTGTATTCTCTATTAAAAGAATAAGAAGTACAAAATGGTACTTGCCAATTAGGGCTCACTACTTGAGAACACTACTCACAAGAGGCTCACTACCTACAAGAGACTCACTCTCTACAAGGTATATAGAATGTAACCTGGTGTTAGAACTGATCAGAGGCATCCACATATGCTAAGGTTTAGTTCTGGTTAGGCTCAATATACTGATCTACTGCACTTCATTCTTCCTTTGCTTAGTGTTGTTCTATCACATACCGGACTTGTATAGCTACTTCCACACTGCTCTCTACTTTTCTCTGCACTCAATTTCACACACACACTTTCACATTGAAATCCATCTGGTATATATATCCGCACAAAGGATTTCAACATCTTTCTAGTCGGCATCCAGAATACTCAAGATTTTCCCAAACTCTGGCTTGTCGGTTGAATCCATGCTTACTAAGTGATGCGTATTAAAAAGATAGTTATAGGAGTCATCAATCATGTTGGCCAACCATGAATGATCCCTCAAGAAACTTGATCACTATCAATTTCTCATCTGGATTAATGTCTGATGCTCTACCAGTCAGTTCTTCCTCAGTCTACTCTGCCAAATAGGAACCCAACACTTAGCTGTGCATATCTTTTCACTCTTTCATCACTAGAGGCTCAATCTCTAGAATGTAGTAGTCATGGTACTCCTCTTGACTTCCCCAAGTCTGCACTTTGTTGAGATACTTCCATTGAGAGATTTGGACCTAATTGTTGGACCTTGTTGTATGCTCTGTTCTTGCTTACTGGACCAAAACACTCTTCAGTCTAACTTCTGGTAAAGACCTATTATATTCTACAGATGTGTGGGATAAACTTTTTTTCCATCAATGACAACAATCAAGAAGTCACACAATGTCTCTTGCCAACAATCTCCCCCTTTGGCATTGATGGCAACACTTAGTGAAAAATGACTAAGTGTCATAGCACACTCCCCCTTGGCTGATGCTCTATTCTTATGTACACTTTTCTGGAGCTCCCCCTTAGCTAGATTCCACATTTTTCACTGCTCCTTACGCCCCCTTTGACATCAATGGCAAAGGGTGGAATCTGTACACCAAAATTTGCAAAATTTAACCTATACATAGCCGCATAAGTATATATACAAGTTATACTTAGATATACTTAAGTATATCCATAAAAGTGGTTTTCAACTGGACAAATTTTGTTGCACAACTCTACTACATCCTATCTAAAATTGAAATGTGACCACTTACCAAAAATGCAAAAGCTTCTGCCCTTTTTATGTCTGCTGGATCACTGGTCCAGGCTGTGGTCTGAGCATCAGTTAGGGCCTCATGCATTACCTCTAACTTGGGGATAATTATCCCTCTTAATTCACTTAGCCTGCTTATTCTATTATTCTTCTCCTTTTCAAGTCTCTTTATTTCATTTATAGTGGCAATAGCCTAGCACTCTTGATTCATTATGGATGAGGTGAGAGGATCAAAACTCTGAGATAAACTTGATAGTTTACCCTCTTGTTCTTCCACCTTCTTTGGAATGTCTGTTGTCACTGTGGACCAAGATAAACAAAATTTGTATAAATCTCTACCATCTTTAAGAGCATTTTCTAGGCTCTTTATTGCAATATTCAGATTTCTCCTATCATTTTCTATGAGCCCCTGTACTTCAAAGAATCTCTCACCCAAAAACTCTTTCCAGACTTTCTATTCTGTTGATTTCTCCAAAGAAACAAAATGTGTGCTAATAGAATTAACAAGAGATTTTAGATTACTAGATGATGAGGCTGAAAGATCCTTTTGAAAGGATGGCATGATTTTCTCTAGCACATTGAATGCAATCTCTATTAGCTCACAATCTTCCATGTGAGACTTCAAAAGCTTTTGTTTTGCTTTAGCTTGAGAAAAAGATGCTACCTTCATTGTCTGGACTGGAGAGAGAGAGTCAAAATTGAGTGGTCCCTATAATAGTACTGGTTCATCTATCTCCATTAATTCCTTGGTCAAGAAATTCTTTACTGCTTCTCCAATGTCTCTTGCCGGAGACTTCTTTTCTTTTGCAGCCTCAGAGTTGTCATCAGAGATCTTCTCTGTTTGTTCTTCTCTTCCCTTTTTCTCCTCTTCTTGACTTGCTTTCTCCTCTTTTCTTGCATCTCCTTTAGTTCCAGAGTCTGTTGGGGAATCCATAAGAGAGATGTTTACTTCTTCATGGACTTCCTCTTCTGGAATAGAGGAATCTAAGTCCTTAGTCCGCTCCTCACCTATCTCCTTTGACTCTTCTACAATTTTCTCAGTAGAATCTTCCTTTGATGTACTTGATCCTTCAACATCCATAGCAGAAGGCTCATCACTTATCTCCTCTATAATAGGAAGATTGAATCTTTTATGTGCATTCTAGAGGATGTCTTCAATCTCTTTTTCCACCTGATCAGTCTCTCCGAGCATAAGTTTGTTCATTCTTGCTTTGCTCTGGAACTCATCCTTGCAGTCCTTGAAGATCATGTTCATTTGTTGTGGAGTAATAGAAGGATAGAGTTAATTAGCTATCTGTTCCTGAATCTCCAAATCCTTTGCCTTGGCATTGTCTTTTCTAAGTTTAAGTACCTTCTCTAAACTCTTGGGAATTAGAGAGATGATTTCAATGAATGCTTTATTATAAATGTTTAAGTACTTAACTGTAGCTTCTTCCAAGATCCTTTTTTCTGTGTCACTATACTCATCATAAAATTTTGTCATTCGTTGTAGATTTCCATCTACAGTGACTGACTTGATGACATCATCAATAGAAAGAGTAGGCCTTTCAACAAATTCTTCTACTTCTTCTTCCTTGTTTTCACTGACAAAAGATTTCCTGAAAGTTTTCTTTTTCTTCTTCATTTTCTTAATCTCTTCATCATACTTTTGGCTTGTGTATGACCTTGTGGCCTTTGTCTTTGTTCTCTTTTCTCCTTTTCTAGATGTCTTTGCTTCCAGTTTTGAGGCTTTTGGGGTCTTAGAAGTGGTAGGTGCAGAGCTCTTTAAGGATCTAGTCTGGGAGGGGGCTTGCACCGAAACACTTTCTTTTTCTACTTCTTGTCTTTCTTTTTCTGCTCTTTCTACCTTCTCTCCGTTGGCATCAACTGCCTCCTTTGATATGCCATATTTCTTGGCAATTTCCTCCACTTCCCTTCTCACTTTCCTCTTCATCTCTAGTTGTCTTAATTCAACATGTATTTTCACACTTAATTCTTGGAAGGTTCGAAACCTTTCTGACTCAGTGTCCTTTCTAACTTAGTAGGTGTTGAACATGTAGCTCCAAAATTTTCTCATCTACCTCATAGCCCATTGGCATAATCCAGACTGTTCTAGGTTCCACTACCTCCATTAGGCATTGATCAGTGTCTACCATGAAGCACACTGAATCCTTGTATTTTTCAACTAGAGATTGGGGGATTCTCTCTCTGGCCTGCATCATACCTTGGAAGTTTTTGAAGTAACCCCAGAGTGGTGTACTTTGTGCCTTGGCATCACCAAGCCCATACATATAATCTCTGATTTGTATGGCAACTGGTTTGTCATTTTGCCATACCCAACCACTAGATCTAGGTAGCTCATTCATATAGTAAAAGAATAGACATAGTATCAAGCCACCGTACTTAAATAAATTCTTCTTATCCTTCTTTATTTTCTACAAATTCTCTAACAGTTGGTTTAGAAGAAGCTCACAAAGATCATAATCAGCTTTTTCCCTTAGCATCTGATAAGCAATGTATATTACTATTCTGGGTACAGAATTCTCCCTGCTGGAGTGATATGTTTTATAACCAATTATCATAGAAGCAAATTTGATATCCGGATCAGTGATATCCTCTATTGTCATTGCTCTTTTGTCAAATTTTGATCCAGTAGCTCACTTACAGTTTGGTTCTTGACTAATTTGAGAGCAGGCAACCCTCCGGATGAGTGCAAACCAGTTACTAGCCTGATTGCATCCTTGGTTATCTTGAAGGGCTTCAACAACCATATGAAGTTATCATGAATTCTACAAAGAACATACTGGACCCATTCATCTTCTGCAAAATAGGGGAAATGGATGCAATGTCCAAAGTGCTTATCCCGGATGGCCTTGTATTGAGGTTTAAGTTCAAATGTTTCATCTACTAATTTCTTGTGATAGATATTCATCAATTTGGATTCCCCAAATTCCTCAATATTAGCATGTATGTATGCCCTAACATCTTCTACATGCAGAACCCCATGCAGAATGCTAGAGAATGCACCTAGGGGATCAACTTCTAGGGATTTGTAAGGATGTTTCTTGAACTTAGGGTGCATCCTATCAGTGATCTTAACAACATTTGGAGTAGCCATCTTTCAAAAGATTGAGAAAGATATTCAAGAACGAAAATGCCTTTTTACGCTTCTAGGGTTCACAATATGAGCTGAAAAGATCACCTATTGAATTAGATTATGTGGATGATCTTTGAGAGAGTTGAAGCAATCTTGTTTTAGAGCTCCTTATTTCTTCTTCTTGAATGAAAATGTGCAAATGATGAACAAAAGAACCCTTTTATCCTTGCACAAACCCTAATTTCATAGTGCAATAAATGCACTCCTTAAGTCATTCTGGTTGCCTTGTTCTTCTTGTTCTGAGAGAGATCATTTTGGATCACTGAGATGCACTTAGAATGATAACTTGCAATGTATCTCCCTTCCTTGAATCATCTTATTTATCTGCAGATCAAGATATTTCAATTTTGAATCATACCAGATCTAACTGTAAGAATCTTGCTTTTACCAGATGACTGTCAAGCCAGATCTATCTTGGATGATTAACCTCTTCAAAACTCCTTGTGGATCTTTCATATTTTTACCAAGGGTTATTTAGATATTTCTCTGAGAACCCTTTAATCCACAACTTTCCATGTGCCAATTTCAGGCACCGATTGACTGGTTGGGGGAATTTGTTTTCCTTTGTGACTCCCCCTGAGCCAGAGCTCATCTATTTAGTTTTTGGAAGGAATATCAGCACCAGATTCTGGTGCGGATTCATCCCCAACATTTTCTGTATTTCTCTTCACCCAAATCTTGTTCATCTCCCTTTGAACTTCATCCGCATTCACTTTTCTTTTTCCTTTGTCTTGATTTTGATTATGATGCATCGGACCCCTGTTATCCTGATTCTTACTTCTACAAAATTTGGCAATATGACCGGATCTATTGCAATTGTAGCAAACAACATTTCTTTGCAAATTTGACTGATATCCTCTTGATCTACATTGAGTAGCCATATGTCCCATTCTATTGCATGCAAAGCATCTACCATTGAATGAATTTTTTATTTGCATATTTCTACATTCATGAGATTTGTGACCATACCTTTTGTAGTTAAAACACTGTCTGGAGAAGGATGAATTAGTCTGATTCATTCTTTTTTTGCACTAATTTGCTTTATGACCAAAGTTATTGCAATTGTAGCAGTATCCATTGAAGGATGGATATCTTTGAGCATTTGGTTGCCTTATCAGAGATCTTCTAGGCCTTTTCCTTGGATTTCCTGATCCAGAATTCTTTTGATCAGATCCGGAGCTTTCACCTTTCTCATACCCCAAGCCTTTCTTGTCATCTACCCTCTTTTGGCTTTCAAGAAGAACTTCAAGTTGAGCAGAGCTTATCTTGAATTTCTCTTTGTATTCATTTGCTTTTTAAAGATCCCTTTTAATAGTGTCTATCTGATTCTCAAGTTGTTCTTCATTATCTCTAGCTTCTTCCAAATTAAATTCTAGATGCTTGATTATTCTATCCATTTTGTGGTAGTCTTCTAACTTCTCCTTGAGAGATTGTTTTAGATTATCTTCAATTTTTCTCTTCTCTTCAATTTCTTGGGTGAATTTCATAACCCCTGATTCCATTTCATGTTTTACCATAATCACCTCTTTTGATAGATTCTCACATAACTTGTTCTTCTCATTCAGATCTTCATTAGTATCATTGGCTTCACTTTGACTTGCTAATTGTTGAAGTAGTTCCTTTCTCTTTTTCACAGAGATACTCAGTTTCTCTTTTAGTTCATTTATGAAATCATCAGCTTGTTTGAGTCTTTCCCTCAAGTTATTGACTTCAGAGTGAGATTGTTCAAGATCATCTAGGGCAAACTAAAGTTGTTCCCTCATACCATACATATCCATTGGGATTCCCAGATCTTCCTCAAGCTATTAGGCTCTGTTAGGAGGAACCTAGCTCTGATACCAATTGTTGGAAACAAGGTAGATAACTGAGAGGGGGGGTGAATCAATTATCTTAGATATTTTAACTTTATGTTCTTCTTTAACAATTAGTGCAACATCAAAACATATAAGCATACATAACCATGAGAGAAGAAATAAAATCAACACACATAACATAATGATTTTGACATGGAAAACCCTGTTAAGGGAAAAACCATGAGGTGACTAACCTAAGATTGTATTCTCTGTTAAAAGAATAAGAAGTACAAAATGGCACTTACTAATTAGGGCTCACTACTTGAGGACACTGCTCATAAGAGGCTCATTGCCTACTAGAGACTCGCTGTCTACAAGGTATATAGAATGTAACCAGGTGTTTGAATTGATTAGAGGCATCCACATATGCTGAGGTTCAATTCCGGTTAGGCTCAATATACTAATTTGGAGCACTTCATTCTTCCTTTGCTTAGTGCTGTTGTTCTATCACATACCGGACTTGTATAGCTACTTCCACACTACTCTCTACTTTTCTTCACACTCAATTTCACACACACACAACTTCACATCAAAATCCATCTAGTATATATATCCACATAAAGGATTTCAACATCTTTCTAGTCAGCATCTGGAATACTCAAGATTTTCCCAAATTCTGGTCTATCAGCTAAATCCATGCTTACTAAGTAATGTGTATCAAAAGGATAGTTGTAGGAGTCATCAATCATGTCGGCCAACCATGAATGATCGCTCAAGAAACTTGATCACCATCAATTTCTCATCCGGATTAAGGTCTGATGCCTTGTCGGTTAGTTCTTCCTCAGTCTACTCTACCAAACATGAACCCAACACGTAGTTGTGCATATCTCTTCACTCTTTCATCACCAGAGGCTCAATCTCTGGAATGTAGCAGTCATAGTAGTCCTCTTGACTTCCCCAATTTCATACTTTGCTGAGATACTTCTGCTGAGAGATCCAGACCTGATTATCAGACCTTGTTGCATGCTCTATGCTTGATTACTGGACTAAAACACTCTTCAGTCTGACTTCCGGTAAAGACCTATTATGTTCTACGGATGTGTGGGATAAACTTTGTTTCCATCAATGAAAACAATTAAGAAGTCACATATTGTCTCTTGCCAATAAATAGTTGGTTTTTCATGATGCCATTCTGATCTAAATGTGTATATTCTATAGCAATATGAAACTCATACACTCCTTGTTCTCTATGTTGATGACTTGTTGATTACAAGGAGTTCCACATCCACCATCAAGGTAGTGAAAACTGCTCTTCATGATCAATTTTTGATGTTAAAATTGGGACTTCTACATTACTTCTTGGGGATTGAGATCACTCAGGTTCTGTTAGGTATCTTCCTTTCATAGCCCAAGTATGCACTCGACATGCTCTCTAGATTTTGCATGGATGACTGTAAGCCTGCACTGATTCCATTTCTATCAAGAATCAAACTTGAGGCTAAGTGTTCTTCGTCTTTGGTTGATGACACTTTATACCAACAACTTGTTGGTAGTCTCATCTATTTGACTCATAGGAGGCTAGACATTTCATATGACGTGGGCATGGTCTCTCAGTTCATGTAGGAGACACATGAGCTACATTGGAAGGCAGCTAAGCAAATTCTTCACTATGTACAGGGCAATCACAGTTATGGGATTCATTATGCAACAGGCATGGGTATTGACTTGGTGGGATACATAGATTTAGATTGGACAAGAAATTCTCAAGATCACAAGTCTACTTCAGGGTATTTCTTCTCTCTTGGTTCTAGTCCAGTCTCTCGGTTGAGTAAGAAGTAGTTTGCTATTGATTTTTCATCTACAAAGGCTAAGTATCGAGGAGCAGTTAGATTCAGAATATTCTTGTAGACACCTAAAATTGTCTTAACTATCTAACTGGCCTTCAACATAATCCACAACTATAATTCTTCATCTAATTAATTAAATAAATTTCCATTTAATTAATTACCTCATCCAACCCTAAAATCATCCATCCATTCTTCAATTAATTAACCCCTAAAATTGAATTAATTTGATTAATTCAATTGTCATATCTTACTAACATTATCCTAATTAATTAAATAAATATGTCAAATAGTTATTTAGTTAATTTGTCCACTTTCCTAAACCTAATTAATTAGATAAATTATACTTATCTAATTAATCATCCCTACTAATTAGCCTACCCTTAACCTAGTATATTAAATAGCTATTATTAAATTAGCTACCCTAGCCTACATGACCCCTAGACCTGGATTAACTAAATAAATCATTATTTAATTAATCCTAAACCTTAATTATCCCACTCACTAATTTTCTCCAGCCACATTAACTAAGCTAATGTACACCCTGATTAACTTGGTCAAATCACATTTAACACCTTCCACACCCACAAATTAAAAATTACAAAAAATACATAAACCCTTAAACTCATATTTACCATTTTCATGATAAAACATCTTCCTCTTTTTTAGCTTACAAATGTAAGAGCCTAAAAATGTACATATGTCCTATGACTTTCACACTATTTTTTTATTCCACCTCCTCCCAAGGAAATTAATTTTTAATTTCCTCACACATCTAAATCACATTTAATGCTAAGTCCTCCTCAAAATGAATTAAAGATTCATTTTTATTCTCCACCATCCAATCTTGTTGATCAAATCCTAGCTCTCCATCTCACAATCAATCTCATCCCTTGATCTCAACAATTGATCTCCACCATTGGATCAAAATGCCCTCTAATTTGCCTATAAATACAAGCCTCCACAAGCCATTTCATCATCTAATTTTAGAGTAATCTTACTATGCTCAAATTTCTCTCAATCATCCCCATTTTAGCTAGGCTATGGTGTAATTTATATTGACAATTAGGATCATTTCACATTTCAATCCATAGTTTGGGTGAAGCTAGGGCTTAAGGGTACAAAGTACTCTACCTTATCAAGGAGAAAGGAGCTAGGATTTGCATAGGAAGGTATAAATCTTGTTTATTTGCTTTCATTTTGATGTTCTTAGGCAATCTTGATTTTCCCATCTTCATTTGGCACACCCGTTGAGACTCCATGGTCCCAATCTAACCATTTTGTTTAAGTTTCTTGCAAGGAGTTGAACAAGCAGGAGTTCCAGTGCTAAAATATCTCTATTTGGCACCATCTATCTATAGAATAATGCCATCTTTCACTATTTTGGTGCCACCTCTTCCTATTTTGGTACCTTTTTTATACATCATTTTCCAAAGTTTAGACTTCATAAAAAAATTTCAAGGTATTTTTGGAAATTTTAGCTTGTTTTAGGGTCTTAGGCTCTCTGTTTTTATCAGAAATACACAGATATAGGGGTTCCTAATGATGAGATTTAGCTAGGACTACTTGAAATAGTTTTTGCCTAACCCTAAGTTATTTCAATTTACACCAACTGTTCTCTAATATGATTCTTGGTGTTTGTGGACAGGGTAGGAGGCCTTCTAACCCCATTTGACTTGTTTATTTCAAGCTAACATCCTTTTTTGAGTAGGTTTTAGGGACATTCTGTGATTTGGCACCATATTCACATAGAACAATGCTATTTGACCACTCAACTAGGTAAGGCAGGTAATAGAGACTTTAATACCATCCTTCAAAATTTTAGCACCATTTCTTAAAATTTTAATGCCATGTTGGATATCAGTGCCATCTCTTGATTTTTAGCTCCATTTTCATCTTGTTCTCTATTATCAGTTTAATTATGGAATCAAAAGATTTTATATCTTTCTTTTGCTATTTTAGCACCTTTTTCTTGATTTTAAGTGCCATTTGACTATTTTTTAGCACCATCGGACTATATTTTAGCACAATTTGTCTCTATTTTGGTGCTGTCTATTTAACTAATTTTTAGGATTTGTGTAGGGTACTAACACATCTGTGCAGGTAAAAGAACACATGTCAAAGATAGAAATTGAAACTACTAACTAGTTTTGTTGTAGGTTTCGTTAGTAGAAGGCTTTGTGTTTTCTCACTAGCTTAGTCGAACTAAACTAGTTAGAGGATTAATGAACTTGTTTGCTTTGTTTGGATCACACTTAGACATATGATCTCCCCTCGCACCTTAGGGTGATCTTGGGGATCAAAAGTCTACTTGTGAACATATTTCATGCTTTTAAGTGTCAACCTAAAGGGTCTACTCACCTTGTGTATGCTCTCCCCTCATGCCTAGTGTGATCTTGGGTGATAAAATACAAAGGGTAGTTTCTTCTTAGGAGGCCTGCTTGGGGATTTCATCACCCCAAGAGACAACCTAAACCACATGTTCTGGTGGGGTATATCAAAGGGGGGAGAAGGAAACTTGTAGCCCAATCTAGTTACATTGTCATTAGATAGCCTTGGGGCCCTGGGTGATTCTAGACACAAGGTGAAGTGGTGCTTACTTAACCACTTGGTGCCACATCCCTTCAATGGACTAGTGTTCACAGACTTGGACCTCAAGTACCTTGTGTACACTAGAGGACTCCCCTAGAAGCTTGTAATTATCCTAGATTAAGAACTTTTGGTCACCATACTTTATAGTGCACCACTGCAGAGGAGGGGAAGATTCTCACCATACCACTATATTTGAGATAGGCACTACCTTGGGCAAGATGAAAGTCTCCTTGGTAAGGGGGTAAGGTGGTCCATGACCTTGCTTTCCATATCTATCCAAACTATAGCACCTAACGTATTAGTGGGGGTGGGGATCCTGGTTCACTTTGAGTTGGGATCGACCCATGGCCACTTCAAGAGATCTACAAAGTATGGTACTCCTACTTGAATAATGATAGGATTGCTCATGTGCTTGGAGTGTCTTCTTGTCAAAACTTGTATAAGATAATTTATCCAAAGTCTACCATTGAGTTAAAAGCCATTGTGTTCTTGTTAGCACATAATTTAATTTTGGGTCATAAAAATTTTGTTTTCCCCCTTTCGAGGTCTGTTATGCATTTATCCAAGTCCTAAGTATCATTTTATCCTTTGCTACTTTTGAAAATTCCTTAGAAGTCACAAATCCCTAAGTTTTCACAACTTGGTCACTAGTTTCTAGAGTTTCCTAACCTAGTCGTGGGGTTCCAAAGTTTCCTAACTCCCTAACCTCCTGACTAGGCGTTCCTTTTGTTAAGTCTATCAGTCTGCATTCACTTGTCTCTATGGTCGATAAGTCAGAGGTTTCTAAAACTTCATAACCTCTGACTCATTATTCTGAAGTTCTAGTTTCCCACGACTTTGTGACAATAAGGTTGTGATCCAAATTTCAAGGCAAACTCTATTCATTTAATGACATGTATGACACGTCTGGTGGATTTCTTTTCAAAGTTTTTGAAAAATGAGTAAATATTCAAGTTATTCTTTGAAGGTGGGAATTAAAAGCCACGTCAAATCAACATTTAAAGCACGTCATGTTGAAATAACTTCATGTTTATTTATATATGGTGGTAGAATTTTCTCTAAGTTAGTCAGCTGCTATTGCTTCTACTCTCCACCATTATCCCCTCTGAACTCAGTTATTTTTCTTGGCACTTTCATGCATCTGGGATGAAATTTAAATACTAGGGTGCTCCTCATTATTCTAGTATCGAGAGTAATTGGTCTAGTGTGAAGGGTACCAAGCTTAGACACATTGACTTGGAGGAATTTTGAGCTCATCTGCAACAGGATGATAGGTCACCATTTACAAAGAAAATTTTACAAAGTGGTTTGGTGCATGCTAGAATTTTCCCAACTTTTGTTCAAAGTGTGGATTTAGTGGTTGGATGTGCAAGGAGATACACCTCGAAGACTCTAGAGGTTAGAGCTAAAGATAGGTCCATGGTGGTGAAGATCGATTCTGAAACTATTTCCCATTCAATGAGAATTCTGGAGAGAAGTAATTTTGAAGACATGTCTGTTGTAGTCGGGATGGAATTCTTCAAGGCAAATGAGGACTGGTGCAAGAACTCCATTGTACAGAACTAGTTAAAATATAAGAAAAGAGGTAAGTCCCAATTTCCTGCAAAATTAAAAAGAACTCATTTCAAAGATGACATCTCCGATATCATCACTATGTTGCATTGTGTGGTTGGGAGTGTAAATTTAGATTCTTTTAAAAATTGAATGTGTTAGTTCATTTTGTAGATATGTAGTGAGAATCAATTTATTAATTGGGATGAGATCATAAGACATCACTTGAATGAGCAACTGGTTAATTTCCAACAAACTATTGCCTTTCATATGTGCTCATACTTGATATATATCTTAGCCAGTCAAGAGGTTGTCTGGGTTGGGTTAAAACCTCAAGGGTCATTGACACCAGACATGTTGAACTACACCGGACAACTAAGAGGGGGGGTGAATCAATTGTGCTAAAACATTTAACCAAATATGAACATCAACTTATCAATTACTTATATTCAGATATAACCATGAAAGGATTAAATGAGAAGCTCAACACAAAAGCATAAACAACATAGGAGACACTAGAATTTTACATGGAAAACCTTAAAAGGGAAAAACTACGATGGATGTTAGTCCATAGAAATATATAAGTTATATCAATACCAAAAAATAGAGGCTCACTACCAAAGGGTTGAACTAAGATCACAACATCTACTTCATGCCAAGTTCAGTTCCATTGAAGCACAAATACCTCTGCTCTACTTTGCTACCTTACTTCACTTTATCTTCACATCTTCACACTTGGATACATTTTCATGACTCAATTACAAGTACTTATACACTACATCAACCTTGGAATGATCATCAAGGTCGGCATTACAATCATTAACCATTGGAACAATCTCCAAGGTCAACATTACAAACATACATAAAATAGGTCTGGACCTAATACAAATTTAGCTAAGGGAACAATGTAAGAATGTATATGGATCATGCCATGCCTTATCTAGGACTCAAACACAATCTTCCATGCTACAACATGCTATCACAATCTTCGATGCATCTTCGTAGATAATGGATTCAACCAGGTCGGCCAAGACTAGTGTTAACACAAGTATTCTCAAGAACACACTTCATGCACAACCTAAATTACACCTTGTAGACCAATCCAAATGTAGGAGTATGATTAGGAGACATCCACAAGCACATTATAATCACCAGGAACAACTGCATGATCTCTAACAAACAAGATTATTCAAACCAGAGCACAAGAACAACACTGTCAGCCACTGTCATGAGTAAAAGATAGCTTGCGGACCACCAAATCATGGACCATTACACTTGAAGACATTAATCATCATCACAAACTTACTTCCAAAACCACATACCAAAATACTTCAATGCGGAGGAATGCGGAGAAAAATACTTTCTCTCTATCACCACCAAGCACATAGAAAAAGTTGTTTTCACTCTGGTGAACATATCTCAGTCAATTCTTCATACCAGAGGCTCAAACTCAAAATATAACATCTTCAAACAGGATTCTAAATAACTTCCAATTTGCATGTAAAGGTATTCATTCTTCAAGAAATGCGGAGCATTCTTCTGGACTGTTCTTCTGCAAGTAATGTACTATTTCAACTGCAACACATTATTATCTCTAGACAGGCTAATTTTCTCAATATCCTCAACAAAGTAAGAGCATAGTTGACACTAATGACAACACAGATATGTTGATGTCAATGACAACACCAATTAGGCACATACTTGCAACAATCTCCCCCTTTGTTGATGGCAACATATGATGTGAAAAACTAAAAAGACCACCAAGACAAGATTTTCCCCTTTTCTCTTTATACAACTGCATTCTTTCTCCCCCTAATTTTTTCACATGATTTCTCTCCCCCTTTGACATCAATGGTAAAGGGTACATACTTGCACGTTGCTGCTCTGATCTATTTACTTTACTAGAAACACTTAGCTACTCCCCCTAAGAGGTAGCCTTCAGAACATCAATCTAGATCAAGGAATGACACTTTGAGCTCCATTGGATTGATGCATTCTTATGCATCTTAGTTCAGAATAGGAGGGGTAATGACCCCTAACTTTTCTCTAAGATACTCAAAGCTATCTTTAGGCAGAGGCTTAGTGAAAATGTCTGCAATCTAATCCTTTGTGGATACATACTCCAGCTTTACTTTATTCTCTATCACCTTCTCTCTCAAAAATTGATACCTTATTGATATGTGCTTTGTTCTTGAGTGCATCACTAGATTCTTTGAAATGTTTATGGCACTTGTATTGTCACAAAAGATTGCAATTGGGTCTTCATACACAACTCTTATATCCTTCAAAGTTTACTTCATCCATAATACTTGAGTGCAACAACATGTTACAATATACTCTTCTTCTGTAGTTAACAAAGATATTGAATCTTGTTTCTTGCTCAGCCATGAGACCAATCTATTACCCAAGAAGAAAGCACCTCCACTTGTACTCTTTCTATCATCAACATCTATGGCCTAATTTGCATCTGTATAAGCACTGAGAGTGAAATCATTGTCCTTTGGATACCATAAGCCATAATCTGGAGTACCTTTCAAATACCTCAGGATTCTCTTAACTGCCATCACATGTGATTCTCTTAGATCAACTTGAAACCTTGCAACAAGATAGACTGCATGCATAATATTAGGTCTAGTTTGAGTTAGATAAAGCAATCCTCCAATCATGGATCTGTATTTTTTCTTATTAGCCTTAGGTGATTCATCAACTTTTCTCAACTTGTAATCTGTCACCATGGTAGTACATACTGGTTTAGAGTCTTCCATCCTAAACAAGTTCTTCAACAACTCTTTCACATACATAGACTGAGATATGAAGATTCCTTTATCTGATTGATTAATTTTTAGACCCAAAAAGAAATTCATTTCACCAAACATGGACATTTCAAATTCACTTTTCATCTCACCGGAAAACCTTATCCACATACTTCATTTCCTCCAAAGATAATGTCATCAACAAAGACATCAACAATCAAGATCTGATCATCATTGATTTTGAAGTACAGATTTCTATCTGTAGTATCTTTACTAAATCCAAGTTGCAATAAATATTTGTCTAACCTTGCATATCAAGCTCTAGGAGCTTGTTTGAGTCCATACAATGACTTCTTCAACTTGCATACCATATCACCTTGATTTGACAATTGGAATCCCTTTGATTGTTCAATGTATATTTCCTCATCTACTTCATCATTCAGGAAGGCAGATTTCACATCCATCTGATATACCTTAAAGTCTTTGTGAGCTGCAAATGCTAGAAACATTTTGATTGCTTCAATTCGAGGTATTGGGACAAAGGTTTATTCAAAATCTATCCCTTCAATTTGAGAATATCCTTCACATACAAGTCTTGCTTTATTCCTTACAACTTCTCCATTTTCATTCAACTTGTTCTTGAAGACCCATTTTGTTCCAATAACATTTTTATGAGCAGGTCTAGGAACTAATTCCCATGTTTCATTTTTCTCTATCTACAATAGTTCTTCCTCCATTGCCTTTACCCAATTTTCATCATTGCATGCTTCATTCATAGTTTTTGGTTCAATCTTTGAAAGAAAATAGTAATTGACTTGTTCCTCTGCAACTCTTTTTCTTGTTAGCATACCTTTGTTCTTGTCACCTATATTCTGATTTTTAGAATGATTGATCCTTACATACCTAGGAGTCTTGACAACACTTTCTAGATCCTCTTCTTCATCCTGACTATCTGCTTGCTTATCTTTCTCTTTAGTTACTATAGTCATAGGTTCATTTGGTTCATAACAACTCAAGTTTGATATTATTGGTTTGCCTTCATCTACTTTCACATTTTCACTCTCAACAATCTTTTTGAGCCTTTTGTTGTAGCACCGGTAATCCTTACTTTTGGTAGAGAATCCAAGAAAGATTCCTTCATCACATCTTGCATCAAACTTTCCTAGATATTCATCTCTCCTGATATAACATTTTCTTCCAGAGACTTTGAAATATTTTACTATGGGAATTCTTCCATACCACAATTCATAGGGAGTTTTAGTACCTTTGCCTTTCACTTGAACTCTGTTTTGAATGTAGACAATAGTGTGAATAGCTTCTTTCCAAAAGACTTCTGGCACACCTTTCGTCATCATTATTCTAGTACTATCTTGTTCTTCCTTTCCAGAACTCCATTCTACTGAGGAGTCCTAGGTGCAGACAACTATCTCTTTATCCCATGCTCTTCATAGAAAATGTTAAATTCATTTGATGTGAAATCACTTCCTCTATCAGACCTCAAGCATTTGATCTTCAAATCTATTTCATTCTCAACCATTGCCTTGAAAGATTTGAACTTCACTAGGGCTTCTGATTTATCTCTTAAAAACGTAACCCAAGTCATTCTAGAATAATCATTCATAAGCAACATGAAGTACCTATCACCTTGTAGACTTCTCACCCTTGTAGGACCATGGAGATCTGTATGCACTAGATCCAGCAAACTGGTAGAAAAATTGTTCTTTTCTCTTGAAACTTGTCCTTATCTCCTTTCCAAACTGACATTCCTTACACATTGAGTTGAAGGGTTTCACAAGTTTTGGTAAATCTCTCACAGCCTTACTTGATCTTATCTTTGCCAGACTATCAAAGTTTATATGGCACATCCTTCTATGCCACAACCAACTTTCATTTGTCTAAGCCAATAAACAATAATCATTAGTTCTTCTCAATTGATAGATGTTACCTTTTGTCTTCTTACCAGTAGAAATCACAGTTCTGAAACTTTCCATGATCTTGCACCCATTATCTTTGAATCTTAGATCATATCCTTTATCACACACCTGACCAACACTTAAAAGATTATGCTTCAAACCCTTCACATATAGAACATTGTCAGTATTATGCTTTTCATCAAATGAAATAGATCCTTTTCCACAAATCTTACTAGTTGCATTATCTCCAAACCTAACCAGTCCTCCATCATACTTTTCCAAACTTACAAACTTACTTTTGTCATTGGTCATGTGATGTGAGCATCCACTATCAATAATCCATTCATCCTTATCTTTCTCAACTTGAATGGCCAAAGCACTTTCTTCTACTAGTTTTTCATCCTTCACATAGCTAGCAGAATTAGTAGACACATGATCTTCTTTAATAGAAATAAATAGGCATTCATTTGCACTAGTGTTAGCATCATCAGATTCATCATCAGTCACCCCTTCATCATCAAAATCCCTAACATAGTAGCATTTCTTTGGGACTCTAGGCCTGTTCTCATGTTTCTTCCTATTTCTTTCAATTCTTTCAGGACATCTGGAAGCATAACAACCTATTTTACCACAAGAGAAACATTTGAAAGGTAATTTACCTTTGAACTTACTGGAACCTCTTTGAAGCTTGTCAACAAAGTTGGCTTCAATTTCATCAAAGTCATCATCCACCTTGTATTTCTAAGCTCCAGAGATCTCTCTTGAAGTACTGGCTTTAAAAGATGATTAAACTTTAGGTAGGGCATCACCAAATTCTCTCATCTCAAGGGATATAAGCTTTCCAAGTAACTTATCTCTATCAATAGTTTTTATAGTCATGAATTCTTCAATTGTACCCTCCTTGTGACTATATGACTTTGGTAGTGATCTAAGAATTTTCATCACAACTTCCTTATCACTAAGAGTTCCTCCCATACCCTTTATTCCAGTGACAAGTTCATCAACTCTTTGCATAAAAGCTATTATGTTTTCATCTTCATTCATCTTCAAACCCTCATACTTCACTTTCAGATTTTGCAGCTTGGCTTCTTTTATAGAATCATCTCCTTCATACAGATCTTTCAGCTTATCCCATACCTCATTTGCAGTTTCAAGGTCCACAACTTTTGTCAGCACATAGTCACTTAAGGAACTTAGCAAAGCATCCTTTGCTTTGACATCCACCTCATATTCTTTGCAGTCATCAAACCATTTGGAGGTATGCTATATTTTTCTTCTGTAGCTTTCCATACTTTATAACCAAGACAAAGAAGATGGCTTTTCATTCGTGCCTTCCAAAGAGCATAACTTGTCCCATCAAAATGTGGAGCTTCCTTCTTATAAGACATCTTGGATCTTCCTCAAGCTATTAGGCTTTCTTCAAAGGAACCTTGCTCTGCTACCAATTGTTGAACTACACCAAACAACTAAGAGGGGGAGGGGAGTGAATCAGTTGTCCTAATACTTTTAACCAAATAAGATCATCAACTTATCAATTACTTATATTCAGATATAACCATGAACACATTAAATGGGAAGCTCAACACAAAAGCATAAACAACACAGGAGACACTAGATTTTTACGTGGAAAACCCTAAAAGGGAAAAACCATGGTGGGTGTTAGCCCACAAAAATATATAAGTTATATCAATATCAAAAAATAGAGGCTCATTGCCTACAGGGCTCACTACCCAAATTGCTCACTGCAAAGAAAGGCTCACTGCCTATGGATGGCTCGCTACCAAAGGGTGGCTCACTGCCAAAGGGTTGAACTGAGATAACAACATCTACTTCATGTCAAAGTTTAGTTCCATTAAATCACAAACACCTCTACTCTACTCTGCTACCTTACTTCACTTTAACTTCACATCTTCACACTTGGATACATTTTCATGACTCAATTACAAGTATTTATACACTACATCAACCTTGGAATGATCATCAAGGTTGGCATTACAATCATCAACTGTTAGAATAATATCTAAGGTCAGCATTACAAACATAAATAAAATAGGTTTGGACCTGATGCAGAGTGCCAGTAGAAACATGTAAAGAAATGCCTATTTCTTCACTATCGGCAAGAGACTTCCAACGTCTCACCAAATTGTCCAAGCTTTATTTTTATCGGTCTGACTTACTTTGTTAGCCTACGTACATTTTTTCTCCCCAATGGTTTTGTTCTCACCGAAACCGCTACGCACATCGACCAAACTCATGACTGTCAGTTTACTTCTTAATTTTCACACCGACCATTATCCTCTCCCTGATGACTACGACTCCCACGACTTAACCTCAATGGTTAATCACTTTCATCGGCCAGACTCCCCACTTCGGTCAGACTTCAGTTGGGTATTCCGATGGCTCACCTCACCCAGATGAGCTTTGACCCATTAGACAGACTCTCCTCTTCAACCAGACTTTCTTCACATTCACCGATGGTGTTCTCTCGCTGATGTCTTTTCAGAGTGCTAGTCACATATGATCGGTGGGGTCCAAGTTCCTCTGTCTTTGATCAAAAAGGTTGTATGTGTCTCTAGCACTATACAACATGGTTTATATTAAAACGAATGTATCTTCGGCCAGACAGAGTTCGTTTGTCATCGATGCCTACTCATCAGGTAGAAATTGTCTATCGGAAGATCTTCAAAAAGTTATCCTGATGCTCTATGTTACGCCGATGGACTCCAAAACACTCGGTGACGACCTGGTACCAAAAACCCTTCAACAAAACATTGGATTTGACCGATTCCTAAGTTAGGCCTTCAACTTCTTAAAGCAATCTGATCCCAAACAACTCCTGATCACTTCTCATTGATTTCCTGACTAGTCACATGGAGATGCCTAGTCAAATCCAGCCGAGTTCTCTAGATTCCTAGGTGAGAATGTAGAAAACAAGAAACTTAAATGTCTTTCCCCCATCACATCGATACTACACAGGGCTTTAGTGGATGGAGGAAAGGGTCTCCATTTATGAATCAAACCCTAACCCCTAGGTTACAAACCAACCCCTGTGGAAAAACTGATATTGCATCATCTGCACACCACAGGAACACTAGGAAGTACTAGATACTATTCAATTTAGGGCATGGATGTGCACTATCTTAACAAAGACATAAAATACAAAGAACACACATAAAAACCAACATGTATCACACCCAGAAAACTCTTCTTATTCATTCATCAATTTTCTACTACAGCACACACTTCTCTCCTCCGTGTGACATACAACTTGCCCCTAGAAAAGGGTTAGAGACAACAGTTATTTCCCTCCAACCATGCAAACTGATATTTGAATTAGTTAGTCATTGGTATTACACCCCAAACAAGCAAAACCACATGTTTTCCTTGCCTAATTACATCAATGGGACCAAATTGATCCTTATTACAATATGATATGGCTTAGAGCCTAATGAAACAACAAAAGAAAATATGATCCCCTACTCTAGAGAAAGTGCTCCTGCACCATACTCCCCCAGTAGGAACAACTCAAGTCCCTTGAGTTGCCAATTGGTGAAGTGTCTTCCCATGCTTCAAAATATCTACCTTAGACATCCAAGTGGCCTCTGAATTAGGAAGATCCTTCCACTTTACCAAGTAGTCTTTGTAGGCACCCTTCCTAGTCTTCTTGACAACTTTGGAATCTAGAATACATTCCAACTGCAAAGGTTTGCTTGGAGGCAAATCCTTGATCCAATCAGCATCTGCATCCACCACATCTGATCCATTTTCATCATGCAATGGAGGTCTGAAAGGATAAAGATCCCAAACGTTAAAAATAGGAGAGATACCAAGACTAGATGGTAACTAAATGTCATATGCATTTGGACCAAATTTGTGCACTACTTTGCATGGCCCAATCTTCTTCATCAGGAGTTTAGTTGGTTGACCTTTTGGCAACCTTTCTTTCCTCAAATATGCCATAACTAAATCTCCAACTCTGAACTGCACCGCTCTTTTCTTTAAATCTGCCCTTTCTTTGTACTTTGTGACTGTTTTTTCCAATTGCAACTTGACTTGATCATGGACTATTTTCATGGAAGTAGCAAAATCTTCACCAAGTGCACTCCTTGTATCCCATCCTTCGAGATCCTTCAATTCAAGTGGCCCCCTTGGGTGAAAACCATAAACTACCTCAAAAGGACTTTTACCAGTACTCTTGTTCACTGTATCATTGTAGGCATATTCAGCCTGATTAATAACAAAATCCCATGCCATACCATGCTATTTTGTAAGGCATCGTAGAAGGTTTCCAAGGGACCTATTAACTACTTCAGTCTAACCATCAGTTTGTGGATGGTAGGCTAATGAAAAGGACAACTGAGTGCCCAACTTTCTCCACAAGGTCCTCCAAAAGTGACCTACAAACTTAGAATCTCTGTCTATTAGAATTGACAATGGTAAACCATGTATTCTCACCATCTCTCTGAAAAATAGACCTGCAACATGAGATGCATCATTTGTGCATATACATGGCACAAAATGAGCCATCTTGCTTAATCTATAAACAATAACAAACACATTATCCACCCCTCTGACTGTCTTAGGCAAACCCAACACAAAATCCATGCTTATACTTTCCCAAGGCCTGGTAGGAATGGGAAGGGGCTGGTATAGACCTGCATTTGAAGACACACCTTTGGCCCTTTGACAAATTGCACAACTAGCAACATATCTTCTCACATCAGATTGCACCTTTGGCCAGAAATAGAACCTTGTAACTTGTTCCAATTTTTTGTCTAAGCCAAAATGTCCTCCCAAAGAACCATTATGCTTCTCCTTAATGATATTGTCCCTCATGGAACACTTAGGAATACACAACAAATTGCCCTTAAACAAAAGGCCTTCCTGTAATACAAAATCGGAATATGCACCATGGAATGTGTTAGCCAAGATGACACAAACATCATAAGCCTCTTTGAACTCTGAATCCTCTTTATACAATTCCTTCAAACAGTCAATACCCATGCTTTCTAACTAAATTTCCTGAACAATAAGCAACCTCCTACTTAAAGCATCAACCACTTTATTAGCAACACCCCTTTTGTGCTTAATTGTGAAGGTATAAGCTTGTAACTGTTCCACCCATTTTACATGTCTATGGTTCAATTTTTCTTGACTATTTAGGAAACTAAGATCATGGTTGTCAATAAAAACAATGAACTCTTTGGGTAGCAAATAATGTCTCCATTTTTTCAGAGCTTGCACCATTGCATAGAGCTCTAGGTCATAGGTAGAATACCTCTTCTTGGCTTCATTCAACTTATTTGAGAAGAATACAACTGGATGTCCTTCTTGGCTAAGGATAGCACCAATAGCTTGCTTGCTGGCATCACACTCAACAACAAACACCCTATCAAAATCAGGAAGTACTAAAGTAGGTAACTCAGCTACCTTTGTTTTCAACAACTCAAAGCCAACATCGGCTTCCTTTGTCCATTGGAATCTACATTTGACTCCACCCTTGATGGTGTTGAGGATGGTAGCACTAATGTGACTGAAACCTCTGATAAACTTCCTGTAAAAAGTTACCAATCCATGGAAACTTTTTACTTCTCCAACTGTCTTAGGAGTAGGCCAATTTAGAATAGCCTCAACCTTAGAGGGATCCATCTTCAAACAACCATTAGAAATTACAAATCCAAGGTATACAAGTTCTATTTTCATGAACTCACACTTGTCTAAGTTGATCATCAACTTGTGCTCATGTAGATTCTCCAACACCTGGCCAACATGCTTCAGATGCTCTTCTTTTGTCTTGCTGAAGATTAGTGTGTCATCAAGATAAACAATAACAAATTTACCAATGAATTCAACTAATACTTCATTCATCAAGTGCATAAATGTACTTGGAGCATTGCTAAGACCAAATGGCATAACAAGCCATTCATAAAGACCCTCATTAGTCTTGAAAGTAGTCTTCTACTCATCTCCCTACCTTATTCTGATCTGGTGATACCCAGATTTTAAATCAATCTTGGAATAGTAGCATGAACCACCAAGATAGTCCAACAGATCTTTAATTCTTAGCATAGGAAATCTATACCTTATGGTGATCTTGTTAATAGCCCTTGAGTCTGTACATAACCTCCATTTTCCATCCTTCTTAGGAGCAAGTACACTAGGGACTGCACATGGACTGAGACTCTTCCTAATCAAACCTTTCTCTAAAAGTTCTTGAATCTATCTACCTACCTCTTCATTCTGCTGTGGTGTCAACTTGTAGGTAGCCTTGTTGGGTAATGTGGCTCTAGGAATCAAGTCAATCTGATGACTTATGTCCCTCATAGGTGGTAAAGAATCAGGTGTATCCTCTACGACAAGATCCTAATATCTATCTAATAATTGTTGCACTTCCAAAGGAATTTCCTTTTGCTTCTTGCTTTGCTGATTTGATACATCTACATGCTTCATCATCAGTGCATACTCTTGGGTATCCTCCTCCTTCATGAGTTGTGGGAACTCTTTGCCACTCACTAACATGACACTGTTGTCATTGTTCTTCTCTCCAACCTGCTCTGGTAAGGGATCCATCTGAAACTTCTTACCATTCTTGGTGATCACATAGGTGTTCTTTTCACCATCATGCTGTGCTTTCACATCATACTGCCAAGGTCATCCAAGAAGAAGGTGACAAGAATCCATAGGAATAATTTCACATAGCACCTTATCCCTATAATCACCTAGTTCAAACTCTACCCAAGTTTGTTCTTCCACCAAATAGTTCTGATTCTTATTCAACCAAGATATTTTGTGAGGATTAATATGGGGCAGTCTTTTTAGTTTACATTTTTCTACCATTTTAGCAGACACTAATTTTTCAGTAGAACCAGAATCAACAATGATTTTACAGAGCTTACCATATGCTACTCCTTGGGTTCTGAAGAGATTCTTCCTCTATGGAGGCTCCTGCTTCAATGGCATCTTCACTAGGGTTCTTTTAATCATCATGCTCTCTCCTTCAAGTACTATTGCAACACTACCAATTGGTGAATTTACACTTTGGCAATCATCATCCTTCAATAGCTAGTTCCTTCTCTCGCCATCATGGGAGCTAGATGCCTTCTCAGGGCACTTGTAGTATGGCCTACTTGATTGTAGTTGTAGCATCTTCTAGTGAAGACTCTAGGTCCTCTGCTTGCACCACCACCTCTGCCTCTGCCATTAGGTCTCCTCCAACTTCTGAAACCACTACCTTTTTGTTCTGTATCATAACGTGATTCTTGCTGATTTGAACTTTCAAGTTTGTTTGGCTATCCTCTACCAAAATTACCTCTTCCTCTATTGTTCCTGCCACCTCTTCCTCTATTATTTTGATCCCCTTTCCTTTTCAGCTTATCCTCAGCCCTAGAGGCTAACTATAAACATTCATCTATAGTCTTGGGAATCACCATACTGAACTCATCTTGTATATTGTATCTCAGACCATCCAGGTATCTGGCCACCATCTCTTTCTCTTCTTCTCTGTGATTGGCTCTCATGCTCAATCTATGGAATTCTTCAGTGTATGTAGCCACGTCCATATCTTTCTATCTGAGATGATTAAATTTTTTGATGGTCTGTAACTCATAGTCACATGGTATGAACTTGGTTCTTAGCATGGCCACCATTCTACTCCATTTGGTGATTGGACTCTTTCCAACCTTCTCCCTTTCACATTGGGTGTAGTTCCACCAAACCAATGCAGAACCTCTCAATCTGATTTTTGCAAATTTAACCTTCTTACTATCACTGTACTCCTTGAATTCAAAGTAATTACTTATGGCTTTAATCTAGTCCACAAGAGTATCTCCATCCAGTTTCCCATTGAATGTGGGAATGTCCATCTTCAGATCACCACTGTCTCCATGACCCTTGAGTGCATTTAGGAATGCCCTTTGATCAACAAACATACCTTCTCCTTGAGGATTCTCTCTTGCTTCTTCTTCTTCACCCTCCTTAGAAGTGCTTCCATTCTTCTCTTTGGATCTTTCTTCCTTCAGTCTCTCTTCGAGCATCTCTTCTACCATCTTGTGGATGGCTGCTTTGCTCATCAACTTGGGAGGCATTGTGCTAGCCTCTATCTCTATCTCCAACTCTTCATCTGACATACACAGATTTGATTCGGTATATTGGCTTTGATACCAATTTGATGTAGAGTGCTAGCACATGTAAAGAAATGCCTATTTCTTCACTATCGGCAAGAGACTTCCAACGTCTCACCGAATTGTCCAAGCTTTATTTTTATCGGTCTGACTTACCTTGTCGGCCTATGCACATTTTTTCTCCCTGATGGTTTTGCTCTCACCGAAATTGCTACGCACATTGACCACACTCATGACTATCGATTTACTTCTTAATTTTCACACCAACTATTATCCTCTCCCCGATGACTGTGACTCCCAGACTTAACCTCAATGGTTAATCACTTTCATCAGCCAGACTCCCCACTTCAGTTAGACTTTAGTCAGGTATTCTGATGGCTCACCTCACCCAGATGAGCTTTGACCCATCGGACAAACTCTCCTCTTTGACCAGACTTTCTTTGCATTCACCGATGGTGTTCTCTCACTGATGTCTTTTCAGAGCGCTAGTCACATATGATGGGTGGGGTCCAGGTTCCTCCGTCTTTGATCAAAAAGGTTGTATGTGTCTCTAGCACTATACAACGTGGTTTATATTAAAATGAATGTATCTTCGGCCAGACAGAGTTCGTTTGTCACTGATGCCTACTCATCAAGTAGAAATTGTCTATCGGAAGATCTTCAAAAAGTTATCCCGATGCTCTATGTTACGCCGATGGACTCCAAAACACTCGGTGACAACCCGGTACCAAAAACCCTCTGACAAAACATTAGATTTGACCGATTCTTAAGTTAGGCCTTCAACTTTTTAAAGCAATCTAATCCCAAACAACTCCTAATCACTTCTCATTGATTTCCTGACTAGTCACATGGAGATGCCTAGTCGAATACAGCTGAGTTCTCTGGATTCCTGGGTGAGAATGTAGAAAACAATGAACTTAAATGTCTTTCCCCCATCACACCGATACTACATAGGGCTTTAGTGGATGGAGGAAAGGGTCTCCATTTATGACTCAAACTCTAACCCCTAGGTTACAAACCAGCCCCTGTGGAAAAACTGATATTGCACCGTCTGCACACCACAGGAACACTAGGAAGTACTAGATACTATTCAATTTAGGGCATGGATGTACACTATCTTAACAGAGACATAAAATACAAAGAACACATAGAAAAACCAACATGTATCACACCTTCTTATGCATTCATCAAGTTTCTACTGCAGCACACACTTCTCTCCTCCATGTGACATACAGCTTGCCCCTAGAAAAGGGTTAGAGACAACAGTTATTTCCCTCCAACTGTGCAAACTGATATTTGAATTAGTTAGTCGTTGGTCTTACACCCCAAACAACGAAAACCACATGTTTTCCTTGCCTAATTACATCAATGGGACCAAATTGATCCTTATTACAATATGATATGGCTTAGAGCCTAATGAAACAACAAAAGAAAATATGATCCCCTACTATAGAGAAAGTGTTCCTGCACCAGGACCTAATACAAATTTATATAAGGAAAAGATGTAAGAATGTATATGGATCATGCCATTCCTTAGCTGGGACTCAAACACAATCTTCCACACTACAACATGCTATCACAATCTTTGATGCATCTTCACAGATGATGGATTCAACTAGGTTGGCCAAGACTAGTGTTAACACAAGTATTCTCAAGAACACACTTCATGCACGGTTTGAATTACACCTTGTAGACCAATTTGAATGTAGGAGCATGATCGGGAGACATCCACAAGCATATTATAATCACTAGGAACAACTGCACAATCTCTAACAACTCTATCAACAAGATTCTTCAAACCGGAGCAAAAGAACAACACTGCCAGCCACTGTCATGAGTAAAAGATATCTTGTAGACCACTAAATCATGAACCATCACACTTGAATACATTAATCATCATCATAGACTTACTTCTAGAACCAGAGACCAAAATACTTCAATGCAAAGGAATGCAGAGAAAAACACTTTATCCCTGTCACCACCAAGCACACAGTAAAAGTTGTGTTCACTCTGGTGAACATATCTCACTCAATTCTTCATACTAGAGGCTCAAATTGTAGTGCCCCTCTAGTTTCACCTTGTATGTGTAGGTGGTCGGACTATGAAGTGTGAAGATGAAGGTAAAATACTCAAAATACTTAGGGTATGTTAGATAGGTTGAAGGTAGGTTTACTGTTTTGATGTAGTTGATGACACTCATTGATGGTTATTACGATGGCACTATTGATGTTTATGATTAATACATTATGCTTTGATGTGATCATTTATGGGTTAATTGATTAATTAGATTAGTTTAGTGTGTGATTTATGTGACTATTTGATGATGTGTTATCAGGTTGTTTATGAACTTGGTTAATGTAGATATTTTTGATGTGTTTTGTGAAGTGACAGTGTAGTATTACTCATGTTGAGTACCCTACTACGCTGTGATTCCTTGTCACAGTGTGTATGTTGGATGATTATATATATGTTGTATTCGACACTTTTGTTTGCTACAGGATTGCAGGTACTAGGCATCGACTCCACCTGAATTGGTAGGTCTGAGCATGCCTTTACACCAATGGATAATGTGGATGGGAGATAACATGGGGTTCCCTCTATCAGCCAATGACTTTAGATTGTCTTAGTTAGTACTTGTCCTAAGGTGTTGGTCATCCTTTGGTATGTGGTTGTTATTGTTTGTTTATTGTAGTTTAAGGTTCATTTTATTGAACTTAGTGACCAAGGTATTAAGTTGTTGATTATAGTCATTGGTTCATTTTATAGAATAAGTGATCTATGTGTATAGATGTGTTGATGTTTGATCATTTTGGTTATATAGTTAATGTGCATTTGTTGGAGATTTATTAATTGTTATAATAATAATAATAATAATAAGTTTTTATATATACATCAATATTAGTTATTTAATTAATGTAGAAGATTGAGAATATTAATTAGTTGATTTTTATATTAAATTAAATTAGTAGCTTTAAAAGCTAGCAATAATAATAATATTGTCAATATTTAGTACTTTATTGATTTTATCTGACATGTGAGATTTTATTTTATTTTGCCATTAATTTATTGTTGGAGTGGGTTGTCAGAAATTTACAAATTATTCCTATTAGTGGTATTTATAGTTAATAGTAATAATGATAATAAAGTTATTGAATCAATTATTAATATTTAATACTTTAGTAATTGATTAAATTTTAGGCTGGAAGATATTATTTTGATATTGTCATTAATTGTTTTGAGGAAGTGTTTGCCAGAAATAATTTTCAAGATTTGAAAATATTCCAAATAGTGGTGGTAGAAATGCATTTAAAATTTTGGATAGTGGATGTCAGTAACAAAAGTTTGGGGGATTTAGGAATTTATTATCCTGGTCTATTTTTGGTTTTGGGAAGATTATTTGAGGGGAACATAGAAAATTTTGGAAAAAAAATACACAGAAGGATTGGGAAGAGGAAGAAATTAGGGAAGAAGACTCAGAAGTTTGAATTTAGTTTGGGTATGTCTATTGTTAAATGGAAACTCTCCTTCTCTCTCTCTTTGAATTGTTGCCTATCTGGAATCCATGGTTGCATGTGGTTAGTTAAGCAAATGACTTTAAATCTTCCTTAATCTGACCCTCCTGTGGCCTTAAGTTTTGAGATAATCTTGCACATCAATTTTTGCCCACCGTTGTCTTCACATTGGCAATTCCAATAGTACTCTAGCAATGTTCACTCTTATTGAAATCAACTTTTTTCTATCAATGACTTTATGCCAATCAATGCCTGTTGAACAATTTTATTTTATATATGTAATTCTCCTTTCTTGGACATCTAGATGGTCATTAGTGCAAACCTAGTTCCTTCTTCCCAGCTATCGATTTGTGCTTTCAATCAAACCATTTCATCTGATTTTTCATGCCATTTGTTAAAGACCTATGAGTGCCTGCAATGATGTGACCAATTAAGATAAATTTTTATCTAAACTCTCAATCTTCTCTTCTTGGCTGCAATTGTATGACTTCCTTATGCACTGATTAATGCCTCTAAACACTTTTCAAACTTAGCATATCTGATATTATGAAGGTAGGATGAAACATCTTAGAAATTTAGTTGTTTTTCATTAAAACCCTTTATAGATGCTTATGAATTTAAGTTGAGATCTATGCATTTTTTTTTACGAAGAAATTTTCACCTGACAATTTATTTTATGCTGAGTTCTTCCATCCTCTAGGCAACTATACGACTCTAAGAAGACTTCTCAAATTTGGCATGTAAAAATTATTAATTGTTGCAAGAAATTTTAGAGGAATTAAGGAATTTCAGATTTGGATTTTAGTGATATAAACAATGAAATTCTTTTACCTATTTATAACTCTTTGATATTCTTCATCTATCCTGGATCACCGATTAGCTAGGGCTTCCTTATGGCAATAGCTTGAAACATAAACCATTGCTGAAGCAAATTGTAGGTAGATTCACTAGGAAACAATGCAATTTCAGAACCTTGATCAAAGCATTTTTTTTTACCTGATATGAAATTCTTTTGAACCTTTGTCTTTCTGTGGCCATCAGCCAGAGCTCCACATAAAATTTTTATGATATTAAAATATATCTTTTGCCTAATTTCTCTTATATAAATGAGCTCATTGGTAAAATTAACAACTTTCTAAGATCAATATTATCTCTAATTAAATTGGTAGATTTTCTTAGTTGTATAATTAGAAAAAAAAAGGAAATAATGTGTTGTGGTAGAAATAGAAGATTTCTTTTAGTTAGATAAATATTAATTTTATTATCCATTTGTAAAATTATGTAGTTTATTTAGTATTATATTCTCATATTAGTATTTGTTTAGGAGATGTTATATTAGTATTCTAGTAATTGTATGGTTAAGAGCATAATAATAGTTTAAATTGAGTTTATTTTATTTTTATTTTGAAGATGTGTTTTGTTTTTTTAAGTATTGTTTTTTATAGAAAAAATCAAATCCCTATTATTAGGGATGTGTCATATTTAAGTATTATTATATTTCATTTATAGAAAAATCAAATCCATATTATTAGGGATGTGTCATATTTAAATATTATTATATTTCATTTATAGAAAAATCAAATCCCTATTATTAGGGATGTGTCATGTTTAGTATTTTTATATTTCATTTATAGAAAAATCAAATCCCTATTATTAGGGATGTGTTATATTTAAGTATTATTTTATTTCATCCATGTTATTTAGGGATATGCTATATTTAAGCATTATTTTATAAATAAAAAAGTCAAATCCTTTTAAAATAATTTATTGATTTATTATTTAATGCCTCATTTAAAAGATTTGAATGTAGATGTGATTTAAATTTTGGGTGTGGATATTGATATTTTTGTTGCATATTTTAAATATAAGAGTATTAAAAAGTATTATTCAATTAGTAATTAATTAGAATATTTATTTACCAAGTTTTATTTAATTAATGAGTATTATATAGTATATAAAGTGGGGTTAGATGCTTAGGTAAAATTTATCATATTAAAAATATTGAATTGTTATTTTAGATCTAGTCAAGAATTTTAATAAGATCCACATTGGTGTAGAAAGAGGTTTAGTCCAATAATGGGTAGTATCTTGTTTGACTGAATTTCCTGTTATAGAATAATTGGTAACCCTTTCAAGTTATTATTGTTTTTCATTGTTGGGATAGAGCTATCTTATGTTGTTAGATGATTTATCATGCTTGGAATAATGTTACATTCTTTAAGACTATTATTAGTGCATATGTTACATTTGTGGTTTTGTCATTGAAGTATTGATGAGGGATCTTGGTTTATGCTATGTTTTGGAAGTGATTGTGATGTATGACTATTATGTTTTAATGATGTCAAGTGTTGTAGAAGTGTTTCTAGAGGCCTGGGAGGGTGTGAATGTGAGTTGAATGAAATGCACTCTTGTAATATTGTCTCCTATTTCATGTTAGTATGATACATGTGCAAGATGGGTAATGCCTTGCTCAGAGTACCTATTCTTGTGGTTTTGTCTTGAACTCATGTTGATGTCATGTTCGTGATGTGGTTGTAGAGTCCTTGAATGTTGGTTTTCATTATTGTATTGAGCATGGAATAAAATATTGTGTTGGTTTATGTAATTGGTTGAAATTTGGGAGCAAGATGACCCATGCCTTGCTATAGCTTCATGTTGTTTATGGTTGTCATGACTATTTCAACTGGAAGTTTTGGGACAATGATTCAAGAGTTGGTCCTTGAGATATAATTTGTATGCAATAGGATAGATGTCTTGCAGTGTCATTATCATGCATGTCATTTTGGTGATTTCTGTATTTCATCTTGATAGGGGTACTAGTTGTATGTAGGAGAGTGGCTTTCATCGTGGGGCCAGTGCCCAAAGTGGCTGCCTAGATAACCCCATGAAAGTTGTAATCAAGTGATAACATAATAATTAACCTAGATGGGTTGGGTAGTTAAACACATAATAAGATAATTATGATGCCTCACCTATGCCTATAGCATTTTCTTAGGCTAAGGATGGGATGAGAAGGCTTGGTTGGCAAGATCAACCTCCTTGTCTTCATGAGAGGATGTGTCAGTTTCGCATGTGTCACCCTATGGGGCTGGTGCCTAGACAGAGGCTGATAGGGTAACCATATATGGGGGCCAGTTTCTAGAGTGAGATAGCTAGGATAAACCATGCTAGAACCATGTGATGACACTCTTCCTATTGTAGCTTAGTTACTTCCTTTTTGTTATCTTCTGATGTTGCCTCTAGAGTAGTGTTATCCATTATTGATCTGTGTTTCTATGTCAATTTTGTATCTACTTATTTGTACCTTGTGATCTTTGACTTAGTGGAACCTTATTGTTATTTCATAGCATGGGGGTGGACCTCAGGGTTCCACATGGTCAGGTGGTTGTGCTTTATTCCATTAGTTTTCTGGCATCATGGCTCATGTGTACAGAATATGTATCTCTCTTGATTCCAGTTTTGCACCTGTATCGAAGACAAACATTTGTACTATTTGTATTTAGATCTTTTGTATCAAAAGAAATCCTTATGTAATTGATGTATCTAGAAAGAGAGCTTTTGTATCAATGAAACTATGTAATTCCTCTTGGAAGATATACTATTTTGTACTTGTAATCTTAATGCAAACTTCTTGATGTATTTGGATGTCATAATGAAATATGCTAGTTGGTGTATTTGATTAAACTATGTATGTTGTTGGTTGTTATATTTCAATAATGCAGCTATGTAATCCCTAGAGATGTTAGTTTAACTTGTTTCTATTAGACCATGTTATGTTTTTTTATTAACACTTCTATAGAAAAAAATATATTTCACCCTTTTTATTGCTTAGTTAAACTTATCTTTAGGGTTGTATGGTGGGGCATTACACAAACTTGGAATATAACATCTTCAGACAAGCTTCTAAATAACTTCCAATCTGTAGGTAAAGATATTCATTCTTCAAGAAATGTGGAGAATTCTTCTGGACTGTTCTTCTACATGTAATGCATTGTTTCAAATGCAACACATTATTATCTCTAGAGGGGCTAATTTTCTCAATATCCTCAACAAAGTAAGAGCACAATTGACACCAATGACAACACCAATTAGGCACATACTTGCAACAAGACACACCTGTGTACAATTATTTTCCCCATCTTACCAAAAACTTTAGGATAAAAGATTTTCACCACATTAATGATGCTTTCTTGATGTTGTAAGAAAACTAGATGGAAACCCTGAACTCAGAATTTCTCCCGAGGCCACCTCTTTGACTATGGAGTTTGGGAGTTTTTATATTCAATTCAACAGGTTTACTTATCTTTGTATAGGGGGTTATAAAAAAGGCCCCAACCAAATTGCCTCGATATGCCAGTGATTTTCTAGTTTTCTTGGAAGTTTGTAGGCAAATGGCAGTTGTGAATGTTAAGTATCAAAGTATGAGGAATAGGGGTATGTTTTTCCATTGACATTGTCCTCCTATACTTGTAAAAGTAATGATGTTGGTAAAGGGGCAAAACAAACCCTTAGTGAATTCAATTTTCACTCCTTGTCAATGAGAGCACATTTCGATAGTAAAAATTATGTAAAGCAGAACTTTCATGGCTCTAGTTCATATGAACATCATTTGAGTTTGGAAGATTTCTGGGAGGATTGCATAGATGACCAAGAAGTTTAGAGAAGGGATTACATGAGACTCACTTTGGGTCAAATCCAAGCCTTCAACCTCTCTTTCCATATTCTAGACGGGATTGAAGATAATTCAGAGGTTATTGATGCTGGGTATCAAGCCCTGATTGCAAGACCCCTTCCTTGAATCAACTAGTTAGAGAAGGAGGTGGTGAACTTATTAATTTGTTCTACTTCGGTGTTAAAAAGAACTAAGGATTGGTTGGTAGGAAAATGGCGAGGACATACAGGTTCTCCCTATGAATAGATAACATCCCAAGCTGTTGAGCAGGGGTCTACACAAAGTTATTGTACTTATACTACATCAGGGAGACAAGATGTGACACCATCTAACACTAGTTCACAGTTTGGAGGTGACGGCAAAAGGCTAGATGAAATTGTGAAATTAAAGTCAACATGTGAGCTAGGTGGTTTACATCTGCCTACCTTGAGAAAGAAAAATACTCAAGTGAAATCTGTGCCTATAGACTCTGATCCCATTTTCCAACAAATTGTTGATGATGGTTCATTTCCCCCATTATTTGATGTTCCTTCTTCTCTTGCTAATGAAGAAGTTCCCATCTCTATTTCTATTAGTGATCAAAATAAAATTGTTCCAAGTAATAAGGATACTAGTGTTGTGTCATCTCCCCTAGGGTGGTTGAAGAAAGTAGTAGACAAGAAAAGAAAAAGTGTACCAATGGTGGCAATTGAAGTAGATATAGTTGCTAAGTTATTACAGAGCACCTCAAAGCCCAAAAAGGCTAAGAGAATGTCTAGAATGGTGACCAATGCTACTTTAGGCCATCAAATGTTAGAAATTACCAATTCAGTGAAGGAATTGAATGAAAATGAAATAACTGAGGATGATTATAAGATAAGCCATATAGACCTGGGTCCCTCCACTCTTGAAGGAGATGCTTATCATGCAAATTACTATATAAGTGCCTTGATTAAAAGAGCAAAGGAGGAAAGGAAGGAAAATATATTGTTGCAGTCTCAGGTTCTCTCTCCAAGTAATTTTATGCAGTCTATTGTGACATCTGCATCCCATGAAGCTTCCAGTTCTGATATCACAGGTATTGATGCTAACATGATGCATCAGATAAAGAAAAAAATGAATTTTACTAAAGCTGTAAGTGAATGGATTGAAAAATTATCTTGCAAAGCCCTATTTTTCCTTAGTAGGTCAGTGCAGTATTATACTCAAGTACACAATAAGAGGAAGGAGTTGATTACTGAGCTTCATCAAGTGAGGAAAGAACAAGGTAGCACTTATGTGCTTTCAAAAGAGTTCTCAGATTTAGTAGCCATGGATTTTGTCACACTCATCAAGGAAAAGCCGATTAATGACCCTCAGGACATAGATCCTTCTTGGAATGATTCATTAGAATGGAAATTATCTATGTATGATAATTTTATTGTTGAAATTAACAAGGTACTGGGTCAATACTTCGATGTGATGATTGAGATCAAGAAGGACTATAATCAATTGGAGGTGGACATCACAGATGAGTTTAGAAAAAATATATTGGACATGAAGGAAATAACTCTAAGGTTCAAGAAAATGTTCGATAAAGAGATTGTTGATCTTGAAACCATCAATAGATAGTCACTGGGAAAATTGGGCCTCATGTAGGTATATCTTAATTATTTCAAGACCAGAGCTAATGACTTCCATAAAACCTTGGCAGAAGCTAATAAAGTGTTGACCAAATGGAGAACTAGGTTACAGATCACAACCACACCCAACAACAAGAGCATCACTTCTATTGTGACCAAATATAGGGAATATAAGACAAGGATGAAGGTATAAGAAGCTTTAGTAGAAGAACAAAATGGAAGGCGAAAGGATGGCTACATGATTTATTTCTTTTTTATATTATTTCTTTAGTTTGGCTCAAAACTTATTTTCAAGACTTTATTATTATTATTTTAAAACAGTTGTCACCAAGAAACCGTTCCATTTCCAAGAAATTTATTATGTGGATGCTATAAATATATGTAGATGGGATGTAGTATGGATCTTTTTTGGACAAACTTTATTTTTCTCATTAAAGTAAAGAAACTCTATTATACTATTTACTTTCAATTACTTCAATATAGAAGAAGCATATGGTGAATTTTGAGCAAGCATAAACTTTGTGTTATGGTGTTTGAATGTTATTCTTCTTATGTTGAATATATTTCTAGTGGCTATCTTTTATCTATATTGGAGTGTTGGATGTTCATTTTGCTTCATTGCTGTGAGGTATTTATCTTTGAATGAATATTTCATGGTAGTGGATATATGATTCTTTTTTTAGTATAGTGATTGTTTTGAAGTCTTTGGGCCTCTTTTTGTTATTTTAGCTGTGACATAATTGTAGGTTTTCCTTTCAAAGATTTCCAGTTAAAAGCATTACCTTTTCTTTGCTTTCTAGTCAAAAGCAATATAAATTTAAATTCATTGTATATCTTAGAAGGTAGATGCCACCTTGTAAAATAAGCAGATAATCAGTTATGAAATACCATTATACCTGATTCAACTATTAGTACATTTTTCACTTATAGGGCATGAGAATATAGGGTTAGGTGACAAATCTGTTTACTAATAGATTTTTGGTGACTCTACTGGGGATGGTTTATTGTTAGATATGTATTATGATTTGCTTTGAAACTAATATTCATGGTTCTTCAAAGACACAATGCCCCCAGTCTCTAGCCTAACATAGATTGATTAGTTGGTGATCATGAGGATATAATTACTGGTCTTTGATTACTCACTTGGCAATGAAGAAGAACCAATTTTTAGTACAACCAAGTTAGTGAAGTGTTAGAAGAAGAAGAAGAACTTGGGGAAATTATAAGAGATAATGCTAGGCATTTTGGGGATGCTCAAGAAATTGTTTTTGTAGAGAATGTGGTACCTAGCCCTTGGAGGGAAAGAGTCTTTCTTGTACAAGCTCTCACTAACAATTGGCCCAGAAACTAGGTTGCCAATCAAAGGAACCCATTAAGCAATCGACAAAATCTTCCATGAAACAATCAGTAAGTGAAGTTGGTGACTCTATAATTTCGATTGTTGTTGTTTAAAATTGGCTTCTAAAAGATATACTAGGGGAGATAGAAAGAAAGGAATCTGGGATGAAGATTTTGAATTATTGGAAGCTGTTAATTTCTCTTCTTTCTCGCTTAACCGAAAGGTTAAGTATACTAGTAGGCCGCCATCCCCTCCTCCTAAACAAAGCACTACTAGCACCCTTGGTGCATCCTATCAAGTCCTCCTTCTACACGAAACTATCCTTCCTTTGTAAGTTAGCTTTCCTGCTACTATGGCTCAACCTCCACCCATTCCATAGGGAGCCACAATAGGTCCCCTCAATTTAGGAGCTCAGTTACACAACTTACCAAAGGGTTTAGGGAAAATTATACCTAAGTTTAGATGAGATGGAAAGGTCACTCCTGAAGAGCACATACAAGCCTTCTTTGTTGCTTCCTCTATCCTTGTTGAGCAATACAAAGATGTCTCCTTAAGACTCTTGTGGAATCCTTAACCGATGTTGCTGCTGATTGGTTTTACCACCTCCCAAATGGTTCCATCAGAGATTGGGCTAACTTAAGGTCCAATTTTGAAAGTTACTTTAAATCTATAGAGAATGAACAAGTTCTTATCTCCTAGTTAGCCTCTATGAAAAAGGAAGTGCATGAGCCTATGAGGGAATTTGTAGCCAAATTAAACAAACTGGTCAATAGGATTCTTGAGGACATGAGACTAGGAGATGTTCTATTAAAGTGATTTTTCATCAATACTCTTCTACCAGATGTTAGTTTCACCATCAAAAGAGAAGGTGTGGCTGATTTAGATGTAGCCCAAGAGAGGGCTATATCCATAGAGGATGACTTGATCATTGCTGGGAAATGGAAGAAAGAACTTCAAACTGGAAAACCCTCAGTAGTATATTCTGCTTATCCTATTATATAGAGGTTGGCTAATGATGTTATCACTTTGAAAAGACAAATGCCTAAAGGTTTCTCTTAGCCACCTTATTAGGATATACCAAGAAAGGATTATGGATCTCAAGGAAACTATAATAGACCATTGCCATTGATTGGTCCAAATTAGAGATTAGCTATCACAAGAGGCCCCTCTACCAACAAGAACAATCATATGATGTGCAATTTTCATCTAACCTCTGACCATGATGGAACTACCTGCCCAGAGATGGATAGATTCATGCAAATGCTCTCAACCAATGAGTATGTTGAGGAACCTTATGTGAAAGAACCTAGACAGTCTCATGATGCTAGTGTAAATTTCTTTGAGTATGAATCTGACGAGGAGGATAGAAGAGATGTTTACATGGAGATTGACAATCCCAATTGTGTAGTCTTTACAAGGGGCCATCAAACACATCAAGGAGAAGAATAGAAAGGTCAGGCTGGTAGTTCATCCTCTACTCCAAAATACATCCTGACAAAACAAACTACTCCTAATTCCAAGAAGTCAAAGATTGTTGTACCCAAGAACACATCAACTAAGGTACCACTTGTCCCTTCCTCTGATGCACTTGTTTCTAGTTCATTTGATATAATTGAGTCATGTAAAAATAAAAAAATTTAGATCTCCCAAGATGAATACCTCAGACTCAATCCTTTTGAACTAGATAGGTTGGTTAGATACATTAAACAAGAACCTTCACCATCTCAGTGTAATGCCCAAGTGTCTATTAAAAATGAAGTACATGTTGAGAAAAAAAAACTACTCAAACTCCAATGACAAAGACTCAGTCCAACAAAACCCCTTTATGAAACCTGAGCCCTTCTATGTGTCACTATATATAGCTAGTTTTAGGCTGAGTAATTGTGTCATCGATTTTGAAGCTTCTGACAATGTAATGCTCATGAATGGGTATCCAAGTGTGAAAAATGCTTGAGGTTCATTGGCAGACCTTATCTTGCAACATTGCCTCTAAAACCTGTAGTGAGAGATGAACCTTTCCAACAATGGGGTTTAGATTTTACTGGCCCTATTAACCCTAATTCTAGTGCTGGACACACACACATCTTGACTGCAACTGACTATTTCACCAAATGGGTTGAAGCTATCTCTATCAAACAAACTACTTCAGAGGTTGTGTGCAATTTCTTAAAAGAAAACATTGTGGTGAGGTTTGGTGTTCCAAAGAAGATTGTTACTAATAATGCTAGTTCTTTTTCATCCTCTGAGATTACTCTCTTTGCTATGATTATGGTATCAAATTAGCACATTCATCTAATTATTATCCCCAAGGCAATGGACAGGCTGAGTCTAGTAATACAAATTTGATTTCTATTGTCAAGAAATTAGTTGATGAAAATCAAAGGGCATGACACAAAAAGTTATATGATGCTCTATGGGTAGATTGAATAACATATAAGAGAGCTATTAACATGTCACATTTTCAATTGGTGTATGGTGTGGATAGCACTATACCAATCCCTTTGGATCTTTCACCCCTAAGTTTACAAAAGGCAATAGAGGGTGAGCAATTTCAATCAGCACTAGAAAAAAGAGTCATGTACTTGAATAGATTGGAAGAACAAAGAGAAGTAGTTGCAAACAAAATTGCTAAACATCAGTAAATGGTCAAGAGAATTTTTTATGGAAGGACTAAATGAAGGAATTTTGTGGTTGGAGACTCTGTGCTTCTTTGGGATAGGAGAGAATCGAAACGAGCACATTAAAAGTTTGATTCTCTATGGAAAAGGGCCTTTTCTAATTAAACAAATCATTGGTGATAATTCTTTCTTGTTGGCTTATCCAGATGGTACCTCTTTACCTCTTGCCTATAATGGGTAAGATTTGAAAATGTTCAATTGGTGATGATCTTGAGTTTGTCCTTGTATCATAGTTTCCTTCTATTTCTATTTTATTTTGGTTTGTTGTTGTTGTTTTGTCTCTGTAGCCCAATGAATAAGGCTTTATGTCATGGTCATTTTGGATTCTCTGTGTCCTATTAGTCCTTGTCCCCCACTTAGAGCCAGTTGTTAGCACATAATTCAATTTTGGGTCATGCAAATTTTGTTTTCCCCCTTTTGAGGTCTGTTATGCATTTGTCTAAGTCCTAAGTATCATTTTATCCTTCACCACTTTTGAAAATTCCTTAGAAGTTGTAAATCCCTAAGGTTTCAAAATTTGGTCACTATTTTCTAGAGTTTCCTAACCTAGTCGTGGGGTTCCAAAGTTTCCTAACTCCCCAACCTCCTGACTAGGCATTCCTTTTGTTAATTCTTTCACTCCGCATTCACTTGTCTCTATGGTCGGTAAGTCAGAGGTTTCCAATACTTCATAACCTCTAACTCATTGTTTTGAAGTTCTAGTTTCTCGTGACCCTGCGACAATAAGTCTGTAATCCAAATATCAAGGCAATGTCTATTCATTTAATGACATGTATGTCATATCTAGTGGATGTCTTTCAGGGTTTTCAAAAAAGGGCAAATCTTCAAGTTATTCTTTCAAGGTGGGAATTAAATTCCATGTCAACTCAACATTTAAAGCATGTCGTGTCGAGATAACTACATGTTTATTTATACATGGTGGTGGAATTTTCTCTAAGTTAGTTACTATTGCTTCTATTCTCTGCCATTATCCTCTCATAACACAATTATTTTTCTTAGTGCTTTCATGTAGTTGGGATGAAATTTAAATACTAGGGTGCTCCTCATTATTCTAGTATTGAGAGTAACTAGTCTGGTGTGAAGGATACTGAGCTTAGACACATTGACTTGGAGGAATTTTGGGCTCGTCTGCAAAAGGACAATAGGTCACCATTTGTAGAGAAATTTTTACAAAGTGGTTTGGCACGTGCTGGAGGTTTCCCAAGTTCTATGTAGAGTGTGGATTTAATGGTTGCATGCACAAGGAGATACACCCCAGAGACTTTGGAGATTAGAGCTAAAGATAGGTCTGTGGTGGTGAAGATCAATTCTGGAACTATTTCCCATGCATTGAGAATTTTGGAGAGAAGTAATTTCAAAGACATGTTTGTCATAGTCGAGACAAAATTCTTTAGGGCAAATGAGGACTAGTGCAAGAACTCCATTGTACAAAATTGATTAAAATATGAGAAAAGAGGTAAGTCTCAATTGCCTGCAAAGCTAAAAAGAACTCATTTCAAAGATGAAATCTCTAATATCATCACTCTATTGCATCGTGTGGTTGGGAGTGCAAATTCATATTATTTTAAAAATTAGATGTGTCGGTTCATTTTGTTGATATGTAGTGAGAATCAATTTATTAATTGGGCTAAGATCATAAGTTATCACTTGTGTTGGATCTCAAAAACACAGGTTTTAAACCACAAGAGGGTGCCAATATTCTGATACATTTTTGGTCAACAAGACAGGGTTTATGCAAATAGAAACCCCCTACTCTTTAGGCTCTACCAAGTCTAGGCAGGTGTATCTAAATGATAGGGTAGATTTGAAGTCTAAATAGATTCTACTTGGGCAACCTACTCACTTATGGCACACAGATGTGAGATAATTGCAGGGCTTGCTAACTAGTTTCAAATGAGAATGCTTGAAGTATTAAGAATGTGAGTTAAACTTGTATAACATGCTCTAAAGTTGACCAGTACCTAATCTATTGGGTAAATGGAGTTAATGGGTGGATTGTAATATTAGAGATATGATTTTGTAAGCTAGGCAGATTCACTTCTTAGCTTAACTCTAACAATTGGGAACTTTTGAATGTCTGTACCTTATATAGATGTGCAAGTATGTCATTTATTTGAAACTCTTCTTAATGATACCAGTGATATCCCCTATGTTTTTGATAATATAAGGCGGCTAAACAAGGGGCCGAACCCTTACAAAAAATAGAGAGGCCCGAAGGCAGCAAGCATCAACAGTACCTTAAACCAGAAATAGCAGATACATCAATTACAAATTTCCAACATAACCAGCAAAACCAGTCGCTAAAAACTAATGTCATAAAAATAGAGTAACAGAGTATCAGCAGTAAAACAACAAAAACTAAGGAGACAACATCTCTCCTTTCTAGACCATAGAATTAATAATATCATCCACTTTTTTAGCCAGATCATCATTGTCAGCATTGACATGTACCCCCAGATTCTTCAACACAGAGAGGTTGAGGAGAATAGAGGTCCTAAGCATAATGGAGAGATTTTGTTCCAGCTTCATAATGCAAATGCGCAGACCTGCAAGTTCAGCTCCCGGACCATCATCAGTCTCCATAGCATCCTCAGGCTCTTCCACAAACATTTCCCCTAATTTGTCAGCATTTCAAGCAGAGTCAGCAACATCCTCAGTGGTAGCCCCCATATCATGAGTCTCCTACTTGTCTTCATCATCACCAGATATGTCCTGAATCTCCATATCCCTATCATCCTCCCTCCAAGTGGATTCATCCAAACCACTCTCAGAATAGTCAATGAGCTTTGTAGGAGGAGCCGGTTTGCCAGCAATATGCCCTGACCGCCAAACTCCAGAGGAAAGCCCCTCCCTACAAACCTCCATAGAAGAATCACTTCTCCGACCCACCGAGGTCCTACCAAGAGTTTTAGGGGTCCCAATCACTGCCTTCCCAGTGCTTGTTTCACCAGCAACCTTCTGCTTTTTACCCTTCATAATGGTAGGGCCCGAAGTATAAACAGGAATTTCTGTAGGAGTGCAAAAGGAAAACTCTGTAGTCTTGATAGGAACAGGGGAGGGCCCAGGTTCATCAGCATCAAGAATATCCTTAGGGTTAGAGGAGGGCTCCCCTTCCCCACTATTAGTTGGAATGGACTTAGAGGGTTCAAGGGCAAGATGGTGATTATACAAACAGAGAATAAGGCCATGGTGAAGAGGGATAGGCTTCTTAGCAGTGTTTTTAGCCAGTTTCGCCCTAACCCTAAGGACAGAATGCTCAAGGGAAGAAAGCAGATAAAACATAAAACTAATTTTAGCATTGCGATGAAAATGATTTAAAAGGGGGAGATGGTAGTTATAAAACCTGGTGAAGCGCCCCTCCAGGGTGAAATACTTCATGAGGATAAAACACATAGCATCCCATGGCTCCGGCAGCTTAGCTCTGTCAAAACCACCCTGGGAAGGGACTAATTCTTCGCCATCACCGAGGAAGAGCTTCTGACTAGAGAGGTCTGTAATTTTAGTTTTCCTCTGCAGCTTCAAGCCCTGAGTAGACATACCAGTTTCCATAGCAATTACGCGTTCAGAAACTTCAAAGCTGATACCACCCACTGAAACCCATCTATTCTGCCAAGACCGTGCAAATTGTTCAGAAATAGCTTCATTGTACCCATTAAGCCTCTCCAAATAGGGGCTAATCCCACCCTCTTTGCAATAATGCCATGCCACCAAATTCTCCTTAAATTCATAGCACGAGATGGGTTTAGTTCTAATTCTATCTCCTCCCATGGCAGAATTACAGCGAATGCCACAGAAACCCCAAGTATCCTCCATCGTCTTTACAAGAGAATTACTAACATGAACGAGGCTAATAATGTGGGTAATAACATTGCACACAATCTCATAAATATGAGAAGCCTTGCAAATGCCAATCCCATGCTTAACCATAATGACCCAGCACAGGCCATGATGATCCGGTCGTCCGCTCACCTTATGAGAGAATAGAGCAGAGTTGATAGTAGAGAAGGTACGAGAGGACTCGTACTTCAAAAGACATGTCAGCCCCCTCCTAAGGAACTAACAGTATGAGTTGTCTTTCAAACACATCTGACTCATCAAGACCCGGCCACGTCTTTAACAATGAGAGTCTTAAGATTTAAAGGAAGATGATCAAATTGGCGCCAAACCCTCCAATTTGAATATCATTGTCCGAGTTTAGCACAGGCGTCTGCAACTCCATTGCCCTCACAGTAGATATGTGAGATATGCACATTAGTAATCCTCTGCAAGAGAAGCTGTATATCCCTAATAATGTCTTTCAACTGAATGCCAACATTTGACACATTAGTAACGACATCAATGACCATTTTAGAATCTCCCTGACTATCCAAATTCCTAATACCAAGGGAAATGGCCAATTTAAGCCCCCAAAGAAGAGCCATAGCCTCAGCATAGTTATTGCTGTGACAGCCCAGACCCCCAGCATAGACAGCAAACATCCACCCTTTATCATCTCGGATGATCCCTCCCCCACTAGCTGCACCATCTAGCTTAGAAGCCCCATCAAAGTTGAGCTTCATCCAGTTAGAACTCGGAGGCTTCCATCTAGTGTTAAGCCTCTGCAATAATTTGGTATTGTTATAAGCAGGAATACGATTGAGAATCTTCCAGTTTGCCACAATTTGTTCTTCGTCCTGGGTCAGGGGTTTCTCTGCGATATGGATATGGGCCATAGTGACACTCTCCAGGAGAGTCTTAAGGAACATATGAGAGACCTGGGAGGCATCTCTAGCAGTATCCCTAAAAAGCTGATGGTTGTGCTCTTTCCACAAAGTCCAGCTCAAGCACGACAGAGTTTGATTCCATAACTCAACAAGCCAAGAATGGGAAAAGGGAGGACACCAGCTGTTAATAACTTCCTAGATATCAGAATTGCAAGCCCACTGAATACCAAAATTGCTGAGGATAATGTTCCAGATATCCCTAGCAAAGTCACAGTGGAAGAATAAATGATATCCCCTATGTTAGTGTGAAGTTGTGAAAGGATTTTTAATTCAAATGTGAGGAGAAACCAATTAAGACAATTTATTCAAAGGATTTTAATCCAGACAGGAACCAATCAAAATAGATTGCTCAAAAGGTAATTTTAATCCTTTTGCACACATAAACCAATCAGTAGCATCACACAACTACAACAAATGTGTATTGACAAATCAGATGTATTTTCACACTTAATTTGAATAACATAAATAGCCACTTTGGAGACAACCAAATAACATGAGCATAATAAATCCACACAACTGTTGAACACGTGAAAGCAAATTAATATTTATGCAAACACCTTCTCCATTATATTTTATCTTTGAATACTATGCATTATAGCAATAGTTTCTAATTTGAGATGGATAGGTGAGATGGATGAACCTATCTACTACTGGTGATGATGATTTATCCTGCTCCTAATGATTTATTGCTCCTACTGGTGAGATAGAATAATTAATTAATTTAACTTGTCTCTCTATTCTCGTGAGAAAATAAAGAATAATACTTAAATCTCAATCTTTTGTTGGCAAATTTCACCATCATATTCACCTATATGCGTTTTCACCTCTCTTTGGCAAAAGTATACATTTGGGTAAAAAGTATTACCCCATACTTATCTCCTTGCTAAAACATATTTTACTGGCCACCATAATGCACTCTCACATAAAAATGTTCTCTTGGTTAACTCAAAAATATTTCACCTCAGAGTGAAAGCAATTTTCCATTTTGATTGTTTATTAAAATATGCATTTGACATATTCATTATATCCTTCTGTGAAAATATTTTATTTCTTTTCACTTTCAATGAAAAACTTATTTTCCTTCTACAAATAATATTTCTCCCTCTAGGATTTCTTTCCTTTAACTTTCTTGGTATAAATAATTTTACTCCTTAGAAAAATAATATTCAATGGGTTAACAACCTGCTCTCTTAATTCCTAGGGTAAAATATTTTACTCATCATGGAAAATAAATTGCAATAAAATAATAATATGCCCCGGTAGTCATTTAAATAACTTTATTTTGCACTTTCATGGATCTTCCATTTCTTTTTACAGGGGGGAAACATTTAATCCAATATATTATTCTCCTCGTGATCTTTATTTCACCTATTTTATTTATGTGATCTTCCTTATCGGGGTGACTTATACAGTCGGAGAGATCTTGAGAACTCATTCTGATCACACATGTCTCACTGATGCAATTGTTATCTTGTCTTATCGGTGAGAGTGTATATGTTTCTTGCTGAAAATGTATCCATCAACATGACATCTGAGATTGGTCTGATTTAAAATTTTCAGTCTAACTTTCTTTCTCTTTCCAATGAGTTTTTATCGGTGAAACATTATGTAATGTCTTCCCGATATTAAGGTTTTCTACTGAGCTTTCAATTTTTCCCTAATTGTTTTAACTCAAACACAGAGGATACTGGCAATGATTGTGGTGTCTGGTTTATACTTGCCATATGCATTTGCTTGAGAGCTTCTAAAACATTATCAACATTTCCATTTTGTGCATACCCTGTAGTCATTATAATTCACAGGATAACATTTCTTTGAGGCAAATTGTCATAGAGTTCAGATGCCTTGTTTATATGCCCACATATTACATACATCTCTACCACGACAATTGCAAATATAACTTATCACAAAAGTTTAATTCTTTGTGTTTTAATTAATGCCCATAGCTATTCTAAAGTTCCAGTTTTAGCATAGGTAGCGAGTATATTAGCAAATGTGAACTGATCAGATTAGAGACCTGTTCATTGCATTTGGTGAAATAGTGTGACTACATCGTGAAGATAAGCATGTCTTTTTTATGCTACAATAATCATGTTCCATGAGACACTATTCCGTTCATTGAGCATATACCAAAATTTCACACTTGACATACATGTAAATAAGCTTATTATAAAAGTTTTACATGTAGCAAATTCAAGTCATCTGTGAGTGATGGAAGAGAGGACATGTTTTCCTCTGCAAGTTCATGTTTTGATAATGCAAACCCACAACAATTGAAGATGTGTAAATGAGTCCTTTTAGGGTTTATGTATAGTGATAAAAATGTGTAGCACCTCCTTCAACTAGCCCATAGGAAGTCCTTGCCCTTTTTGAATAAACTCTATGTCAAGCCATCAGATTTCATGTTATTCATCTTCATAATAACTTTTTGTGCTTCAACTGCCTAAAGGCAAAATGGATTGCTACATATAATCAATGTTTGTTGTATACTGCTGCTCTACGATCACAAGCCTGAATCAGATTACAAGTCCCAAATAGAAGTCAATATATTATTCAAGGGGATATATACGCAAAGCAATGCCATCAGCAAGTCAATCAAAGCCTGCCAATAGGTGTGAGTGTGGGATCTATTGTCGTCTCTGCACCAATAAAGCCTCCTGGAATAGAAAACTGTAACTCATTTTGCTCAACATAAAGTGAAGTTATCCTCGAAAAGATAGGTGTACAATTGACATTTCCACTCTTGTCTTTTGACTACAATACTAGGATGGATTTCAATGTTGTGATTCACCTTCGAAACATCCCTCAATATAATTCCACTAGTAACAGCTCTTATTTCATCAACTTTAGCACCAGGTTTATTCACATCAAATGATTTGATCATGTTGAGTGGGGTAACAAAATTACGCTCAGGAATAGGAATCTTGTTTGTTATGTATTCACATACAACATCAATATTATTCTTTAGTTGTGCAAATATTGGTACCACTGGAGCTCCATAATTGATTGCAGCTGACTGTATGACACCAACTCAAAATAATGATTGTTTTGCCAATTTTAGGGTTTATGGCTTGGTTTTTTACTTTTCCCAAATAAGAAAGTTAAGATCATTGATGTGCTCATCTTCACGTACAAGTGTGGCTGTGAGACCAAGTTTGTAATGAGATTTTGTGATGCTAATAACTTTATGGAACATATGTGCTCTGAATGACAACCACGCCTACATTACCCTTGAATCTTTCCTTACTATTAGAAGCAAAATGACATATCTGATCATCCCAAATCGTACGCCATAGTTTGAAATGGAATGCCCATTGATCCATAGATACAACATTAGTTGCTAAGCAAAGACAACTTTTTCAGATATGACAAGCTGTAGAAACTCCTACAAATGACTGCCCTGCCCTACAAGGAATTACAATAATACAAGACCTTGCTCTACCATTCCCAAACATATTACTAAGACCTTTTCCTAGTAGGGTCATAGTTGTGCCTAGGGAATCAATTCCACATTCAGGTCAGGGTTGACAGTATTATTTTGAAATCATATTCCTTCCTCTAGCATAGGATAATTTAAAGCATTTGGTAGTCAACACTGTTTCACATTTTCAACCTGAGAGGGATCAATCTCAAACGAATGTGTTTCTTTTCCCTTAATCATAGATGTGATGTCTTCACTAGTTATAAGTTTTGTATGGCTTCCTCCTATTTCATTATATATAGGGTTATTCAAAGTTTTGTTCTCAGATTGCTACATATATAATTTAAAGCTTGCAATATGTAGAGCTTGATCATCTCCTCCACTAACAACATAGTAAAGTGAATTTGAATTCATTGTGTTCAGGGTCCCATCACCATTTAAGGTTGAATATGTGGAGACAATTGACTCGAGACTGGTGGGCATGATCAAACACATGTAAAGGATGTAACTTTTGAATTTCTTTAGGCAGCCTTCCCATTTATGTCACTTCATTACTACCTCTTGTATCATAGATTTTCCTAGTTGTCCATCAACTCCAACAACCATATTGATGTCTGATATCTCAACTTGAATAACATCAAGATGCATAGCAGATGGATCTATTTCCTTACAACCATGCCATTCAAACTTGTTTGACACTTGAAGATGACCTAGATCCAACTGCATGAAATATTTGCTCATGGGATTGTGGGACATACTACTAATAGGAGTATTCAATGAAACATCTAGTTTCATGGTAGATGACCCTTCCATTTATAATTGTTGAATAAACCATTTAACTCCTCTAACTTTATCTACAACTTGAATTGCTTGTTGAGCTTATGGAGTTGCTGAACCCATGAAATAGGTAGTTACCTACTGAATGAACCTATACAAAAACACAATTCATACAACTAACAGTCTTCCACTAAGACTATAATATGTTGTTATGGATATGTACCCAATTGGACCATCAAACCATACATAGTAAACCTTATCTTTAAAATTTTCAATAGGAACACCCCACTTAAGCTATACTCAATGGTGTTGATGTCTTTTGGGCAGCTGCCTTTTTCTCATGAATAGAAACCAGAGCCTTCAACTATGCATATCTTAAACATTTGATATTAGTGCTAATCCCTAATGTTTCAATATGCTGCACAACTTGAATTGCCAACTGATTTTTACCTCATATGATGAATCTCATATTTTACAGTCTATAGGCCATTGTAGCATCATAATGGATCAAAGATGTTGATACTATCTTATTATCTGCCATACTATATGCACTATTAGTTTGGAATTCATAATACCATGATTGTTGCAGGTTTCAAGGTAATGACATTTAACATTTTCCCATTGTTTTTTGAGTGCTGTGATAAATTATTTCATCATGAGGACCTAAAATTTTTGTAAAAAATTGTAGGAAATTTTTGGTCCTAATAGTGGCTTTGTCTGGGGATGTATGCCCCTTGTGGGAAGAGCAAGATCTCAGATATTTGGGGAGTAGACCAGTGCCTACCCCATTGGGTAATAGAGTCCAAATGTTGTGATCATTCTGAAGATTGAATCCAAATTTTCAACTGGCAGCCCCGGGCCACCAAAAAAAATGCCAATACTTCCCTCTATTATATACCTTATTCTAATTTGATTTCATCAGACTCCACTTGAAAATTTTCATGCAATCATCATTCCTGTCACTATTATATATTATGGAATTATCTCTTAGCTAGGCTAAAAATTGAGAACATTCACTGTCCATTATGTAACCAAGATCATTAAAAATTTGTACAAAAAATCTGCAACCATCATAGGGACTTTGATGTAAACTGGGCAAAAGACAATCATAGTTATCCATGTTCATTCCATCATTTGATTTTCTCTTATTTATGGGCTCATTATTATGTATATCATCATATTCATTTTCTTCATGAATTGGTGCAGCACTATGACTATCTAAAAATGTTTTACTTTCAGGATAGCATAGATTTGGGTACACATGAAATTCATGTTCTGGAATACCCTGGCAGAATGTCATTTGTTCTCCTTCTGTTATTTTATCATATAAGGGGTTTGAATAATCATTCTCAAATGTGCACACCTCTTCTTCCTCAAACTATTGATTCAGGTATTGAGGTGGGTGGACTGGGACAAAAGGAACATCCACATTTTGAAGACTGCTCTCATTTTTGGAATATGCTGGGGCTCCAAGTCTTATGCAAAATCCTCATAATTGCATTGATCTTTTAAAACTTCTTCCTCATTTAGATCTGAAATATCATCACTAAAACTTTCACTTGCATATGTCTCATCTACTGGTTGCATCATTTGATCATTGTCTTGATAGTTGTCATTGATATAATAATTAGATTCCCGATTGATATCATCCTCATACCTTTTCTTTTCTATGATATCAATCAGTTTACTCACCTGGTCTAGAGTAACTAGTTTCAGTGATTCATGCCAATAAATTGACATAGGCTCATATTCTAACATGAACATCTTAATGCATAAGGATTCATTAGGCCTGAGATTGAAAGGTATCTACATATAGATATCGACCATTCTGTTGAACAAGGCCCATCTTGATTCTCCTTCATGTCTCCTTAGGTCAAAAATGAATCTAAAGGGGCTATGTGGTATTTTTTCATTTTTCATCAATTTTGTTTTTAGAGTCGCCACCTCTTGTGAGAAGAGGATTTTTTTTCTTTTCGGGTCCTTCTTGCCAGTAGAGTTACCAATTTGTACTTGAATTTAAAACTTCACTAACTCTATAATGAGATGATCTTTAACCGGATTGTGGATTATTCCCCAGCAGAGTCGCTAATTTGTTGGATCTCAAAAATGTAGGTTTTAAACCACAAAGGGTGCCAATCTCCTGATATGTTTTTGGTCAACAAGACAGGGTTTATGCAAATAGAAACCCCCTACTCTTTAGGCTTTTCCAGGCCTAGGTGGGTGTACCTAAATGATAGGGCAGATTTGAAGTCTAAATGGATTCTACTTGGGCAACTTACTCACTTATGGCACACAGATGTGAGATAATTACAAGGCTTGCTAACTAGTTTCAAATGAGAATGCTTGAAGTATTAAGAATGTGAGTTAAACTTGTATAACACGCTCTAAAGTTGACCAGTGCTTAATCTATTGGGTAAATGGAGTTAATGGGTGGATTGTAATATTGGAGATAGGCTTTTGTAATATAGGCAGATTCACTTATTAGCTTAACTCTAACAGTTGGGCACTTTTGAATGTATGTACCTTATACAGATGTGCAAGTATGTCATTATTTGAAACTATTCTTAATGATCCCAGTGATATCCCCTTATGTTATTGTGAAGTTGTGAAAGGATTTTTAATTCAAATATGAGGAGAAACCAATTAAGACAATTTATTCAAAGGACTTTAATCCAGACAGGAACCAATCAAAATAGATTGCTCAAAAGGTAGTTTTAATCCTTTTGCACACAGAAACCAATCAGCAACATTGCACAACTACAACAAATGTGTATAGATAAATCAAATGTATTTTCACACTCAATTTGAATAACATAAATAGTCACTTTGAAGACAGCTAAATAACATATGAGCATAATAAATCCACACAACTATTGAACACTTGAAAGCAAATCAATATTTATGCAAACACCTCCATTATATTTTATCTTTGAATACTATGCATTATAGCAATAGTTTCTAATTTGAGATGGATGGGCGAGATGGATGAACCTATCTACTACTGGTGATGATGATTTATCCTACTCCTAATGATTTATTGCTTCTCCATGATTGATCATATATACTTTTGTATTTTAGGGTTACAACCCTTTGCATGTCTGCCCCATGCAACTTTTCATTAATTAATTAATTATCTTCCATAGATAGAATAATTAATTAATTTAACTTGTCTCCATGTTCTCATGGGAAAATAAAGAATAATACTTAAATCTCAATCTTTTGTTGGCAAATTTCACCATCATATTCATCTGTATGTGTTTTCACCTTTGTTTGGCAAAAGTATACATTTAGGTAAAAAGTATTACCCCATACTTATCTCCTTGGTGAAAGATATTTTATTGTCCACCCTAATGCACTCTCACATAAAAATGTTCTCTTGGTTAACTCTTTAAAAATATTTCACCTCGGAGTGAAAGCAATTTTCCATTTTGATTGTTTATTAAAATCTACATTTGATATATTCATTATATCTTTCTGTGAAAATATTTTATTTCTTTTCACTTTCAATGAAAAACTTATTTTCCTTCTCAAAATAATATTTCTCCCTCTAGGATTTCTTCCCTTTAACTTTCTTCATATAAATAATTTTACTCCTTAGGAAAATAATATTCAGTGGGTTAGCAACCCGCTTTCTTAAGTCCTAGGGTAAAATGTTTTACCCATCATGGAAAATAAATTGTAGTAAAATAATAATATGCCTTGGTAGTCATTTAAAAAACTTTATTTTGCACTTTCATGTATCTTCCGTTTCTTTTTACTGGAGGGAAACATTTAATCCAATATATTATTATCCTCGCAATCTTTATTTCGCCTATTTTATTTATGTGATCTTCCTTATCAAAGTGACTTATATAGTTGGAGAGATCTTGAGAACTCATTCCGATCACACATGTCTCATCGATGCAATTGTTATCTTGTCTTATCAGTGAGAGTGTATATGTTTCTCGCCAAAAATGTATCCATTGGCATGACATCTAAGATCGGTCTGATTTAAAATTTTCAGTCCGACTTTCTTTCTCTTGCCAACGAGTTTTTTTATCAGTGAAACATTATGTAATATCTTCCCAATATTAGGGTTTTTTGCTAAGATTTCACTTTTTCCCTAATTGTTTTAGCTCAAACACGAAGGATTCTAGAAACGATTGTGGTGTCTGGTTTTATACCTGCCATATGCATTTGCTTGAGAGCTTCTAAAACATTATCAACAACTCCATTTTGTGCATACCCTGTAGTCATTATAATTCACGGGATAACATTTCTTTGAGGTAGATTGTCACAGAGTTCAGATGCCTTGTTTATGTGCCCACATATTGCATACATCTCTACCATGACAATTGCAAATACAACTTCTCATAAAAGTTTAATTCTTTGTGTTTTAATTGATGCCCATAGCCATTCTAAAGTTCCATTTTTAGCATAGGCAACGAGTATATTGGCAAATGTGAACTGATCAGATTGGAGACCTATTCATTGCATTGGTGAAATAGTGTGACTGTGTCATGAAGATGAGTAGTCTTCTATATGTTATAATAATCACATTCCATGAGACACTTTCTTGTTCATTGAGAATACACCAAACTTTCGCAATTGACATACATGTAAATAAGCTTATTATAAAAGTTTTGTAAGTAAAAAATTCAAGTCATCTGTGAGTGATGGAAGAGAGGACTTCTTTTCCTCTACAAGTTCATGTTTTGATAATGCAAACCCGCAACAATTGAAGATGTGTAAACGAGTCCTTTTAGGGTTTATGTATAGTGATAAAAATGTGTAGCGCCTCCTTCAACTGGCCCATAGGAAGTCCTTGCCCTTTTTGAATAATCTTTGTGTCAAGCCATCAGATTTCATGCTGTTCATCTTCATAATAATATTTTGCACCTCAACTACCTAAAGGCAAGATGGATTTCTGCATATAATCAATGTTTGTTGTATACTGTTGCTCTACGATCACAGGCCTGAATCAGATTACAAGTCCCAAATAGAAGTTAATATATTATTCAAGGGGATATATGCATGAAGCAATGTCATCAGCAAGTCAATCAGAGCCTACTAGTAGGTGTTAGTGTGGGATCTATTATCGTCTTTACACCAATAAAGTCTCCTGGAACATCAAACTGCAACTCATTTTGCTTAGCATAAAGTGAAATTATCCTCAAAAAGATAGGTGTACACTTGACATTGCTACTCTTGTCTTTTGACTACAATGCCAAGACGAAATTCAATTTTGTGATTCACCTTCGAAACATCCCTCAATATACTTCCACCAGTAACAACTCTTATTTCATCAACTTTAGCACCATGTTTATTCACATCAAATGATCTGATCATGTTGAGTGGGGCAACAAAATTACACTCAGGAATAGGAATATTGTTTGTTATGTATTCACATACAGCATCAATATTATTCTTTAGTTGTGTACATATTGGTACCATTGGAGCTCCATAATTGATTGCAACTGACTATATGACACCAACTCAAACTAATGATTGTTTTTCTGATTTTAGGGTTTACGTCTTGGTTTTTTACTTTGCCCAAATAAGAAAGTTAAGATCATTGATGTGCTCATCTTTACGTACAAGTGTGGCTGTGAGACCAAGTTTGTAATGAGATTTTGTGATGCTAATAACTTTACGAAACATATGTGCTCCGAATGACAACCATGCCTACATTACCCTTGAATCTTTCTTTAGTATCAAAATCAAAATGACATATCTAATCATCTTGAATCATACTCCATAGTTTGAACTGGAATGCCCATTGATCCATAGATACAACATTGGTTGCCAAGAAAAGACAACTTTTTCAGATACAACAAGCTGTAGAAACTCCTACTAATGACTATCATGCCCTACAAGGAATCACAATGATACCTGACCTTGCTCTACCATTCCCAAACATATTACTGAGACCTTTTCCTTGTAGGGTCATGGTTGTGCTTGGGGATTCAATTCCACATTCAGGTCAGGGTTGACAGTATTATTTTGAAATCATATTCCTTCCTCTAGCATAGGATAATTTAAAGCATTTGGTAGTCAACACTGTTTCACATTTTCAACCTAAGAGGGATCAATCTCAAATGAATGTGTTTCTTTTCCCTTAATTGCAGATGTGATGTCTTCACTAGTGATAATTTTTGTATAGATTCCTCCCATTTCATTATATATAGGGTTATTCAAAGTTTTTTTCTTAAATTGCTGCATATATAACTTAAAGCTTGCAATATGTAGAGCTTGATCATCTCCTCCACTAACAACACAGTAAAGTGAATCTAAATTCACTGTGTTTAGGGTCCCATCACCATTTAAGGTTGAATATGTGGAGACAATTAACTCTAGACTGGTGGGCATGATCAAACACATGTAAAGGATGTAACTTTTGAATTTCTTTAGGCAGCCTTCTCATTTATGTCACTTCATTACTGCCTCTTGTATCATAGATTTTCCTAGCTATCCATCAACTCCAACAACCATATTGATGTCTAATATCTCAACTTGAATAACATCAAGATGCATAGCATATGGATCTATTTCCTTACAACCATGCCATTCAAACTTGTTTGACACTTGAAGATGACCTAGATCTAGCTGCATGAAATCTTTGCTCATGGGATTATGGGGCATAATAATAATAGGAGTATTCAATGAAACATCCAGTTTCACAGTAGATGACCCTTCCATTTCTAATTGTTGAATAAGCCATTTAACTCCTCTAACTTTATCTAAAACTGGAATTTATTGCTAAGCTTATGGAGTTGCTAAACCCATGAAATAGGTAGTTACCTACTAAATGAACCTATACAAAAATATAATTTGTACAACTGACAATCTCCCACTAAGACTATAATATGTTATTGATATGTACCCAATTGGAGCATCAAACCATACATAGTAAACCTTATCTTTAAACTTTTCAACAGGAACACCCCACTTAAGCTATATTCAATGATGTTGATGTCTTTTGGGCAACTGCCTTTTTCTCATGAATAGAAACTAAAGCCTTCAACTGTGCATATCTTACACATTTGATATCAGTGCTAATCCCTATTAAGGTAAATTATGCATAAATATCAATGATATCAATAATACCCATAAATCAATGAAATAAGAAACAAAGAAGATTTAAAACAATGAACAACACCTCAACAAACCTTTTTTGCTTCATGGCTTCCATTGATTGCCTATCTTAAATGATCTTGTGAATGAATATGGCCCTCAGAAGGTGCACTTCCTTGCTATTCCAAGATGTCAAGTGGGAATGGCTATGATAGTTTATTGCAATGAAGATGAGTTTCACAACAATGGTAATGATATGGTAACAAGTTGATCACAAGCAATTAGAATGACTTGGGTGCTAAAGGTGCACTATGATTCCTACAGAGTACGGGTACTAAAAGGTTGGATGATTGAAATGGAAGAATTGGGTTCAATTTATAGACTTGAGAGAGAAGATCAATGGTATAGAAAGAATAAGAATATCAATGGTATAGAAGACTTGAGAGAATGTGCTCGAATAGAAAGAGGACAAGTGTCACACAAAAATTGTTTTGTTTGAGTTAATTGCTTTTTTTATAAAGATAAGATTTGTTTTCATAAATTAGAAAGCTTTTTTCTAATTTAAGAGTTATTGATAAAAACAAGGTTGAATGAGTCAATTAACTCAACTTGAGATTTTGCTTTTGCATGATTTGAGAGAAATTAAATAATAAATTATTTAATTTTGTGCGCATGAAGAAGATTTATTTTCAAAAGATTTGGAAGATTTTTGAGGAATTTAGAAGATAAGAAAGCAAATTAACTAAATAAATTTATTTAATTGTTTGTGCATGATTTGGAAGAATAAATAAAATATTTTATTATATTTTATTTTTAGAGATTGAGAGAATTTAAATAAATTTGATTGATTTATTTAAATTTGGAAGAAGAATTGACTTAATTAAATAATTAAGAATTATTTAATTGTTTGGAAGAATTAAATTAAATAAAGGATTTTATTTAATTTTGACTTTAGAGGAGGTAATTAAATATTTTGATATTTAATTAATTTAGAGGAATATGAATCGAATAAATAAATTTGATTATTTATTAATTGATAGAGGAATTAGATGGAATAAATATTAAGAATATTTATTTAGACTGAGTCGTGTAATTTTTAGGCATATACAATCCCTAATGTTTCAATATGCTACACAACTTGAATTACCAACCGATTATTACCTCATATGATGAATCTCATATTTTACAGTCTATAGGCCATTGTAGCATCATAATGGATCAAAGATGTTGAGACTATCATATTATCTACCATACTCTATGCACTATTAGTCTAGAATTCAAATACCATGACTGTTGCAGGTTTCAAGATAATGACATTTAACATTTTCCCATGGTTTTCTGAGTGCTATAATAAATTCTTTCATCATTGTGACCTTTTTTTTTTCAAAAAATGGTAGGAAATTTTAGATCCTAACAACTTGAAAGAGCAACTAGTTAATTTCCAACAAACTGTTGCCTTTCATATATTCTCATACTTGATATATATCTTAGCCAGTCAAGAGGTTGTCTGGGCTGGGTTAAAACCTCAAGGGTCATTGACACCAAACACACCTATGTACAGTTATTTTCCCCAACTTACCAAAAATTTTGGGATGAAAGATTTCTACCGCATTAATGATGCTTTCTTGATGTTTGTTGTAAGAAAACTAGATGGAAACCCTAAACTCAGAATCTCTCCTAAGGCTACCTCTTTGACTATGGAGTTTGGGAGTTTTTATATTCAATTTGATAGGTTTACTTATCTGTGGATAGGGGGTAATGAAAAAGCCCCAACCAAATTGCATTGATATACTAGTGATTTTCTAGTTTCTTGGAAGTTTATAGGCAAATGGCGGTTGTGAATGTTAAGTATCAAAGTATGAGGAAGAGGGGGTATGTTTTTCCATTGACATTGTCCTCCTAAACTCATAAGAGTAATGATGTTGCTAAAGGGGCAAAACAAACCCTTAGTGAATTCAATTTTCACTCCTTGTCAATGACAGCCCATTTCGATAGTAAAAATTATGTAAAGCGAAAATTTCATGGCTCTAGTTCGTACGAACATCATTCAAGTCTAGAACATTTCTGGGAGGATTGCATAGATGACCAAGAAGTTCACAGAAGGGATTGCATGAGACTCACTTTGTGTCAAATCCAAGCCTTCAGTCTCTCTTTCCATATTCTAAATGGGATTAAAGATAATTCAGAGGTTATTGATGTTGGGTATCAAGCCCTGATTGCAAGACCCCTTCCTCGAATCAACTGGTAGGAAAAGGAGGTGGTGAACTTAGAAATTTGTTTTGCTTTGATGTTAAAAAGAACTAAGGATTGGTAGGTGGGAAAATGACGAGGACATGTATGTTCTCCCTATAAACAGAGAACATCCTGAGCTAGTGAGTAGGGGTTTGTGCAGAGTTCTGGTACCCATACTACATCAGGTAGAAAAGACATGACACCATCTAGCACTACTTCACAGTCTAGATGTGATGGCGAAAGGCCAAATGAAATTGTGAAATTGAAGTCAACATGTCAGCTAGGTGTTTTACCTTTGCCTACCCTGAGAAAGAAAAATACTCAAGTGAAATATGTGCCTGTAGACTCTGATCCCATTTTCCAACAAATTGTTGACGATGGTTCATTTCCCTCATTATTTGATGTTCCTTCTTCCCCCACTGATGAATAAGTTCTCATCTCTATTTCTATTAGTGATCAAAATAAAACTATTCCAAGTAATAAGGATACGAGTGATGTGTCATCTTCCCTGTGGTGGTTGAAGAAAACAATAGACAAGAAAAGAAAAAGTGTGCCAACGGTGGCAATTGAAGTAGATACAGTTGCTAAGTTATTACAGAGCACCTCAAAGCCCAAAAAGGCTAAGAAAATGTCTAGAATGGTGATCGATGCTACTTTAGGCCATCAAATGCTAGAAATTATCGATCTAGTGAAGGACTTGAATGAAAATGAAATAACTGAGGCTTACTATAAGATAAGCCATATATACCTTGGTCCCTCCACTCTTGAAGGAGATGCTTATCATGCAAATTATTTTGTAAGTGCCTTGATTAAAAGAACAAAGGAGGAAAGGAAAGAAAATATAAAGTTGTAGTCTTAGCTTCTCTCTCTAACTAATTTTATCCAGTCTATTGTGACACCTGCATCCTATTGGATCTAGGGCATACAACTGAGAGGGGGGGGGGTGAATCAGTTGTATAAAACTTCTTCTCATTCAAACACTTAACTCACTGTTGTTAGTTAGCAGCATATCAAATAATCATCCATGGAAGCATAATACATAAACACAAGAGCAGATAAGCATCAACACATTGAACACCAAGATTTTGACGTGGAAAACCCGGTTAAGGGAAAAACCACGGGGTGATTAACCCAAGAATTATTCTCTGTTAGAAGAATAAAGAAAAATGAATGGCACATGCCAATAAGGGCTCACTGCCCGAGCACACTGCTCACAAAGAGGCCCACTGCCTACAAGGAGACACACTGTCTACAAAGTGATGAAAATCACAGTCTTGAACTGGAGAATGACATCTCTACCATGTCCGGATCAGTTCCAATTAAGCCCAACAATCTCTGCTCTGCCTTTCGCACGTTTCTTCGCTATACCATACTCATCCTCACACCACACACTGAAATGAACTTACAGACCGTTATTTATACAAGACATCGACTCAGGAACAAGCATCTAAGTCGGCAAACAACCATAGGAGTATCCGCAAGATGAATAACACATCCGGTCGGCCATCACAAGAACATTCGCAGGATGAACAACTCATCCGGTCGGCTACACAGAGCAAGAACTTCATCTGGAAGAATAACTTCAATTCTGGGCTCTACCATCAATGCGGACCAACAACACAACCTAAACATGATACAAGAACCTTCACAAGCCTGTCTGAATGTCCGGATACATCCGCACTTCCTCTGCTTACTGGGATCTCTTGTCTTCCTCATCCGAAACTTTAAGAACACAGTCTGTCGCCACTGTCATAATGCAAGAGGTACTTCCGGACCTCCAAATCATACACAAATCAGGATGATATATCACAAGGACATCCCAAACACTCCTTCCAATCCGCAGATTAGGATAATACAATTCCGGACCTCACCGGACCTTTTTGTGATCCTCTGTCACCTCCGGATACTTGCCGGACCCGGTTCTATACCGGCAGCCACAACTCCTTCAGATCTTCATGCGGACCTCTGAAATCTTAACTGTAGCATCTCAGGACTCTTATCTACTAACCCTTTAATCCGCATCCTCCGGTTCTCATCCTATACAGTACATTTACCTTCTTCTCTTCACTGTTCTTCACTGTTCCTGACTGAGACTAATTTTCTCAATATCCTCAGCACACAGCTCATCAAATCCTTCTTGTCAATGCAATATGAGTATGTTGACATCAATGACAACACTGGATAACCTCATACTTGCAACAATCTCCCCCTTTGTCATTGATGGCAACATATGATGTGAAAAACCATTAAGACAAGAACTTCAACTTTTCATATGTCTTCTCTTCCTTTACTGCTCCCCCTTTGATCATCAACCACTTGTTTTTCACATGTTTTCTCTCCCCCTTTGACATCAATGGCAAAGGGCTCATACTTGCAATTCTCATACATCAGAATCATACCAGCTGCTCCCCCTTAGTTGCAGCTCCCTATTAGTCCGGATCACAAGATATGACTGTGATAGCCACCGGACTGATGCACATCAGTGCATCTTAGTTCATCACCGGAGGGGCCATGACCCCTAACTTCTCCCGGAGATATTCAAAAGAGTCCTTGGGAAGAGGTTTTGTAAAGATATCTGCAATCTGATCCTTGGAGGGAACATACTCCAATCTGACTTCTTCCTTGTTTACTTGTTCTCTCAAAAAGTGAAATTTGATAGATATGTGCTTAGTCTTAGAATGCAATACCGGATTCTTGGAAATATTAATTGCACTTGAATTATCACAGAAGATTGTGATAGGCTCCTCATATTCAACTTTGATGTCTCTTAGCATCTGCTTCATCCATAAGATTTGAGTGCAACTACCTGCTGCTGCAATGTATTCTGCTTCAGTTGTAGACAGAGATATTGCATCTTGTTTCTTACTTAGCCAAGAAACCAATCTCTTCCCCAAAAAGAATGCTCCACCACTAGTGCTCTTCCGGTCATCCACATCTCCTGCCCAGTCTGCATCTGTGTAAGCATGAAGAGAGAAATCCGGATCTCTAGGATACCATAGACCATACTCAACAGTTCCTTTCAAGTATCTAAAAATTCTTTTGATTGCCATAACATGAGATTCTCTAGGATCAGCCTGGAATCTTGCCACAAGACCAACAGCCTGCATTATATCTGGTCTAGTTTGAGTGAGATACAACAATCCACCAATCATTGATCTATACTTTGTCTGATCTGCCTTTGGAGAATCATCATCTTTGCTTAACTTACATCCGGTTGCCATAGGAGTGTTCATAGGCTTTGAGTCTTCCATACCAAATTTCTTTAACAATTCTTTCACATATTTGGTCTGAGAAATGAAGATCCCTTCTTTTGTTTGAGTAATTTGCAGACCCAAGAAGAAATTCATTTCACCAAGCATAGACATTTCAAACTCACTTTTCATCTGATTTGCAAAGGTTTTGCACATACTATCTCTTCCTCCAAAAATGATATCATCCACAAACACTTCAACAATCAGAATGTTTTCATGATCAATTTTGAAATATAAGTTACTGTCAGCAGTACCTTTGTTGAATCCAATCTGCACAAGATGCTTATCCAACCTTTCATACCATACTCTTGGGGCTTGCTTCAATCCATACAAAGCTTTCTTCAACTTGCAGACCATATCATTATTATCAGACAATTGAAATCCATCCGGTTGTTCAATGTAGACTTCTTCTTCCAGATCACCATTTAGGAAGGCAGACTTGACATCCATCTGATATACCTTGAAGTCTTTGAAGGCAGCAAATGCAAGAAGTAATCTGACTGCTTCAATTCTTGCTACCGGAGCAAAAGTCTCTTCAAAGTCAATTCCTTCTATTTGTGAGTAGCCCTTGCAGACCAATCTAGCTTTGTTTCTGATTACTTCACCAGCTTCATTTAGTTTGTTCCAGAAGACCCACTTGGTTCCAATTACATTCCTGTCTCTAGGTCTGGGAACAAGATCCCAAGTATGATTTTTCTCAATTTGCATCAGTTCATCTTCCATTGCTTTGGTCCAGTTTTCATCATTGCAGGCTTCATTTATTGTTTTAGGTTCAATCTTTGAAATCAGACAACATTCATTCTGATCTTGAGCAATATTCCTTCTAGTTTGTACACCTTTGCTTCTGTCACCTATGATCTGATCTTCAGAGTGATTCAGTCTTACATACCTTGGAATTTTGGGAGTATCCAGCACTGCTGTTTCTTGATCAGGCTCATTCAAACCTATCTCTTCTTCCTGATTTACTGGATCAGGTTGACTCTGTCTCACCGGAGAGGATTGAGGTCCTTGAACACTGTCTTGGTCATCTTCATCAAACTCATAAAATCTTGAAGGCTTCTCAATTCCTTCATCAACCTTTACATTGGTGCTTTCTATCATCTTCCTCAATCTCTTATTGTAACACCGGTATGCTTTGCTTTGAGTGGAGTAGCCCAAGAAAATTCCTTCATCACTTCTAGCATCAAACTTTCCTAGATCTTCATCTCTTTTAATATAACACTTGCTACCAAATACTCTGAAATATTTCACAGTAGGAGTGATACCAAACCAGAGTTCATAGGGGGTCTTGCCGGTGTTGTTTCTGATTTGAACTCGATTGAGAGTGTAGACTGCAGTGCTGATAGCTTCTTTCCAAAACATTTGAGGAACATTTGCTTCCAACATCATTGTCCTAGCAGCTTCCTGGATGGTCCGGTTCTTTCTCTCAACTACTCCATTCTGCTGTGGAGTCTTAGGAGCAGACAACCGTCTCCTTATACCCTATTTCTCACAAAAGTCAATGAATTCACCGGATGTAAATTCACCACCTCTATCAGACCTTAGACACTTTAGTTTCAATCCGGTTTGATTCTCCACCATAGCTTTGAAGATTTTGAACTTCTCAAAAGCTTCTGATTTTTCTCTTAGAAAGGTAACCCACATCATCCGGGAATGATCATCTATTAACAACATGAAATATCTATCACCTTGCAGACTCTTGATTCTTGTCGGACCACATAGATCAGTATGTACTAATTCCAATAATCCGGTAGAAGACTGATCTTTGCTTTTAAAAGAGACTCTGCTTAGTTTGCCTAACTGACATTCTTTACACACACTATTTGTGGGTTTTATCAACTTTGGAAGATCTCTCACAGCCTGAGTATTGCTTATTTTGATGATGTTATCAAAATTTACATGACACATTCTTCTATGCCATAACCAACTCTGATCAATTTGAACAAACAAACAACTTTTATTTGAACCAACCAGATGAAAGATGTTACCTCTTGTCTGAGTACTGGATGCAATTTCAGTTCCGGAGCTTGTAAAGATTCTGCATTTTCCATTCTTGAACCGGAGATCATAGCCTTTGTCCACCAACTGACCAACACTGAGAAGATTGTGCTTCAATCCTTCAACATACAGTACATTTCCTGTTTTGCTCTTACCATCAAAGGAAATAGTTCCCCTACCTCTGATTCTGCCAGCAGAATTGTCACCAAACTTTACCATTCCTCCTTCATATCTTTCCAAATCTAAGAACTTATTCTTGTCACCAGTCATATGGTGAGAACATCCACTGTCAATAACCCAATCATCCTTTTCTTCCACTTGAGCAGCCAAGGCTTTTTCAACAACTTTGTGATTGACAGATTCAGAGAGTATTGAATCTTCTTCCTTGATGGCTATAAACACCCACTCATTTCCGGATTTGCTTCCTAGTTCTGATTCATCATCTGTTACTCCTTCATTGTCATCTTCTTCATGAACATAATAGCAATTCTTTTGAAACCTTTGTCTGTGAGTATTAGATCTTGCAGATCTCTCCGGACATCTTGAGGCAAAATGACCAATCTTATTGCAGTTGAAACACTTAAAGGGTAGTTTTCCTTCATACTTACCGGATCCTCTTGGCAGTCTCTTTGCAATGAGGGCTTCAAGTTGAGCTATTTCTGCTTCTTCTTCTTCCATGTCTCTTCTTGCTTGATCATACCATGACATTTTCCTTGATGAGTTTTCACCCGGATCAAATCTCTGTTTGCCTTTCACATAGGCACTGGCTTTGAAAGCAGATTCAGTCTTGGGAGGATTATCTCCAAACTCGGTCATTTCAAATGCAGCTAATTTGCCAGCCAGTTGTTCTCTTGTGACAGTTGTGTGGGCTCTGAATTCATCAATGGCAGCAACTTTGATTTTGTAGACAGCAGGAAGGGATCTTAGGATTTTGCAGACAATCTCATTTTCATCTAAAGTTCCACCAGCATTTCTGATTCCACATACCAGCTCATTTACTCTTGGCATAAAGGTAGTGATGTTTTCATCATCTCTCATTTTCAATCTTTCAAATTTCCCTTTCAGACTTTGCAACCTTGCACTTTTGACAAACTCATCTCCTTCATACAGAAGTTCCAGTTTAGTTAGGATCTCATATGCAGTGGGTAGGTCAATGACATTCGAGAGATCTGAGTCATTCAATGCGCTTAGAAGAGCTTCCTTGGTCCGCAGATTGTTTTCAGCTTCTGTGATTTCATTCAGAGTTGTCGGACCACCTTGTGGAGGTACATATGGTTTTGAAATCATACCCAGGTATGCTTTTCCCATGCATTCCAAGTGACACTTCATGCGACCTTTCCAGAGAGTGAAGTTGGTTCCATCGAACTTCGGACTATCCTTCTTGTATGATGACATCCTGGATCTCCTCAAGCGGTTAAGCTCTTGTCAGAGGAACTTGGCTCTGATACCAATTGTTGGATCTAGGGCATACAACTGAGAGGGGGGGGTGAATCAGTTGTATAAAACTTCTTCTCATTCAAACACTTAACTCACTGTTGTTAGTTAGCAGCATATCAAATAATCATCCATGGAAGCATAATACATAAACACAAGAGCAGATAAGCATCAACACATTGAACACCAAGATTTTGACGTGGAAAACCCGGTTAAGGGAAAAACCACGGGGTGATTAACCCAAGAATTATTCTCTGTTAGAAGAATAAAGAAAAATGAATGGCACATGCCAATAAGGGCTCACTGCCCGAGCACACTGCTCACAAAGAGGCCCACTGCCTACAAGGAGACACACTGTCTACAAAGTGATGAAAATCACAGTCTTGAACTGGAGAATGACATCTCTACCATGTCCGGATCAGTTCCAATTAAGCCCAACAATCTCTGCTCTGCCTTTCGCATGTTTCTTCGCTATACCATACTCATCCTCACACCACACACTGAAATGAACTTACAGACCGTTATTTATACAAGACATTGACTCAGGAACAAGCATCTAAGTCGGCAAACAACCATAGGAGTATCCGCAAGATGAATAACACATCCGGTCGGCCATCACAAGAACATTCGCAGGATGAACAACTCATCCGGTCGGCTACACAGAGCAAGAACTTCATCCGGAAGAATAACTTCAATTCCGGGCTCTACCATCAATGCGGACCAACAACACAACCTAAACATGATACAAGAACCTTCACAAGCCTGTCTGAATGTCCGGATACATCCGCACTTCCTCTGCTTACTGGGATCTCTTGTCTTCCTCATCCGGAACTTTAAGAACACAGTCTGTCGCCACTGTCATAATGCAAGAGGTACTTCCGGACCTCCAAATCATACACAAATCAGGATGATATATCACAAGGACATCCCAAACACTCCTTCCAATCCGCAGATTAGGATAATACAATTTCGGACCTCACCGGACCTTTTTGTGATCCTCTGTCACCTCCGGATACTTGCCGGACCCGGTTCTATACCGGCAGCCACAACTCCTTTAGATCTTCATGCGGACCTCTGAAATCTTAACTGTAGCATCTCAGGACTCTTATCTACTAACCCTTTAATCCGCATCCTCCGGTTCTCATCCTATACAGTACATTTACCTTCTTCTCTTCACTGTTCTTCACTGTTCCTGACTGAGACTAATTTTCTCAATATCCTCAGCACACAGCTCATCAAATCCTTCTTGTCAATGCAATATGAGTATGTTGACATCAATGACAACACTGGATAACCTCATACTTGCAACACATCCCATGAAGCTTCTAGTTCTGATATCACATGTATTGATGCTAACACGATGCAGGAGATAAAGAAAAATCTAAATTTTTCTAAAGTTGTAAGTGAATGGATTGAAAAATTATCTTGCAAAGCCCTATTTTTCCTTAGTAGGTGAGTGTAGTTTTATACTCAAGTACACAATAAGAGGAAGGAGTTGATTACTGAGCTTCATCAAATGAGGAGAGAACAAGGTAGCACTTACGTGCTTTCAAAAGAGGTCTCAGATTTAGTAGCTAGGGATTCTCTCACACTCATCAAAGAAATGTTGATTAATGACCCTCAAGACATAGACCCTTCTTGGAATGATTCATTAGAATGGAAATTATCTATGTATGATAATTTTATTGTTGAAATTAACAAGGTACTGGGTCAATACTTTGACATGATGATTGACATCAAGAAGGACTGTAATCAATTGGAGGTGGACTCACAGATGAGCTCAGAGAAAATATAATGGACATGAAGGAAATCACTCTCATGTTCAAGGAAATGTTTTATAAAGAGATTGTTGATCCTGAAACCATCACTGGACAGTCACTGGGAAAATTGGGCGTCATGTAGGTATATCTTAATTCCTTCAAGACCAGAGTTGATGACTTCAATGAAACCTTGGTAGAAGCTAATAAAGCACTAACCAAATGGAGAACCAGGTTATAGATCACAACCACACCCAGTAGAAAGAGCATCACTTCTATTGTGACCAAATATAGGGAATATAAGATAAGGATGAAGGTACGAGAAGCTTTAGCAAAAGAACAAAATGGTGAAAGTGTCAAAGACCCAATGGAAGGCAAAAGGATGGCTGCATGATTTCTTTCTATTTTATGTTATTTATTTAGTTTGCCTCAAAAATTATTTTCAAGACTTTATTATTATTATTTTAAAATGGTTGTCACCAAGAAACTATTCCATTTCCAAGGCAGTTATTATGCTGATGCTATAAATATATGTAGATGGGATGTAGCATGGATCTTTTTTTGGGAAAACTTTGTTTTTCTAATTAAAATAAAGAAACTCTGTTATGCTATTTTCTTTCAATTACTTCAATAAAGAAGAAGCATATGGTGAAGTTCGAGAAAGCATAAACTTTGTGTTATGGTGTTTGAATGTTAATCTTCTTATGTTGAATATATTGCCAGTGGGTATCTTTTATTTATATTGGAGTGTTGGATGTTCATTTTGCTTCATTATTGTGTGGTGTTTATTTTTGAATGAATATTTCATGGTAGTGGATATATGATTCTTTGTTCAGTATAGTGATTGCTTCGAAGTCTTTGGGCCTCTTTTTGTGATTTCAGCTGTGATAGAATTGTAGGTTTTCCTTTCAAATCTTTTCGGTTAAAAGCATTACCTTTTCTTTGCTTTCCGGTCAAAAGCAATATAAATTTAAATTCATTATATATCTTAGAAGGTAGCTGCCACCTTGTAAAATAAACAAAGAATCAGTTACGAAATACCATTATAATTGATTCAACTATTAGTAGATTTGTCACTTTTGGGGCATGAGAATATAAAGTTAGGTGAAAAATCTATTTACTAACAATTCTCTTGCTTGATTGTTTGTCTACTTGCTAAGAAATCTTATCAACATTATCCAAAACCACTTGAACCTTTGAAAACCCAAACCATTGAACATTTGAACCTTCAAGATCAACCATTTGAACTTTGAAATTAGAGCACTTGACCTTCAAAAATCCAAACTTTTGAGTCCAAAATCCAACATTTGCCAAAAATTGCCAAAACCCTAGTTCAAATCACAGAGACTGTCTCACTTCAACACCATAACTGCTCTGTTTGGTACCATAAAATTCATATGTGGTGTCATTGTCTGTGGTGCCATAAACCTATATTAGAGCACCATCTATCTCTATTATAACTCCATTTTCCTCTAATTTTACGCCTTCTATCTAGAAATTGATGCCATCTGTAGGGCAGATCCCACACGTGTTTGCTAACCTATCCTAGAATCCTTGGGCTCTGTTCAATCCAAATCTATGGTCACCTTATCATAATTTATCCAAACCAAAATCCACCTTTGATCATCATCCCTAACCTTTTGTCCAAATTCATTCACATCCTTTCATTTTGACCTTAGAGAAAATCATCTTGATTATTGGACCCTTGACCATAGTCCATTCATCTCAAATCATTAATCAATTGTTGAGTCCAACCTTTGTCCACATTTTTATCCTCAAATATAGTCCAACCTTTTGTCCAAATTCATTTCCCCCCATTCCATTTAGATAAACATCATTTTGATATTTCATCTTGGGTCATACCTTGTCCATCCATTAGTCATTTCATTTCAAAATCCCAATCCAAATTCATTATCCCTTCTTAGGAGAACATTTTGATTTTCACCTTTGGACCTTTTCACATCCATCTCAAAATCCACTTTGCACCCAAGTCATCCTAAACTTTCATTTTACAACATCCATCAATCTTATCCAAGTTTATCCAAATCCTATCCATATTATCCAAAATCCAACATCAACATCCAAAAAATCAAAATTTATCCAAAATCCAAAAATCAATCAACATCCAAATCCATCCCTCAAATCAATTTTGTGCAAAAATTAAATCTATATCTTACCATCCTCTAGTTTATAGGGTACTTAAGACTTTGTCTACCTTAAGTGATTTTATAAATTATCCTTTATTAACCTTTGGAATAATTGATTTAGGAGCCTAGATGACTCATAAGTTGATATATTCTAAGGTATCCCATTCTTCTCTTTGGTCATTAGTCTACCTTCAAGTAAAATAATCCTCCCCTTTTTGCCTAAGGTCATAAGTCTACCTTAATTAAAGAGGGATATCCCTTTTATAACCCAAAGATCTAGATTTATTCAAGCTCACCTTTGATTTGAAAATCCTTTTCAAACATCATCAAAATTATCCAACAAACTTAGTCATCAAAACATCCAAATCATCTAAGGTTATCCTTAGTTGATTATCATACAATCCATACTAAGTACATCTTAGTCATTCATTTCCAAAACTTCATCCCCTTTCAACATTCATCCTAAGGTCATCCTCAAAATCATTATTCACCTACCTTAGTTTAAGAAATCCTTTTTAGATTTAATCTCTAAGGGTTATCTTATACCTTTATCCCCAAAATAATTTTCCAAATTCCTAAAGTCATTATCCACTCCATCCATCCTTTATCCCACATCTTCAATTTATCCTTCCTCTTAGGTCCAAAATTTTTGGAAATCAATTCATCTATTTATCTTTGAGGTTCAACCTCTAAGGTTCTCATCCATCCTCATACCTTCATCATTTACATCATCCTTAGGTTTAAAATTTTTGAGATTTATTCTCTAAATCTAAAACCTATACCAAAACTTTCCATATCCATATCATTACTCATCCTTAGGTTTAGAATTTTGAGATTTTGTTCTCTAAATACTAAATCTTTATTCCCTTTCATCACACCAAAGTCCATTATCACCTACCCTTGGGTCCAATATTTTAAAATCCATCCTCTAAGGTCTCAACCTTCATTCACCAACCAAATCCACACCCAAATCCATTGTATGCCCTTGACAAGGTCTCAAGCTAAGAAAAATAAGGACATGGAATCCTTTAGAATCAATTTTGGTACGGGGATGCCTCAAACCAACCAAAATAATGTCCCTACAATCCAACAAAAATCAACATTTGATGCCAATGCTATGGTAAATCCTTTTCCACCCATCAACACTAACCATGTGGATCAAGATGTCCTATATTTCACACAAGACGTTGATTCCATGGACATACTTGATAGAGTCCTAAAATCAGATCCCAATACATATCTTGAATTCCTCCTTCAAAATGGAGCCACCATACCCAATGTCACTACATCATCACAACTATCCACGTCCTATAATATTCCTAACACCTCCAAAGTTTCAAATGTCACCACATCTGCAATTCCTACTAACACATCAACTACACCAAATACCTCGACCATATCAATCACTACATCTATGCCATAAATCACCCTTAACATTCCCAACAACACCATGCACATAAGTGCTTTCACAAGTGTGCCTCAATTTGATGCCAACACTGTAGCCTTCATGACACATTTATTCTCCCAACCACCTTATAACATGTCCAACATTCCCAACAACAATCCATGCAACAACCCTTCATCCAACTTCACAACCTCACAACAAAATCCCACCCAAAACCAACAAATTCCAACACATGTCCTACAACAACTCCTTTCCTACCAACAACACCTTGTCCATCAAAATCAAAATCAAAATCAAATCTTCCAACATCAACAAATTCCACCTTTTCTCCAACAATTAATTCAAAACCAACAAACCCACGTTCCACAACCACCACCTACCCAAGATTTACCTAGCATTGTGCAATCTTTGATCCAAAAGGTTGATGATATGCAACATGGAAACAAAAGAAAGCAATATTCTTTCAAGGATATTTGCCCATACCCATTTGATAGAACCTTACGTATGCCACACTTTCCTAAAAATTTTGAAACACCAAAATTTGACAAATACAAAGGAAATGGAGACCCTCAGGAACACCTTAGGGAGTTTTACATAGATTTCCTAGAAGTCTCATATGATGACACATATTTAATGAGATGACTCTTTCCTAGAAGTCTCAGTGGTCAAGCTACTGAATGGTTTTCTCATCTTCCCTTGGTATTAAGACATTCCATGAGCTTGTAGAGAAATTTGTAAATCATTTCTCCTATAACTTCAAACATGAAATATCCATGACTGACCTTTGCAACAAAAAACAAAAGAGTGGGGAATCCTTCGTCATCTTTTTAGAAAGGTGGAGAAGCCTAGCAAGCAAACTCCCATGGCTAATTCCTGAAAAACAATTGGTCACCATGTTCGTGACTAATCCCAACCAATAAATGGGATTCCACTTACAAATCTAATGTGCATCAACCTTTGAGGAGGTTAGAGATAAAGAGACAACCATCAAAAGAGCTCTTATTGCTAAAGGCTCTATAAAACTTTATACCAATGCCAACAAGACCAAAAACAACAACAACAAACTCAATAACAATAACACCAACACTTTCAATACAGACAACAACGCACAATCCAACGACAACCCTCACTTTTGGAGTAAAAATAAGAATACCCTCAATGACAGTGTCACTGATGTGAAGGTCATCCAAAATGTACAAAATCACATTCCACCAAGTACATCCACAAACAATAATAATGTCAATGTTCCTAGGGGACCGCCAAGACAAAACAACAACCCTAAGATGAAATTCACAGATTTAGGGGAACCCATCGAAAATGTCTTGAACAAACTTGTGAAGGTTGATTTGATAACATTACCCCTATTCGTCCTTACAATGAAAAATAATTTAAACCCTCTTGGTTTGATGAGAATGCCTATTATGAATATCATTGTGTGAAAGGGCATAAAACATCTAACTCTATGAGGTTGAAACATTGCATACAAGACCTTATAGATAGAGGTGATATAACCATTGATGAACCTCCAAGAGAATCACCTAATGCTAACCTAGGAGAATACAAGGATCCACTTCCCCATCATAACAAAGGAAAAGCCTCATCTTCCAACCAAACATACAATGTCATGCCACCTCCTTCTTTCGATTCTGTTGTGGGTCAAATAGAAGATTTTTCCAACCATGTCATTACCATCACCATTAGATCCAAGACACCCAATTTCACTGTTACTACTCATCACGACCTCGTCTCTATCTGTGGAGCCCCTGCCAATGATCAATCTTCTACATCTGCACTTACCAATTCACCATCCACCCACAAGTACAACCTGTTAGATCACCTCAAAAAAACCTTGCACAAATTTCCATCCTTGAATTACTACGCACATCTCCCCTCTAATGGAAACCCAAAGAAGTCATCGACAAATCCTTAATGGAAACCCAAGTCCCTACCAACTTGAATGTTGATCAATTCCAAGCCATGGTAGGCCACATCATTTCACCTCACTGTTGGAAAGAGACACTATATGGACTCATGAATGTTGTCATTGATGGCAAAGGTTATCCCAGACATCCATAGGACATGATGAGTCTTTACCGGAAGTCAAATTGAAGAAGTGTTGAGGTCAGGTAACCAAGAACAGAGCTATCAGTAAGGTTTGACAGACAGGTCCAGATCTCTCATAAGAAGTATCTCAGTGAAGTGCAGATTTGGGGAAGTCAAGAGGAGTACCTTGAAAAATAGAATACAAGGATTCAACCTCCAGTGTTGAAAGGATGAAGAGATATGAATACTAGAGTGTCAGGTTCCTGATTGACAGTGCAAACAGAGGAAGAACCGACTGGCAGGACATAAGACATTATTCCAGATGTGTTACTAATGATGGTAAAGGTTCTTAAGGTATAAGTTATGATTGGCTGACATGATTGATGACTTCTACAAGTATATCCTTGATCCACATTCCTTGGTATGCAAGGATTCAACTGACAGACCAGAGTTTGTGGAAAATATTGAATATTCCGGATGCTGACTAGAAAGGTGATGAAATCACTTGTAAGGATATATATACATGATTGATTTAGATGTGAAGTGTGTGAATATGTAGTATTGGTGCAAAGATAAGTAGCAGAGTAGAGTAAAGATTGCAAAAGAGGTTCGAAATGTGACAGTACAGCTGCATCAAAAGAAAGTAAGAATGAAGTGCAGCAGATTAGTTTATTGAGCTTAATCAAAACTGAATCTCAGCATGTGTGGATGCTTCTCATCAATTCAAACAGTGTGTTACCTTCCTTTTCTATAGACAGTGAGTCTCTTGTGGGCAGTAAGCCCTAATTGGCATGTGCCATTTTTATACCTTCTATTCTTCTAACAGAGAATAATAGCTTGGGTTAATCACCCCGTGGTTTTTCCCTTAACCAGGTTTTCCACGTCAAAATCACTGTGTCATGTGTGTTAGTAGTATTTCCTTTTCATGGTTATGTTTTCTAATTTGATTTGATATTTCATTAATTGTTAAAGAAGTTCAAAAGGCAAAAAATTAAGATAACTGATTCACCCCCCTCTCAGTTATCAACAATTGGTATCAGAGCTAAGTTCCTCCTAGCTTGAGGAAGATCTGGGAATCCAAATGGATGTGTATGGTATGAGGGAGCAACTTAAGTTTGCCCTTGATGATCTTGAGCAATCAAATTATGAAGTCAATGAATTAAAGGAAAGACTCAAACAAGCTGATGATTTCATAAAAGAACTAAAAGAGAAACTGAGTCTCTCTATGAAAAAGAGGAAGGAGCTACTCCAGCAATTAGCAAGTCAAGATGAAACAAATGATACAAGTGGAGATCTGAAAGAGAAAACCAAGTTATGTGAAAAGTTATCAAAAGAAATCATCATAATAAGACATGAAATGGAATCAAGAGTTATGAAGTTTACTCAAGAAATTGAAGAGAGAAGAAAATCTGAAGATGACCTAAGACAATCTCTCAAAGAAAAATCAGAAGACTACCACAAGATGGATAGAATAATCAGACATCTTGAATCTGATCTTGAAGATGCTAAAGATAATGAAGAAAAACTTGAGGATCAAATTGTCTCTCTCAAAAGGGATCTTCAAACAACAAATGAATACAAAGAGAAATTCAAGATAAGCTCTGCTCAACTTGAAGTTCTCCTTGAAAACCAAAAGAGGGTAGATGACAAGTGTGGCCTGGGGTATGAAAAAGGTGAAAGCTTTGGATCCGGTCAGAAGAAATTTAGATCAAAAAATCCAAGGAACAGGCCTAGAAGACCTCCGGTAAGGCAGCCTAATGCTCAAAGATATCCATCCTTCAATGGATACTGCCACAACTACAATAACTTTGGTCATAAAGCTAATCAGTACAGAAAGAGAATGAATCAAACTAATACATCCTTCTCCGGACATTGTTTCAACTACAAAAGGTATGGTCACAAATCTCATGAATGCAGAAATATGCAAATGAACAATTCATTCAATGGTAGATGCTTTGCATGCAATAGAATGGGTCATATGGCAAATCAATGTAGATTAAGAGGATATCAATCAAATATGCAAAGAAATGTTGTTTGCCATATTTGCAATAGATCCGGTCATATTGCAAAATTCTGTAGAAGCAAAAATTAGGATAAAAGAGGTCCAATACATCATAATCAGAATCAAGATAAGGGAAAACAAAAAGTGAATGCGGATGAAGTTCAAAGTGAGATGAACAAGATTTGGGTGAAGAAAAGTACAGAGAATGTAAGGGATGGATCTGCACCAAACTCTGGTGCTGATATTCCTTCCAGAAATTACAAGGTGAGCTCTGGCTCAGGGGGAGACACAAAGAAAACCATTTTCCCCCAGCTAGTCAATTGGTGTCAGAACTGGCATGAGGAGAGTTTCGGATTAAAGGATTCATAAGAGAAACATCTAAATAAACTATGGTTAAGATTTGGAAGATCCGCAAGATATTCAAATCCAGATTGATCTGGTTCTTCAAGTCATTCGAATAAGGCAAGCTGGAATGACTTAGGTCGAGCATTTATTGCAACTTGGTTTTAGGGTTTGCGAAACAATACAAGGGTTCTTCTTATTAAACTTTTGCTCATTCTACATTCAAGAAGAAGAAAAGAGGTGCTCTGCAACAAATTTCCTCAAGCCTATCAAAGATCATTGCAGAAGTCAATTCATCCAGAAATCGATCTGACTCGCTTCGTGAAAACCTAAAGGTGCATAAGGTATTTTCCATTTTTAAATATCTCTCTGCAAATCTCTTTAAAAGATGTCTACTCCAAATATAGTGAAGATCACTGATAGGCCTCACCCCAAATTCAAGAAACATCCCTACAAATCTTTGGAAATAGATCCCCTAGGAACTTTTTCCAGTGTACCGCATGGTGTCCTACACACAGAAGATATTAGGGTTTACATTCACGCTAACATTGAAGATTTCAGAGAGTTCAAATTGAGGGATATCTACCACAAACAATTGATAGATGATTAATTTGAGCTCAAACCCCAATACAAGGGCCTCTAGAACAAGCACTTTGCACAATGCATACATTTCCCCTATTTTATTGAGAATGAATGGGTCAGGTATATTTTGAGTAGAATACATGACAACTTCATGTGGTTGAATGGACCATTCAAAATCACAAAAGATACCATTACGGCAGTTACCGGATTACACTCATCTAGTGGGATTCCTGTTCTTAAATTTGTCAAGAATCAAACTGTGAGTGAGGCTACCGGATCAAAGTTTGACAAAAGAGTAATGACAGTAGATGACATCTCTAAGTCGGATGTCAAGTTTGCCTCCATGATCATTGGATACAAAATATATCATTCTAGTAGGGAGAATTCAGTACTGGAATGGCCATCTACACTACTTATGAAATGCTAAGAAAGGATGCAGACTATGATCTTTGTCAGCTCCTTTTAAACCAACTCTTGGAGAATCTACAGAAAATAAAGAAAGATAAAAAGAATTCATTCAAGTATGGTGGATTGATATTGTGCTTATTCTTCTACTTTATGAATGAGCTTCCCGAATCTAGTGGCTGGGTGTGGGAGAATGATAGACCAGTAGCTATCCAAATCAGAGATTATTTGTACAAACTTGGTGATGACAAAGTACAAAATACAGCTCTCTAGGGTTTCTTCAAAAACTTCTAGAATATGATGCAAGCTAGAGAGAGAACTCCTCAATCTCTAGTTGAAAAGTATAAAGACACTGTATGTTTTATGGTAGAGACTGATCAATGTCTAATGGAGGCAGTGGAACCAAGGATAGTCTGGATCATGCCTATGGGGTATGAAGTTGATAAACAAATTATGGAGCTACATGTGTAACATATGCTAAATCAGCTAAAGGATCTAAAGGCAGAAAGGTTTGGAACATTTGAAGAGCTAAGTATAAAAATCCATGTGGAACTTAGACAATCGGAGATGAAGAGAAAAGTGAGAAAAGAAGTAGAAGATGTTGCCAAAAAATTTGGCATATCAAAAGAAGCACTTGATACTAACATAGAGAAGAGGGAAAGAGCAGAGAAAGAGAAGGAAGAAGCCGAAAAGGAAAGTGATCCAGTAGAAGCCACCACTTGGACAAGATCCTCTAAGAGGTCTACACCTACCACTGACAAAAGCTCAAAGACATCAAAACTGGAAGCAAAATCATCCGATAAAACAAAGAAAAGAACTAAGACAAAGGCCACAAGGTCTTATATCAGTCAGAAAGATGAAGAAGAGACAGAATCTGATGAAGAAATCAAGAAGATGATGAAGAAGAAGAAATTATCTGGTACAAATAAGGTAGCAGAGGTAGAAGAATTTGTTGAAAAGCCCACTCTGTCCCTAGATGATGTAGTCAAAGTTGTTACTATGGATGGAAACTTGCAACCAATAACAGAATTTTATGATACATATAATGATGCAGATAGAAAAATCTTGGAGGAAGCCACAGTTAAGTACTTGAACATATACAATAAAGCCTTGATTGAAATAATTTCTCTAATTCCTAAAAGTTTGGAAAAGGAACTTGAAATGAGAAAAGAAAATGCTAAGGCAAAGGACTTAGAAATCAGAGAATAGATAGCTATTCAGCTCTACCCTTCAATTACTCCAAAACAAATGGATATGATCTTCAAAGATTGCAAGGATGAGTTTCGAAGTAAGACTACAATGAATCAGCTCATGCTTGGAGAGACTGATAAAGTGGTAAAAGAAACAGAAGAAATCCTGTGGAAGGCATACTCAAGATTCAACATTCCTATTATAGAGAACTTGGATATTGATCCCTCATCTTCAAATGTTGAAAAAGAATCTACTGAGGCAATGACAGAAGAAGTAATGGACTTTGGTGAAGGTAAAGACAAGGGCTTAAAATCCTCTACTCTGGAAGAGGTGGCTCATGAACAAACAAATATCTCTCCTCCGGTTTCCCCTACAGTTTTTGGATCGAAAGGAGAAGGAAGATTAGAGGAGAAAGAAGAAGAATTGAAAAGAAGAGAAGAAAGTCAAGCTGAGAAGAACATAAGTGACCATGCTAAAGAGAAGAAATCTCTGTCTCCGGCAAGAGACACTGCAGAAACTGTCAAGGACTTCTTGACAAAAGAAATGTTGGAGATTGATGAACCAAAGTTACTTCAAGGTCCAATTAACTTTGACTCTCTCTCTCTCTCCAGTTCAAACAATGAAGATAGCTTCATTTGCCAATGCAAAGGCAAAAGAAAAACTTCTGAAGTCTCACATGGAAGACTGTGAGCTAATAGAAGCTGTATCCAGTGCTTTAGAAAAGATAATGCCATCTTTTCAGAAGGATCCCTCAGCCTCATCATTAGGTAATCTTAAATCTCTTATTAGTTCAATCAACACTCATTTTGAGTCCTCAAAGAAATCAGCTGAAGAAAAGGTCTGGAAGGAGTTCTTGGATAAAAGATTCTCTAAAGTACTAAGTTTAATATCAAATGATAGAAGAAATATGGATATAGGGATAAAGAGCTTAGAAAATGCTCTTAAAGATGGTGAGGAAATATATAAATTTTGTCTATCATGGTCCAAAGCAACAATGGAGATTGAGAAGAAAATGAAAGAAAAGGAGATCCAACTAACAAAACTTTCTCAAAATTTTGATCCATTTACCTCATCCATAGGAAATCAAGAATGTCAGACCATTGCAGTCTTGGATGAAATTAAGAAGCTAGAGAAAGAAAAGAAAAATAGAATTGGCAGGTTACATGAACTTAGAAGAATAATCATTCCTAAGTTGGAGGCCATGCATGAGGCCCTAAGTGATGCTCAAACCACCGCCAAGACAAATGATCCGACAGATCTGAAGAAGGCTGAAGTTTTTGCATTCCTATTAAGTGGTCACATATAAATTTTGGATAGGATGAAGTTGAGTTGGGCAACCGAAGTTGTCTAATTGAAAAACACTTTTGTAGACATATTAAAGTATATGTAGAATGCAACTGGATGATATACTTCTGTGACTAAGTTAAATTTTTGAGAATTTTTTTTTTGCAGACCCCACCCTTTGTCATTGATGTCAAAGGGGGAGTGAGGAGCAGTGAAAAATGAGGAATTTAACTAAGGGGGAGCTCCAGAAAATGTATATAAAAATAGAGCATCAGCTAAGGGGGAGTATAGTGTGACACTTAGTCATTTTTCACTAAGTGTTGCCATCAATGCCAAAGGGGAAGATTGTTGGCAAGAGACACTATATGGACTCATGAATGTTGTCATTGATGGCAATAAAGGTTATCCCACACATCCGCAGGACATGATGAGTCTTTACCGGAAGTCAGATTGAAGAAGTGTTGAGGTCAGGTAACCAAGAACAGAGCTGTCAGTAAGGTCCGACAGACAGGTCCGGATCTCTCAGAAGAAGTATCTCAATGAAGTGCAAATTTGTGGAAGTCAAGAGGAGTACCTTGACAAATAGAATCCAAGGATTTAGCCTCTGGTGTTGAAAGGATGAAGAGATATGAATACTAGAGTGTTAGGTTCCTGATTGACAGTGCAAATAGAGGAAGAACTGACTGACAAGACATAAGACATTATTCTGGATGTGTTACTAATGATGGTAAAAGTTCTTAAGGTATAAGTTATGATTGGTCGACATGATTGATGACGTCTACAAGTATATCCTTGATCCGTATTCCTTGGTATGCAAGGATTCAGCTGACAGACCAGAGTTTGAGGAAAATATTGACTATTCCAGATGCCAACTAGAAAGGTGATGAAATCACTTGTAAGGATATATATACATGATTGATTTAGATGTGAAGTGTGTGAATATGTAGTATTGGTATGAAGATAAGTAGCAGAGCAGAGTAAAGAAAGCAAAAGAGGTCCCGAATGTGACAGTACAACTGCATCAAAAGAAAGTAAGAATGAAGTGCAATAGATCAGTTTATTGAGCTTAACCGGAACTAAATCTCAGCATGTGTGGATGCTTCTCATCAGTTTAAATAGTGTGTTACCTTCCTTTTCTGTAGATAGTGAGTCTCTTGTGGGAAATAAGCCCTAATTGGCATGTGCCATTTTTGTACCTTCTATTATTCTAACAGAGAATAATATCTTGGGTTAATCACCTCGTGGTTTTTCCCTTAACTGGGTTTTCCACGTCAAAATCACTGTGTCATGTGTGTTAGTAGTATTTCCTTTTCATGGTTATGTTTGCTCATTTGATTTGATATTTCATTAATTGTTAAAGTTCAAAAGGAAAAAAATTAAGATAACTGATTCACCCCCCCTCTCAGTTATCAACACTCACCACCTCACCTTCTCAGAAAAGGACCTACCCACCTCTAATGTTGCACATAATGAAACCTTACACATTGAAGTCCTAATCCATAAACATACCATCAAATGAGTCTTAATAGATGGTGGCTCTAGCCTAAATCTTTGCACTCTAAAACTATTAAAACATTTGGGATACTTCAATGTGGTTGTAGACTCTAGTGAGTGTATAACTATCAAAGGATATGATGACTTTGAAAGATTATCTAAAGGCACCATCAAGCTTCCCATCCAAGTGGGACAAAAGATTTTGGAAACCAAATGCCAAGTGCTTGATCTTGACCTCCCATATAATATCCTTTTTAGTCAACCATGGATTCATGCCATGCAAGTCATCCCATGCACCTTCCATCAATGTCTAAAATTCCCCCACAATGGCATGGAAATTACCATCTATACCGATCCTCATCCTTTCCAATACTGTAGCTTCTTAGAAGAACACGACCACACTTTCTGTCCTTATAACAATGCCACCAAAACATCCACCTCACATACCAATCCTACATCATCAACTTCATATATTGATCCTTTCAATATCACAACCACATCACAAATGTCCACTCCCCTTGAGGTCAAGATCACAGTAAGTGACATGGGATGTGGAAAATACGACCTACATGGCACATTTTGTGTGGGCCTATTACCACCATCTTTTAAGACATTTGGTACTCTTAAGGAAGAGGAAGTCTCTACGGTTGTCATCAAATGCAAACCGTCACCTACCTTCAAGAAAAAATACCTCCTCGAACAAGATGTTCTCGAAGACATATCCTCTTGGTTATACAAGGATGAAGAAAATCAAGAAGCTCCTACTCTCCCAACCGAGATCTATGGAAAAGGTCTTGAAATTGTCAAATACATGGGCTGCAAAGGATAAGGTAGTATAGGCCTTCATCAACAAGGAATTGTCAAGCCTATTCAAGAAACAAGGAATTGATGTCTCCATGGGTTAGTGTATGGAAAACAAGAGTCTACCCCCACCAATATTTAATATATCTTAAGTGAGGTTGCTAAGGCCTTCCCCGTGATAGATATCATCAATGAAGAGGACCATCAAGACTCTTTCAATGATTTCACTAAACTTTTTGAATCATCCATATGCACCACCTATACCCTAACCACCATACCATCTACATCCAATGACTTACCCCTCGTCTATCCCCAACTCATAGATTGGGACCAATAAGGACCTCCCATCCTTGATGTTGGGCAAAATGTTGAAGCAATAGCCTAAATGATGGAGGTTAGAGATCACTTTCCCATTGAAGAACACAAGGCCGACTATATCATGGAACTAAACACATCCATATACTTTGGGGAGACAATCCAAACTCTTTGTAACAAAAATATGAAAATAAAAATAACATCCCCTAGTGAAAACCACCTTGTGGCACTTTTGGATGAAGAAAAAGTCAAAATAAAGGATGTATCCCCTAGTGAAAACCTCCATGAGGTACTAGGGGATGAGAGAATGGACCTCCCTGAAGTACCTGAGTTCTATCAAGAAAGATCACCGATCCTTGTAGAAAAATCACATGAGATGAACCTTGGAACAAAAGAGGCAACCAAGATCACATTCTGAGTAGAATCCCTCACAATAATAGAACAAGAGGCTTTCTTAGCTTTCTTCAAACAAAGGAGTCAAAACTTCACATGGACATATGCTAACATGCCAGGATTGGATCCCACTCTAGTTTTCCATCATCTTGATGTACATCCTGATGCAAAACTAGTAAAACAAAAGCTAAGAAAAATGAATCCACAAGTGGTACTTTTCGTCAAAGCAGAACTCAAGAAAATTTTAGACGTGTGATTCATTCATCCTATAGACTATCCCGAGTGGATATCAAACATCGTACCTATGGAAAAATTCATTGGGGGCATCTGTTGTTGCACAGACTCTAGAGACCTTAATAAGGCTTGTCCTAAAGATGAATTTCCACTACCCAACATAGACATCATCGTAGATCTCACTACAAGACATGAGATGTTGTCCTTGATGGATGGATTTTCTGATTACAACCAAATCAGGATAGATGAGGAAGATAAACATAAGACCTCCTTTATATGTCCATGGGGAAGATACGGGCAGTTATCTTCCATGACCTTTTCCACAACATAATGGAAGATTATGTAGATGGTTTATTGGGAAAATCAAAGACTAGAGAAGACCACTTGAATGTGTTGGCTAAGATCTTTGATAGATTGGAACAATACAAAGTGCAGCTAAATCCAAGAAATGTGTTTTTGGGGTCAACTCTAGAAAAGTCCTAGGATACATAGTGTCAAGAAGATGAACCAAAGTTGACCCTGCTAAGGTTAAGGCTATAATGGAAATGCCTCCACCTAAAATGCTCAAGTAACTTCAAAGCATTAAAGGGAAACTTCAGTCTATCTGTCGCTTCATAGCACAACTTGCAGACAAGTGTCAACCATTTCAACATCTTCTTTGAAAAAACACAACATTTGTATGGGATACCAGTGTCAGAATGCCTTTGAACAAATAGAGGAATATCTTGCTACACCACCAGTCCTTATTCCACCAAAACAAGGACAACCCCTTCTTCTATACATTTCAACAATAGAAACAACAATAGGGGCCTTGTAAGCACATCATGATGAACAATGAAAAGAGAGCAATATACTATATTAGTCATACCTTGGTGACCTATAAGCTGAATTACACTCCTATTGAACGAGAATGCCTTGCCATTGTCTTCACTTCTCAAAAGATAAGACACTACATGCTCAAACATAAGACAAAGCTCATTGCCAAGATTGATCCACTCAAATATTTATTGACTAGAATAGCTCTCACAGGATGGATGGATAAGTGGGTTATGATCCTAAATGAGTTTGACATTGAGTACATAGAAACAAAATCTATCAAAGGACAAGTGATTTCCATTCAATTGGTCAATGCACCTATCCCAATAGAACAACCATTACTTTCAGAATTCCTAGACGAGTCAATATTGACGATAGCACCAACAACGAATACATGGAAACTGTATTTTGATGGATCCTACACACATTGTGGATCGAGGGTGGGAATCATATTTGTTACCCCTCAAAGAGACACCATTCCAAAATCCTACAAAATAACATTTCCATGCACAAACAATGTAGAAGAATATGAGGTCCTCATTACAGGACTTCGCAAGGCCATTAGTGGAAGATTGAAAAGCTTATAGTTTATGGAGACTCCTAGTTAGTCATCACACTTGTCAATAATGAGTACAAAACAAAAGATGACAAGCTCCTACCTTACAAAAGAATAGTTGATGATTTCAAGGACTATTTCCATGATATCCAATTTGAGCAAATTCCAAGGTTGAACAACAAAGAAACAGATGCTATGGCTACTATAGGATCCCTGGATGACATGAAAAAGGATAGAAAAAAATGTGAGTTCTTGATTGAAGAACTTCCAATGTTGGCCTCTGATGTACCACAATCTGAGTTAGTATGTGACATCATTGGTCCCTTATCTCCTTGGTATCAAGAGACCTACATGTAGCTTCATGATAACATCATCCCACCAAACCCATCATTCGTACAACATAAAACCTTCATCCACTGAGCTTCCTGTTTCACCATCATAGGAGACACCCTATACTGAAAAAGTCTTGATGGTACTCTTTTATGATGTATCGACTCTAGGGAAGCCAAAGTGGCCTTACAAGAGGTACACAAAGGCATTTGTGGGGCACACTCTATTGGACCTACTCTAGCAAAGAAGATCCTGAATAGGGTACTATTGGCCAACCATAGAATGAGATGCCTACCACTTTATGAAGAAATGTTTACCATGTCAGCAACACAATAATCTTATCCATGCACCTTCACAAGAGTTGCAGATGATAACAACATCTTGACCCTTTTCACAATGGGGACTCGACCTCATAGGAAAAATTCACCCACCCTCATCCAATGGTCATAAATTCATCATTACCACTACCAAATACTTCACCAATTGGGTAGAAGCCATTCCACTCACTTTTACCATTGGCATCCAAATCGCTAAATTCATCCTCCACTACATATTATGCTGTTATGGTGTTCCCTTCTCCATTATCATAGATAACAAGAAACCATTTAAGAATCAAGAACTCTACACTCTATGCAAAAAATTCCACATCCAACATTATTTTTCCACACCATATTACCCACAAGGTAATGGTTAAGAATAAGCTTCTAATAAAACCATCTTACACATCCTAAAAAAGATAGTTAATGAAGTCGGTCGTGACTGGCACCTTCAACTCAACCCCGCCCTATGTGTCTATCATACAAGCATTTGCACACCCACAGGAGCCACACCATACTCATTAGTATTTGGTTTTGAAGCCATTTTGTCTATTGAGGTCAAGCTCCCTTCTCTTAGGATTTCATTGCAAAATATAATCACTAAGGAGGAGTACTGAGTAGCATGATTGAATGAGGTAGAACTCCTAGATGAGAAACACCTGGATGCTCTTAACCACCTTCAAGCCTATCAAAACCACCTAAGCAGGAGCTACAACAAAAAGATCAAGAATCACAAGTTTGAGATATGCGACCTTCTCCTTATGGAAAATCAAAGAAACCTATAAGAACACCACAAGAAAGGAAAGTTCAGCCTAATTGGTTGGGACCATATGTCATCACAACTAGCTATGGATCAAGAGCTTACCAATTTGCAACACCTGAGGGAGAGCCTCTAGATGAGATTATGAACATCATGCACCTAAAAAGGTTCTATGCATAACCCATAAAGTATCCCAAATCAAAAAAATACAAAAAAATATCAAAAAATCAATAAATAAATAAATAAATCAAGAAAAACCTAAGTGCAATAAATCTGTCCAATGGTGAAAATCACTTTAATGACACCTTGGATAAGTACCATGGTGAAAACTTGCCTTAGGAACCATGTGTAGTGGTTGGTTCTACCATCTAATAAGTCCTCTCACCTACCATGACACTTCAATCCATGGCTTGGAATTCTAAAATATTCAATCCTATTACCCCACCCTCCATTGTCCCAACCAAGGCTAATCCATAGAAAGAGGATCCGTGTATTCTCTTTGTACAACTTAAAACTCCAAAAACCCAAAAACATAAAAAAAACCAAAAAAATCCAAAAAAAATAGAAAACCAACAAAATCCAAAAACAATGGAAAATTCAAACACCCCCCCCCCAAAAAAAAATACAAAAACCCCAAAAATAATCCCACATCATCATCACACTTATCCAAACCACCTAACACATCATTATCCAACATCACCTCATCTATCCCAAACCATTCCCACATCATCAAGTAAAACTAAAACTACATATTCATCACCACCGGCATCTTAAAGTGCCTTGATCCCATGGACACATGGTATGTAGGCAGTCTAGAATATGAAGGAAGTATCCAATACTTAGGTACAAAAGATGCACCCGTCCAACCCGTTTGGATGTTCCTTATTCCCTAAGCTTACTAAATCCAAACAAACACAAACTAAGCATACTCCTAAAACATCACATCTTACGCAAAAATCATCAATCAACAAACCAATCATAATCACAACATATGGCCTATTATCCTTTTGCCCACCTTTCAAAATTTATCCAACAACATCCAACCAATTCTTGCCTTAATGGATATATCATTCCTACAATAGGAAGAATCCATCATCATATCAACACTTACCTTGGAAAGAGATACAATGGTTGTTTGTATGGTTTTTTTGGTCTTTTTGATTATTGATTTTTATCTATTGTCTCATCTTAAGAATTATTCCAAAGCTACCTTGATCTTACTATATCATGGTATGTGGAGGAAAACACCTAGAATGAGGCATGGTCATTGTTTTGTATGTCATGCTTGTGGGTTGATTTCATTACTCCAAGAAATGGTATTCATACCTTGAAGATGTAGGGTCAGTTCTAGAATATTGTTTCCCGTTTGCATATAAGGATAATCATACCTTTTTTGCATCTAAAAAACTTATGCTATGAGTCCCCTTCCCTCATCTAGGAAAGGTTATACTACCTTGGGCATGCATGAGATCAACTTGTTGTTTGTGGGTCTAGTCCATGCAAAGATGAATATATATCATCACCTTGGTCCTTTCATACCTTGGTGAAAATATCCACTTTTGCTATAATAAATCTAGAAATTCTCTCAATAATGTCAATGCAAGTACTTATCCTAGCTCACCTACAATGATAAATTTAAGAAATCCCTCTTGAAAAAAGATATAAATTCTTGGCAAATCTTCCATTTTTTTGGAAAAAAAATATTAATTTCTATTGGTGAATCTTTCCTTTTTTGAAAAAAATATTTAATTTTATTTTCAATTTTTTTAAATCACTAGAAATTTGCAAAAAATCCTGGCGAATCTTGACAAAAAATAGGAAAATGAATTAATTACCATGGCAAATCCTTCCTAAAAACAAATTAAATTCCTATAGAAAAGTAAAGGCTTGAAGGTGGCAATGATTGACTATTTTAAGGTGTAGTGCTCGTGTCTATAATTCTTTAATTCCATTAATATTTTAAATCAAAAATTGAATATTTTAAATTGGCCCTAAATTATTTTTCACCACCATTGATTTTATCTATAATCTAATGGTTTGGGTTCTATTCTACAGACCAAAATGTACCCACAGAGCTCCAATACCCATGGGGCACAAAATTACATTTGGGCCCCATGGGCATTGGAGCTCTGTGGGTACATTTTGGCCCATGGAATTTGACCCTAGCCTTTAGATTATAAATTAAGATCAATGGCCCAAATACAATTTTAGGCTCGATGGACATTGGAGCTCCATGTTTACATTTTAACCCATTGAATATAACTGCATTTCTTAGATTATGAATAAAATCAATGATGGTGATTAAAAATTGGTGATATGGCCCTAAAGTAACCAATAATTATATAATATTATTGGTGAATTAATTTCATTTTCTACTAAAACTTATAAAATTTAGGCGAATCTGATCTAATTAGGTATCGAATACTATGGTGAATTATTGAGTTTAAATTTTTAATAAAATAAATATTTTGGCGATTTAACTAGGCCTAAAATAAAATTTTGTAAAAATGTGGCGATTCAGGTCACCTTATAGCATGTACTATTAGCCAAATTTTGAATCCCCAATTTCAACAATTAGCCAATTGGTGAATATTAGCCACTAAAAAATCACTACTCACCTATACCCCTTTCTATCACCAACTATCAAACACGCTATTTGGACTTAGCATTAAAACCCCATCCATTTAACCACTCTAACAACCCCCCTACCTCATAACATTGCAAATCCGCCCTACATATTCTATCACTTCACTCATCCCAACAAACCCCCTTTAACAATATGGCATCTAGTGAACTAGTATTCCCTATTCCAACCATCCATAAACCTTTCCCAACCATCCCTAAACCTATCCTAACTATCTCCAAACCTACCCCAACCCCATCGCCCATGGTTTAAAAACATCACAATGTATCATGACATATAACCATCTCATCAACCCATCCCATTACCCATTAATCATTCATCATTTTTCATTTGCATTTAACCATTAATCATTTTACCATTCCATTATCTTGTACCATTACATCAACCATTACACATTCATTTATCCATCCATATTACCATTATCCATTTACTATTTTATCATTTATCTATTTCATTATCCATTTAATTATCCATTATTTATTTAATCATTTTATTATCCATTAATCATTTATCCATTTCATTATCCATTAATCATGTATCCATTTCATTAGCCATTAATCATTTAATTCATTTCATTAACCATTAATCATTTATCCATTAAGTATCCATTTCATTTTCATCCATACATAATATATGTTTATTAATCTGAGCATATTCCATTATCCACATCATAATCCAAATACATAACATCCATCCATGAACAAAAAATGCATCCATAATAACATCTGCAAACATTAGCATAACATAACATCCATCCATGAAAATAAAATACATCCATCACAACTTAAACCATAAACATCATAACATACATCAACATCATCATAATCCATAACATACATACATCCATCACAGCATAAATCCATAAGCCATAAAATCCCATAACCACAAAATACATATCATAAACCTCACTCACAAATAATCATACATGTCATGATACAAAAATGCCTCAAGGGCCAAAATACATCAAAATCCAATCATCAACCCCTAGTCAATGACCCCTTGGCTGAGTTAGTAGGAGACCTAGGATGCTATTGTTGTGGCCCCATAGCTGGCTACTGCTATGGCTATGGCCCCACAGGTGGCTACTGCTGCTGCTACTGAGGTGGCTGGTGTGGCTATTGCAAAGGTGCTATAGGTTGTTGTACTAATTGTTGGGATATCCTAGACCTGTAGGAACCAAACATCCTCGATCTACTCTACTGGCTATAGATTAGTACACACTGACCCCCCAACACTGCAGTACAGTAAGCCCTATATTAATACTCAACCCTCACACACTTGTCTAAAACTTGATCCTACAACTTTTGAATATGCTACTGAGAGTCTGACCAAATCTACCCAATATTGGTCCCAACTACTATACTCTATAGCTATGTGATCTCTCCCTGCTGCCTGGTCACCTCCCCCTCTTCCTACTGAGTTCTAGTCTAAACAGTCTATAACCTAGCCTTTGTAGCCTATCGCAGTGACCTCTTTGCATCCCTCTCTGATGTAATCTCAGCCACCTGCACATGTAGCTGCCCTACTTGCGCCTATAAGATCAAAATCTTAGGGACCTGTCTAGAAGGGCTCGAACCTCCTACAATTGTTGTAGCTCTTATCACTACCTAGACACTATATCCTCCAAACTAGCCACCTAGGCCGGTAAAGTATCCATCTCCTCCTCGTCGGCTCGAGTACATCGATGCTTAGTGTGAGTACTTGGAGGACTAGGTGCTATCCCTGATGGACCTACCTCCGTATCCCCAACACCTATGAATGGACCCACCTGCACAGTATGCTATTGTGTACCCTTTTGTTGTGGCCTCAACTACTGTATAGCCTGCTATTGTGGCCTCTGCCCCTGTCCATGTTGGTCTACCTATTGAGGCAAAGCCTATGGCTATGGAGCCTGTTGTCCCTAACCCTACTGCTTCTATCGTGGTGCTTGAGGAAATGAAATCAGACCTCTCTATGCCTATTGCACAGGTACCTACTAGGGTACTTTCTATTATTGAGGTGCCTATTGCTGCTGGGGTGTCTATTTCTATTGGGGACACCACTGTTTCTGCCCCCGTCCTCTCCCACCTATCTCTCCTACTACCACTGTAGCCAAAACTCCAATTCCATCTCCCTCCTCCATAGGTACCTCCTCCACAATATACTCAACCCATACCTCATCCCCCTCCTCTCCCTCCTCCTCCTCCATAATAAAGTCGAGCTCTACAACAAGATCTATCAAACGGATCAGCCTCCGCACTCCCCACCATCAGTCATAATCTAGAGTGGTCCTTGCGTCAACCTCCATGCTCCTCCAATCTCAATGCAATGGTTGTAGTGAAGCAAAATCCTGTATAGCCACCTAGGGTTGTATCTGAGCTGGCCTTCTCACATCTTGTGGTGTCCTAAAAATTACCATGGCCTGGGGCAAGTCCTGACATTGTCCAAACTACCTCATAACTCACAAGGGGATATACCTATAAATAGTATGATCCCCTTGGCCCATCAAATACTGAGCCTGAAATATAAATGACATATGGATATCATCATCTAGCAATGCCTCTACACTAATATATGGACACCAAACATTAGAAAAAGTCATCAAAAATGTGCCACTAGTATCGCAACTACCCTACATAAGAATACACAATAGGCGATGGAGGAGTGAGACTTGCTCCTTCCTACTACCAATAGGTGAGATCACAATCACCTCGGAGGATGTATGGAGGATTATGAGATTACCCATTATTGGAGTGAGGGTTACCTATGATGTTTGTATAGGAGTAGCAGTATTAGATACCTATGGCTCGAACCTCCTACAATTGTTGTAGCTCTTATCACTACCTAGACACTATATCTTCCAAACTGGCCACCTGGGCCCGTATAGTGTCCATCTCCTCCTCATCAGCTCGAGTACATCGATGGTTAGTGTGAGTACTTGGAGGACTAGGTGCTATCCCTGATGGACCTACCTCTGTATCCCCAACACCTATGAATGGACCCACCTACACAGTATGCTATTATGTACCCTTTTGTTGTAGCCTCAACTACTGTATAGCCTGCTATTGTGGCCTCTGCCCCTATCCATGTTGGTCTACCTGTTGAGGTGAAGCCTATGGCTATGGAGCCTGTTGTCCCTGACCCTACTTCTTCTATCATGGTGCTTGAGTAAATCAGACCTCTCTATGCCTATTGCACAGGTACTTACTGGGGTACTTGCTACTATTGAGGTGCCTATTACTGCTGGGGTGTCTGTTTCTACTGGGGACACCATTGTCTCTGCCCCCATTCTCTCCCACCTATCTCTCCTGCTACCACTGTAGCCAAAACTCCAATTCCATCTCCCTCCTCCATAGGTACCTCCTCCACAACATACTCAACCCATACCTCATCCCCCTCCTCTCCCTCCTCCTCCTCCACAATAAATTTGAGATCTACAATAGGATCTGTCAAACAGATCAGCCTCTGCACTCCCCACCATCAGTCATAATCTGGAGTGGTCCTCGCGTCAACCTCCATGCTCCTCCAATCTCAATGCAATGGTTGTAGTGCAGCAAAATCTTGTATAGCCACCTGGGGTTGTATCTGAGCTAGCCATCTCACGTCTTGTGGTGTCCTCCTAAAAATTGCCATGGCCTGGGGCAAGTCCTAACACTGTCCAAACTACCTCATAACTCATGAGGAGATATACCTATAAATAGTATGATCCCCTTGGCCCATGAAATACTGAGCCTGAAATGTAAATGACATATGGATATCATCATCTAGCCATGCCTCTACACCAATATATGGACACCAAACATTAGAAAAAGTCATCAAAAATGTGCCACTAGTATCGCAACTACCCTACATAAGAATACACAATAGGTGATGGAGGAGTGATACTTGCTCCTTCCTACTACCGATAGGTGAGATCACAATCACCTTAGAGGATGTATGGAGGATTATGAGATTACCCATTGTTGGAGTGAGGGTTACCTATGATGTTTGTACATGAAAGCTTATACTGTACCACACATTAGTAGAAAATGATCATCATAGCCCTATGTGCCTATATATGGGGCATCTCGGTCATTGTCTATAGCCCCAACCTCCTCAATCTGACTAATGTAGCCTGATCAAACTAATCCAATAGCCCCATAACCGAGGGAACTCATCACTCTTAGGATACTATAATATGGCCTCTAATATATATCTGAAAAAAGACATTCAAAAACTCAACTTTTCTTCCAAACTAGTGCTATGGTGCTAATTCTATCTCATATGGTGCCAAAATAGAGTTTGGCACTAATTTTAACCCTCATAGCATCAAAAAAGAGTTTGGTGCCACTTCTATCCCTTATGGCACCATTCTGCATGATGGCACCAATTCTTCTAAATTTGGTGCTAAAACAAAGCTTAGCACCAAAACTTCCCTATATGGCACCAAAACACCATTTGCCCTCAAACCCTAGTGCCATTCTAGAGCATCGCGCTAAAACTTCCAAATATGGTACTATTCCAGAGCATGGCGCCAAAGTGCTAAAATATGGCACTAAAACTTCAAGCTCTAGATCTATGGCACCAAATTGGAGCAAAACTACCTTTCGATGGCTCCATTTCCCCTAAAAACCCATTTCCCCCTATGGTGCCAAAACAAACAATAGCACAAAAAATTTGATAAATGGTGCTAAAACTCCTAATTTCCCCATTTGGCCTATGGCACTAATCTAGAGGATGGCACTAATTTGTCTATGGATGGCGCTAAAATGGTTGTGTTAGGGTGCCAATCCACCTAAAATACTTGTTTCCTGATGCAATAAATACCCGAAACCCAAAATTGACAAAGTCAAGGTTGGCCTACATACCTATGGGTCTGCCAGGGGTGATCTCAAGTAATCTCATACTTGCTTAGATCGATGCTCATAGTTGTTGATAGTTGTCATATCCTACACATCAACTAGTTGGCATCTTGACCTCTAGTTGTCACATGTAATAGGAATATGACACTTGTCACATGACTACAACTTCTTATCTCTCAACCTTGCTTTTATAAGCAATGCATGTCTCTTCATTTTGTAAGGTTGGAGCTATAGTTCTCTCTTAATGCTATTATGCCATTTGAGCATTTACATTATTCTTTCATAGTATTGTTATGTTGTTCATTTCTTTTTGCATTATAGTTTCTTGATTCTAACTCTTTCAATTTGATTCTAGGTTAATATTCTTTTTAAGATTCTAACATGAAGTTGAGTGAAGAACTTTGTAGTTGGGGTTACATGTCATCTCATTGTCTTAGATCAAATGGTTAATTACTCAACTCATTTGCAAGGTGCATTTATTTTTCCCGAACATGGTCAAATATTTAGTAATATAATTTTGGTAAAAGGTCTACTAATAAAAATAAATAAAAGTCTTATGTCGCAAGGGGAGAATAACTTAACCATATATTAATTCTCAATTATAGACCAATTATAACTTTTGAGAAAAAGACTTATGAATTAAAATAACCTACTACTTACTACTAGTTGCCTATGTTGTTACAAGAACTGGAATATTGAATTTTACTTTGTTACATGATTGAAAGGGATTGGTTCCCAACAACTTGAAAGAGGAAAAACTATTGTTTTGATAGCTTCACATATTTTAAATACTTTACTTAAATAACTCAAATAAATACATAGAAAGGAAAATTTAACTAGTTTGCACAAATATCCCACTTTGTAAACATTGCAAAAATTGAAGTCACTAACTTGGCATTTATGTTATTTCACATCTAATTATGAAATTATGGGGGAATTGGAAAATTCTATAAGAACTTATGGGTGATCTCAAAACTTCATAATTTTTCTACAGGAAAAGTGTTCTCTTTAATAGCTGCCCTCAAGTCTAACTATATTTCCCATTTGACCATAAAAGAGTAATTTGGTTTTAAGTAATGAAAAGGAAAGATTTAAATATAATTCTAAAAAAAGTAATTGTTTTATCGTTTCATAGGAAGGAAATTTTTATACCTTTTGGAAAAAGAGTAGCTAGTTTGGATTGAACAAAAAGGAAAGCACAATAAACATTCTAATGAGTAACTGATATACACTTTGGAAAAGATTCTAAATGAGTAACTAAATTACATAGGGAGAAAGAAAAACTAAATTTATTTGTGGAAATAACTTGAATGAAAAACTAACTTAATTAGAAACTTAACCGACTGTTGTTTTTGGAAAGATAGCAATAAATCAATATAGGTTAATCCTTTCCTTTTTATTTAAAATAATTACATACAGAAATTTTTTTAAACAAAATATATATAAACCATTTTAACAACAGATTAAACAAATTTTATCCACAAAATAAACAATTTCTAATTACATAAACCATTTAAATATATATACACAAAACAATTCTTATACCATATATATAAATAGTTTTAATAGTAACTAATACAAAAGTTTTTAAACCAGAATAAGGGAGAGTAATACAGGTAGGGTTGTCTATGTGACACAACTTGTAACTAGGCCTAGATAATTTACCAATTGTTTAGAGTGAATATAGGAGGAAAGTTATGTATATATTTCCAAATGAAAACTACCAGTTTGAGTGCTCAAAAGGAGAGTTTATATATATTCTAAAATGATCAACTAGTTTTGATAAGGAAGTATATATTCATACTAATTGATAATTGTGTGCAAGAATTAAGTGAAACATGTGTGTATATATATATATATATATATATCCCCTCTGAAGGGTAGACTAAAAATTAACTTTGATAGGGCCTCTTGAGGCAATCCTGGTGCCTCTAGTGAGGGGTGTGTTATCCACAATGAGGCGGGAATCCTCATTTGGGCGGCTTCATATAATATCAGTATGGGAACTAACAATGAAGTTCAGATGATAGCATTAAGAGAAGGGCTCAAAGTTTGTATTTAGAAAGGTATTCAGGAGATAAACATCAAAGGGGACTCCTAATTATATGTTAACGCCATCAGGAAAAAGGAAGTTGTAAACTAGACATTGCATTTAATTTTGGCCGAAATAAGTGAGCTATTAGATAAATTAAATGGCTTTTCTATCTACCACATATATTGTGAGGCCAACCAGGTGGTGGATTTCCTTGCAAACTAAGAAGTAATACAATCAAATGATATCACAATATCTAATCAAGAGTCTGACTGGATAGGATTGGTAGATATATTGTGGAATGATAATAATTAGAAATCCATACGGCCTACTAAATTTTGGTGCAATGATCTTCAGTACTACTTTGGAATGTAGTATCTTCATGAGCGAGGCCATGTCCAGTTTCAAAATGAGTCACATCCTGGGGTTGAAGCTGTTGACGCCTAGAATACTGAGAGGGGGGGTGAATTAGTATTCTCTTAAACCATTTACATATCAAACATTTAATCCATTTAACATATTTAATTGTAGTAAAGGAAATTAAGCATAAAGAAACCAACCACAACTTATAACACATGAACACCAGATTTACGTGGAAAACCCAAGAAGGGGAAAACCATGGTGACGATTAGCTCACAATATAAAGTAGTATCAACATTGAATTACAAAAGCCTCACTGTTGGAGGGCTCACTGCCCAAGGACTCACTATCCTGAAAGAAAGAGATAGAATAGGTGGTTCAATGCTAGAGTTGAACTTTTATAATTGCATCTAACATATCCAAGGATAGAGTTCCAATGACGCTCAAAGTATTGAACCAATATCCACCACAACACCAACATCATCTCTACAACATTACTAAAGAATTGTAGACACCTTCTGCTCACTGCATCTAGTAGTCTAACACATGAAAGCTTATACTGTACCACACATTCAACCACACTGTTATTCCTGGGTCAATGCAAGAAGTTGGGTCCACTTTTTGGCCAAAAAGTGGAAGTATTTTCCTTAATTTTTAGAATTTTTCACATTTGACCTAAAAATTTGAAGCACTTAAAGATTAAATCTTAAAAAAAGTTAGTAATATGAAATGTAGTACTCGGAGTCTAGTTTCTAAAAATGTAATTTATTTTAATACCTAGATGATACAAATTGATTTTCAATAGGCATGTCTAAACACCATTGTTTAAAAGTCACTTTTTTTTACCATACCATGCATGTGTATGGCCAACATGATTTGACCTAAATAAAAGTATTTTTCTGAATCCTTTTGGGGAAAGATGTGTAGTACAATGAAGTTTGATGAGGATATTTTTTAATAATTTTTTTCCAAATATTTTTTTTATTAATTTTTTATTGGCCCTAATTGTTGTTTTTGAAAACCCCTCATGTACGACCAACATAATTTGAGCAAAACTAATCATAAAATAATTTTTTTTCATTGTGTAGAGAATGATGTCTAGATTGATGACATATAATTTTTTTTGAAAAACTTTAAAAATTAAAAGTTATTAAAAAAATACAAACACCTATCATTTCAAGTTTTTGGACTAGTTTGCTCATAAATTAATTGTTAAATAGAAAAACAAGTCAAATAAAAAAATTACATATTTGAAAACTACACATTGTCATCTGTAATGGGTTTTAATTTTATAAAAAAATGTAGAAAAAAACATCGTCAGCCATATTGGTAAAGTTCATCTTTTCTCTTGATCTGAACATGGACTTGTACTTGTAGGTCCAAGATAAGGGGTTGGCTTACCATGCCTTTCCAGAGCCTAAACTTCTAGGAATGGGTACCTCTTTTAAAATGGGTACCCATTCCTTTTGTGTGGAAAAAAAAACATGCAGGTTTTTTTTCAAATTCAAATAGCTATATAGAAATGAGTACCTGTTCCTAAATGGGTACCTGTTTAGGCCTGGGCACCAATTTCTAAATAGGTACCCATTCCTAAGAGGGTACCCATTTAGGCTCAGGCACCTGTTCCTAAACGGGTACCCATTTCTTTTAAAACAGGTACCAGTTTCTATTAGGATTTTTTTTGCCTGCGACTTCCCCTCTATGTGGACCCAACTTCTTGTGGGAACCCTCCCATCACATCCATCATGCATACACACTCACAATCATGATCCCTTGACACTTATTTATATTGTCTTCAACCTTGAGAACATTCTCTCCATGGTTGGCAACACACCTTAACACATAAAATTCAAATTAGGTTTGGACCTAAACATTCCTGTGGTAGAAAGGAATGAAGGCAGACCACAACACACCTTAACTTAGACCTAAATTCATCTAAGCACACCACTCCACACTACTACACCCACTGAAGCAACTCCACAATTAGTGTAAACAACCAAGGTCAGCCAAACTTGTGTTAACACAATAAAATTTTAAGTACATGCTTCCTCAAACCCAAATATGACTTGCGGACCACATGCAAAGATTCAAGACAATCTAGAGTATTCCATGAACATCCTAAAACATCCTAAAATCCAACAAATTCCTCTGCAACAACTTTCACCTAACCGAGGTTCACACCAAAGCACTCAACCAACTCTGTCATACACTACAACTCAAGAAATCAACTTGTAGAGAACTAAAGCATGAAAAACTTGAACTAAAGCAATATATAAGCATTATAAACACAAATCTAGAACTGCAAAGACAAAAACAAATCTGTGGAGAAATGTAGAGCAAAATAGTTTCTCCCAGACACCTCTGCAAATCTCAGAAACATAGTCCACACTCTGGTGAACACAACTTCCTCTGTATAATGAACCAAAGCACCAAAGTTGAAATATAACATCTCTTAACATCTCTGAACAACATATCCAAATTGTAAAGATAGATCTTCAACATAGAATAAATGCGGAGCAAAACTATAACACTACTCTATTAAGCCAAACAGTCTCTCCAACACATTGTTTCCTTTATTAATCAAATTTTATCAAAAGCACTTGGAAACCAACCATCAAAACACACTCCTAATATATTCATTACTTCTTCAAAGAAACCAAATCATCTTCAACAAAGTAACTCAACCAAACAACTCATACACTTACAACAACCTCATCTCTACTCAACTAGTAGACACAGTTGACACAAATGACAACACGAGCTTGATGACATCAATGACAACACCAACTACACATACTTGCAACAATATCCCCCTTTGTCATTGATGGCAACACATAATGTGAAAAGCCATCAAGACACAACTCTGCACCAAACTTCTTTTTCTTTCTTACTCTTCCCCTTTCTTTTACACACTCTTTCCTTTTTCACATTGCTCTCTCTCCCCCTTTGACATCAATGGCAAAGGGTGACACACCATTTCTTTCACTCTTAATAGGTCTCAACATTATGCTCTGTCTGGATAATTGCCGATATATAGATCCTTGTAACTTCTCATGATGAGTGAGTGAGAGGTTGAAACCTTAGATATATCATGTCACTTCATATGATAAGCTGCCATTAGAACCACATAGCCAAATATGCAACAATGGAGGAATGCAGAGCATTCCATCACCCTGCTGGGAATACCTTTACAAAACCAACACAGTCTACAAGCTTATCAACAAAAAGACAACCTTTTGGGGATTAGATCCTCATGAAACTTGGAACATACATAATGTGACACTTTATAAAGCTATGTTCCAAACCGCAGTAGCTAAACATTAGTGTGATGTAAATGCAGAGCAATCTTGTAGAAAGTCTTCAAAAGAGTAGTTATCCTGAAATAGAGACATACACCAACTTTTAAAGGCCAAATCTTCTTTATATCAACCCATGCATCTTATTTATAGTAACATATATTGTCTTCTCAAGAATTCAAACTTAACTCTACACTAATTAGGGTGTGACATCCAACCATGAACTTTCCTTCTTCTTTAGGAACATAACATCTTATCTCTTGACAACCTTCATGGTAGCCTCAACAACCTTTCTCACCTTGTGACAATGTATGGCATCAATACAAACTATGTTGACATCTAGGACAACACATATGGTCAACAATCTCCCCCGTAGATTTTTTATGTCTACAACCTTTCTCTTGCAATCTCTCCTATCATTAGTCACCATTACCTACTCCCCCTGAGAGGTAGCCATCATCAATCTAGGTTAAAGATGTGGCATGAACTGCCCCTGGACAAATGCATCACTATGCATCTTTGGCAAGAAGAGGGAGGGGAAATTACCCCTAACCTCTTCTGGAGATCCTCAAATGTGTCTAAGAGCTTTTGTCACTGTTGCTATCACTGTCACTGTCATTCTCAAAATCAAATGTCCTATCCCTTTTCTTTCTTCTTGTCACAGTCATGCTTTGAATTATTTTTCTTACTTGATTGCTCCTTCCTCCTCTCATTTTTTAGTTTCACCCTTAGAATCTGAATCATTATCCCCTTCTGCTTTAAAGATATCTTTCTTCAGTTTTCATAGGTCATCTTGTTGGCAAGAGACACTATATAAATTCATGGTTGTTGTCATTGATGGCAACAAAGGTCATCCCACATATCCGCAAGTCATGGTGTGTCTCTACCGGAAGTCAGAATAAAGATTGTTGTGGTCCGGTGAACAAGAATAGAGCATGTGGCAAGGTCTGACAGATTGGTCCGGATCTTTCAGAGAAAGTGTCTTGGTGCAGTGCGGATTTGGGGAAGTCAAGAGGACTACCTTGAGTGGTATATTCCAAGGATTTATCCTCCGGTGATGGATAAGGAAAAAGATATGAATAGTTGAGTACCGGATTCCTGAGAGACAGTGAAAACAGAGGAAGAACTGACTGACAGAGTATCAGACTACTTTCCGGATGTGTTACTGGTGATGATAAAGGTTGTGAAGGCATGAATCATGTTTGGCCGACATGATTAATGATATCTACAAGTATATGCTTGATCCGCATTGCTTGGTGAGCAAGGATTCAGCCGACAGAACAGAGTTTGTAAGAAACTAAACTGTTCCGGATGCCGACTAGAAAGGGGATGAAATTACTTGTGCTGATATATATAGAGGATGGATTTAGTTATGAAGGGTGTGACTATGAAAAAAGATATATGCGAAGAAGAGCAGAACAGAGTAGAAGTACCAAGACAGATCCGGTATGTGAAAGGATAGCAGAATAAAGAACAGAGAAAAAAATGAAGTGCAGCAGATCAGTGTACTGAGCCTAACCGGAACTGAACTCCAGCATATGCAGATGCTTCCAATCAGTTCAAGACTGTGATTCTTATCACTTTGTAGACAGTGTGTCTTCTTGTAGGCAGTGGGCCTCTTGTGAGCAGTGTGCTCGGGCAGTGAGCCCTAATTGGCAAGTGCCATTTTGTAATTTCCTATTCTTCTAACAGAGAATAATTTTGGGTTAATCACCCCGTGGTTTTCTCCCTTAACAGGGCTTCCACGTCAAAAATACTGTGTCATGTGTTTCTTATTTCATGGTAATGTTTTTGTGTTTGATTCAATGCTGCATCAATTTCAATAAGGGAAATAATTAGGATAACTGATTCACCCCCCCTCTCAGTTATCAACAATTGGTATCAGAGCTAAGTTCCTCCTAATAGAGCCTAACAGCTTGAGGAAGATCTGGGAGTTCAAATGGATGCATATGGTTTAAGAGAGCAACTCAAGACTGCCCTTGAGGATCTTGAACAGTCAAATTCTGAAGTCAATGAATTAAAGGAAAGACTCAAACAGGCTGATGAATTCATGAGAGAATTAAAAGACAAATTAAGTCTCTCTATGAAAAAGAGAAAGGAGCTGCTCCAACAGTTGGCAAGACAAAGTGAAGAAAGCAATACAAATGAAGAATTGACTAAGCAAACCAAGTTATGTGAAAAGTTATCAAAAGAAGTCATTATGTTAAGACATGAAATGGAATCAGGAACTATAAAGTTTACTCAAGAGATTGAAGAAAAAAGAAAGGCTGAAGACAATCTAAAACAATCTCTTAAAGAAAAATCAGAAGAATGCCACCAGATGGACAGGATTATCAGACATCTTGAATCTGATCTTGAAGATGCCAAAGATAATGAAGAAAAACTTGAGGATCAAATTGCCTCTCTCAAAAGAGACCTTTAAACAGCAAATGAATATAAAGAGAAATTCAAGATAAGCTCTGCTCAACTTGAAGTTCTTCTTGGAAGTCAAAAAGGGACAGATGACAAGTATGGTTTGGGATATGAGAAAGGAGAAAGCTCCAAATCCGGTCAAAAGAATTTTGCATCAGAAAATCCAAGAAACAGGCCTAGAAGACCTCCGGTAAGACAGCCCAATGCTCAAAGATATTCATCTTTCAATGGATACTGCCACAGCTGCAACCACTTTGGTCACAAAGCTAATCAGTGCAGAAAGAGAATGAATCAGATTAATTCATCCTTCTCCGGACAGTGCTTCAACTGCAAAAGGTATGGACACAAATCCCATGAATGCAGAAATATGCAAGTAAACAAATCATTCAAAGGTAGATGCTTTACATGCAATAGAGTAGGTCATATGGCTAATCAATGCAGATCAAGAGGATATCAGTCAATTATGCAAAGAAATATTATTTGCCAAATCTGTAATAGGTCCGGTCATAATGCTAAAGTCTGCAGAAGCAAGAATCAGGACAAAAGAGGTCCGGTGTATAATCAGAATCAAGACAAGGGTAAACAAAAGATGAATGCGGATGAAGTTAGGAATCAGATGAGCAAGATTTGGGTGAAGAAAAGTTCAGAGAATGTAGAGGTTGGATCCGCACCAGACTCTGGTGCTGATATTTCTTCCGGAAATTAAAAAGTTAGCTCTGGCTCAGGGGGAGACTCAAAGAAAATCCTGTTCCCCCAGCCAATCAAGTGGTGCCTGCTGTGGCACAAGATGCGGAGTAAAAGGTTTAAAGATATAAGTCTTGAGACGATCCAAATAAGATTTCAGAGGTCCGCATGGAGTTATGAAGAAGCTGTGATCGATCAAGTAAGACCTGTTCCGGGAGATGCTTTGGTATGACAGAGGATTACAAAAAGGTCCGGAGAGATCCGGAAGTGCACTATCTTATTCTGCGGATTGGACAGAGTGTTTGGGATGTTCTTGTAATGTGTCACCTCGATTTATTCATGATTGAAAGATCCAGATGATGTTCACAGATCAAGACTGATTCGGGATACTCCAAGCTATCCGGACAAGGCAAACCAGAATAATATAAGCGAAGCATTTATTGCAAACAGATATTAGGGTTTGCGGAGCAATATAAGGGATTTCTCAAAAATCATTTGCTCATTCTGCACTCAAGGAGAAGTGAAAAGTGGAGCTCTGCAACAAGATTCATCAAGCACACCAAAGATCTCCTGCCGAAGTCATTGCATAAAGAAATCAATCCCACCACTCCGTGCAAACCGAAGGCGCATAAGGTATTCTCCGTTTTTCATTATCTCACTGCAAATCTTTGAAGAATGGCTACTCCAAATATAGTTAAGATCTCTGATAGACCTCGCCCCACATTCAAGAAACATCCTTACAAATCATTGGAGGTAGATCCACTAGGAGCCTTCTCTAGTGTTCCTCATGGTGTATTGCATACGGAAGATATTAGGGTTTACATCCATGCGAATCTTGAAGACTTTGGAGAATCAAAGCTGATGGATATCTATCACAAACAATTGATAGATGACTCCTTTGAGATCAAACCTCAGTACAAAGCCATCCGGGACAAACACTTTGCACAGTGCATTCATTTCCCCTGTTTTGAAGAAGATGAATGGGTCCGATATGTACTAAGTAGAGTACATGACAACTTCCTATGGTTGAACCAGCCCTTCAAGATCACCAAAGATGCAATTAGGGCTGTAACCGGTCTGCACTCATCCGGTGGATTACCTGTTCTCAAGTCTGTCAAAAATCAGACAGTTAGTGATGCAACCGGATCCAAGTTTGACAAGAGAGCTATGACAGTTGATGACATCACTGAACCAGATGTCAAATTTGTAGCTATGATAATTGGTTACAAAATCTATCATTCCAGTAGGGAAAATTCAGTACCGGGAACTGCAATCTACACAGCTTATCAAATGTTAAAGGAGAATGCAGACTATGACTTGTGTGAGCTTCTTGTTAACCAACTCTTTGAAAATCTGCAGAAGATCAAGAAGGACAAGAAAAACTCCTTCAAGTATGGCAATCTGATCCTTTGTCTCTTCTTTTACTACATGAATGAGCTTCCCGGATCCAGTGGATGGATATGGCAGAATGACAGACCGGTTGCCATCCAAATCAGAGACTATTTGCATGGACTTGGGGATGCTAAAGCAAGAAATACAGCTCTATGGGGATACTTCAAGAACTTCCAAAGCATGATGCATGCAAGAGAAAGAATACCCCAATCCCTTGTTGAAAAATACAAAGACACAGTATGCTTCATGGTAGAAACAGATCAGTGTCTAATGGAGGCAGTGGAGCCAAGGACTGTTTGGATCATGCCCATGGGGTATGAAGTGGATGAACAGATAGTAGAGCTGCATGTTCAACACATGCTAAGCCAGCCCAAAGATCCTAAGGCAGAAAGGTTTGGAACCTTTGAGGAACTGAGTGTAAAGATACATGTAGAACTCAGGGAACCGGAGATAAAAAGGAAGGTAAGAAAAGAAGTTGAGCATATTGCTCAAGGCCTAGGCATCTCAAAAAAGGCACTAGATGCCAGTCGAGAAAAGAGGAGAAAGGCTGAGGAAGAAGAGAAAAGTAAAGAAAGTGTTCCGGTTGAAACTCCCACCCGGACCAGATCATCAAAAAGATCTGCACCTCCCACAACCAAAAGTTCAAAACCGGAAGTCCAGGCATCCGGTAAAAGATCCAAGACAAAAGCCACAAGGGCTTATGAAAGCCAAAAGGATGAAGAGGAAACAGAGTCAGATGAGGGAGTAAAAGAAATAAAGAAGCAGAAGAAGAAAGGATCCGGTAAACCCTCCACAGGCCAAGACAAGGAGGAAATGGCAGAGGTATCTGTTGAAAAGCCCACTCTGTCTCTAGAGAGTGTAATCAAGTCGGTCACGGTGGATGGAAACCTTCAACCAATGACTAAATTTTATGATGACTACAGTGAGGCTGACCAAAAGATTCTGCAGGAAGCCACAGTCAAATATCTGAACATATACAATAAGTCTTTCATTGAGATCATATCTCTTATTCCTAAAAGCCTAGAAAAGGAATTAGAAATAAGAAAGAATAATGCTCATGCAAAAGATCTTGAGATCCGGGAGCAGATAGCTATTCAGCTATATCCTCAAATTGATCCCAAGACAATGAACATAATCTTCAAAGACTGCAAAGATGAGTTCAGAAGTAAAGCCAGGATGAATCAACTCATGCTTGGTGAGACTGACAAAGTGGCCAAAGAGACAGAAGAGATCCTCTGGAAGGCCTTCAAAAGGTTCAATCTTCCTGTTGTAGAGGACTTAGGTGCAGAAACAGCTGCGGATTTGGAATCATCTGTTCCGGAAGAAGTGGGCCCTGAACAGACAAACATCTCTCCTCCGGTTTCCCCTACAGTCTCCGGATCCAAAGAAGAAGAGAAATTACAAGAGAAGGAAGCAGGGGTGAAAGATAAAGAGGTTGACAGTTCCAAAACTGCAGAAGAAAAGAAACATCTGTCTCCGGCAAGAGACACTGCACAAACTGTTCAACAATTTTTGAGCAAAGCCACTATAGAAATTGATGAACCGGACCTGCTGAAAGGACCATTAGATTTTGACTCTTTGTCACCGGTGCAAACAATGAAAATAGCCTCATTTGCAAATGAGAAAGTCAAAGAGAAGCTACTGAAATCTCACATGGAAGACTGTGAGCTTATGGAGGTAGCATCTGGAGTGCTAGAAAAGATCATGCCATCCTTTCAAAAGGATCCCACAGCCTCCTCTTCCGGTAATCTCAAAACCTTAGTCAACAGTGTTAGTACACATTTTGAATCTCTAGAAAAATCTGCTAAAGAAAAGGTCTGGAAGGAATTTTTGAATAAAAGATTTTCAGAAGTATTAGAATTAATCTCTAAAGATAGGAAGATTGTGAGTATTGGAATAAAGAGCTTAGAGAATGCTCTTAAGGATGGCGGTGACATTTACAAATTTTGTATATCCTGGTCAAAGGCAACAGCAGCAATTGATAAGAAAATAAAAGAGGAACAGGACAAGCTACAAAGCTTATCTCAAAGTTTTGATCCTCTCTCTTCCTCCATAATAAATCAAGAATGTCAGACTATTGCAGTCTTAAATGAAATAAAGAATCTTGAGAAGGAAAGGAAGAATATCACTAACCGGATGGGAGAACTTAGAAGGATTATAATCCCTAAGTTGGAAACTATGCATGAGGCCATCAATGATGCTCAGACCACCGCCCAAACAAATGATCCGACAGATCTCAAGCGGGCAGAAGCTTTTGCATTTTTGTTGAGTGGTCACATTTCAATTTTGGATAGAATGAAGCAAAGTTGGGCTACAGAAATGATCCAATTGCAGACATCCTTTGCAGACATTCTTCAGTATATGTGAGTATGTAAATATGCGGCTATGTATAGAAAATTTTTGAAAATTTTGATGTGCGGACCCTACCCTTTGCCATTGATGTCAAAGGGGGAGTGAGGAGCAGTGAAAAATGAGGAATCCAATTAAGGGAGAGTTCCGGAAATTGTATATAAAGACAGAGCATCAGCAAAGGGGGAGCATAGTGTAAACACTTAGTCATTTTTCACTAAGTGTTGCCATCAATGCCAAAGGGGGAGATTGTTGGCAAGAGACACTATATAAATTCATGGTTGTTGTCATTGATGGCAACAAAGGTCATCCCACATATCCGCAAGTCATGGTGTGTCTCTACCGGAAGTCAGAATAAAGATTGTTGTGGTCCAGTGAACAAGAACAGAGCATGTGGCAAGGTCCGACAGATTGGTCCGGATCTTTCAGAGGAAGTGTCTTGGTGCAGTGCGGATTTGGGGAAGTCAAGAGGACTACCTTGAGTGGTATATTCCAAGGATTTATCCTCCGGTGATGGATAAGGAAAAAGATATGAATAGTTGAGTATCGGATTCCTGAGAGACAGTGAAAACAGAGGAAGAACTGACTGACAGAGTATCAGACTACTTTCCAGATGTGTTACTGGTGATGATAAAGGTTGTGAAGGCATGAATCATGTTTGGCCGACATGATTAATGATATCTACAAGTATATGCTTGATCCACATTGCTTGGTGAGCAAGGATTCAACCGACAGAACAGAGTTTGTAAGAAACTAAACTGTTCCGGATGCCGACTAGAAAGGGGATGAAATTACTTGTGCGGATATATATAGAGGATGGATTTAGTTATGAAGGGTGTGACTATGAAAAAAGATATATGCGAAGAAGAGCAGAACAGAGCAGAAGTACCAAGACAGATCCGGTATGTGAAAGGATAGCAGAATAAAGAACAGAGAAAAAAATGAAGTGCAGCAGATTAGTGTACTGAGCCTAACCGGAACTGAACTCCAGCATATGCAAATGCTTCCAATCAGTTCAAGACTATGATTCTTATCACTTTGTAGACAGTGTGTCTTCTTGTAGGCAGTGGGCCTCTTGTGAGCAGTGTGCTCGGGCAGTGAGCCCTAATTGGCAAGTGCCATTTTGTAATTTCCTATTCTTCTAACAGAGAATAATTTTGGGTTAATCACCCCGTGGTTTTCTCCCTTAATAGGGTTTCCACGTCAAAAATACTGTGTCATGTGTTTCTTATTTCATGGTAATGTTTTTGTGTTTGATTCAATGCTGCATCAATTTCAATAAGGGAAATAATTAGGATAACTGATTCACCCCCCCTCTCAGTTATCAACACATCTCAGGTTCTAAGAACTCGGCATCTGGCTTGAAAACATCGAAACCATCTTCTTGATAAAGTTCATCTTTTAAGAAAACTTCATGTGTTAACTAATCTTCTTGCTCTACAAGATCTAACTCAGTACACACAGCTAGATGACCCTCAAACTTGCAATTTGCCAAAAGGCCTTCAATCAAAGCTGTACTTGTTTATCAATTTCCCCTTCCTAAAATTATTTCCTAGATGATTATCTTCCACCATGTCTTTCATTGGTTCTCATATTTTAAGTTTCATTTTGAATGGTTGTGCAAGAGGAGCCTGAATTAGACACTTGAAGAGCACTCGCTTTGAAACCCCTGTTGAAAAAATTACTCAATCTGGTGTGAGCCCTCCATGTTTGAGAAAGAGATTCACTGCAAACAACTTTGGAATGATGTTCTTGATGTTGGATGCATTTACCTTGTTCACTAACCCATTGATATTCGTTTCAAAGGGCATTCCATGTCATGCATTGATATTCTACACTGCTCTTGTCATGCACATTGACACCCCCACTTCTTCTAACACCCTTCTCAATCCTTCTTATAGCACCTTCATCATTCCCATTTTGTGATGGACTAGAAATATTCACTTCCATTGCTTCTTAGTCCCTCTTGTTTCTAGAAACCTCTCTTCCACTCATTTCATGCTTATGTTTGTCACCCGGCTCCTTGTGAGACCTTAATTTGTCAGTGGCTTGTCTGACAAAACTATCAAACCTTTCACTATACACACAATCATCTTCAATTTTTCTACAAACTTCCACATTAAGAGACTTTCTACTGCAGTCTTCACAAAATGATTAAGCATGTCAAACTTCATCTCATATCTTTGTGCTGAGGTATTAGCACCAATCCTTTGGAAGGGGGTGAAAGATTTTCATTAAAGTTCCCCTTGAGCCAAAACTCTAATCTTAGTTTCTAGAGGAAACATCTACACCAGATGCTAGTACAGGCTCATCTTTAACCTCTAATGCATTCTTCTTTACCCAAATCTTATTCATTTCCTTCTTGATCTCTATCAGATCAAGCTTTTGTACTAGTTTATTCTTCTCTATTGGATTATCCTTCTTCATGTTTCTACTTTTGCAAAACTTAGAAATGTGTCCAAGTCTATTGTATTTGTATCATACAACATTCCTCTAACCAGTTTTCCTTCCATTCATTCTAGATCTACATTGATTAGCTTTATGGCCAAATCTATTGCATGTATAACAGTAGCCATTGAAAGATTGAACCATTCTATCCTTGTTATAGCCATTCCTCATTTGACTTCTGCACTCACTAGCTCTATGACCATCTTTCTTGCATGTAAAACATTGACCAGAGAAAGGTGGTACTTTTTGATTCCTTCTACTTCTACATTCTATTGCTCTATGTCCAAATTTATTACAAGAATGACAAAAACCATTGAACGATGGGTACCTTTGAGCATTTGGTTGTTTGACCAAAGGTCTTCTAGCTTTATTCCTTTGATTCTGGATCTGCTTGCCATTGTTCTTGTGATTTGAAGTTTGATCTGATATTAAACTTTCACCTTTTTCAAATCCTAAACCCTCTTTATCATTTAGACCTTTCTGACTTGCAATCATTTCATCAAGCTTTGCAAAAATCATCTTGAATTTGTTTTCATGCATCCTTGCCTTCTCTAGATCAGATCTTAAATTCACAGCTTCTTGTTCAAGCCTTGCATGTTCTTTTGATTTGCCTTTTACTACAACATTAAGACATTCCTCAATTCTTGTCTTTTCCTCAACTTGTACTTTTAGACTACTGATAGATTCATTTTCTTGCTTCAATTATTCACTGACTATGCCTTTCTTTAAACTTTTTGACTTGATCTCTTAATTTTTTAATGCATTCATCTATTGAATATAATGAAAACTAAGAGGGGGGGTGAATCAATGTTCTACAAAACCATTTATACACTTTCTGTATTATCTAGTTACCAAATTTAATTATATGAAACCAAATTAAACAAATGAACATCAACCACAAAGATATAACACATGAACACCAAGATTTTTACGTGGAAAACCCAAAGAGGGAAAAACCATGGAGAGGATTAGCTCTCAATATATATTGTAATCTTTTACAAATGCTAATGTTTAGGCTTGGTCATTCCATGGTCCTAGAACATGTTGGTTCACTACCATGAATTACAACTAGGTCTAGCAAGCTCACTATCTCAATCCTAAACCTAGAAAGATTACAATAAGGGTTGTTAAACCCTAATGGAGGCTCACTGTTAGGCTCACTACCTTGATGAAGATTGCTCACTATCCAGCACAAGTGAAATCATACAGTAAGTATGAATCTGCAAAAGCATCTGTTGGTATGGTGCAGTCATTTAATAATTGAATATTGTATCCTTAGTCTTCATACTTATTGATCTACTAACTCTTCTCTTCAATTCTCATGCTCACATTATCACACATATATTCACATTACTACTCCTCAGACACTAAAATCCATCCTCTATTTATATCCGCAACTAAATATTTCTCATGATCAGGTCGGCAAGCAAATTGTGAAGTGTGTATACCAAGTGTTATATCCTATCGACTTATTCTTGTGTTAAATCATCAATGCGGATCCAAATGAACATGCATATGTGTCATCTCTAAACATATAATCACTTACCTTTATCATCCAACTCATATTTCTTCTCCGCATAATGATTTAATCAGCCCGTCAGCTTGTTTCTTCATAACATATATGATAGGTTCCTCTGTCACATCACAACTCATGCTATAGACCAAATGGGACATCACAAATCATATCCACTATTCATTTTTGACCACTTGTCATACCTTAGAACTACAGACTAAAATATGCATTTACGGAGAAATGCAGACCATTATACTGTGCCCCATTCACTGTCTCTGTTACACCTCCGTTCATCCGAACTTAGATATTTCTTCTAAGTGACTTCTAGAGGAAGTCAGGACTTGATCACTGGACTATAACAACATCAAACAATTATTAACATTATACCTGAGCCATATTTCCAAGTCTTCATCTGTGGAAGTACACTGATCCACTTAATGTCTCTTACTCTGTTTCTTGCCCATACTTAGTCATTTTTGGCAACTGGACTTGAATTCCAATATGATCTTCCAGAGTTATGTCTTCCTATCATGTTGAATGGATTTCTAAGCCTGTTGCTATCAATGACAACACACAAGTCCATGCTGGAGTAGTGTCTCTGACCAACAATCTCCTCCTTTGGCATTGATGGAAACACTTAGTGAAAAATGCTTGACTGCTCACCCTTACTATATGCACTCTATTCTCCTACTCCCCTTGAGATGTTTATCCATTTTTCACTAATCTTCTTCTCCCTCTTTGACATCAATGGCAAAGGGTGTGAACCGGAGCTAAAAAAAATGCATCAAGACTTCAAAAATTTATGTACTCTGCCACATATTTACAAGTATACATTTTCCACTTCAATTTATGGATGAAGGTAAAATATCATTATAGATAGTCTTTATCAGAACTATCTCTCCATTCCATCTATTTCTTGTACTTTCCAAAATTTGTATGTGGCCATTTATTAAAAAGACTAACTTTTCTACCTTCTGCACATCTAATGGTGTATCAATTAATGCTTGTGATTTTAGAGCTTCATTTGCCAGATAGGTCATGGAATCAATTTTTGGACTTATCACTCCCCTTAGTTGGCACAACCTATCTTTAATTTCTTCCCTTTTCTTTATCAAAGTTCTCAAATTACTGTGAATATTTATGACATGTGTTTCTTTGGCATTTATTGACTCAACAGTCAGATCATATGTCTTAGAGATATTAAGCAGTTTGAGTTCCAAGTCTCTAATTTTATCTTCTAATTCCTTTGTAACTTTTGGCCAGGATAAGCAAAATTTGTATATTTTACAGGCTTCTTCAATGGAACTTTGTATGCCTTTTATTTCATTATCTAACAGAGTTTTATCTTTAGCTATCATAGCCTTCAACTCAACCATTCTCTTTTCATCAAACTCCTTTTTAAATTTTACTTTTGCAGATTTTTCAAAGGACTCAAAATGTGTACTTACAAAGTTTAAAAGGCCCTTGAATTGATCAGTGGAGGATAATGAGGTGTCCTTTTGAAATTTTGGCATCATCTTCTCTAGAATGTTGGTGGCATCACTGATTAATTTACTATCTTGAACATGTGATTTCACCATCTCTTCCTGTGCCTTGGCTTTAACAATAGACACTAATTTGAATTTTTGTACAGGTGACAATGAGTCCAAGTTAATTGGTCCTTGAGTAAATTCTGATTCATCTAGATTTTGTTGTTTCCCGAAGACAACTAAGACATCTGCAGTGTCTCTGGCAGAGGTTTCTTCTTTTTGGCTTTGTTCTGGATTATCTAGATCTTTATTAGCATCCTCCTCCTATTTCGGTGGAGAGGTTTCCTTGAAGTATTCCTCTTTTGGTTTCTCCTTGTCATTTTGTTTTTTCGAAGAAGGTGTTGTTCGAGTTTCCACTGCAGGTGCTTCCATTTCCTTGATCTCATGGTCATCTTTTCTTACTTTTTGTTCAGGGTTTATTTCCAGAATAGATACATCATTTCCTCCATCTATTACTTCATTATCATAGACGATAGGCATATTGTACTTCTTCAGTATATCCAGAATGATTTCCTCTATTTCCCTGACCACTTTATCAATTTCTCCTATCATCAGTGTGTTCATTCTTTTATTTGATCTGAACTCATTATTAAGTGCTTTGGAGATTTTGGCCTTTTCTTCTAGAGTAATATCCGGACATAGTTTTATCAATGTATGTTCTCTGAGTTCAATGTCCTTAGCCATAGTAGCTTCCTTTCTGACTGAAAAAATACTACCCAAGGTATCTGGAAGATGACCAATGATTTCAATGAGAGCTCTATTGTATATGTTTAAATACTTTATGGTAGCTTCTTCCAAAATCCTTTTATCAACATCATTGTAGTCATTATAAAATTTAGCCACAGGTTTCAGATTTCCATCAATAGTGATAGACTTTAGTACATCTTCAAGTGTTATAGTTGCTTCCTCTATCTGAGACAAATCTTTCTTTTGTCTTTTCCCAAGTTGACCCTTACTAGAGGGTTTCTTCTTGCTGGATCTGGAGGCTTTTTTAGCCTCAGTTTTCATCTTCTTTACCTCCTCATATGACTCTATTGCTTCTTCATCAATAGCTATGCTTACATGTGTTCTTTTGCCCTTAGTCTTCTTTCTCTTAAAATTGGTGGTAGGAGTTTCCACACTTACAGATGGTTTAGAGCTGGAGGGAATAGATGCAACTTCTATAGAGGTAGATCCTCTGGTTCTTCTTAACACTTATGGTTTTTTTGATTCCCCCTTTGATTCTTCAGGAGCTTTTATTGGTTTACTTTTCTCTTATCTTTTGTTTCCTTATCAGATTGTACTTTTTCTCTTGCCTTGGTCACTTGTTATGTTGTGAATCCATGTTTTAGGGCAATTCTTCTGCCACTTTCTTCATTTTCTTAGAAATCTCAAGTTTTTTCACTTCGACAAAAATTTTAGCATGCAGTTCCTCATAGGTCCCAAATCTTTCTTCATTGGGATCTCTAGGTTTACTTAGCATATATTGGGCATAACATTCCAACATAACTCCATCTACCTCATATCCCATAGGCATAACCCAGACTATTTTGGGCTCAATGGCCTCCATCAAACACTAACCTTTTGTCACAATAAAGCAGATTGTATCCTCATATTTTTCAACATCTATTTTGGGGGTTCTTTCCCTGGCTTGCATTGATCTTTGGAAGTTTTTGAAATAACCCCATAGGGCTGCATTCTATGCATCAATAGTGCCTATGCTACTAAATAAATTTCTAATTTGGACTATAACAGGTTTATCATTGGTCTAGAATAGGTTCTTCATACCAGGCAACTCTTGCATAAAATAGAAGAATAAACACATGATCAGTGTGCCAAATTTGAAGGGGTATTTACCTTCCTTTGTCTTCTTCAAGTTATCCATTACTTGTTGTCAAAGCAATTCATAGATGCCATAGTCAACATTCTCCTTAATCATTTGATAGGATGTGTATATGGTTGTGCCTGAAATAGAGTTTTCCCAGTTGGTGAAATAAACTTTGTATCCCAACACCATTGAGGCAAATCTCATAGCATGATCCTCAATATCATTTATTATTAAAGCTCTCTTGTCAAATTTTGCTCCGATAGTTGCCATTACTATATCATTCTTGTAACGTCAGAAACTATCCTCCTGTATGGTGTGGTACAATTTCCCTCGGTTTAGGTCCTTGCTTTGGTGACTTCTCAACCTTTCTCTTTATGGCCTTCCCGAAACCCTGATTGACTCAGTCTAGTTGCAAAGTGTTCACTTTTTGAGGTAACCTTTTGATGGAACCTAGAAAGGGAATTTGAATTACAAGTCCCTGGGACCCCCAAAAAGTAGATCTGATTAGAAAATGGGGTCCTGGACTTAGGTACCCATGCCCTAGTCCTCCCTTGTTTCCTGGGATTTTGAATTTTGATGGGCTGTCAGTACCCGCCGTATGCCTCGGGATTCCATTTTTAAATTCTTAGTTTTCATGTGATATCGAGATGTTATTTCAAAATTTGAATTTTCGTAAAGCTAGATATAAAAAGACATTTGAAAATAATTTTAATATACATAATTCTTATGCAAGCTTGATGCCAAAACTCTACCAAAATTGCCATTGAAGATCAGTGACTTGTTGAAGCTCTTGAAAGTATTTTGTATTTACTATCATGGAGACAATGGATGGAGATTAGGAATCAAGATCTTGAGACTATCTTGCTCTTCCTAGGGTTTTCACACCTTTTGCATGATCAGGAGAAGGGTTGAAGCCTTCAACATCGAGCTTGGAGATCCTCCGTAGACATTATTGATTCACCTTCTAGTTCATGCAAGTCTTCATTTGTTTTCATCTCCTTGAGGTGAAATTGTATGTGTTTATTTATTCAAAGCAAGTTGTTGATCTTCCCTTGATTGAGACATCTAGGGTTCGATATTTCTACATACACATTGTTAGGTTTGCACACACTTCTGTAAATCTTTATCTCTATCTATTGTTGAGGTAGAAATACCAAAGATAGGGCTTGACTGAGGCAAGCTCCTATATAGATGCAATATCTTTCTCCTTCTTTTGTAGGTGCAGATCGTGTTTCACAGGTTCTGATGGAAAGAAGCTACAGAAAGGAGGATATTGCAGATATAGTCATCACAAACTTTTGAATTTCTAGATTCTGACACTTGCAAGACTAAAGAGCGGGTGCCCTAATCCAACTGGGGGAAATTTCTAGGATCTAGAAGCCATTTGGGAGTGCCAGACAGTCTTTGTAGAGGATCTTCCGTGTCAGGAACTTTCAGGACTAAGGAGTGGGTGTCCTAGTCTAGTTAGCCCTCAAAATTTGGGTGCACAGTCTCTAAAACTCTTTCTCTATATTTATGTGATCAGTTTTTCCTATTTCATTATCAATTTCTAAATATCTCTAATTTAAGGCTTAATTAGGGTTTACTTGGCTTATGAGAAAAACACTTAACAAAACCTTAGTTAGGCTCTTGAAATCAGATCATGTGAGCATAAGGGACAGACATAGTGATTAGTAGCTTGATCTAGAGCCCAATCCTTGTCCTCCTAATGTTTAGCATGGTGAAATAGTAGTACTTAACCTAGTTGAGACAAACCTACAATTTTTCCACTAAACTATTCTTTACGGATTTCAACAGTGGTACCAATCTGGTAGAGCATAAACCAATAACTATCCTTATAGCATCTTTTGTAATCTTGAAAGGTCTCTCAAGCCAAATGAATTCATCATGAACCTTGCTTAATACATACCAAACCCATTCATCCTCCAAAAATGTTGGGAAGTCTATGTACTGAATAAATTTCTTCTCTTCCAATGCTTGATATTCATTCTTCATATCGAGATTCTCATTACTCAAGTGTTTTATGTAGAGATCAGAAAACCTGCTATCACCAAATTCCTCTAGGGTAACATGAATATATGCCCTAACATCCTCTGCATGCATGACTCTGTGAGGAATATTTGAAAATGCACCCATCTGATCAACTTCGGTTGATTTGAATGGGTGTTTCTTAAATTTTGGTCAAGGTTGCTTAGTAATATCAACAACTTGTGGCATCACCATCTCATAATTTTAACAGATTTCACAAATTAACAACTTGTTTCCACAACTTGCTTAGTAATATCAACAACTTGTTTCCTTTCTCTGAATTACTTCGAAGCACTTCAAATCTTGGTTATCATTACTCAAATTCTATTTAAATCTCTTTGAACACTTGATAACTTTGGATGCAAAGTGATTTTGAGACTGAACTAGTTCCCTTTTATCCTCCACAAGACTTAACCTAATTGTCATTAATGCTTGTTCCAAAAAACTGTTAAACTCTTCACTGTAGAGTACAGTCGATTAGGATTGCTCCGCAATACTCTGCATTAGAAATTTTTCTTCTAGAATTTCTTTCAGGGGATCTGTCATCTCAAATTCTACCACATATCTCTGTGCTGGATTCTAGCACCAACTTTCTAGCTAGGGGATTTAGATTTTTAACACTGTTCCCCCTAAGCCAGAGCTCCCAATTTACTTCCCACAGGAAGTATCTGCACTAGATGATGGTGCGGATTCATCCTTGACTTCAATCACATCTTTCTTGATCCAAAATTTTCTCATTTCTTTCTTGGTTTCAACCGGATCAACCTTTTCCTTCCTTTTGTCATTCTTTTTCTCTATTTTCTTGTATTCAGTATTGTAGTTTCTTTTCACATTTCTTGTTCTACAAAATCTAGCAAAGTGTCCAAACTTGTTGCAATTGAAGCACACAATATTTCTTTGACCTTGATTTATCCTGACATTTGAGTTTGACCTTGATTTTCATTGGTTAGCCGTATGCCCAAATCTATTGCATGCAAAATGTTTTCCATTGAAGGATTGACCATTCCTTGGATAGTTTGGCACATTTCTTGACACACTTCTGCATTCATTTGCTTTATGATTGATCTTACAATTGAAACATTGACTAGAAAAAGATGGAGCATTTTGATTTATTCTACTTCTACACTGAGTAGCCCTATGACCATACTTATTGCATTTGAAACAATGACTATTGGAAGATGGGTACCTTTGTGCATTTGGTTGCTTGATCAGAGGTCCTTCAGTTCTTCTTCTTTGATTCCTTACCGGATGGTTTCGGCCTCTACCTTTTTTAGATCTATCTTGCCCAGAATTTGAACTTTCTCCCTTTCCAAATCCCAAACCTTGTTTATCATCTGGATACTTTTGACTGGCTAGCAACTCACCAAGTTTTGCAGAGCTTATTTTGAATTTTTCTTTGTAGTTGTTGGATTTTTCTAGATCAGATTTCAAGAACAGAACTTCTTTCCCTAATTTTTCACATTCTTCTAACTTGTCCTTCAACATTTGATTCAGATAATCCTCACTCTTAGTCTTTTCTTCAATCACCCTAAGAAGACTTTCTGTAGATTCACTTGCTTGTTTTAGTTGATTACATAATTCTTTCCTTCTTTCCTAAGATTTACTGATTTGCTCTTTTAATTTTAGAATGCAAACATTAGCTTCTTTGATACTCTCTTCTAAACCCATGATTTTAGCTTTGGAGTTGTCAAGATCTTCTAGAGCTACTTCAAACTGCTCATTATTAACATATACTTGATTGCCAATCTTAATGCTGCCATGAGGATTTACTTCAGGATAAGTGAGATGCCTTTGTGCTGCCATGAGTGAACTTTCCTGAATCTCCCTCAAGTTGTTAGGCTTCTTCCAAGGAACATTGCTCTAATACCAATTGTTAAATCTAATGAACACTGAGAGGGGGGTGAATTAGTGTTGTACAAAACCATTTATACACTTTCTCTATTATCCATTTACCAAATTTAATTATATGAAAATAGATTAAACAAATGAACAACAACCACAAAGACATAACACATGAACACCAAGATTTTTACGTGGAAAACCCAAAGAGGGAAAAACCATGGAGAGGATTATCTCTCAATATATATATTGCAATCTTTTACAAATGTTGATGTTCAGGCTTGGTCACTCCATGGGCGTAGAACATGTTGGCTCACTACCATGAAGTACAACTAGGTCTAACAGGCTCACTGTCTCAATCCTAAACCTAGAAAGATTACAATAAGGGTTGTTAAACCATAATGGAGGCTCACTACCAAGATCACTACCTTGATGAAGATTGCTCACTATCTAGTACAAGTGAAATCATTTAGTAAGTATGAATACTGCAAAATCATCTGTCAGTATGCCAGGGTGCAGTCATTTAATAACTAAATATTGTATCCTTAGTCTTCATCCTTATTGATATGCTAACTCTTCTCTTCAATTCTCATGCTCATATTATCACACATATATTCAAATTACTACTCCTCAAACCTTGAAATCCATCCTCTATTTATATATGCAACTAAATCTTTCTCATGATCAAGTCGACAAGCAAATTGTGAAGCATGTATACCAAGTGTTATATCATGTCAGCTTGTTCTTGTGTTAAATCATTAATGTGGATCCAAAAAAACATGCATATGTCTTCATATATGTCAACTCAAAACATACAATCACTTACCTTTATCATCCAACTCATATTTCTTCTCTGCATAATGATTTAATTAGCCTGTCGGCTTGTTTCTTCATAACATATATGATAGGTTCCTCTATCACATCACAACTCATGCTGTGAATGAAATGGGACCTCACAAATCATATCCACTCTTCATTTTTGGCCACTTGTCATACCTTCAGAACTATAGACTAAAATATGCACTTGCAGAGGAATGCAAACCATTATATTGTGCCCCATTCACTATCTCCATTACACCTTTGTTCATCTAGACTTAGATATTTCTTCTAAGTGACTTCTGGGGGAAGTCAGGACTTGATCACTGTCTAGAATATAAAAACACCAAACAATTATGAACATTATACTTGAGCTGCATTTCTAGGTCTTCATCTGCGGAAGCACACTGATCCACTTACTATCTCTTACTCTATTTCTTGCCCATAGTTAGTCATTTTTGTCAATCAGACCAGAATTTCAATATGACCTTCTAGAGTTATGTGTTCCTATCATGTTGAAGGGATTTCTAAGTCTTGTTGTCATCAATGAAAACACATAAGTCCATGCTAGAGCAGTGTCTCTTGCCAACATGCATCTGCTTCTCTGACATTTTCCTTCAAGTCTTTGATTTCACCTTCAGTCCTTTCAAGATCTTCAAGAGTAGCAATAAGTTCTCTAGATTTGTCAAGTACGCAGTCTTTTCTAATGAAATTAGTAGTACGAATTTCTTCTGGGGGAGTAGGAAATCTTGTAGCACCCATGTGTTCAATTTCCAAGATCTTCCTTAAGTGGTTAGGCTTCTTCAAAAGGACTTGGATCTAATACCAATTGTTGAACACCCAAAATACTGAGAAGGGGAGTGAATCAATATTCTCTTAATCCATTTGCATATCAAACATTTAATTCATTTAACACATTTAATTTTAGTAAAGGAAATTAAGCATAAAGAAAACAACCACAACTCATAACACATGAACACCAGATTTATGTGGAAAACCCAAGGGAAAACCACAGTGAGGATTAGATCACAATATAAGTAGTATCAACACTGAATTACAAAAGGATCACTGCCTAGAAGGAAGGCTCACTACTAAAGGGCTCAATGTCTAAGGACTCTCTATCTTGAAAGAAATAGATAGAAGAGGTGGCTCAGTGCCAGAGATGAACTGTTATAATTGCATCTAACATATGCAAGGATTACAGTTCCAATGAAGCTCAAAGTACTAAACCAATATCCACCACAACACCAACATCATCTCTACAGCATTACTGATGAATTGTAGACACCTTCTGCTCACTGCATCTAGTAGTCTAACACATGAAAGCTTATACTGCACCACACATTCAACCAAATTATTATTCCATCACATCCATCATGCATACACACTCACAATCATGATCCCTTGACACTTATTTATACTGTCTTCAACCTTGAGAACATTCTCAAAGGTCAACAACACACCTTAACATAGAAAATTCAAATTAGGTCTGGACCTAAACATTCCCACGAAGGAAAGGAATGAAGATAAACCACAACACACCTTAGCTCAAACCTAAATTCATCCAAGCATGCAAGTCCATGCTACTACAACCACCGAAGCAACTTCGCAATTAGTGTAAACACCCAAGGTTGGTTAAACCCATGTTAACACAATGAAATTTTAAGTACACACTTCTTCAAACCTAAAGATGACTTGCAAACCACATGCAAGGATTCAACACAATCTAGAGTATTCCATGAACATCTTGAAACATCTTGAAATCCAACAAATTCCTCCATAACAACTTTCACTTGACTAAAGTTCACACTAGAGCATTCAACCAACTCGGTGATACACTACAACTTAAGAAATCAACTTGTAGAGCACCAAACCATGAGCAACTTGAACTAAAGCAATATATAAGCATTATAGGAACAAATCTAGAACTGGAAAGCTAGAAATAAATCTGCAGAGAAATGCAGAGTAAAATATTTTCTCCCAAATACCTCTGCAAAGCTCAGAAACACAGTCCACACTCTGGTGAACACAAATTCCTCTACACAACAAAATAGAGCACTAAATTTGGAATATAACATCTCTTAACATCTCTTAACAACATATCCAAATCATAAAGATAGATCTTCAACATAGAAGAAATGCAGAGCAAAACCAAAACACTACTTTGTTAAGCCAAATAGTCTCTCCAACACTGTTTCCTTTATTAATCAAATTTTCTCAAAAGCACTTGGAAACCAACCATCAGAAACATAATCCTAACATCTTCATCACTTATTCAAAGCAACCAAATCATCTTCAACAAAGAAACTCAACCAAACAGCTCATAAACTTACAACAACCTCATCTTTGCTCAATCAGTAGACACATTTGACACCAATGACAACACAAGCTTGTTAACATCAATGACAACACCAAATGCACATACTTACAACAGAAGCATACTCGTCATGGCTAAAAGGATGTATTTCAATTGCAGATACTAGTGTAGGGGAAGCTTAGATGAGGAAGAAGAAGAGAATGCAGCTGAGGAAGAATAAGAGGAAGAGTAGGAGAGCGTGGACAAAGAAGGAGATAATCAAAATGAAGGGGGAGGATAAAATGATCTAAAATTTGTAGAGGATTAGATTCACCACATCTTCAAGGTCAGTTCGGAAGAAACTATTTTGGCAATCAAGAAAGTGATTGACCAAAACTTCTTCGACAACAAGCATATCTGTGACAACACACTCTGTTGGTTTTTCTTCTGAATCAGCATTAGGGTTTGCCACTTCTAATGCACAGGCAGATTCAGCCAACTAATACAGGAGGTTGCGTGAGCTCCTCCCCTTCACTTCTGGTTCTGCCGCACCAAGGGGGGTATCCCTATAACTCAAGATGTAACCTTGACTAGCTCAAAGATAGAAAAATCTAACTTGACAACAACAGGCAGAATACTCTCATGTATGGACCAAGATCTGTATGATAGATCACAAGGTGGGCAACGTTCTTGGACATATATGTCTGGTTAGGAATGAGAGCATGCAAGGGTTTCCTACTCCTAATCCTACAACTAACAGATGGAAGGGAGAGATGGTTTGAAATGGTGTTTGGATGCAAAGCTGGACATGGTGTATAACCTCAACACAGAGCTAGATTGGTGCCTATCCAGGGCTTGGAGTCGGTAGACATACACCTGTGAATGATCAGCATGAATAGCTAAAACTGGATTTCAGGGGGATACACATGATACCTGCCTTACAGATATCTCCCAATACAGAGTGTTAAGCTGTCGATACTTATGGCATCCCTATTGCAGGAAGAAAGATACATGCAAAACTGGAGACAGAATCAGCATAACACATGCAAACATAGCATTATTCATATAAGATTAACCATGAAATCAGTGGATTCATGCCAAAACGTACAACAGGAGATACATAAACTCACAAGTTTTGCTACACAGAGCAACCAAAACTAGTTGTATCTTATTACAGAGCCAAAATGTCCAGTTTTCAACAACCTGAAAAATGGTAACACAGCCTGCTATATACAGCAAGGAAGGTTCCCAACATTAATTACATAGTTGACCAAAAAACCCGCCAGATACATAGTATCAGAAAAATGGCACTCAACGCATTACCAGATTGGAGCCCAAACATGAATGCAGTAGGTAGGGGAGGAGACAGGAAGAAACACCGAGCCCTGCGCCACTGTCCGTGGATGTACAACTTCAGTCGGGTACTGGATCCGTCCACGCCATCACCCATACCTCTGCAACAATCGCCATTAATGGCGCACCAACCCGCGGCCTTGGGAAATGCAGAAAACTGTGCGTCACAACCGTTTCCCGCCAAGATACATCATCATGATATTTGAAAATATGCAGGATCGAATTATCCCACATGCACCCCGTAGCAACCATTTCAACACTTTATATACTAGGCCACGAGCATATATGATGTCGGTGTTTTTGCTCCCGACGACACTAGTATAAGACCTTCATCATCCTCATCCTCCAGCAGCATGATATCCTGTTGCTTGAAATATCACCCTGACGTCAGCATCATCATCGCAGTATCACCTGCATGATAATCGCCTTCATCGGCACAACCTGATGCATCGGAGGAAGATCCTCCTGCTTAGCCGATACCAAATGTCTGGCCGATGAACATCCTGATGACGTCACCGTCATATCCTGCTGACGTCATCAGCATATCTGCCTATCGCACACCTCCTCATATCCAGATGACGTCATCGTCATGTTTGCAAATATCAGGGGATCTCCACAAGATGATCAGTGTTAGAAATATGACCCCCCCGGACCTTGATGACGTCACCATACATCAGCATCAGGATGATATTCGGAAGATAACCAGATATTTGGAAATATCATCCTGATGCACACATATCATGCTGCACTGTAGCTCCACTATAAGATCGGGGTGATATATGAATATGTGACTGATATTTGAAATGATCACCCCCATTGGACAATGCATGAAGCTGACAGGTGAATATCTCCCTTCGAAAATATCATGATGCAGACAGGTAGAAAAACGGATATCACCCTGACATAAGAATGACGTCAGCATCATCAGGGTGATAAAACAACGAACATGAAGTGATAAAACAACATCAGGATGATCTTGACTAAGATCACCCGATGTTCAAATATGATGACCCCGATGAAGATCGGATCATACTTAGGACTTTGCAGCAACATCATCAGGATGATCTTGAGTAAGATCACCCGATGTTAGAATATCACCCTAGCAAAAGATCATGCTGACAGAAAATATGATGACCCTCGTAAGCAACATCAGGGTGATGTCTGGAAACATGATGATGATGACCTCCTCCAAAGAAAATATGATGCTGATGTTAAAACATGCTGAGGAGGCCCAAAGACTTAGAACCTTTTTTGGATTTTTTGGGAAGGTGCCTGCATGAAAATTGCTAAAATAACTGACAGTGAATTCAGGCACCAACAGTGGCTCTGATTGGGGACGTGCAGGTGCAAGACTGCAGCGAGAACCCCAGATCTCTGGGATGCAGACCAGTCCCTTATCCATTGGGCACAGAGTCAAATACTACACCGACTTGCATCACCAAACACACTTGATGGCCTAAGGCCACCAAGAAAAGAAAAACATGCATCTCCCTTTGTCAAACACTTTGTTTTCATCTGCATACACTGGGTCAAGCTTGGAGATACTACAGAGATCCACCCACAAACAAATCTTGTCATCTGCATACTCAACCCTCTGATTTGGCTTGTCATTATCACCCCTGTGCAGATAACCTTCAACATCATGTGACATGTGGGTGTAGAATGTATCAAGCAATGCATACTCATATGGCATATAGCACTTGTCATCTATATTAGCAATATGCATTGCAACATGATCTCCTAGCTGGACTAAAAACTGAAAACACTCAAAGTCCACCATACAGCTAGGAAGATCAGAGCTCATTGTATCATATGCTAGCACATCAAAAGAAAAGCTTTCAAAATCACAATTGTGCACATCATGTACACAACAATCAGTAGCACCAGGCTGGAAAAGGTCAGGCTCTGACACCTCTTTACAATCAGGCACATTTTTACAATCACTTACCTAATGTATGTTGTTTCCTCTTTCATCAGGATGAGAAATAGAATCCAAGTCAAAAACAATATCTAGATCCTCACCATACTCAGATAGATCCTCATCACCATATGTGTCATAGATGGGTGACCCAGGTGCATCAGTTTCATCATAGTATGCCATTTGTTCATGGGCAGCAGAGCATGCATCTTCATCACCAATGGATTCCTTTTGTGGAGGAGTATCAGCCTGTGTGTCATAAGCAAAACAGCCATCAATCAAAGAACAATCATGCTCTGCACTAGCACTTATTTCAATCTCTGACTGCTCTTCATGATCCTCATGTGTTTGAAAGGAAGGCAATGGGTCACACATGGGACTGCTTCTCTGTTTGCTTATATCTTCTCTGTCTTGAGTACAATACTCACAATTGTCTCCACAGGTCCATTCCAAAAATTGCTCATTGTTGTCCACAACCTCATTGTTGTTTTCATGGTCAGATGCCTCATCATTGCAATGGGAATCCTCATTAGTCCTTTCACTGGCATCCTCAACATTCATCTTTTCATCTTCACATGATGCCTTAATTATTTGGTCATTTGTAGCTTCACAACAATTTCTCACACCAAAGCCTGTGGACAGGGGTTTCAGCAGGTGCACATTTCTGATTTTTTCTATCTTTTCTATGAACTTGTATGCCATCTGTATACTTGTCACCTTGAAATCCCTCAGTATTGCACTAAAGCCCTCCTCAAAAGCTTCAAAGAATATGCCAACACAGGCTGAAATATCAGGTCTGAAACTTTTAGGGACATGTGAAAGGGCTACTGCAAACTTATGACTAAAATCAACACATGGCTCTTCATCTTGTTTTCTGATGTTCATCAATTCTACAACAAGATCAGCAGGTTCTCTTGTGAATTCTTCCTTGAAATAGTCAGCAAGCTCATCCCAACAGGCAAAGGATCCTTTTGAAAAGCTCAAATACCAGTCTTTTGCTTTTGCATCAAAGGACCTAACAAAAAACCTCATCCACATATCCTCATCTCTAAATGAATGTTTTCCCATGAACTCATGAAAATTTTGGATATGTGCATTCCCATCACATACATTGTGACCACCAAATCTAGGCATCTGACAATATATCCTAGCAGACATAGTTTCTACTTTATAATCCACCCATGACAAATCCAGTTGGTCATACAAAGGATCAAAAGGGCTGAGAAGAGGTTTAGCCTTCTGACTAGCAGACATAACAGGGTTATTGTTTTTTAACTGGGCCTGCTCAGCCTCTAAGAATATCAACCTATTTTTTATCTCTTCTATTCTTTTCTCCAACATTTCACCACTGAGTATGGGATAATTCATACTTGGATTCATAAAAAACTTACTCTTAGACATCCTTTGTCTGCCTAAGACCTGTAACCTCCCCTGGCATCTAACCTATGCAGCAAAACAGTAAATATATAAAGGGGAAGGAACAAGGTACCTTTTCTCATACAGATGCAGAAATATGAACAACACATTTTTGTCACGTCACATACATCCATATTTCATGTGCATTTAGATCTTTTGCAGAGTTGCCACCTCTCCAGAGAGGACAAAATTTTCAATAGCTGAAAGCTACTTTTCCAGGTTCATTCCACCAGCAGAGCAAAACTTCACCAGAGACTGCAGGATATCACTTTACATCAACATCCCCAGCAGAGTCGCCATTTTGTTGGTGACTCGGATGGGTCACAAATGTATTACTGGAGATGATTAGATATTACTTTTACTTCTCAATCCCCAGCAGAGTCGCCATTTTGTTGGTTTTTCTTCTGAATTAGCATTAGGGTTTGCCACTTCTAATGCACAGGCAGATTCAGCCAACTAATACAGGAGGTTGCGTGAGCTCCTCCCCTTCACTTCTGCATCTGCTGCACCAAGGGGGGTATCCCTATAACTCAAGATGTAACCTTGACTAGCTCAAAGATAGAAAAATCTAACTTGACAACAATAGGCAGAATACTCTCATGTATGGACCAAGATCTGTATGATAGATCACAAGGTGGGCAACGTTCTTGGACATATATGTCTGGTTAGGAATGAGAGCATGCAAGGGTTTCCTACTCCTAATCCTACAACTAACAGATGGAAGGGAGAGATGGTTTGAAATGGTGTTTGGATGCAAAGCTGGACATGGTGTATAACCTCAACACAGAGCTAGATTGGTGCCTATCCAGGGCTTGGAGTCGGTAGACATACACCTGTGAATGATCAGCATGAATAGCTAAAACTGGATTTCAGGGGGATACACATGATACCTGCCTTACAGATATCTCCCAATACAGAGTGTTAAGCTGTCGATACTTATGGCATCCCTATTGCAGGAAGAAAGATACATGCAAAACTGGAGACAGAATCAGCATAACACATGCAAACATAGCATTATTCATATAAGATTAACCATGAAATCAGTGGATTCATGCCAAAACGTACAACAGGAGATACATAAACTCACAAGTTTTGCTGCACAGAGCAACCAAAACTAGTTGTATCTTATTACAGAGCCAAAATGTCCAGTTTTCAACAACCTGAAAAATGGTAACACAGCCTGCTATATACAACAAGGAAGGTTCCCAACATTAATTACATAGTTGACCAAAAAACCTGCCAGATACACAGTATTAGAAAAATGGCGCTGAACGCATTACCAGATTGGCGCCCAAACATGAATGCAGTAGGTAGGGAAGGAGACAGGAAGAAACATCAAGCCCTACGCCACTGTCCATGGATGTACAACTTCAATCGGGTACTGGATCCGTCCACGCCATCGCCCATACCTCTGCAACAATTGCCATTAATGGCACACCAACCCGCGGCCTTGGGAAATGCAGAAAACTGTGCGTCACAACCGTTTCCCGCCAAGATACATCATCATGATATTTGAAAATATGCAGGATCAAATTATCCCACATGCACCCCGTAGCAACCATTTCAACACTTTATATACTAGGCCACGAGCATATATGATGTCGGTGTTTTTGCTCCCGATGACACTAGTATAAGACCTTCATCATCCTCATCCTCCAGCAGCATGATATCTTGTTGCTTGAAATATCACCCTGACGTCAGCATCATCATCGTAGTATCACCTGCATGATAATCGCCTTCATCGGCACAACCTGATGCATCGGAGGAAGATCCTCCTACTTAGCTGATACCAAATGTCTGGCCGATAAACATCCTGATGACGTCACCATCATATCCTACTGACGTCATCAGCATATCTGCCTATCGCGCACCTCCTCATATCCAGATGACGTCATCGTCATGTTTGCAAATATCGGGGGATCTCCACAAGATGATCAGTGTTAGAAATATGACCCCCCAGGACCTTGATGATGTCACCATACATCGGCATCAGGATGATATTCAGAAGATAACCGGATATTTGGAAATATCATCCTGATGCACACATATCATGCTGCACTGTAGCTCCACTATAAGATCGGGGTGATATATGAATATGTGACTGATATTTGAAATGATCACCCCCATTAGACAATGCATGAAGCCGACAGGCGAATATCTCCCTTCGAAAATATCATGATGCAGACAGGTAGAAAAATGGATATCACCCTGACATAAGAATGGCATCAGCATCATTAGGGTGATAAAATAACGAACATGAAGTGATAAAACAACATCAGGATGATCTTGACTAAGATCACCCGATGTTCAAATATGATGACCCCGATGAAGATCGGATCATACTTAGGACTTTGCAGCAACATCATCAGGATGATCTTAAGTAAGATCACCTGATGTTAGAATATCACCCCAGTGAAAGATCATGCTGACAGAAAATATGATGACCCTCGTAAGCAACATCAGGGTGATGTCTGGAAACATGATGATGATGACCTCCTCCAAAGAAAATATGATGCTGATGTTAAAACATGCTGAGGAGGCCCAAAGACTTAGAACCTTTTTTGGATTTTTTGGGAAGGTGCTTGCATGAAAATTGCTAAAATAACCGACAGTGAATTCAGGCACCAACACACACTATGAGGAGTTTATATTGAACTCCACTCTAATTTTGGGGTGAAAATGGTCTACTAAGTTGATGGAGCTTCATTTCTTTCCTGAGAATCAATGAGAGATGGCGAACAGGGTCATATCTACTTTCAACAAGAGGCCTACGTATGGTTTGATTGCTTGTCTTTGATGCGGTCACTGTTAGGAAAGGAAAATCACTGTAGATTCCTTGTGCTTGTTTTGGGAAGGGATCAGTTGGGATAACATGGAAAACTTTAACTATTTTATGAGTCAGCATGGGGATTTGCTCTCTCCAGAGCAAATTGATCAGGCCTTTGAGCTGTCAGAAGACCTTATAGTCTTATGGCATATGTAATATTAGGCTATGTCTTGTAATTGACACACTCTACATGTGTTGATGCATGCTTTATGTATCTTTTTTGACATGCATATAATATAATGGGTGTTACCCCCTATGGTAGAGCTTACGGATAAAAAAAAATAATATATATAAAGGAAACACTGTAGGTGGCGGCTTGTTTACCCAGACCACCCCTCCCTTGGCTCATAAAACAAAATTTTAATCAAAATTTGTGGGCATACAACTTGCATTACAAAGGTCATAGCCTTTAAAAGGGGTTGTGACCTGTGTAAGGCAAGCTGCACCCCTTAGGCCTTTCAAGCCCTTGGCCTTGCCTAAGGGGGATGTGGTCTATTTGCCCAAGCTACACCCTTTAAAAAGGGATGTGACCTATACAAACAGGCCGCATCCATCAATTGTATTACTTATATAAAAACGATACATCATTTATAATAATAAATGAATAATGATAATTCAATAGAGATATTCAAAAATAATCACACCCAAGTTTATTTATTTCTAAGTTTTCCTTTCTGTGAACAACAAAATAACAAAATGTGAAATTTTCTTTTTTGGTTATGCATACAAAATGTATAAGTAGAATATAAATTTGACTTAGCTACAAATAATTTTAGATTAGCCTCCTAGATTTCTTACCAACATAGTATATTGAAAGAAAGAAATTAATATTTTCATATCAAGGAACTTATATATATATATATATATATATATATATATATATATATATATAAGTTCCTTGATATGAAAATATTAATTTATATATATATATATATATATATATATATAAACTCATAGAATCCTTATGAAGACATAGAGAGATTTTATATCTAAGAACATAATCCATCTTTCCAACAATACCAAACACAATCACCAATTTAGATCACATACTTGTGGTCCAGCTATTGCTTCCAAACAATTCCTACTTTACTATAATTAGAACACTCTTTCCCAACTCTCAGGACAAAACCCTTCAAACAAAAATCTTTTCCAAAAAATGACTAATTCCTCGCAAAACAAATCCTTCATTACCCACAATTTTAATAACTTTTTCCACACCTTGGTTTTAAAATGTTCCTTTGTATTTATAGACAAAATTTGCTTTATTATCCGATCTTTCCTTATCTTTGTTTCTATTTTTTAAGTTTATCTTATCTTGTTTCATCTTTATCCTTATTTCTTATCTTTTTTTATTTTCTTTACTTTATCCTAACTTTGTAATTGTTTGATTTATTATTACTTTATTTATTATTTAAAATTTTATCCTAAAGATTTTATAATATTATTATTATATTTTATCTAAATTATAACTTCATTAAATATTAACAATTTTTTCTTTTATTTATGTATTTTCAAATTATTATATATTTATAAACTAAAGTTGGATAATTTAAAATTTTAAAATAAATCATTCAATGTTATTAATTACAAATACTGATCAAGAATAACAGATTTCCCAATAAATTAAATTGACAATGATAGGGTCATGACAATCCTCAACACTAAGGTCTCTGTTATCTTAATCAATGATAGGTGTAGCAATATGTTCCACCGTAGAACATGAAGCATCTCTTGAAATAGAAGACAATATTTTAGCCTTCTTTTTCTCCCTCAGCTTCTCAAGTCTATTATGGAAGTTTACCAAATCCAATGTAGGGGATTCTACAATTGGTTTATGTTTTATTCTATTTTGCAGCCATAGAGGGGTTGAAGAATCATCTCCTTTATTTACCTCTTGCTACTAGAGAGGAGAGGAAATAGGGACCTCTTATTGTTCAAGATTTTCAGTCAACTCTCCTTGCTCCATGGAATGATCCATTAGATTGTTTCCCTTAATAACTGTGGAGACAAGTGGTTCTTGTGTTGACACTTGCTCAATTAATATCACATCTTCTAGAACCTTTGTGTAGACACTAAACAAATTGCCCTAAGTAATTCCCTCCATAGTTACATAAATATTTATATTTATTTAATTATTAATTTTATTAATTTCCCTCCAAATTAAATACATATTTATATTTATTTAATTACTTATTGTTTTAATTTCCTCCAAATTAAATAAATAGTTATATTTATTTAATTATCCATGTCTTAAATTTCCTCTAAATTAAGTAAATTTTTATATTTATTTAAACCCACTGATAATTAAATAAATACATACATTTATTTATTTAATTATTAATGCCACAAATTAATTAAATTTTATCTTAATTAAAAAAAGAACTTACCATATTCATCTCTCACTCTTCTCTCTCTCCTTTTAACATTTCCATTTTTCTATCTCCTCTTCATCTTGGAAACTTTTTCCAATCGTTATCACTTAACTAAGTATGATAATAGAAATTTCCTAACTTCTCTTCCACTAAAAATCTATTTAAACCTATCATTTTGCTTTTCTTCCTCTAACACCTCGAAGAATGTGAAGAAACTATACTCAATTTTTACACAGTTGTGCTATCAAAAATCTAAGAGCAAGCTTCATTTTTGTGCCATTTCTCCCAAGGCAAAAAAAAGGAGAGCAATGGAGTGCAATTAGGATGAAATTTGTTTTATGTTTTAATGATGTTTGCAATTGTATTTTGATTTCATTTTATTTACTCAATTGTTGTGGTTGTTTTGATATCTTAATGGTGAAAAATATAGCTACATTTTGGCACACCCAATTAAATTAATCAAAAAAACAAACAAAAAAAAATTGGGTTTTCCATAGTTTATTTTATATACTCTTTGATCAATTTTTAATAGTGTTAGATTTTTTTAAAATCAGTTTTAAATAGGCTTTTTTTATTTTTTAAATGGATGTTTATTTTTATTTTTTGATCCATAATATAGGCATAAGGGAGCCATACCCCATAAGAAAAAATAAAAATAAAATAAACCAAATGCATGCCCTAAGAGTAGGGGTGCAATAAGCAAGCGGCAATGCTTGCATCAATCCAAAGACAATCATTAACAAACCCTGACAACCCATTAAAACATGGGCACAAACACAAATTATAATTTTGAAACTTCTACATTCTGGACACCCGATTTGTAAACTCGAGCTTCCTAAGAAAATCTTGGTTGTTGCTTAAAACACTCGAAAGCCTTCAAATCTATTTATCATTTCAACTTCTAAATGATTGCAATTTATTCTTGAGTTCCTCCATTTTGAGGATATACTCCCTTTTATGCATTGCATTCCACTCACAAGCCCCCATCAATTTGAACTTTTGAGCTAGATTTGATATGAGGTTGTGACTGCAATCTATTGCCCTCATCTACATTTTTGTTGACATTCCTTTTCTTTTTCTGTATTGTTTGCCATTCATTTTCTCCATCACTAGCAATTGAGCCCTTTAATTCTTGAAATGAAGCCTGAGAGGGAGCCCAGAGTTGTCAGGTCCAACATCAAATATCATAGAGGTTGCAAGATTATCAATGACCAAAGGGATTGCATTGCTACCCACACTACGATCTACACAACAAGAGTCGCTCAAATGAGGTAGATTTTGTTCACCCTTTAAATTTGAGGGAGGTGCACCAGACTTCTTTTCATTCCTCCTGCAAATATCATTCTTTGGAGAGGAAACACAATCCTCAGGAGTTTCATAATAGAGTAGTGTTTTGGGGAAGCATCCTTCCACTAAGTGGCCTCCCCATTTGTTTGTAGTTTAACATTTGGGCATTTAGTTGCAATGTGCCCAGTTTTGTAGCATTTTTTGCACCTAAAGATTAAACCTTCATAATCCAAAGTTTCTATCCAGCTGTGTCCATTTGCAATGAAGATGATCTCAGCTAGAAGGGTCTTGGAGATATCCACCTCTACCAGAATCCTAGCATAGGTTGTATAAATGAAGTCTTTTGAGTTTGCATCAGTGGAAATGAATTTACCAAGAATGTTATAGATCACTACAAAACATGACTCAAACCAATAATGAAGAGGAAGATTTGGAAGGTGAACCTAGATCGAAACAGCTGAGAATGATTCAATCACTAGATTAAAATTAGGGTGCCAAGATTTTAAAAGCAATGTGCTTTCTCTCCACCACTAGAAATAGATGAGGATGGCTTTTTTATCTTTCTTGTTGTCAAAGACCACAATGAAAAAGCCTCTAGTACTTGGGTATATCTCCAAGTTTTTTTCCATTAGAGGGAGCCAAGATTTTGAGATCCATTCATGGAGCTCAGGAAGGCTAGGCCAGAAATGATTGAACCTACCTATTAACCCATTCTTAGAAAAAAATTCTTCATTTTTATGTAACTCCTTCAATAAAATGTCATCAAAATGTAAATTTAGGGGTTTGTCAATACAATGAACAACCTGTCTATTATTTATACATGTAAATTTTGCACCAGATTTGGTATTTTTGAAAGGAGCATCAGGCTTTAAATCCTCCACCAACACTCTGGTACCAGCCTTTGCGCCTTTAACAGCATCCAAGAAGGGAGTCTTTGCCTCAGAAGCTAGATTGTGATGTTTTTGAACCACCCTCAGAGACAAATTTAGACCAAAGTTACTGAGGCCAACTTTAATCCCATCATGGTTGGGTAACAGTTGGAAATTGTGGAAAGGAGGAGATAGCGTCGTGGCCATCCTGCCACTGGGAGGAGCTTCAGATTTGAGTGAGGCAATCATGTCTTTGGCTGAGGCATCCAATAGACCTTCATAAATGCTCTACAAAACCCTAGCATTGGCATCCTTCTTTGTGAGAATAGCCACCGAAGGATGTCTGTCAAGCGAAGCTGCGACCTTTGAAGAAACCCTAGATTTAGAAATGGCTGGAGAAGATGGTAATTTCTGCATTTTCAACAGTGAGTAGGGTATAAGATAGTATTTCTAATTATTCTACATAAGAGATTTATTAATTTAAATTTAAATGTTGTTTATTAAGTTTTAAAAAAAAACCAAAAAAAATAATTAAAAAACAAAAGCAAAAAAAAAACAAACAATAAAAAAAAAAAAACCACAAAAATAAAAATTAAAAACAAACAAACAAACAAACAAAAACCCTCCCTACCCATCCACCACTCCCTGTCCCTCGACCCCCCATGCACCACCCCTCACAAACTCTACCCACACCGTAGCTCCTCCCACCCACTGCTGCAACTCTTCCTGTCCCCCGTACCACTCCCTGTGCCCTACTCCACTGTCAGTCCCCTGTGCCCTACTCCACCATCCCCTCTACCCTGAACTCCCCACTCCCATCTAGGACACCACATCCAACAAAAAAACAATTGGCACAATCAAGACAACAACTAAAAATCAAACACACACAAAAAAAACAAGTGACTTAGATTTTTAGGTTTTCAATTAATTAAATCTTAGGTTTTTCATTTTAATTTAATCTTAGGTTAAATTTAAATTTTAGGATTTAATGTAATTTAATTTTAAGTCAAACTTAAATTTTAGGTTTTTAATTTAATTTAGTCTTAAGGTTAAATTTAGATTTTAGCTTTTAGATTTTTTTTTTTAATTTTTTAATTTAAATTTAGGGTTTTAGGTTATGATTTTCATGTCATTGTGTGTGTTTTTTTTCTAATCCTTTTCAAGTTAACATTTGTGCAGCATATGGTGCCAGAAAAAATGAACAATTTTCACACTTAAATTTGGTGTTTTAAACTGAACAAATTTTACATTTCGTTTGGTGCTCTAAAACTAAACAAACAAATTTCACATTTCATTTTGGTGCTCTAAAACTGAACAAACAACTTTTACATTTCGTTTTGGTGCTCTAAACCCAAACAAACAACTTTCACATTTCATTTTGGTGCTCTAAAACTGAACAAACAACTTTCACACTTCGTTTTGGTGCTCTAAAATTGAACAACAACTTGCATATTTCCATTTGGTGCTTTAAAATTAAACATTCACATTTGGATTTCAGTGCTTTAAAATTGAACAAAATTGTTTGCCATGTCTGGTGTACTTTCACTTTGTAAGTCAGCCTTGTCTCCCACTAGTTGGTACATATCCTCTCCCCTTGTGACATTACGTGATCAAGGGTGTACAAGAAATACCAATGGCCCAATTTTTATTTTCTGTAGAGAAGGCCTGCCTTGGGACTTCATCACCCAAGGGATGACCTTCAACATGGTTTTTCTAGTGGACTATAAAGGGGGGAGAGTGAAAGTTGTACATCAATCCAATCATCATCGTGTTTAGTGAAATCTCAAAGCTTGGGTGATCCCAAGATAGGGTGCAGGGTTGGTCTAAGCATCTTAACTGACATTCCTGATGCACACTTGTAGATGAATTGGTGTTTACGGAGTACCTCCACTATGAACCCTTGTTTTAGAAGCCTAAAGTCCTTATTGGCCATCTGCATAGCATGGTGCAAAGTATAATATCATGCTTGAAGTTACTCACCATGTACCATTTTGAATTATAGAGGAATCCTTGGAAGACAAATGTCTCCAAAATAAGAGAGTGAAGGTGTGCCCGTGCCATCGAGCCTATGTCACCAGAACTCTATCTCTTGGTTCTTAAGAGTGGAAAGCCTCTAGTGTACAAGGACATTTTGTGCATTGGAGAGGTTGATCCTACGGTATTTTTTTGTGGGCCCAAGTTATGCAGATAATACTTACTTGAATAAGTTAGGGTTGTAAAGTGTTTTTTCAGCATGTTTTTAATGTCAAATACCAATAAATAAGCCACTTAACATTTTGATGTTAAGGACAAGCCTATGACCTTGAAAAGTTGAGTCAAAACTACTTTGTATTCTTTGTTTTGTGTGTGTGGATCTCTTGCCACCTAGGGATTGATAAGTTATCACCAAGAAAGTCTCACAAATCAACAAAATCCCCTAAAAACATTACAAACAAGTAAATCAGTCTCAAACTGTACATCTCTAGTCCATTTTTAGTAGCAAACCTGACTTCACCCAAATCCGTACCTTCAGACTATCAATCATCCAATAAATCTCACCCATCTTTATATCACCTTTTGGACTTTTAGAGCTTTTTGAGACACTAGGATTTATCAACAACACCATCATCAATCAAAACAAGCCCTGATTTTATCCAATCATCTAGTGACATTAGCTAGCTTAGGAGTATATCTTCTCTTGGGTTGGTCTAAATCACTATCCTATATGTATTTCCTTGAGTTCATGAGTCTATCTCTTGGAAGAAAATCAAACCCCAATCAAATCATCTATTGATCTAGATTTTATCCTCAATCCAAAATCAATCCAAATCAATAAATCAATACCAACATCCTAGAGTCTCAACTTTGTCACAAGAGTCCAAACAACATCCTATTCATCCTCAAAATCATTGTCATCTCAAATGTAAAGTACTATGCCTCAAACCAGAAGTCAATATCGTCAAACCATGGAGAATAGACAAAACAATCCTCCATCTCTCATAGATGTTACACAATTTACCACTGGAATGAACCCTCATGTTTTTCTTCCTAAGGGTTACACAATAGGTGCATCTAGTCAAATAACACAACATGAATTTGGTCAAACATCCCATCAAGTTTCACAAGATCAAATAGAAGAACAACAAGACCCTGATACCTTGGTTGCCATAGAAAGACTCTTAAACTCAGATCCTGATAGATTCTTCCACAAGCTTGCTCAACAAGGAGCTAAATTACCTAGTAATTTGGACACTTCAACAATCTATTGGGAATTAAGGTGTCTCAACCTTTACAAATTCCTAATGTTGTATTTATTTATCCCATGTTGAGTTGGCATAGTTAGCACCTTGTGTATATGCAGCAGGGTAAATTTTGGTGACTTTGGCAGCCACAGTTTCCCCCTTGAATAATTAACGGGGGTTTGGGGGCAGCACCCCCAAGACAGGGTCAAGGGGCATAGCCCCTTGTAGGGTCCAGGGGCAGTGCCCCTGGCGCACTCCCTATCGTAGTACAGGGTGGGGTCGAGGGGCAGCGCCCTCGTGGGTCTCAGGGGCAATGCCCCCAAAACCTCAAACATTTTTTAATTAATGACAAGTGTCGGTGAGTATCTTTACATGAGAGAAAGGCATCTTTGGGCAGTCAAGGGCAGTTATGACATGTAAGAGGAATATGATATTTTTAGTCAGTGTATGACAGATTCTATGACAGCTGTAAGCTGTGTAAGAGCATCTGTCATAACCTATCTTGGGACCAGGCACCCACTTCGGGATGAGATGTTGGACAAGTGTCCTTAGGCATGGGTTTTGGGGCATGAGTTCAAGATAGATGCCCATCTCTAGAAGGTTTTATATTTGCCTTGTAAACTCTATATAAATAGGTGCTTGGATGGGAGATACATAACTTTGGTACAAGTATTGTTATGCTGCCAGAATGTCTCTAGATTCGACATTCGAAGACTCCTGAAAGAGCATTGGCTCTTAAACTGTATTGTAATCTATTATTGTTTACTGTAATACATTTGAGCTGTGTCTTGGAGTGTGGGGTTTCTCACCCGTAAGGGTTTTCCCCACGTATATCTTGTCTCTCTCTCTCTTCTGTCTACTTTCTATGTGTATGTGTATTGCTGCAATATCTCTGTTAGATGTTCTATGTTGTTGTAGTTGTAAGAATTAAATTGAATTTGCATACATCTCTCTTCATTAGATTAGTGTAGGAAGCGATTTCTGCACACCTATCTTCCTTTCAGTTGGTATCAGAGCTTGATCACCTTTTGGTCCTAGTTGTTGGGTAAGGGTTTTTTGAGCTACTCTTAGGTTGAGTGGGAGTCTGTGCAGAGTATTCTATTTTCTATTGCAGCAAGGAGATGGCAAGCACATCAGGAAGGTTTGAAGTGGAGAAGTTCAATGGCAGTAATTTCAAGCTATGGAAGCTCAAAATGGAAGACATGTTAGTTGACTGAGACCTTTGGGAAAGTGTGAATGGAACTAAACCAGCTACAATGAAACAAGCTGATTGGGATCTCAAGGATTGAAAGGTTAAGGGTCTCATAAGACTTAGTCTTGCTGATTCTGTGTTGTTAAATGTCCATGAGGAGACTACTACAACACTCCTTTGGAAGAAGTTGGGGGATGTGTATCAAGCCAAATCCCTTGTCAATAAACTTTTCCTAAGAAAGAAGTTGTATTCTCTTCAAATAGAGGATGGAGGATCCATGGCTGAGCATATGAATGCTTTTAACATGTTGGTTGCACAATTGACATCTATCGGTGTAAAGATGGAGGAGGAGGATCGGTGTATGACCCTGCTTTGTTCTCTGCCAGACTCATGGGATCATCTTGTCATAGAAATTGGAAGCACCACATCCACATTCAAAATGGAAGAGGTGGTTTCTTTGCTATTATCTGAAGAGATGCAGAGAAAATCTTCTAAGGAAGCCAAAGAAGCCCTTGCAGTTCGTGGAAGACCTAAGGAGAAAGGGAAGAAGAAGGACAAGAAAGCTGAGAAGGGTAGATCCAAATCCTGTGGGAGATCCAAATCTCCTGGAAAGTCCAAGGCTCTTTGTTGGAACTATGGCAAGACCGATCATTTTTGTAGGGAATTCAAAGAGGAGAAGAAGAAAAAGAAGAAAGCTCCTGATTCAGATTCTGACAAATCACAAGATGACAGTGATGCCTTCATCGCAGCCCTAGCAACCCATGCATCTGATGATGTGTGGCTAATTGACTCTGGTGCATCATTCCACATGACCTCGCATCGAGACTGGTTCACTAAGTATGAGGAGTTCGATGGTGGAAAGGTGTATCTAGGTGATGACTCTCATCTGAAGATCATTGGTCATGGAAGAGTCTCTATCTGATTCCCTGATGGTTGAGTGAAGGGGATCTCTAGGGTTATGCACATCCTAGGCTTAGCACAAAACCTACTTTGTGTAAGTAGTTTGAATGATACAAGTGTGCAGGTTGTCTTTTCGAAAGAAGGATGCACGATGACTAGAGGGTCTATAGTGCTTGCTAAGGGTACTCAGAGAGGTACTTTGTTTTAGCTGGAAGCATGCATTGGACAATGCAATAGTTCTTCTGACTCAAGGAAGAGGGCAGCAGTCACTTCATCCCCACCATCTGAATGAGCAGTGAAGAAATCTGTTGTTTCTAATCTTGATGGTTGTAATCATGCTTTGGAAGTTAAACTTCTTGTAGAAAAGACAATGTTATGGCATAAGAGATTTGGCCACATTGGTGAGAAGGGTCTGCGTACCCTGAAAAATAAGAACATCGTTGAGGGGTTAGATGATTATAATCTTGAGTTTGACTTTTGCGAACATTGTATTTATGGAAAACAAAACTGTGTTTAGTTTTACTCGAGTTCTCATAAGTCTTCTAGTGTGTTGGACCTCATTCATTCTGATGTGTTTGGTCCTGTTAATATTCCTTCGTTATCAAAATCTGTATACTTTGTATCTTTTATAGATGATTACAGTAGAAGGACATGGATTTATTTTCTCAGAAGCAAATCTGAAGTCTATAGCAAGTTTAAGGAGTGTAGAGCCTTTGCTGAAAATCAGACTAGTAAAAAGATTAAATGTTTGAAAACTGACAATGGTGGTGAGTTTTGTTCTATAGAATTTGATAAGTATTGCAAGGAACTTGAGATTGAAAGACATAAGACAACTCCATACACACCGCATCAAAATGGAGTTGTAGAGAGGATGAACAAGACACTGATGGAGAAGGCTAGGAGTATGCTTAGTGGAGCTGGTCTAGAACAAAAGTTTTGGGCTGAAGCTGTTGCCACTGCTTGCTATCTAGTAAATAGATCTCCTACATCAACTCTTGTTGGAAAGACACCCATGGAGGTGTGGTCTGGTAGAAAGCCTTCAATAAGGCATCTTCATGTTTTTAGTTGTGAGGCATATGCACATGTGCCTAAGGAGAAGCGGTCAAAGTTGGAGAACAAAGCTGTTAAGTGTATCTTCATTAGCTATTCTGTTGGTGTGAAAGGATACAAGCTTTGGGACCCTGTGGCTAAAAAAGTGTTGTATAGCACAAGTGTCATCTTCAGAGAGCTTACACCTTCTTCCACTATTTTACAGCTAGAAGAAAAAGAAAAGAAAGAGGATGTTTTTCAGTTTCCTCTCACCCCTGAGAAGACTGAACAGAAAGACAATGTTGGACCTGATGATGAGGAGAGCTCTAGCAGCTCTGAAAGCTCAGATGAAGAAGTTGAACCTCAACCTCAGTTTTTGAGGAGGTCTACATGGATAAGGAAGCAACCTGAAAGGTTTGGTTTTACATTGCTTGATTCTAGTTGTGCTTATGCTTTGCTTACTAACAGTGATGAACCTAGAACTATATTAGAGGCTTTGGATATGAAGGATGCAGGTTCCTGGAAGGAGGCCATGGAGGAAGAAATGCTTTCTTTGGAAAAGAATCAAACTTGGGACTTGGTGCCTTTGCCTCCTGTATGGAAACTTGTTGGATGTAAATGGGTGTTCAAGAAGAAGATTGGTGCAGATGGCAGTATTGCGAAGTATAAGGCCAGATTGGTTGCGAAGGGGTATTCACAAGTGGAGGGTATAGATTATGGTGAGATCTTCTCTCTCATTGCAACGCTGACATCCATTCGATTCCTGTTGTCACTCGCAACAGCTTATGACTTGGAGGTAGAACAGATGGATGTGAAGACAACTTTCCTTCATGGTGACTTGGAGGAAGAGATCTACATGTCACTGCCAGAGCATTACATGGTGAAAGGAAAAGAAAATTTGGTTTGCAAACTTAAGAAGTCTTTGTATGGTTTGAAGCAATCCCCTAGGAGATGGTACTTGAAGTTTGATGGCTGTGTTGTCAATTAGATTTGTGAGATCAAAATCGGATCACTGTGTGTATTATAAATTTGATGGTGATCGTATTCTCATTGTTGTACTATATGTTGATGATATGTTGCTCATTAGGAAGGGTAAAAATATGATTTCTAGTTTTAAATCTTAGTTGTCAGCTTAGTTTGAAATGAAAGATTTAGGGGCAGCCAGGTACATTCTAGGAATGGAAATCAGAAGAGACAGAACCAACAGAACACTTTGGTTAAGCCAGAGTAAGTATGTGAAGTCCATGTTGGATAGATTCAGCATGGCAGATTGTAGACCGTTGTGTGTTCCTGTTTCTTTGGGGACAAAGTTGTCTATTAAGGATTGTCCAAAATCTCCTAGTGAGGTGGAGGACATGAGCAAAGTACCTTATGCTAGTGTTGTTGGTAGTTTGATGTATGCCATGGTCTGCACAAGACCAGACATTGCCCAAGCAGTGGGAGCCCTTAGTCAATTTATGGCTAATCCTGGATAGGTTCATTGGGATGTAGTTAAGCAAGTGTTTAGATATTTGAGGGGTACTTCTGAGTATTCCATTTTCTATCATGGTAATGTTTTAGGACCTCTGCATTCTGTTGATATTCATGGATTTGTGGATTCAAATTGGGTAGGTGACATTGACAGTAGGAGATCCACTAGTGCTTATGTTTTTACACTATTTGGTGGTGCTATTAGTTGGATGAGTAAGCGACAACCAGTTGTTGCTTTGTCCACAATAAAAGCTGAGTATATGGCAGCAACTCATGCTTGTAAGGAAGCCATTTGGCTTAAGAGATTGTGTTCAGATATTGGTGTTGATACAGGTCAGATCACGATCAATTGTGACAGTCAGAGTGCAATTTTCCTTGCGAAGAATCCAACTTTCCATGCTAGAACAAAGCACATTGATGTTCAGTTTCACTTCATGTGAGACATGGTTGAGGATGGAAAGGTAAATTTGGAGAAGGTAGATACTTTGAAGAATGTTGCAGATGCATTAACAAAACCAGTGGGCACAGAGAAGTTTAGATGGTGTTCGGAGTCTATGGGCCTCTTGGCCCCTAGAAGTTAAATCTTCTCATTGCTTTTGACCCTTGCAAGGTGTTCAACAAGTGGGAGAATGTTGGGAATTAAGGTGTCTCAACATTTGCAAGTTCCTAATGTTGTATTTATTTATCCCATGTTGAGTTGGCATAGTCAGCACCTTGTGTATATGCAGCAGGGTAAATTTTGGTGACTTTGGCAGCCGTAGTTTCCCCCTTGAATAATTAATGAGGTTTTGGGGGCAGTGCCCCCAAGACAGGGTCAAGGGGCATAGCCCCTTGCGGGGTCTAGGGGCAGTGCCCCTAGCACGCTCCCTGTCGCGGTACAAGGCAGGGTCGAGGGGCAGCACCCTCGTGGGGGCTCAGGGGCAACGCCCCCAAAACCTCAAACATTTTTTAATTAATGACAAGTGTCGGTGAGTATCTTTACATGAGAGAAAAACATCTTTGGGTGGTCAAGGGTGGTTATTACATGTAAGAGGAATATGATATTTTTAGTTAGTGTATGATAGATTCTAAGACAGCTGTAAGCTGCATAAGAGCATCTGTCATAACCTATCTTGGGACCAGGCACCCACTTCAGGATGGGATGTTGGATAAGTGTCCTTAGGCGTGGGTTTTGGGGCATGAGTCCAAGATAGACGCCCATCTCTAGAAGGTTCTATATTCACCTTGTAAACTCTATATAAACAGGTGCTTGGATGGGACATACATAACTTTGGTACAAGTACTGTTATGCTTCCAGAATATCTCTAGATTCGACATTCAAAGACTCCTGAAAGAGCATTGGCTTTGAAACTATATTGTAATCTATTATTGTTTATTGTAATACATTTGAGCTATGTTTTGGAGTGTGGGGTTTTTCACCCGTAAGGGTTTTCCCCACGTATATCTTATCTCTCTCTCTTCTGTCTACTTTCTGTGTGTATGTGTATTGCTGCAATATCTCTATTAGATGTTCTATGTTGCTGTAGTTGTAAGAATTAAATTGAATTTGCATACATCTCTCCTCATTAGATTAGTGTAGGAAGCGATTTCTGCACACTAGATTCCTTTCACAATCAAAGAACAAGATTCATTTGACACAACTTTTTCAGCTATGGGAAACCCACATCCTCTTTCCATCCCAACAATATCAACCAAAGCACCTACTATACCCACAACACCCACACATAACTCTAATCTAGCACCATCCACAAACCCATTTGTAAACCCATTGTATGCACCCACAACATCAAAAGACTTTACTCTTTCTAATGTCACCACATCACAAGAACCCCTTCTCACACCATCATATATGATCAAACAAAACCCTCCTCATGTGACACCATCACAAGCACCTCAAATTTCAAATCAAAACATGTCATATGTTAACCCTCCTCATGTGACACCATCACAAGCACCTCAAATTTCAAATCAAAACATGTCATATGTTAACCCTCCTCATGTGACACCATCACAAGCACCTCAAATTTCAAATCAAAACATGTCATATGTTAATCCTCCTCAAGTGACACCATCACAAGAACCACAATCTTCCAATCAAAAAATGACATATGTCAATTAACCACTTGTGTCACAAGCACCTCAACCTTCCAATCAAAACAAGACATATGTCAATCAACCACTTGTGTCAAAAGCACCTCAAATTTCAAATCAAAATGTCATATGAGCTCAAAATCCAAATCAAAACACAATATATGGGTCACAAGTACCCCAATCTTCCAATCAAAATATGGCATATGTTAACCAACCTCATGAACCACAAGCATCACAATCTTCCAATCAAAACATGTCATATATCAATCAACTTCTTGGATTACAAGTACCTCCAACTCCAAATCAAAACATGTCATATGGTAATCCACCCCTTGGATCACAATCACTTCAAGATCCAAATCAAAAGGTGTCATATGGTAATCCACCTCTTAGGTCACAAACACTTGAAAATCCAAATAAAAACATAACATATGGTAATCCACCCCTTAGGTCACAAACGCTTCAAGATCCAAATCAAAACATGTCATATGGCAATCCACCCCTTGGGTCACAAATACTTCAAAATCCAAATCAAAACATGTCATATGGTAATCCATCCCTTAGGTCACATACACTTGAAAACCCAAATCAAAACATGTCATATGGTAATCCACCCCTTGGGTCACATACACTTCAAAATCCAAATCAAAACATGTCATATGGTAATCCACCCCTTGGGTCACATACACTTCAAAATCCAATCAAAATATGTAATATGGTAATCCACCCCTTGGGTCACATGCACCTCAAACTCAAAATCAAAACATGATATATGGTAATCCACCTTATGGGTCACAATTCCAAGCTCCTATTCCAAATAACCCATATACCATACCATCAAAAGCTTCCCAAATTCAAAACACATATACCATACCATCACAAGCTCCCCAAGTGCAAAACACTTATAACCACGTTACAACCCATAACATAACTACCTCATCGATATCAATCCTCCACAAGTTTCCCAAGCACCACATTATCAAAATCTTGTTCCAAATCAACCACCCATGTTGGACATTGAGCTCAGATTTTCAAGTCTTCAAAAATAAATCATGGATATGAACTTAGGACAAACCAAGAAACCCTTCTCATTGGATGAAGTTTGTCCTTATCCATTTGATAGGTCACTACCTATGATACCTTTCCTCCACATTTCAAAATACCCAAATTTGACAAGTACAAAGGAAAAGGGGAGCTTAATGAACATATTAGGGAGTTCTATATAGCTTGTTTAGAGGTTGCTTATAACAACACATATCTTTTACACCTCTTCCCTCAAAGTCTAGAAGGGCAAGCTATAGATTTGTTTTCTCATCTTCCTTCAGGTATCAAAACTTTTAGTGAGTTGGCAGAGAAATTTGTCTCACTTTTCCTTCAATATTGAACATGAGATTTCCATGAATGACCTAGTAAACAACAAACAACACAATGGAGAAACTTTCATTTCTTTCCTTCAAAGGTGGAAAAATATGGCCAGCAAATTCCCATGGCCTTACCTGAAAAGCAATTGGTAAACATCTTTGTTCAAAACCTAAATTCTGAACTAGGTTTCATTTACAAATCCAATGTGCCACTTGCTCTGATGACATTATATCCAAAGGGAATAATATTGAGAAGGCCCTCATAGCAAAAGCACTAGTCAAAATATTTAAGGAAACTAAAGATAACCCTCAATCATCCAATGACAAACCCCGCTTTTGGTCCAAGAACAAAAACATTATCAATGATGGTGTTGTGGACACTAAACATATCTAAACTCTCCAAACACCAATTAATCTTCAATCACCAACAAAAATTGTTCTCTCTTCTCCTAGGGAGCAACTGAAACAAGATTTTCCACCTAGACAAAAATTTACTCCTTTGGGAGAGCTTACTGAAATGGTCCTCAGGAAACTTGTTCAAAACAACCTAATCACGTTACCAGAACTACATCAATATGATGAACCCCAATTCAAACCCACTTGGTATAAAGACAATGAATACTATGAGTATCATAGATTCAAAGGGCAAAAAATCATTGGATGCATGAAATTGAAAAATCTCATCTAGAATCTCATAGATAGAGGAGAAGTCAATGTTGATGATCCTCCAAAACAAACCACAAACAAGGACCTAGACATGTACAAGGATCCATTCCCTCCACATGGTAAAGGTAATAACCTTGATAATGGCAAAAATATCAACAAGGATTCCTCTTCCTATGATTCCATTATAGGTCTTGAAGAAATTCGTGTGTCCACTCTTACCATCAAGGGAAAAACCTGGTGCAGGAGCACATTCTCTGTAGTGCAGGGTCATCTTTTCTTTTGTTGTCTCATAAGGCTCTTAAGCCATTTCATTTTGTAATAAGGGTCAATTTGGTCCCATGAATGTAATTGTGCAAGGCACACATGTAGTTTTTCTTGTATGAAGGGTAAACCAATGGCTAACTAATTTGAAAATCAGTTTGCACGGTTGGAGGGGATAACTGCTGTCTCTACATCTTCTTTAGAAGCAGGTTGTATGTCACACGGAGTAGAGAGAGAGAGAGAAGTGTGTATTACAACAAGTTCTTTTTGATAACTGAATAAAGAGAGTTCTGGGTATGATCTGTGTTGATTTTCTTGGTTGTTCTTAGTGATTTGATATCTTTATCCTGATTTTGTAAATGGAACCCTAACCGGATGCTATCTGTCAATCCATAGTAACTCTGTAGTGTGCAGACGGTGTAAGACCCACGGTTCCACAGTGGCTGGTTCGTAACCTAGGAGTAGGGTTTTGATTCATACATGGAGGCCCTTTCCTCTGTCCACTGAAGCCCTGTATAGTATCAGTGTGATGGGGGGAAGACTTTTCACGTTTGTTGTTGTTGTTGAATTCTTACCCAGGAAGCCAGCAAACTCAGTCAAGTTCGACTAGACATCGTCATGTGGTAGTCGGGAAATCAGAGTGAAATTGGATAGTTTTGATGTGGGATCAGATTGTTACAAGTGATCGAGGGTTTGATATATGAAACGGCCAAATTCCATTGTTCGGTCGAAAGGAATTCTAGTTCGGCACCTCAGAACAGTTGGAGATTCATCGGCATGAAAGGCTCTCCGTCTTGTCGAAGATTGGTATAGTGTCGGAGACACATACCATTGTTATTCGCATCGGTGAGAGAAACGGTATCGGGCTAAGGAAAATACACTTAGCTGACGGTATACAGTTTCACCGATCGGTGAGACATCCTCGGAGTATCGCCGATAAAGAGTATCAGCGTGAGGAACCTTGTCGGGGGAAGCCGAAGAAGTCACGGCGACCGTTAGAGTCTCGCCGATAGAAACTCATTGGAATGAGATGAGCCATCGGGGCTGCGAACTGGAGTCTCACCGAAGCGGAGGATCTGGCCGATGTGCCTGACGATATCGGCGAGAGACAAGGTGTCGGTGTAGGTGAAAGAAGCTTCGCCGAAGGAGGAAGTCTGGCCGACGAAGATTGGTCATCGGAGTGACGGAGCATATCGGCCTAAGAAATTTCTCGTGGTCTGATAGTATGAGGTGTTGCCGATAGGCAACTAACCGCTACGGGGATATCGGTGAAACAATGGGAGACCTCTTGCCGATAGGGAAGATATAGTCAAATCTTCACTCGCTTCTTCTAGCACTCTGCATCAAATTGGTATCAGAGCCAATATTCTGAATCACAGCCGTGTATGTCAGATGAAGAATTGGAGATAGAAACAAAGGCTAGCACAATGCCTCCCAAGACGATGAGTAAAGTAGCCATCCAGAAGATGGTGGAAGAAATGCTCGAAGAGAGACTGAAGGAAGAAAGATCCAAAGAGAAGGATGGAAGCACTTCTGAGTCAGAGGAGGATGAAGAAAGAGAAACTGGGGAGAATCCTCAAGGAGAAGGTATGACTGCTGATCAAAAGGCATTTCTGAACGCACTCAAGGGTCATGGAGATAGTGGTGATCTGAAAATGGATGTTCCCACGTTCAATGGGAAACTGGATGGAGATACTCTTGTGGACTGGATTGAAGCCATAAGTAATTACTTTGACTTCAAAGAGTATAGTGACAGTAAGAAAGTAAAGTTTGCAAAGACCAGACTGAGAGGTTCTACATTGGTTTGGTGGAACTACACTCAATGTGAAAGGGAGAAGGTTGGAAAGAGTCTAATCACCAAGTGGAGCAGAATGGTGGCCATGCTGAGAGCCAAATTTCTACCATGTGATTATGATCTGCAGACTATCAGAAAGTTTAATCATCTTAGGCAGAAAGATATGGACGTGGCTACATACACTGAAGAATTCCACAGATTGAGCATGAGAGCCAATCACAGAGAAGAAGAAAAAGAGATGGTGGCCAGATACCTGGATGGACTGAGGTACAATATACTGGATGAGTTCAGTATGGTGGTTCCCAAGACTGTGGATGAATGTTTTCAGTTAGCCTCTAGGGCAGAGGATAAACTGAAAAGGAGAGGTGATCAAAATAACAGAGGAAGAGGTGGCAGGAACAATAGAGGAAGAGGTAATTTTGGCAGAGGACAGCCAAACAAAGGTGAAAGTTCAAGTCAACAAGAATCACGTTCTGATACAGAACAAAAAGGTGGTGGTTTTGGAGGTTGGAGAAGACCTAATGGCAGAGGAAGAGGTGGTGGTGCAGGCAGAGGACGTGGAGTCTTCACTGGAAGATCTTACAATTGCAATCAAGTAGGCCACACTGCAAGTAAGTGCCCTGAGAAGGCATCTAGCTCTCATGATGGTGGGAGAAGGAACCAACTATTGCAGGAGGATGATTGTCAAAGTGTAAACTCACCAATTGGTAGTGCTGCACCAGTGCTTGAAGGAGAGAATATGATGATTAAGAGGACCCTCATGAAGATGCCATTGAAGCAGGAGCCCCCACAAAGGAAGAATCTCTTCAGAACCCAAGGAATAGCATATGGTAAGCTCTGTAAAATCATTGTTGATTCAGGTTCTACTGAAAATGTAGTGTCTACTGAAATGGTAGAAAAATGTAAACTAAAAAGATTACCCCATCTTAATCCTCACAAAATATCTTGGTTGAATAAGAATCAGAACTATTTGGTGGAAGAACAAACTTGGGTAGAGTTTGAACTAGGTGATTATAGGGATAAGGTGCTATGCGAAATTATTCCTATGGATGCTTGTCACCTTCTTCTTGGACGACATTGGCAGTATGATGTGAAGGCACAGCATGATGGTGAAAAGAATACATATATGATCACCAAGAATGGTAAGAAGTTTCAGATGGATCCCTTACCAAAGCAGGTTGGAGAGAAGAGCAATGACAACAGTGTCATGTTAGTGAGTGGCAAAGAGTTCCTACAACTCATGAAGGAGAAGGATACCCAAGGGTATGCACTGATGATGAAGCTTGTATCCAATCAGCAAAGCAAACAGTAGAAGGAGATTCCATTGGAAGTGCAACAATTACTGGATAAGTACCAAGATCTTGTGGTAGAGGATACTCCTAACTCCTTACCACCTATGAGGGACATAAGTCATCAGATTGACTTGATTCCTAGAGCCACATTACCCAACAAAGCTGCCTACAAGTTGACACCACAGCAAAATGAAGAAGTAGGTAGACAGATTCAAGAACTTTTGGAGAAAGGTTTGATTAGGAAAAGTCTTAGTCCATGTGCAGTCCCTAGTGTACTTGCTCCTAAGAAAGATGGCAAATGGAGATTATGCACTGATTCAAGGGCTATCAATAAGATCACCATAAGGTATAGATTTCCTATGCCAAGAATTGAGGATCTGTTGGACTATCTTGGTGGTTCATGTTACTATTCCAAGATTGATTTGAAATCTGGTTATCACCAGATCAGAATAAGGCAGGGAGACGAATGGAAGACTGCTTTCAAAACAAATGAAGGTCTCTATGAGTGGCTTGTCATGCCATTTGGTCTCAGTAATGCTCCAAGCACATTCATGCGGTTGATAAATGAGGTACTTGTAGAATTTATTGGAAAATTTGTTATTGTTTATCTTGATGACATATTGATTTTCAGCAGGACCAAAGAAGAGCATGTGAAGCATCTTGGACAGGTGTTAAAGAAATTGCATGAGAGTAAGTTGATGATCAACTTGGATAAATGTGATTTTATGAAAACTGAACTAGTGTATCTTGGATTTGTGATTTCCAATGGCTGTTTGAAAATGGATCCTACAAAAGTTGAGGCTATTCTCAATTGGCCTACTCCTAAGACAGTAGGAGATGTAAGAAGTTTTCATGGTTTGGCAACTTTTTACAGGAAGTTCATTAAAGGGTTCAGTCACATAAGTGCTCCTATTCTCAATACCATCAAGGGTGGAGTGAAGTGTAAATTTCAATGGACAAAACAAGCAGATGACAGTTTTGAACTGTTGAAATAGAAAGTGGCCGAGTTACCTACGTTGGTACTCCCTGATTTTGACAAAGTATTTGTTGTGGAATGTGATGCAAGCCAACAGGCTATAGGTGATGTTCTTAGTCAGGAAGGACATCCAGTAGCATTCTTTTCAGAGAAGTTGAATGAGGCCAAACAGAGGTATTCTACCTATGACCTAGAGTTGTATGCAATGGTGCAAGCTCTGAAAAAATGGAGACATTATTTACTGCCAAAAGAGTTCATTATTTTTACTAACAACCATGCTCTTAGCTTCCTAAATAGTCAAGAAAAGTTGAATCATAGGCACGTCAAGTGGATGGAACAATTGCAAGCCTATACCTTCACTATTAAGCATAAGAAAGGTGTTGCCAACAAAGTGGCAGATGCTTTGAGTAGAAGGATACTGGTCATACAGGAAGTACAAATGGAACATATGGGTCTAGAATGTCTGAAGGAGTTGTACAAGGATGATGCAGATTTCAAGGCTGCCTATGAAGTGTGTGCAAGTTTGGCTAACACTTTTCATGGTGAGTATTCTGATTTTGTGCTGCAAGAAGGGCTCCTATTTAAAGGTAGTTTGTTGTGTGTTCCTAAATGTTCAATGAGGGACAATATCATCAAGGAGAAGCACAATGGAGCCTTAGGAGGACATTTTGGGTTGGACAAGACTTTCGAACAAGTCACCAGGTTCTATTATTGGCCCAAGGTACAGACAGATGTAAGGAGATATGTTGCAAGCTGTACCATATGTCAAAAGGCCAAGGGTATGTCTTCTAATGCTGGTTTGTACCAACCACTGCCCATTCCCACTAGACCTTGGGAAAGCATTAGTATGGACTTTGTGCTTGGTCTTCCTAGGACAGCAAGGGGTGTAGACAGTGTTTTTGTCATTGTGGATAGATTCAGTAAGATGGCTCATTTTGTGCCATGCAAATGCACAAATGATGCATCTCATATTGCTGGTCTCTTTTTCAGAGAGGTGGTCAGAATTCATGGTTTACCCCTATCAATTGTTACTAATAGAGACTCCAAATTTGTTGGTCATTTTTGGAGGACCCTATGGAGAAAATTGGGCACTCAGTTATCTTTTTCATCAGCCTACCATCCCCAGACTGATGGTCAGACTGAGGTTGTCAATAGGTCCTTGGGAAACCTTTTGAGATGCCTTACCAAACAGCATGGATTGGCATGGGAATTAGTGATCAGTCAAGCTAAATATGCTTATAATGATTCAAGAAATAGAAGTACTGGGAAAAGCCCTTTTGAAATAGTTTATGGTTTCCACCCAAGAGGACCACTTGAACTCAAAGACCTCCAAGGATGGGATAAAAGGAGTGCTCTAGGAGAAGACTTTGCTGCTACCATGAAAACAGTACATGATCAGGTCAAGCTTCAGTTGGAGAAAAATGTCTCCACGTACAAGGATAGGGCAGATCTGAAGCGAAGGGAGGTACAATTCAAGGTAGGAGATTTGGTGATGGCCTACCTCAAAAAGGAAAGATTACCTAAGGGGCAACCGACCAAATTGTTGATGAAGAAGATAGGACCTTGTAAGGTAGTGCATAAATTTGGTCCAAATGCATATGAGATAGAATTACCATCTAGCCTTGGTATCTCTCCCATTTTCAATGTTGCAGACCTGTTCCCTTTTAGACCTCCATTACATGCTGAAGATGGCTCAGATGCTGTGATTGAAGATGAAGACTGGATCAGAGATTTACCTCCAAGTAAGCCTTTGCAATTGGAATGTATTTTGGATTCCAAAATTGTCAAGAAGACAAGAAAAGGGGTATACAAAGACTACTTGGTCAAGTGGCAGGATCTTCCTGATTCAGAGGCAACCTGGATGAGTGAAGCAGATATTCTAAAGCATGGGAAGACACTTCAGCAGTTAGCAACTCAAGGGACTTGAGTTTTTCCTGCAGGGGGAGTATGGTGCAGGAGCACATTCTCTGTAGTGCAGGGTCATCTTTTCTTTTGTTGTCTCATAAGGCTCTTAAGCCATTTCATTTTGTAATAAGGGTCAATTTGGTCCCATGAATGTAATTGTGCAAGGCACACATGTAGTTTTGCTTGTATGAAGGGTAAACCAACGGCTAACTGATTTGAAAATTAGTTTGCACGGTTGGAGGGGATAACTGCTGTCTCTACATCTTCTTTAGAGGCAGGTTGTATGTCACACGGAGCAGAGAGAGAGAGAAGTGTGTATTACAACAAGTTCTTTTTGATAACTGAATAAAGAGAGTTCTGGGTATGATCTGTGTTGATTTTCTTGGTTGTTCTTAGTGATTTGATATCTTTATCCTAATTTTGTAAATGGAACCCTAACCGGATGCTATCTGTCAATCCATAGTAACTCTGTAGTGTGCAGACGGTGTAAGACCCACGGTTCCATAGTGGCTGGTTCGTAACCTAGGAGTAGGGTTTTGATTCATACATGGAGGCCCTTTCCTCTGTCCACTGAAGCCCTGTATAGTATCAGTGTGATGGGGGAAAGACTTTTCACGTTTGTTGTTGTTGTTGAATTCTTACCCAGGAAGCCAGCGAACTCAGTCAAGTTCGACTAGACATCGTCATGTGGCTAGTCGGGAAATCGGAGTGAAATTGGATAGTTTTGATGTGGGATCAGATTGTTACAAGTGATCGAGGGTTTGATATATGAAATGGCCAAATTCCATTGTTCGGTCGAAAGGAATTCTAGTTTGGCACCTCAGAACAGTTAGAGATTCATTGGCGTGAAAGGCTCTCCATCTTGTCGAAGATTGGTATAGTGTCGGAGACACATAACATTGTTATTTGCATCAGTGAGAGAAACAATATTGGGCTAAGGAAAATACACTTAGCCGACGGTATACAGTTTCACCGATCGGTGAGACATCCTCGGAGTATCGCCGATAAAGAGTATCGGCGTGAGGAACCTTGTCGGGGGAAGCCGAAGAAGTCACGGCGACCGTTAGAGTCTCGCCGATAGAAACTCATCAGAATGAGATGAGCCATCGGGGCTGCAAACTGGAGTCTCACCGAAGCGGAGGATCTGGCCGATGTGCCTGACGATATCGGCGAGAAACAAGGTGTCGGTGTAGGTGAAAGAAGCTTCGCCGAAGGAGGAAGTCTGGCCGACGAAGATTGGTCATCGGAGTGACGGAGTATATCGGCCTAAGAAATTTCTCATGGTCCGATAGTATGAGGTGTTGTCGATAGGCAACTAACCACTACGGGGATATCGGTGAAACAATGGGAGACCTCTTGCCAATAGGGAAGATATAGTCAAATCTTCACTCGCTTCTTCTGGCACTCTGCATCAAAACCCCTAATTGTGCTACTACTACTCATCGTGGTTGTGTCACCCTTCATGGGCCAACACAAGAAACACCCATCAACTTTGAATACAATATCATAGAACATCTAGGGAAGACTACTGCACAAATTTCTATTTTAGACCTTTTAAATTTGTCACCTAGCCACAAAGTAGTGCTTGAAAAAGCCCTCCAAGAGTCATTAGTTCTAAACAATATAGTTGTCACATACTTTCAAGACATGGAAGGTCACATTGCATCACCTTACCATGTGGTCTTTTCTGAAAAGGACCTCCCATCTCATGATCCTTATCATAATGATGCACTCCACATTAAAGTTCTCATCCATCAACATAAAATCAAATGTATACTTATAGATGGTGGTGCTGGTCTGAACATTTGTTCACTCAAATTGCTAACACAACTAGGATACTTTGAGGATAGCATAATTACTAAGTAGACTATCACTATCAAAGCTTATGATGTAGAGTGCTAGTTAGAAGGCATGATCCATTTGCCTATTCAAGTATGCCCTGTCATGTTAGAAACAAGATGCCAAGTATTGGACATTGATCTTCCATATAATATCATCCTTTGATGCCCATGGATTCATGTCATGCGTGTTGTACCTCTATGTACCATCAATCTCTCAACTTCCCATTAAATGGTATTGAAATCACAATCTTAGGAGATCCTAATCCATTTGAGTTTTGCTGCACCATGCAAGGGCGTTACTGAAATAGAAACCAAATCCCAAATAATGTTGAGGCTCAACCATCTCCATTATATATTGACCCAGATACTTTGCAAAAAGCCTCTGCAGATAACCCATTCCAAAGATCAAAGTCCACTTTAGGGACATAGGATTTGGAGAATATGAGATTTCAAAATCATGTTGTGTGGGGAGGATACCTCTTTCACCAAAATCTTATGGCAAACCACCCATAGCAAAGGTCACAAAAAAGGAAAAGATACCATTTTCCCTAACAACATTCTCTCATGGGGGCTCAAGCTCAAAGAAGAATCTCTTGAAGATATTTCCTCTTGTCTATACCAAGAAAAAGATCTAGTCACGCTACTTGTCGCACAATATGGTACAAATCTCAAAATTGTGCAAAACATGGGATATAAAGGCAAAGGTGTCCTAGGAAAACATTGTCTAGGAAAGCTAGAACCTATTATTGTGACTAAGAAATACAACAAAAAGGGTTTAGGATACAGTAAGGAGGTACCACATGCCTCAGACATTGAGTTTATTCTTGATGAGGTAGTGAAAGCTTTTCTCATAGTTTCAATCTCTGAAGAGGATACTATCAATGACTCTTACCTACACCTTGTATATCTATTCCAAGAAACCTTGATATTCATGATATCATCCATTTTCCTCACTTCCACTATGAACATCCATCATCTTCCATTCATCTACCCTAAACTTATTGATTGGGACCAACAAGAGGCCCCCGTTCTTGACATCTTTGAGAATGATGAGGTAATAGTATAATTCATGGGACTCTGAGATGGTTTCTTGCTTGGTGATCATAAAGCTAGGTTTGTCATGGATTTAGATCAAGTTGCATACTTTGGTGAGAATGCCAAATCCTCTAGTTGCAAAAGTGAATATAAAAATAGATCCCTAGGTGAAAACCATAATGTAGCACCTCTTGATCACAAAAAAGTAAAAATAAAGGACATATCCAATAGTGAAAACCTCTCTAAGGTGCCCAAGGATGGAGGAGTTGACCTTCCCTTACCTACAAAATATCAAGAAAAATCTACCCTCTTGATGGAAGACTCATAGGAAATGAATCTAGGCACAGTTCAAAATCCTAAAATTACATTCCTAGTAGCTTCAATTTTAGAACAAGAGAAGAAGTATTTCACAAACTTCTTCTTGCAAAGGACAATCAATTTCACTTGGACATATGCTAACATGCCAAGGTTGGACCCGTCACTAGTGGTTCATCACTTAGTAGTATCTCCAAATGCCAAACCAGTCAAACCAAAGATTTGTAAGATGATTCCACTCATAGCACTCTTCGTAAAAGTAGAACTTCAAAAATCGCTAGATGTGAAGTTCATATTTCCTATCGATTATCCAGTGTGGGTCTCCAACCTTGTACCTATTGCTAAGCCAAATGGGGGCACCTAGATTTGCATAGACTTCAGGGATCTAAATAAAGTGTGTCATAAAGATAACTTTCCACTACCAAACATTGATATCATTGTGGACTTGATAATAGGTCATGAAATTCTTTCCATAATGGATGGTTTCTCTAGATACAATCAAATTATGATAGCACTAGAAGACCAACATAAAACAACTTTTACATGTCCTTGGAGCACCTATTATTGGCAAGTCATGCCTTTTGGTCTAAAGAATGCAGGAGCTACCTATCAAAGAGCAATGACAATGATCTTTCATGACCTTTTTCATACTATTATGGAAGACTATGTTGATGATATATTGGTAAAATCTACCAGGATAGATCATCTGCAGGTTCTAGGACAAATATTTGACAGACTAGAGACATATCAAGTGAGGCTAAATCCTAAGTAATGTGTCTTTGGTGTCACTTCAGGGAAATTGTTGGGATACATTATATCTCACAGAGGAATTGAAGTGGACCTTGCCAAGGCTAAATCTATAGTTGAAATGCCCCACCCAAGAGTCTAAAGAAGTTAAGAAGCCTTCAAGGGAGATTGTAGTCCATTAGATGGTTCATATCACAGATAGTAGATAAATTTCAACCATTTCTACACTTGCTCCAAAAGGATGTCTCATTCCAATGGGATAGCAAGTGTCAACAGGCATTTGATCAAATCAAAGAATATCTAGCTACTCCTCCAAGTTTGGTGCCACCAGTTCTAGATAGACCTTTACTCTTGCATATCTCTACTATATCTATAGCATTAGGTGCTCTCCTTGCACAACATGATGAGTCAGGTAAAGAACACACCAACTACTATATCAGTCACACTTTGGTTGGTTATGAACTCTACTACATTCCTATGGAATGAGCATGTTTAGCAGTAGTGTTTGCTTCCCAAAAATTACAACATTACATGTTAAACCAACATACCAACCTCATCTGTAAGTTTGATCCATTGAAATATCTCTTATCCAAGGAAGCCCTCATAGGTAGACTAGCTAAATGGGTCATGATCTTGAGCGAATGACATAGAGTATATTGATCGGAAAGCTATCAAAGGACAAGTTATTGCAAATGATCCAATGATAGATGTACACCCTATGATCTTTGACTTTCCAAATGAAGGGCTTTTTACTCTCACTACCTCAATGGAATGGAAGTTATACTTTGATGGTTCCTACACACATCATGGTTTAGGGGCTGAAATTCTATTTATCACACTTCAGAATGATTATATTCTAAAATCATATCAGCTAGCATTCCCTTGCACCAACAATATTGCTGAGTATGAATCACTACTTATAGGTCTCTGTATAGCAGTTGAATGGAATATCAAGCAACTTTAAGTATTTGGAGACTCTCAACTAGTCATTCGACAAGTCACTGATGAGTACCAAACTAAGGATGATAAGTTGATACCCTATAAAAGATTGGTTGATACATACAAGAAACATTTCTCTAGCCTCTCTTTTGAACAAATTCCTTAGGTACATAATAAACCTATAGATTCTATGGCTACTATTGGATCACTTGTGGATATGCCTACAAACACTTAGTGATGTGAATTCTTAATCGAGAAATTGTTGATACTGGTCATTGATGTTCCACCAATGGAAATCATCTGTGAACTTGTTGGTCCCAATTCCCCTTGGTACTAAGATATCTATGACTACCTCCATACCAACACTATCCCCTCCAATCTTACCTCTACCCAACGTAAAACCTTCATCCATCAAGCCTCTTGTTTCACTATTCTGGGTGATACCCTTTACCACAGGAGTCTCGATGGTATCCTCTTTAGATGTCTTAACTTGGAAGAAGCTAATGCTACCTTAAGAGACATACATGAAGGTGTCTGTGGATCACATTCCACTAGTCCTACTCTAGCTAAGAAGTTACTCCGTACTGGATACTACTAGCCTACCATGGAACATAATGCACATCATTTTTCCAAGAAATGTCTATAGTGCCAACAACATGGAGACCTCATTCATGCACCATCACAAGAGTTACAACCTTTTACAACTCTATGGCCTTTTTGATAGTGGGGACTTGACCTCATGAGTAAAATCCTTCCATCCTCTTCTAATGGTCATAAGTTTATCATTACCACCACTGAGTATTTTACAAAGTGGGTAGAAGCTATTCCTATGACCTATATCACTGGAAAACAAATATCTAAGTTCATCTTGAACTATATCATTTACCGGTATGGTATTCCCCAAGCTATAATCATTGATAATGGAAAACCATTTAAAAACCAAGATGTACATGATTTGTGCACCCAGTACGATATCCAACATGGCTTCTCTACCCCATAATAGCCACAAAGCAATGGCCAAGTTGAGGCTTCCAACAAAACCATATTAAAAATCTTAAAGAAAACAGTCAATGAAGCTAGTTGTGATTGACATTTGCAGCTCAATCTTGCCTTATGGGCCTACCACACTAGTATCAGAACTCCAAATGGTGCAACCCCATTTTCTTTAGTCTATAACACTAAAGCTATTTTACCCAATCCCATCTCTTAGAGTATCTATTTAGCATCTAATAGATGAAGAGGAGTACATAATTTCTAGGTTGCATAACTAGAGTTACTTAACAAAAGGCATCTCACAACACTTAATCATCTTCAAGTATATCAAAACTGCCTTCATCGTAACTATAATAAGAAGATCAAGGCAAGAAGGTTTCAGATAGGTGATCTTGCACTTAAAGAAAATTAGAGAAACTAGCAAGATAGAGACAAGAAAGGCAAGTTTGGGCCTAATTGGTTGGGTCCCTTTGTTGTCACAATAGTCTGTGGATTAGGAACTTACACTTTGTCAACACCTGGAGGCATTCCCTTAGACGAACCCATTAACAGTGTTCATCTCAATAAATTCTATGCTTGATCCTCAGAGTATTCCTAGAAAAATACAAAAAAATAAAAAAATAGAAAATACAAAAAATTAAAAAAATACAAAAATACAAAAAATGGAAAATACAAAAAAATAGAAAATAAAAAAAATAGTAAAGAAAATCATTCATCCTCTGGTGAAAACTTGGTAAATAGACGCCTTGGATAAGTACCATAGTGAAAACCTGGCAAATAGGCACTATATGTAGAGTCGGCATCCACCATCTTATAAGTCTTACATCCATCTTATTCTATCTTATTCCATCTCATTCCATAAAAAAATCCTCATCCACCCATAATAAAATTAACATGTGCATTTTCACTTTCCCATCTATCATGGCTTAAAAATTCTCAGTATCCGTGATCATTCTCAAGTATCATCCATGGTCAGTTCATCCATCGTTCTCCATAATAAAACTTTTACCTAAATGGGGGTGCATTTCCTTAACCTATGTCTAGGAAGGGATCGTTGTACAACAGTCAACAAAAAACTAGAAATTTCAAAAAAATCAAAACATCCTCAAAATCTAAAAACATTTAGAAAATCCAAAAAATTCAAAAAAATCAAAACATCCTCAAAAATAAAAAAAAAACATTTAGAAAATCCAAAAAAATCAAAATCAAAATTAAAACATCCTTAAAATCCAAAAACATTTAGAAAATCCAAAAGATTCAATTCAAAACATCCTTAAAATTCTAAACACATTTAAAAAACTCAAAAATCCCAAAACTATTTAAAAAACCTCAAAAAATCCCAAAAACATTTAGAAAACCACAAAATCCAAAAATCATCAACATCATAAACATCCCATATCATCATCACATACAAGAACTACATATCATCATCATCATCATCATCGTAATGTGCCTTGATCTCGTGGATACAGGGTATGTAGGCAGTCTGAAATATGAAGTATCTAGTACTTAGGCACATATGATACACCCAGCTTCCATCCCAATCCATAATAAATTTTCCAACTCTCACTTCATCCATCTATCACAATCCATCACATTCACCTACCACTTTGACTTGACTAACTTAAGCATAAAAATGAACTATGCATCCTTTGAAAGTCCAATGTCATCCCAAAACATCCAAAAATCCAAAAAAATCATAACATCCCCAAAAATCCAAAAAAATCATAACATCCAAAAATAAAAAAAAATCATAACATCTAAAATCCAAAAAAAAAAAAAATTACAAAACTCCAAAAAAATCATAACATCCAAAATCCAAAAAAATCAAAATATTCCAAAAAAATCCAAACAAATCATAACAAATCAAAAAAACCAAAAAGAAATCATAACATCCAAAAATCTAAAAATCTAAAAAAATTTACAACAATCCAAAAATTCAAGCAATAAATCTAAAGGCACGTCATCTTTAATCCATACCAATCCAATCGAGTAATCTAGCCAATCATCAAAAAGCATACTTTGGTTTTGTTCCAACCTTGTTGTCAAACCAATCAATCGATCATTTATCCAATCATCATCATTGGGATATATCATTCCGGCATCCTTGTGTTGTTCTAAGGACATATCATTCCCCACAATGGCAACATTATCCTTAACCAATCCAATCAACCTTGATCAATCAATCACTAGTTTACAACTTGACAGGGGCAATATCTTGTTTGTTTTTGCATCATTTGTGTATTCTTGCTTGCTTTCTTGTGTGTGTTATCATATATGTGTCTTTTATCTTGATTTATCTTAAGATTTGATTTCTGCAAAGACTCAAAATCTCTAGGATCAACATCCTAGCAGGTGGCGAATAGTAGAATGGGGCATTGTCAGTTCATTTCATGTGATGTGTTTGTGGAGTGTTTCTATGGAATCACTGGGGCAACAAATGTTCCTTGTATGTGTGGAATTTAATTCTAACATTATCTAATAGTTTATGTACCTACAAGATCAAACTACATCTAAGGGCATCAGGACTATCATGTTTAGAATGACAATTCTTCACATGTTCCAACAAGGTTCACTATGTCTTAGTATACATGGGAATATTTCTTATTTGTTTGCAGAGTCGTCAGTTTATACAATGGATACCAAAGCTACTATGGTCTATCATACCTAGTATGCATATATCCATTTTCCATAATAAATGCTCTATGATGATAAAAATCAGCACAAAATAGCAAGCACTATCCATGCGCATCTATCTCTATCCATCTATCTCTCCATTTTGTGACATCAATATGCATTCACTATATTCTCACCATCTCTCACCATACTAAGTTTCTTCTTGTTCCACATCTTTCATTTTCTTCTTCCTCTACCTCTATCCCATCTTTCTTCTTCCTTTCATAAGTTTCTCCTTCACAATTTCATTCTTCTATCTAAACTCTCGAGGGGGCATCTTTCATTCATCTCTTCATTTCACTGGGGCATGTCAACAATTTCTTTGAAACAATGCTATAAAATGCATTGTCTCAAAGAGGGGCAAAATGTAGACACTAAAAAATTGCCCTAGGTAATTCCCTCCATAGTTAAATAAATATTTATATTTATTTAATTATTAGTTGTCTTAATTTTCCTCCAAATTAAATAAATATTTATATTAGTTATATTTATTTAATTATATGTCTTAATTTTTTCTCTAAATTAAATACATGCATATATTTATTTATTTAATTATCTAACCTTTTCTTCTATAATTAAATAAATATTTTTATTTATTTATTTATTCATGCCACAAATTAATTAAATTCTATTTTATTAAAAAAGAGAACTTACCATATTCATCTCTCACTCTTCTCTCTCTCCATTTAGCATTTCCATTTTTCTATCTCCTCTTCATCTTGGAAACTTTCTCCAATTGTTATCACTTAACTAAGTATGCTAATAGCAACTTTCCTAACTTCTCTTCTGGAAAAAATCTATATAAGCCTATCATTTTTCTTTTCTTAAAACTATACTCGATTCTTACATGATTGTGCTATCGGAAATTTGAGAGCAAGCTTCATTTTTGTGCCATTTCTCCCAAGGCAAAAAAGAGGAGAGCAATGGAGTGCAATTAGGATGAAATTTGTTTTATGTTTTAATGATGTTTATGGTTGTATTTTGATTTCATTTTATTTACTCGATTGTTGTGGTTTTTTTTAATATCTTAATGGTGAACAATACAGCTACACTTTATTTTCTCTATTTCTCTAGAGGGGATTAATGCTTGATCATCAGTTATTTGTGGTACTTCCCCACTTATTACTCCCTCTTATTGAGTTTGTGTAGGAGGATTTATAGATTGATCACATATAATTCCATGTAGTTGTTTGGTGGCTTCCTCTTCAAATTTGTTAAATGCAGTCTCATCTTGATCAACATTTGTCAACTCACCTATAGTTCCTATAGGAGCCTTCTCTTGTGTAGTCTCAATAGGCTCAGTTCCTATAGAAGGGGTAGGGATGGATGAAGCAGGAATAGTGAAAGTGGAAAAAATAGGGAATGGAATGGAAGTGACATTGGAAGTGGGAGGTGGCATGGTTGGAGGAACTGTTAAAGGGCAGGAAAATTTTTTTCCTTTAATTTTCCTCCTCTTCAACTGGATTTCTTCATCATCCTCTCATTCTCCCTCCTAATGATTCTTTCTTTTATAAACCCTTGTTTTTTCTTGAGGAGCTTTTTGGCTTCCCCTTATAGAAACCTAAATTTGACCTTGTCCTTACTACATCACTTAGACACCATCTTGCGACACTTTCATCCTAGGACCCTTTCATTATCCAATTAATTCAATAAATTATCTTTATTTATTTAATTAATCCTAGTCCATTTCCTAAATTAATTAAATAAATTATATTTATTTAATTAATTATACCATCCTTTAGCCACATTAATTAAATAAATTTTATTTATTTAATTAATTTGTTTCTTTCACTTTGTCCTATAATTAATTAATTAATTTTATTATTTAATTAATTATTATTCACTTATCCTAATCCTTATACACTTTTACATATTGGTCTTAGCTGACCTCTTACAAATAGGTCCTATCCTTCCCACATCCTAGATCATATAAATATCACTATCAACCAAGTTATTTTCTCCTAGAGCAACCTACCTAGACCACTTTGAGAATCATCTAGTTACCTTGAGTATTGTTATGTTGCTAGTGTGAGAAATCAACATTTATACATCAAATAGCATTATCAGGCATCATTGGAGCACATCCATCATTCATCACGATGCATCAAGGGCTATTGTGGTAACATTGTTTCATTATTTTCCTTTAATTTTGATTGTCCTTTCCTCATTTTGAGGTGATGTAGATTGTGAAATAGGAGCTTTCATTGTGATTGATTTCTGTTTATTATTTCATTTTTTTTGTATCATACATTTGGCATGCCTAGTGGGACCCACATCCTTTGACTAACCTTAGTTTTACAAGTTTTTTCTAACCTTTTGTATTAGATCCAGAGGTCGGTATGCCAAAATCAACCTCACCGTTGCATTCGAAAGGGTCGAAAACCCTAGGATACATATACAATTTGTCAATTTTGGACACCAAAAAAATTTGAATTTTTTTTTAGGTACGGATCCATATGGATCCATACAAGTATGGACCTACTATACATTGCTCTGCATTTGCCTACGCATTCTTTGTTGTTGGTTTAATATTTATGCAGAGGGTTATAAGTTTTTACACATTGGTTTAAATCTTTCATAGGGTTTACACGTCTACTGGTGCAACAACTCTCATTCATAAGTTTTAGACCATGAGACCTATGGTCTTTATGCAACATGTAATATTTGTTAATTGTCTTTGCAATTTGTTTGTTAAAAGTCTAACCATCATTGTCTTTTGTTAAATGGTGGCAGATTAATTTTAGTGTTTACCTTTGTAAAATTTGTGGTTCACATAGTTTAAACCATCAATAATGTCGCTAACATTTTTCCATTTTAGCCGCTTATCCAAACCAGGAGACATTTTCACAAAAGGGAATCCAATTGAAGTTTTCTTTGTTTGAAATAATTTGCAGGTTTAACTTTGTGATACCATTTGGTACTCCAAAACTATCAAAATGTTCAATAAAAACTAAAATTTCCAAGATAATATTTAGACTTTGTAAAAGTGGGGCAATTTTAGAAATACTTTAGCATGTGTTCATCGATCCTACACTTTAAAATTTAGCATGCCTTTATAGGAGTATTTTAGTTGAAAAAGGGAGGCTTATTATTATTTAACCCTTTTGAGTTATGTGCCATTCTAGATTGCCATTTGGATCCTCCACCAGTGACCCTTGACGGTTTGCTTCTCGGGATGAGGTCCACTCACAAATTTCCATCCTGAGACCCTTGGAATTTACTATCTAGTCTACGAGGGCAGCCCCTTTCAACCCTTTAAATTTCATTTAACGGTTTGCAAATGTAGATGTTAAGGGTTAGCTGTCAAAAGTTCCAAGTCTATTGTTGATTAGGGAAAATAGTTCACAATACTGAGTTCAAAGATCATAGTTAAATTTATTTTTAATGGTTTATGCTATCTCATGGTAAAGTTGTTGGTGTTTGGTATATCCTAACCATTTGCAATGGTGTGTAGCTTTAGGTCTATGAACCTTGAACCATTTGTAGTGGTGTGTGGATGCATAAAGTATGATTTATGATTATGATGGAGTTAGAAAATAGAAATAATCTCACTAACAAGGTTTGATCTGATAGAGACAAATAATTTTTTTCACAATCATCAACCCTTTTGACAAGATCTCCCAAAGAATAAAGTATGATGTATGATTTTTGTCCTTGGACAGTTGTTTGCACACAGGGGGAGTAATGTTCCAAGCATCCTTTGTCATTGTTGTCAAAGGGGGAGTAATAAGGATTGAAAAACTTGGAGAATGTTGACATCAATGCCAAAGGGGGAGATTGTAGAGGCATTGGTTTTGTCATTGATGTCAAAGATTGATATGATTAAGTTGGAATGAGGAGACCATCATCATGCATGAAGAGAACCATCAAAGGTTGATAGAAATTGATCACGTCCTAATCCTAATTGTTGAAAAGTGTTATTGCTTCATGTTGATTGTCATGTTTCAAGTCATGTTGCTTCATGTTGATGATTGTCGTTAAACCAAAAGGTCAACCTGTCAATTTTTGATACAACTGCCAAAGTTAATGAATCCACGAGAGGTGGTTAGTTCATGTCATGAATCCTAAGGCTACGCTAAACATAGAACCAACCTTTCAGGAGATGAAAGCACCAACTTTCCACCAATCTACCCCCAACGCTAGCCCGAGGGGATTCGAACCCATGACCTTTCACTCTAATACCAATTACAGAGCCTCAGTGGCTAATGAATAGGTCTCACTAACCATACAAGCCTCACTAGCTACAAAGAGGTCTCACTAACCATGCAAGCCTCACTGGTTACAATATACAAACTTAGATTAATATAAATAATTCAGAGGGTTTCTCTATTTCAATACAAATCACCTATTTCTCTTTTTAATTCATAACCTACATATATCTATACATTAAAAACAAACTTCTTCATCTGCAATTTCATCTATTGTCTTGTCTCCAAAACTAAAAATTGATGTCTTTGTGTGTATCTCTTCAAAGTCTACATCTGCATACATGCTCTACCATCAATTAGCTTTCAATCATCTCCTATATTGAATTCATCTCAACTCAAAATTTCACACAAACCAACAAATTATTTATTACTACATATATATATATATATATATATATATATATATATATATATATATATATATATAAGTCCATAATCCCTTTTACGATACACCTACAATATCATCAAAAACAAAAAAAAAACCTTTCATTTCCTCTTCTTTCCATATTCCTCCTTTCAAAAATCATCTTCATTTTCCATTTTCAAAAATAAAATTACAAGATGTTCTCCACCACCTGCAATATAAAATCATATATATCTCTTCTCTGCATAATCATTTCCATCTATGAGGAACTTGCAAAAAATAAGATCATATTCTTCTTTGCAAGACTATTCACATTCCTCTATCTCTCTGATTCATTTTCTTCTTCTTCTCAAAAATAACTCTTCAATATTCTTCAATCTCTTTATCTTCTCTGCAATTACCATCTTCATAAACTAGTATCCATAAGAAATATTTAATTTTTTATCGAACTCTCTCTATGAGAGAAAATTAAAAAAAATACTCTTTCATATCTTTGGACCCCACACTAATAGCCCATCTGTATAAAAAATAACAAAAAATCTTAAGCTTCAAAAAACATAAAGCTTTTAATCTTCTTCTCATTTTTAGAAAAAATAAAAATATTCTTCATTAGATGCCTTCAAATCCATGGGAGGCCCACTAGTGGAGTTAGAAAATAGAAATAATCTCCTTAAAGATATCCTTTAAAATCCACAAAAATCTGCCTCTTTGAAATACTAAAAATAGCTTTGAAAAAACCAAAATCCTTGATGTCACAGAGAAATACGTTCGAATGCATTTCAATGTACATACTCAAGAGATGGGGATCAACCTTTAAACGTTGGCCATTGATCTTCAAATGCACACTCACCAAACTTTTAAAAGAGCCTTTGATTCAACTTTACCACCCACACGCTCATGAGGAGACTGAAGCTAATGTTAAGGGAGGTCGATGGGGCTAGTAGATAGAATGTGTAACAAACCCTTCAGTGACTCACTTTTAAGTGACTGGCCTACAACAATAGGTCACTTTGAAAATAAAACAAAAAGTGCATAGTGATAGTGACTGTTAGATTTAGGATTTAAAGACATAATATATAGTTTATAAACATAGGGTTTAAAGATAGATTTAGGGTTTTAGACTTTGAAGTGAAACAAACCCTAACAACATGACTTGTTATAGTTCAGTACTTCAAGAGTAAACTATGTTACTCCTGAAGTACTGAACTATAAAATTATGGAAAGTAGAAATTTGATGTCTCTTAACATGACTTTGCATAAATGAATCTTCCCCCAAAATACTCTGACTTCTTGTATGAGATCTCCTGAAAACATAAGGTAGAAATCATGACATGAAGCATCCAATTGAACCAAGATGAAGACCATTCCATGAGCCATCAACACTATAACTACTGACCGTTTGATAACAATGGAAATGACCTTGAAGCCAACCTCTTATGAACTCAATGAACTTCTCAACACTGCACCATCTCAAAACCATGATAAAATAAACCTCAACTCAATCATAATAACCTCTGTTCAATATCACCATAATAGTATAGAAAGCATCCTGATTTGCATCTTCTTTGAGTCATGAAAACTATAATATTTGTTCAATATCACCATAAAAATACACATCTTCACTGTGTGGAATAGAGTGATGATCACCTTATGATGTGCTAATCTTTGGAGCATGAATGAATGAACATACATCATGCATGTGAACCATGTGAACTATTCTTGAAGCTAATTGCATGTGACTTCATCAACTGATCTCATCAACATACAAGTATCCTAAGCATCATGAACAAAGAGACTTGACACAACATCATGTCCTATCTCATAACCTTTGCCCCTTTGACACCAATGAAACAACATCATACATGGTAATCTTAGGATCAACTTCTAATCCTTTTAACACCTTGCTGCACTTAACTTCAACTCCTGATGATACCAAACTGATACAACATCATAATGAAGCGTGGCAAACTAGTTATAACACCATATCAAGACCATACCAAGAGAGTCCTAATGTATGACATGAACACCACACTATAATGTCCTCATGGCCACTACAAGAAGACAACAAGGTGATCCAACCAACTCCATTTAAGATGTCTACACTTTCCATTCATGACATGATATCTTCATCTTTTGACATCAATGACAAACTATTCTACAACCGCTTGGTGGAATCCTGAATGGTTAGCCACCTTCAGCGGTCAACATGTGACATCAACATCTCCACGATATTTGTGTGTTTAAGGTTACCTCTTTCATGATATTTGACCATGGTCTAGCAAACACCTACTCAGAAAGTTAAATTTTATGTTTGCTGGTAACTATTAAATAATAATAGTAAATTGTTTTGTGTTGTTTATTGTTAAATTTATTGTTAATAGTTTTAAACTAACGTTTATATGTGAACATATGTCTGCTAACTGTTAGTGGTTAATAAACCACTAGATGTTAACATTTTTTTTGCTGAACATAACCACTAGAGCATAAATGGTTGTGATCAAAACTCACCCAATAGCTAGCTATTAGCATTAACCTCCAAGGAGTACTCTTTTGCCTTTTACTTAGCAAAAAAGGCATTTTTTTTGTTTCTCATAAAATGGTCAAATCATATCAAATTTTTACAAATTTATAGTTTTTGGAAAGCTAATTCAATGTACTTCACATTGGTGTAGGTTGTATCTTTAGATTTGGCCTAGGTTTCTAGGTGAACTCTTTAAAAGTCAACCTTTCTTTGAAATCTTCAATTGAGCATAACTTTTATGTTTTAATTCAAAATTTAGCAATTTTTTTTCAAATTGCTTAGAAAATCGTAAAGAATCTATTAGTGGCATTTATTTTTGTGTATAGTCATATATTTTTGATTTTAGTAGATTTAATCATTTTGAACAAGTGCGTGTTTGTGATATCACATTTGGATTTGGGCATAAAAAGAAGTTATGTTTGCTTTGTTTGGTGAGCTTGATTGTTGCTGGAGGTTTGTGTATACTCTTTCCTCATGTTACAAAATGATCTTAGAAATAAAAAACACCTTTTGAGTACCTTCATATTCATCTCACACATTTTAATTTCTAAGGGTTAATTAACATTTCTTCTAAGGGTCAAGTGTGTGTGTGTATGCTCTCTCCTTGTGCTGCAAGGTGATATTAGAGATCAAAAACACCATTTGATTCACTTTTGTGACCCTTTCTTAGGAGGTCTACCTTGGAGACACCAACTCCAAGGGGATGACCTCAACTATAATGCTTTAGTATAAAGAGTGGGGGTGAATCAAAAGACATACCTCTTGGAAGTTGAAATTTTTTCATCCAGGCTAAGCCCTTAAGAACTTTATACCTTAGGGAAGTGAAGGTGAAGGATGGGTTACCCTCCTCTCATGGCTACTTGGCATTGTTTCACTTTCATTTTACAGATTTGGGCATCACTTACTTTTGTGTATATCAAGGACTCCCTTAGAGACTTGTGCATCCTAGTTTAAGAGCTCTTGGCCACACTTGATTGATTAATATTAGGCTTGTTCATGTGTCTTGTGTGTCTTCATATATTACAACAATCAATTTTATCACTTTTGAAATTCATGTTTGCTATTTCGTCTTCTTGTGTGATTGAAAGAAATTCTTGCCAAAGCATCAAAACATGAACAAAATTGTCACTAGCATTTCCATCATAACCACATCGATCCATATCCATACCAAAATCAAGTTGGTTGAGTCAAAAACTAGATCTTTCATCCTTATGTTTATCTAGTCTTTGTCAATCTTGGATACACTTGCTTAGGACTTTATCCACCCCTAAGATTAGTGGAATCCTCCATCATGATACTAATCATCATTTGCAATCACAAAAGATCTAGCTCTTTACTTCATCCAAATTTTGGTTTTGTCCTCACCATTTCCTTCATCATTAGTAAGCCATCCACATTTCATCTCAAACATTGATCTAAAATTTGAACATTCAAAATTTACAAAATTCAAACACAACTTCACATCACCATTTCATGCCCCATAACTAGATCTCAAACCAAGAACAACCTGCATCTATATGCAAAAACACAAGAATTTAAATGTATGTATGCATCTCCAATCCAACCCATATCTCCATCACATCCAACCAATCCATGCTCATATCATGAGATTCATAATTTACCCTTGATCTAAGAATATAGACGTAAGTATGAGGGATTTGAACCCCTTACTAAAGAAAAATTTAGAGATTACACTGGTCATTTTCCTTGGGCATATCTCATCATTGGAAATTTTCAAGACCATTCTTACAATCCTATCACATCAACACCACAATCCCATGTGTCATCTCCAACCCACCAATCATACCAATCCTATCAACCTAATCTATCTACATATCAAATGCATTCAAAATCTCCATCAAGTACCACATATCAAGCCAATCCCACATTAACTTATCCCATGAATATTCCTCAAACCAAAATCACAATCCTAGGAAGTCCCCAATTTGCTACTAATGAACATGAGGACCTTATAGATCATGATGCATATTTTGAACATGAGGACCTTATAGATCATGACACACATTTTGAACAAGAGGACCTTATTGATCATGACACATATTTGGAACACATCCAATCTAATGTGAATTTTGGTAGCCATCAAGATTCCTTTAACCTAGAACATTCTAGCATTATCCATTCTTCTAGTACCCTTAAAAAGGGAAATCAAGTTCATCGCCTATCTACATATCCACCTCTATCCATGTCCCAACAACCATTTTCATATCCAATCCCTCCATCCCCGCAATCCAATTCATCATGTTATTATCTACCGTCTCCTCAATCTAACCCACCATCTACTTCGCCATCAACTCCTCTTACTACATCTACCACATCCCTCTTAGCTAAACTGTACCGACTCTATGAATTAACAAAATTGTAAAAGCCAAGATGTGGAGTCATCCAATTTCACCCATCCCGTGTCATCTCCCTCTAGCACAAGTACATACATTGCTGATCCCATTCCCACCATATTCACTCCTATTATTCATCCACCTCATCCTAATCGTAATCCATCTAATGCCCATCCTAATTAATCAATTCATAAAGTTGTGAAGGTTTCTCACCAAGGACTATTAGAAAAGGATAAATCTCCATCATGTCATACTATCCTTGAGCCTATCAAAGAAATATCATGTAATCCTATGCTTAAGGAAGAGTCTCCTAGTCAAATACAAGAACCATCATGCCATCTAATATCTATTCTTGAGCCTATAAAATATCCATCATGTAATCCCATGTCTATTGATCCCATAGAAGAGTCTCCTAACATAAGCACAAGTCAAGAGCCATCATGTGTGTTGCAAGTATGTGCTAATCGATGTTGTCATTGATGTCAACATGTTTATGTTGTCATTGATGTCAACATGTTTATGTTGTCATTAGTGTCAACTATGCTCTTTCTTAGTTACTTGATTGTGATGAGTTAGTTGAATTGTATTGTGTTGTATAAGTGCTGAAGATGATAATAATATCTTCATGATGCTAAGTTTCCAAGTGTTTTTGAGAAAATTTTCTCTCCAAGAGGAAATAGTGTGTTGCAAAGTATTCTAGCTTGCAAGATACTGTCTAAATTGTTGTTCTGCATTTCTTCTGTATTGAAGATCAGAGGATGAGATTTGGAAATGTTTTAGAGATGTGTTTGAAGATGATAAATCCAAAATTTGGTGGTCCAGATCATTGTGCAATAGAAGTTGTGTTCACCAGTTTGAAGATTGTATTTGACATAGTTTTTGAGTTGTGCAGAGGTGTCTAGGAGAAAGAATTTTGCTTTGCATTTCTTTGTAGAATGGTTTTAGGTGATGCAGTTATGAACATATTTTTATAAGGTCCTTATCTATCTTCATTCCAAAGGATTTGTTATTTGGTGCTCTGGAAAGTAAATTATTGAATAGCAGAACATAGTAGTGTTATTTGTAAGTTGTCTTCAAGTGAGATTTGATGTCTTCAAGTGAAACTTGTTGTAGCTGAATTTGTTGGCTCCCAAGTGATTTTATGTTGTTTGTGGATGTCTCCAAATTTTATTGAAGGCTTGTTCTTGATCCACAAGCTATGATTGAGTTCTTGGAAGCGTGTGCCTAAGTATTCTTGGTGTTTGCACTAGTTTGGCTCATTTGGGTGATAACACTCTTTGCAGATGTGTTTCGTGGATAGTAGAAGCATGTTGAAGCATGTGAAGATGTATTTGGGTCCAAGCTAAAACATGAAGTGTTCAAGTCTCATTCATTTGCTCCACAAGTTTGTTTAGGTCTAGACCTATTTTGAATTATGTATGTTTGCCGACCATGGAGACAGTTCCAAAGGTTGTAGATTGTATTACCGACCATGGAGACTATTCCAAAGGTTGTAGATTGTATTGCTGAACTTGATGTATGTTCTAAGGTTGATGATTGGTATAAATAAATGTAATAAATCCATGTGTAATGAATGTGGGTGAGAAGATGTGAAGATGAAAGTATTTGTGTTATAAGGCAGCAAAGGTGATATGTATTGTGCTTCATTGGAACTAAACTCAAGAATGTTGTAGATGCTATCATATCAGTTTATGGCAGTAAGCCACCCATAGTAGTAAGCCACCCTTGGTAGTGAGCCACCATTTGGTAGTGAGCCTTTTTGCAGTGAACATTCTTTTAGGTAGTGGGCAATAAGCCTCTTTTGTTATTCGGTATTGTTACTACATTATATTGTGAGCTAACACTCACCATGGTTTTTCCCTTTTAGGGTTTTCCACGTAAAAATCTAGTGTTCATGTGTGTATGATGTTGATGTGTTTAAGTTTTGATTCTGCATTTCATGTTTCATCTTCATAATAGATTAAGAGGTTAAAGTAAGTGAATGTGAATGTGAATGTGATTTTGTTTAAGAAAGTGTAATATTTTGATACAATTGGTTCAAACCCCTCTCAGTTGCCTTATGCCTTAAAAAATTGGTATTAGATCTTGGTTCCTTGGAAGAAAGCCTAATAGCTTAAGGTAGATTTGGGTGGTGCACAAAGACATACCTCAGTTTGATGGATCTGATTATGCCTTCTAGAAGGTATGAATGAAAAGTTATATTGTCTCCATTGGTTTTAATGTTTGGAAAATAGTTGAAGATGAATACAAAATACCTAATGGTGGTCTGAGGACTGCAAGTGAGATTAGGGCCTATGAGATTAATGGCAAAGATAAAAATGCTCTACTAAATGCCTTATCTAACACTAAAATGGTGAAAGTTGTGGATCTAGAAACTGCTCATGAGATCTAGGTAAAGTTGAAAAGTATCTATGAAGGTGATACATTTGTCAAGAAGTCTAAGTTACAGAACTTGAAGACTAGATATGAAACTACATGGATGTCTAAAGATGAGAACATAACAAGTTACATACAGAAGACCGATGAAGTTGTTAGCAGCATCAAGGGTCATGGTGGAAAGATAGATGATATAGATGTTGTAGATAAGGTACTCAAAACTCTTCCTAAATATTATAGTCACAAGGTATCTGCCATTGAAGAATTGTTTGATATGAATAAGATTTCAAAAGGTCAATTGCTTGGTAAATTGACTATTTTTGAAATGAGGGAATTTGGTACTACTGATGGCCCTGTGAAAAATGAGACTGCTTTTAAGGCCAAGAAAGAAAAGACTACTAAATCAGATAAGTATGTTGTGGAATTGGATGAATAAGACTTTGATGAGCTTGAGGAAAACTTTGCAAACAAAATTAAAAAGGGAACCAAAAAGTACAAACGTAAGTTACCTTTCAAATGTTTCAGTTGTGATAAGATTGGCCATTATGCTTCAAGATGTCCAGATAGATCTTTGAAGAACAAGAATAAAGAAGGTAGAGGTAAGATGGTAAGGAAAAGTTACTATGTTAGATAAAATGAAGGTGTAATAGGCGATGAATCTAATTTTGAAGATGGTAATGCCAATGAATGCTTGTTTATTGCTATAAAAGAAGAACTCGTTTTTACTAACCTTGCAAGCTGTGTGAAGGAAGGAAGTTTGAAAGAAGAGAAAGAGATGTCTATATTTCATGATAAAAGGGAAGAGGATGAATGGGTCATTGATAGTGGATGTTCAAATCACATGACTAGAGATAAGAGTAAGTTTGTCAAATTGGAAAGGTATGATGGAGGACTAGTTAGATTTGGTGATGATGTAGCTAGTAAGATTTGTGGAAAAGGGTCAATTACTTTTGATGGAAAGCATAATATAGATGATGTTCTTTATGTCAAAGGCCTAAAGCATAATCTTCTAAGTGTTGGATAGATGTGTGACAAAGGATATAATCTGATATTTAAAGATAATGGATGTGAAATAAGGAAAATTTTTAGAACAATAATTGTTGCTGGTAAGAAGACTCATGGTAATGTTTATCATTTGAAAGGTACTGACTGTTGTTTTTTGTTGGCTCAGACAAATGAATGTTGGATATGACATAGGATAATGTGTCATATTAACTTTCATAATATGGTGAAAATAAGCTTAGCTAAAGTTGTAAGAGACCTACCTAAGATTGTGAAGCTTGCTAATGCCTTTTGCAAAGAATGTCAATTTGGGATACAAACAAAGACAAGTTTCAAAAGAAAGGAACAAACATCTACCAGTCTGTTGGATGTGGTGGATATAGACTTATGTGGTCCTACAACAATGACTTGGGTTACTTTTCTTAGAGAAAAATTAAAAGCCCTAGACAAGTTTAAGGCATTTAAAGCAATGGTTGAAAATGAGATGGATTTGAGAATCAAGTGTTTGAGATATGATAGAGGTGGTGAGTTTACTTCAAATGAATTCAATGCTTTTTGTGAATAACATGGGATAAAGAGACAATTGTCTTCAGCGAGAGCTCCTCAACAAAATGGAGTAGTTGAAAGAAAGAATATAACAGTTTAGTAAGCTGCTAGAACAATGATCAAAGAAGCTGAACTTCCAAAAGTATATTGGAAAGAAGCTATTCATACTACTATCTATATTCAAAATAGAGTGCAAGTCAAAGTAAATGGAACAAAGACACCTTATGAGCTGTGGTATGGAAGAACTCCTACTATCAAGTATTTCAAAGTGTTAGTAAATGCTATATTAGAAGAGATGAAGAGTTGAGAAAATTTGATGCTAGATGTGATGAAGGCATATTTATTGGGTACTCCACTAAAAGAAAAGCTTGCCAGTGTTATAACAAAAGATTGAGGAAGATTATTGAAAGTGAAAATATGAAGGTAGATGAAGATATTTAGAAAAACTCAGAGCCGAATGGATACAAGACAGGTGGATCTGCTGATATAGAGAAAGTTGAAGAAAAAGACAAGGAAGTTTAGATTGAAGTGCAAGTTATTCCAAAAGAAGAATCTCAAGTTGAAGAATAAGAAGCTCTAGAAAGAATTCCTAAAACCCCCAAGTATGTGCAAAAGCATCATTCTGAAGATCAAATCATTGGCAATAAGAGGAAAGGAGTATTGACAAGAAAAGGAGTTGCAGAAGAATAGGTAAATCTCTGCTTGATTTCAAAGGTTGAACCTAAGAAAGCCTCTGAATCATGTAAATATGAACATTGGTTTAAGGCAATGGAAGAAGAATTGATGCAAATTGAAAAGAACAAGACTTGGCAACTTGTCCCTAGGCCTATAGATAAGAATGTGATTAGAACTAAGTGGGTTTTTAGGAATAAGTTGAATGAGATTGGAGAAGTGGTAAGAAACAAAGTTAGACTTGTATACAAAGGCTACTCACAAGTGGAAGGAATAGATTATGAAGAAACTTTTTCTCTAGTGGAAAGACTGGAAGCCATTAGATTATTTCTGGCATATGCAACACATAAAGATTTCAAAGTATATCAGATGGATGTGAAGTCTACTTTTTTGAATTGTGAGTTGGAAGAGGAAGCATATATAGAGCAACCAGATGGATTTTAGTTATCAAAAAAACCAGACATGGTATGCAAATTGAAGAAGGCATTATATGAACTGAAGCAAACTCCTAGAGCTTGGTATGTAAGATTAGACATGTATTTGTTGCAGTAGGGATTAATTTAGTAAAGGGTCTGTAGATAGTAATTTGTATATCAAGGTAAGAAAAGATCAAATTCTAATTATTGAGGTCTATGTGGATGATATAATCTTTGGTGGAAATGAAGGTATGCGTAAGAACTTTGCTGATGAGATGCAAAAAGAGTTTGAGATGTCAATGCGTGGTGAGATGAATTTTTTCCTTGGGCTACAAATTAATTAGACAAATAAAGCATTTTCATTTCACAATCAAAGTATGTCAAGGATTTGTTAAATAAGTTTGGAATGGAAGAATCTAAACTAGTCTATACTCCCATGACAACTGGTTGTAAGCTAGGAAAAGATGATGAATCCCCTAAGGCTGATCAGAGCAAGTATTGGTCCATGATTGGATGATTGCTATACATAACTGCTACCAAACCTAATATCATGCATGTAGTTTACCTTGTGGTCAGATTTCAAGAAAATCTGAAAGAGTCATATGTTATGGTAGTAAAGAGGATATTCAAGTACTTGAAAGGCACTTTGGATTATGGTTTGTGGTATCCCAAGAACAATGATTTCAGCCTAAGTGCATACATAGATGCATATTGGGCCAGATGTATAGATGATAAGAAAAGTACAAGTGGTGGTGTGTTCTTTCTTAGAGACAGAGTTGTGTCTTGGCAAAGTAAGAAGCAAGATCCAGTCTACTTATCTACTACTGAGGCAGAAAACATTGCAACAACATCATGTTGCACACAAGTGCTATGGATTAGACAAACTCTAAAGGATATCAAAGTTGAGTATGAGGATCCAATTCCTATTTTTTGTGATAACACCAGTGCCATTAACATTTCAAAGAACCTAGTGATGCATTCAAGGACAAAGCATATTTCTATCAGATATCACTTTTTGAGAGAGAAGGTTGTAGAGAAAGAAGTGAAGCTTGAGTATGTTCCTACAAAAGATTAGGTTGCTGACATATTCACCAAAGCTCTTTCTAAGGACACATTTGAGTATATTAGGGAAACGTTAGGGTTTATTACCCCTCCTATGTTGAACTAGATGCATAAGGAAGTGCATCAATCTAGTATGATTCAAGAGTCATTATTTTCTGGACTGATGATGGAGGCTACCTATTAGGGGGAGCAGGTAGTGATACTGGAGAATGTTGTAGTCTGAAGGAAGCATTTAGGGAAGTACAAATATGTGTAGTGGAAAGGGATGTGTTGCCCTTTTCCATTGATGTCAAAAGGGGGGAGAGTTCATGCGAAAAACTTAGAGAAAAAGAAAGCATTTAGTTATCAAAGATAGTTCAGATGTGTAAAGAGAAAGGGGGAGTTCTAATGCAGAGTTGTGTCTTGATAGTGGAACATGTTGTTTAGTTTTTCACATCATATGTTTCCATCAATGACAAAGGGGGAGATTGTTGCAAGTATGTGCTAATGGGTGTTGTCATTGATGTCAACATGTTTGTGTTATCATTAGTGTCAAATGTACATTTGCTTTGTTACTTAATTGTGATGAGTTAGTTGCTTTGTATTGTGTTGTATAAGTGTTGAAGATGATAAGAATATGTTCATGATGCTGATTTTACAAGTGCTTTTGAGAAAATTTGCTCTCCAAGAGGAAACAGTGTGTTGCAGAGTATTCTAGCTTGTAGGACATTGTCTGGGTTTTTGCTCCACATTTCTTCTATACTAAAGACTAGAGGATGAGATTTGGATATGTTTTAGAGAAGTGTTTGAAGGTGCTAAATCTAAAATTTGGTGGTCCAGATCACTGTGTTGTAGAAGTTGTGTTCACCAATTTGAAGATTGTATTTGACAGAGTTTTTGAGTTATGTAGAGGTGTCTGGGAGAAAGCATTTTGCTCCACATTTCTCCATAGAATAGTTTCAGGTGATCTAGTTTTGGGCATATGTTTATAAGGTCCTTAGCTATCTACATTCCAAAGGATTTGTGATTTGGTGCTCCAGAAAGCAAGTTATTGAATAATAGAACTCAACAGTGTTATTTGTAAGTTTTCTTCAAGTGAAACTTGTTATAGTTGGATTTTTTGGCTCCCAGGTGATTTTATGTTGGTTGTGCATGTCTCCAGATTGTATTAAAGGCTTGTGATTGATCTACAAGCTATGATTGAGTTCTTGGAAGCATGTACCTAAGTATTCTTGGTGTTTGCACTAGTTTGGCCGACTTGGGTGCTAACACTCTTTGCGGATGTGTTTCGTGGATAGTAGAAGCATGTGAAGATGTATTTGGGTCTGAGCTAAGCTGTGAAGTGTTCTTCTTTCACTCATTTTCTCCACAAGTTTGTTTAGGTCTAGACCTATTTGAAATTATGTATGTTTTCTGACCTTGGAGCCTGTTCCAAATGTTGTAGATTGTATTGCCGATCTTGATGTATGTTCTGAGGTTGATGATTGGTATAAATAAATGTAATAAATCCATGTGTAATGAATGTGGGTGTGAATATGTGAAGATGAAAGTGTTTGTGTTGTAAGGAAGTGAAGGTGATATGTATTGTGCTCCATTAGAACTAAAATCAGGCATGTTGTAGATGCTATCATATCAGTTCATGGCAGTGAGCCACCCCTTGGCAATAAGCCTTTTTGCAGTGAGCCTCTTTTGTTATTAGGTATTGTTACTACATTATATTATGAGCTAACACTCACTGTGGTTTTTCCCTTTTAGGGTTTTCCACGTAAAAATCTAGTGTTCATGTGTGTATGATGTTGATGTGTTTAAGTTTTGATTTTGCATTTCATGTTTAATCTTCATAACAGATTAAGAGGTTAAAGTAAGTGAATGTGAATGTGATTTTGTTCAAGAAAGTGTAAGATTTTGATACAACTGATTCACCCCCCCTCTTAGTTGTCTTGTGCCTCTAACACATGTAGTGATGTTGTTGAACCTTCAAAGTCTACCAAGCTTTTCTAAGAAACTATCAATTAGCTTTGTCAAGAATAAAATCTAAATTATGATCAACCTTGTTCCCACCAAGTCAAGATCAAACTTTCCAAGACACTCAAGATCAATATCCCATTCCCGTACATGATCAAGAGCCCATGTATGATCAAGATCCTACATATAATCAAGATAGCTATAACGATCCCCTTAGCCAACTTTACACCATCCACATGATCAAGAGACCAATAATCATATCCATGATCCTATCCATTATGTAAGGAAGATAAGGTAGCAGAACAACTTCCAACACTAATCTTGAGGGGAGGGATATGCATAACTTTTTAGATCTATACAACAGATACAAAAATAAACACAAATAGGAATCATACCACAACATAGTAATTACATGGGGAAACCCTTTCAGGAGAAAACCCCACACTCCAAATCTACCCAATATATTATTTAGGAATCAAGAAGATTATGATACTTGTAGAGAAATAGGAGTATAATAAACTAGAGATTTAGAGGCAACTCAACATCTAAAAGACTCTTACACACAACCTCCATCTCAAGTTCTTGATATATATAGGAGATACAATACAGTAAACTGTCAATGATAATCAAAAAACTATGAGCCAAAACCACCCAAAAGTTGCATCAAATTATCTCCAATCAAAGATGTCTTGTGATGCACCAAATCACACACCAACATGTGTAACTCTCCCCTTTATACTCTTTTAAGTGTCCAACACATTTTCACATTTCCCAAAATGGGAGGCCCAACTTTCGGAGGCCATAACTTTTGATCTAGGTGTCCAATTGATGAACTATTTGATGTGTCAAAAAGATTGTGAAGAGATCTATCATGCTATAACCCAATTCATCTATTACAACAACATTTGAGGCATTTAGGGACCTCTAAGTGCCTCAAATTTGAGTTCAAAACTTTTCTAGGAGTTTCAAAAAATGGAAACTTTAATATCTTTCAATCCAAGTATGATCTTGAGTCAAAACTCATCCAAGATCTTTACTTGGCAATTCTGTACCTTTTGGAAAACTTAGGGGTCCATCTGTGCTTAAATGTAGAGTTACTAAAAATAGTAATTCCTATCATTTTTAGCCCCTTTTGGAAACTTTGAAAGTTCTAAACCATTCTTCAAGATAAAGGGTATTTGAAAAGACCAAAATTGGCAATAATAGAAACCTTTTGTAGTTGCAAGGTTGAGACACCTTTCCTAAGATTCTCCCACTTGTCAAACAACTTGTAAGAGCAAAGGGAGTATCAACACCATGATTTAATTGCTACGGGCCGAGAGGCCCATAGACTTTGAACACCATCTAAACTTCTTTGTGCTCACAGGCTTAATTAATGAATCTACAACATTCATCAAAGTCTCTACCTTAACTAGCTTCACCTTTCCATCCTCGACCATATCTCTAATAAAATGATATCGTAAATTAATGTGCTTGGTCCTAGCATGAAATGTTGGGTTCTTAGCTAGGCAAATCGCACTATGACTATCACAATAAACTGTCACTACACCTTGTTTTATTCTAATATCTGAACATAGTCTCTTAAACCAAATGGATTCTTTACAAGCATGAGTAGCTACCATATACTCAGCTTCAGTAGTGGATAAAACAACCACAACTTGCCACTTACTCATCCAACTAATTGCACCACCAAATAAAGTAAACACATAAGCATTGGTGGATCGTCTACTATCAACACCATCTGCCCAGTCTAAGTCCACATAACCATGAATATTAATGGAATGCATGTCTCTTATCAAATTACCATGATAACACAAGAAATGCTTTGAGGTACCCTGCAAATATCTGAAGACTCTTTTAACTACATCCCAATGAACTCTACAAAGATTAGACATATATTTGGAAAGAACTCCTACCACTTGGGCAATGTCTGGTCTAGTACATACCATAACGTACATCAAGCTTCCAACTGCACTCTAGTAAGGCACTCTGCTCATGTCTTCCATCTTTGATGAGGATTTTAGACATTGTGAAGCAATAATTTTGTTCCAACTATAAAAGGAATGCATAATGGTATACAATAATGTATGTTAAACCTTTATAAAATTGAATTAAAATACTTACTCTGGCCAAGCCATAGTTTTCTATTCACTCTATCTCTTCTTATTTCCATCCCAAGAATTTGTTTAGCTACACCAAGATCTTTCATTTCAAATTTAGCTGCAAGTTGAGACTTTAGTTTTGAAATCATTCCTTTCCCTTTAGCTATAAATAACATGTCATCAACATATAATACAATAAACAAGAAATGATCACCATCAAATTTATAATAAACATAATGATTAGATTTAGAATGCTTAAATCCCAAACTCAACACATATGTATCAAATTTTTTGTACCACATCCTTGGATGTTTTTTTAGGCCAGATAAATATTTCTTCAATTTACAAACCAAATTACTTTTACCTTTCACCATGTAGTTTTCTGGTCATATCATATAAATATCCTCCTCCAGGGTAAAAGCACAAAGTTGTGTCACACTTTTATAAAAGAAACAACCAACATTGATCTAAATTTTTAACTTGAATCACTAGAAAGTGACATATATTTTTAGTTTTTAAATGATGTAAACTAATGAAATGTTTATTTTTTAGTGTATTTTATGTTTGTATTTTTACAAAAATTAAAAAATTATTTGAACATATTTTTTGTAAAATTGACACTATAATTTAGTTACTAATAAAATGCTGAAAAATGAAGTCAAGTGGGACGTTGCTCTTTATATAGTAAATTTTACCTTTTTCTTTCAATTTTTTTTATATATTTATAACTTGAAACTTTAGTGCATGAATTTATTTTTTCCACATTTTGATAAATATATTTTTTTAGATAAATATTAAAAGTTGTGTGTACTAAAAACATAATTATCTCGATGAGATGTCAACTTTTGTCTTGACTATTTATCCAAAATATAAAAAAATAATATCATATTGACATGGAATCTCTTCTCTAGTGCATCATAATTTTTTTATTTTTTTTAATAAACTTTAGTATTTTTCTTGATAAGACAACCAAAATTATATTTTGGTGTTGGTGCCCTACTTTTAGTAAAAAAATATATATAAAATATAAACAATAATTAAACTATTAAAAATAACATTTTTGAAAACTACACTTACAGATCTACAAAAGGATGTTTTTAGATTTTTTTAAAATATTTACATGAGTAGGAGTTGTTGAAATGCCAACTTTTTTGAACAATTTTGGTTTTTTGGTAAATTGGCCCCCAAGTGGTCCTACATATGTATTTAGTGGACACTTCTAGTTGGAAAAGTTGTAGCCCATATCTAAATTAGCTAGAATTAATCTCACTAGACCATATATTTGACAAAAAATGACTTTTAGTTGAAAATGTTTAAATTCACTTTTGCTGATAAGTTGGCCAAAAGTGTGACACAATTTTATACTTTTACCCTCCAAATCACCATGAAGGAATGCCATTTTCACATCCATTTTCTCAACCTATAGATAATAAGCAATGGTAATAGAAAACAAGAATCTAATGGACACCATTTTTCAACAGGAGAAAATATCTCACCTTAATCAACACCCTCAACCTGAGAGTAACCTTTCACAACCAACCATGCTTTGTACTTCTCAATACCTCTATTTGAACCAATCTTTTTCTTGAACACCCATTTGCAACTGGAACAAGTTTTCACCATTCAGGCAATGGCACTAGGTCCCATATATCATTCTTTCTCAAAGATGTCATTTCTTCATCCATAGCAATCTTCCAAGACTCTGCATCATTCATACATAATGCCTCTTGTATAGATCTAGGTTCACCTATGTTAGTATTAAAAGGAAGAATACATCTCCAGTCAATAGGTGAATACCTTTTAGGTGGTTGTTTATTCCTTGTAGACCTTTGAACAAGTTGAGTTGGAGGTTCTTCCTCCTCTTTTGAAGATTCAAAGCTAGATGAGCTCTCCTCAACTTTTTGTCTATCTAGGGGCCTCGATTCAACTTTCTCAAGCATAGAAGGGAGTTGAATCACATCTTTCTGTTCACTTTGTTCTAGCTACAATATAACAAAAGAAGGCTTAGTTTCTCTAAAAATAACAATTCTACTATATACTATCTTCTATGCAACAAGGCCCCAAATATTGTATCCTTTCACACCATAACTATACCTAATGAAGATACATTTCACAACCTTGTTCTCCAACTTTGTTCACTTCTCCTTTGGCACATGTGCATATGCCTCATAACCAAAAACTCTAAGATGTCTCAGTGAAGGCTTGTGCCCCGACCATGCCTCCATAGGCATTTTATCAATAATAGCTAATGTAGGAGACCTATTAATCATGTAGCAAGCAATAGGAACAACTTCAGCACAAAACCTTTGTTCTAGACCAACACCACTAAGCATACTCCTAGCCTTCTCCATCAGTGTCTTGTTCATTCTTTCTACAACTCCATTATGCTATGGAGAATATGGAGTTGTATTTTGTCTTTGAATGCCACAATCTTTATAGAATCTATCAAAAACATTAGAGAAAAATCCATCGCCATTATCAATCCTCAAACATTTTAGTTTCTTTCCAGTCTGCAACTCAACCATTGCTTTAAATTTTTTAAATCGATGAAAAAATTCATATTTATTCTTTAGAAAATATACACATATCCTTATGCTATAATCATCAATAAATGAAATATAATATGTGGATTTTGCAATGGAAGAAACATCTACAAGACCAAACACATTAGAATGAATAAGATCTAATACACCATAAGGTTTATGATAACTCTAGTAAAATTAGATGCAGTTTTGTTTACCATAAATTCAATGCTCATAGAAATCAAAATCAAGATTACAATCAGTCAACCTGTTGTGTGGTTGCACAACACGCCCCATTTTGACTTGGCAAAACAAGGACCCAACTTTTTAGCTTGTTTTGTGCTTTCTGGCAGTTTGGTAAAAGTAAGTCATGCAGATCATCATGTATGGAAAGGCTGGGTAAGTCATCATCATGAGGTTAGTTTGTCAAAGTTCATATTCTATTCTAGTGACCTCATATTCAGAAAGAACATCAAATTTCATGCAAGTTTGCCTTTTGTATCACCCTGATATTCATTAAGGTGTGAAAGTTATGAACGGTCAAAGTTTTAGTCAAACCTGATATTTCAAGTGGGAGGATCATATTTCGTAACATCCATCATATTACAAAAGATCACCCAATCTAATTTATCACCTGATAAATCATGCGGTCCAAATATCTAAATGTCAATTTTAGGTGATAGTAACCTTTACCCGTCAATAGCCTTACGCATCTCGCGAGGATCATATTTTTCAATGTAACCCGATATTTCGTAACATCCTCCTGTCGAGAAATATCCCCCTAAGCCAATATCTTGATGATGTCATTCAGGTCTGATAAACAAAGAAATGAACATGACGATGACGTAGTCATCATTTCCACTTCCTGGGGGCATATTTCTTGAACATGATCCTGCTCGTTTAACATGACGATGACGTCATGATGTCTTGTTGATACACTGAGCGAATATCAAGATGACGTCATCCTGATATTCTGAAAGAGAGACATGTAAGTTTGTCCAGTCATCATCATCTTTGAAACATCACCCGATATATCAAGATATCCTCCCGATGTACTAATCATGTCCAAAGGGTGCGTTCATCACCTGATCTTGTCGACGATAGTTTTTCCTCTCAAGGAGGATGATCACATTAAACTTGAGATGATATTTGTGAATATCACCCCACTCTCGTTGCCACCATTAACATTTAATGTGCGCAGACATGGTAGGTAGTTCCTGCTGATCACAAGACCTGATGAAATAGCTGGCGAAATCCTGACTTTCCGTGCGAAAAATTGATGAATAAGATCCAATCTATTGGGGTCTGCCCTAATTTTACCCTAATTGCAGGGCTAAAAGGTAAATTGATCATCATTTCAAACTTACCTTGCGATAAAAATCATAGTTACAGAGCACAAGCTTCCATATCCTCATCCAGGCAACACTTGTATGAACGGAGCTTGCAGGCGAGAGGAAGTGCGTGATCATCAGCAGAATTAAGAGCACTTTCATAAATCCACTGGAATAAAGGAAATTTGCATATCCAAGTAAGTAAATGAAACCCTCATCATGTTGTTTCTGTAATAATAAGGTATGGGTTGTTAATCTAAAGTTCTGGTTTATGCATCCCCATGATTAGTTAATACTGAACAAACACAGTAGGCATGATGATTAGCAGAAATAATTGTTGTATGCATGCATTTGGGTACCCATTGTAAGACAAGATTCTGTTAATTGTAGGTATCCATGGTTGATAAGAGGTTAGCTAAGTGTGAAGTAGAATTCAGTAAGCCCATATTTTCATCTCAGAGAGGGATCTTGTTCAAACATGGGGCAATTACAGATACCCATCAGGGAAGCACTGATCTAGAGGCCTGGTCTGCCAAGATAAACGACGATAAGAATAGAAGTCCTGTGCTGGATGTGGTGTTCGTGTCCGGATTGTGGAATGCGGCTGGTTTCTCGTACTCCATGGAGTCACTGGAGCTCATCTTTGAATGTGCCAGGAATTACAACCCAGAGACTAGATAGGTCATGAAGCATGGGAGGATATATGCAGACCTATCCATCAAGGGTCTTTCCAAGACATTTGGATTGCCATTGGGTAGCAAGGTTAAAAGTGTGGACCTGAAGAAGTTTGAACGTGAGTATGAAAACAATAAGAAGCAGTCCAAGAAGAACATGTATCAATGGAGGGCTGAGAACAACACATATCCTGTAGCTGCCAAACTTCTTGTGTATTTATTCAAATATGATTTTAATGATGATTATCAATACATGATTGCACTATTGAGCAGAGTAACAGGCCAGCCTGATGCTAGTAGTTTCAAGGATTGGATGTATGGTATAATCATGATGTGCATATATTCAGACGTCAAGCCACTGTGGGGCCAGCTAATAAGTGATGCTCTACATGAGCAGCTGATGAACCTAGGAGGTTCAAATTGTGCTTTTTATATGACATCATACATTGTCTACTCTTGTGCTTATAAAGGCACATTTGATGCACTGGTTACAGATGGGAATGTCACAAGCACAATCAATGCTGTGCATATTTGGGATCATCATCCCCAGCTGTAGAGAGCCAACTATCTCCAAGATTACAAACTGGTCAATGATGCATTCTCTATGCATCTGGTAAGAACCATGGAGGAGGACAAAACAAAATGATTGAGCATGGAGGCTCAAGAGATAATTTATAGGCATGGAGCCTGGTATATACAATTTGCCAGATTTTCCTACATGAGGATTGAAGGTTTTGAAGGACATCCCCTCATGCCTCCAAGGTATCCCACTGATGCAGTGATACTTATGGAGTTTATAAGGCAGAGCTCCACAATGTTGAAAATATACAAGGATGCAAAAAAGCTGCCACCAATTTTGTTTCCAATCACCATTGGCTGGTATATGTGCCCTGATTCAGAGAACATAAAGAAGGTGATGGTCACCTTGAATAAAATGAAGCTGCAGCCTTTTCCGCTGACAAGACCATATGATCCTTATGGCAGGATACAAAAAAAAATAGGAAAGCCTATTCACCAGAGGCACCTAGAAGACTTCTGGGCTGACTGTGAAGATGAGGTAGAAGCAAGAAGAAGGTATCAAAGGCTAACATTGAATCAAATCAAAACCTTTGACTGCATCCCCATCCCTCAACAATTGAAGAAGGATGATGGCGGGATAATTGCAGATGAATATGAGGAGAAGAAGATATATAATGATACCATCTTTGCACCTGACCTCACCATATAGGAGGACATATCCTTGGACCCCTTCATTGCCAAGACCATACAGCTGACCCAAGCTTGGGTTGATGAACAAATAGAGGCGTTGAAGAAGAAAGGTGTTGCCATTACTGTGGACAACAAAAAGAAGGGGCAAGATATTCTTGATGGGGAATATGATGACTTCATAAATGAGAAGAGGAAGTCTAAGGGAGATAGACTCCCTCCACAACAACAATAGAGTAAAAGACCCCCAAGGGGTAAGAAAGTTGATAATGAACCCAAAGGGATTATTATTGAAAGAGTAGTGTTTATAGCTGAGGAGGCAGCAACATCAGCATCAGGATCAGGATCAGGATCAGCATCACCTCCAAGGACAAGAAAAGAAAAATCCAAGAAGAGTAAGACAGTAGAGGCTGGAATTATTGGGACCCAAGAAGAGGGTCAATCCTCAAGAAAACATGATGAAGAGGATATCCTCATGGAGGAAGAGCCCGAGGAAGAAGAGGCCCCTCTACTGTTCAAAAGAAAGAGAAGAGCTCCATAGGTGGTAGTATCTACTCCACCTAAGAAAATAAGAACCTCCATGAGGGGTGAAATAAGACAATCCCCTACATTGTTACAAGGGATAGGTAGTGAAGTGCATAGGGAACTTCAGCATAATGTTCCACTTCCTACCATTGTCAAGTTCAAGACTGAGCTCATAGAAGAGTAGATGAAAGAAACCTCCCAGGTGCATGAAGAAGGTCACATCTCATTGGAGGAGACAATAAATTTGTCTGATGATGAAGTTGTGAAGGAAGTAGCTTCACAAAAGATGGAAACCCTTGTTGTAGGAACTCACATGACCCCTCACAAGGCTCCACTAGTTCAAACTATACTGGAGGAGATAAAGCAAGTGGAAGTTGAAAAGGAAAAGAGCCCAGAATAGATAGCCCAAGAAATGGGGCTGGATACACTAATTGCAAAGGTGACAAATCTTGTAGTGGTGGACTTGACAGAGAAACAGGATGTGAATCCTGAACATCTAGTAGGATCACCTGATAAAGGGCAACATACAGAGGAAGTAAAGATGGCAAAACTAGAGGGCCATACTTCAGAACTAAGCCAGCAAGGTCAACAAGGTACATCAGCGGAACCTGCTATAGTAGAGGTTCAAGAAAAGAAGGCTGATGAGAAAGATGTAGTAGAGGATCTTGCTGCTAAGGTTCAAGAAATAAGCGGTACAGGTGCAGAACAAATCATGGTTGCGGAACCAACATCAGCACCTAAAGAGACTTCCCAAGTATCCACGACTGTGAATGTTCCTCAACAGGAGGAAAAGTTGAGAGTGGATGAGGTGATAACAGAAAAGGGTCATGATCATCATGATCAACATATAGATACATCACTAGATCCTCCAGCTTAGGAAGATGCTCCTCTAGAGAAAGAAGTTCTTCAATAGGAGGATGTGCCACAGGATCAGCATCAAAGTGAGCATCATGAAAAAGAACTAAGAAAATCACCTTCTCCATCACATATGCTGATAGAAATAGGAGATACAGGTGAACATCATGATGATGCAGAGAAACATGATCAGGTACCTCTGTGGTTGGAAAAAGAAATAAATGTAGAGGTAGAATTTGAAATTCAAGAATTTGATGTATCTACCTTATTTTCTGAGAATATAATAAAACCTAAGAGGAAGGCTAGAATGACTTCGGCCATAAAAAGAGATCCAACAACTAGGAGAAGGACTGCCCAAATTACAGTACCTACTGTAAAAAAAGAAAAAGGTAAAATTACCTTGGATGAGTTTCAGATCAGTACAGTGGATTTAGGGTTCACCAATGAAGACCAAGAGGGTCAAGAAGGCAAAGATATTATTGATTCTTTAATTTAGAAAGTGAAAAGAGAGAAAGAGAAAAATAAGCAACATAAAGAGCACATTGCTCAGTTGCATGCCTACATAGGGAGGCTGACTAATCCTGATGATACTTCAACTGAACATGTAGTCCCATTGACTGTTATTTCATAGGAGGAGATAAATAAATTAGATCTCATGAAACATGAGGCATCTGTACTAAGGAAATGGATGTTATCCACATTGGATAATGCACAGGAAGTGGTAAAGGCCTCTTTGAAGAGGTGGAATACTCTCAGTAACTCTAGGATAAAGGTCAATAAATTGCAGATGCAGACCAACAAGAGGTCTTACAAATTGGAAAAGATATTAGACATCCTAGGAGAGATAAGGAGGATAAATCCTCAGCTGCTCATCAACAAATAGGTACTAAATAGCAATACTACCTTGTTGATAGATATATTGTATAAAGACATTCAATTTGAATGTGGAGTGCTTAAAAGATGCAATAATAAACTGAGAGATATCAGCATGAAGTTTCATGATTTAATGTCTATTGAGGCAGAAATGTTAGAGACGTTAGAAGGAAAAGTAGAAGGGAAAGTAGAGAATCAAGATGAAGAGTTTGCCATCAAAGCTTTACATGGCAACTTCTAATTAGCAGCTGATGATCCACTTGTTCACTTGACAGAGGAAGTCATAGATAAAATAATGAGAATGAAAGTCAAGATGAAAAATTACAATGAGACATTGAATAACAGGAAGAACAAGCTGGACAGCAGCAAACATAAATATGAGGCACACAAGCACGCCATCATCAAAGTGAAGACTCAGGATGGCAGAGAAATAGAGAAAATTGTGCAGTTATATGAACAGGTTCAGAGCATCATGCAGCCTCATATGCAAGCTCGTCATGATGATGATGATGAAAGTTCAAGAAGTGATGCACCTGGTGAAGAAGCACAAGATTCTGATAAGGTAGATGATGATGCATCATAGAGTAAATATTAGCATCTGATACTTAGTGAAGATAAGTTTTTAGATAGTTGCCAGCTGGCAACTTGTGCCATTTTGTAAAGGTTGACATAGTCAAAGGAAATATTGACCGTGGATATTCGTAGACAAATCAAGATCATTGATCTTTTTGTAACGGATTCCTCACCTTATTCTATAAAAGATGGAGGAATGCCTCTTTTCTAACATTCGAAAACTTAATTGAAATCTTTCTGCTAAAATATTCAGGGCTCATTTCAAAGTTTTTTGTATACATCTATATCTTTGCATACCTAATGAATGAGAAGACTATTTTGATTACAATTCATAGTAAATCTTGAGTAATTAGTGTGTGAATTCTGGATATATGTGGTGATTTGTTGTGTCCTTTGGAGTGCATGTCTACTTGCATATGTTGCTTTCATACAATTCCTTTGAAGTTAGCATCAACTGTATCTAGTTGTGGAATGTCCTAGTGAACATATGGTTTGGTTTTCTTCTCTTCATGACTGTATCTGATATACATGTGGTTCAATAGCTAAAGGTTCAACATTCATTTGAAGCATTTCATTCAATTTCTTTAAATTTTAGAACATCTCACCATCACAATTGCAAATAACTAATAATCTTAAGCAAATAATGCAAATATGTGGACATCTCGTAGATAATTGAAAATATTTAGCATATTTGAAACTAAAGCATGCATTATTGATGAATCTCATGCAAATATTTGAGTATAATTGTATCATTTGATCAAGCAACTGTACAAAATGAACTCTCTGTGAAGAATCTTTGCAGAAAATGATGTCATGATGATGAACTCAACGTAAGGCCCCAAAATGGAAACAGCAACACACATCAACCTCTGAGTAACATCAGATGATTAAGAACTAATCACTGGAGACTTGGGATCATGAATTCTCTAAATTCATCATATCTTTCAAGATGAATAAAGGTTAAAGTGTACTTTTATTCTATGCTTGTTTGTGACTAACATCATGACCAACACAACCCTTCAACAAGTTTTTTATTTTTCAAGGTCCTTAGACCCTTTTCTCTTATGTGGCCTAGTCACTGGCGCCATAACATAGTCTACTTTACAAGCAATATTGATTTATAAGAAAGAGCACCCTTAGGTACCCAGAAGCCACGAACATCCACTGAAGATGAAATTCTCTCCTTTTCCAATGAAGTAGTCACAAATTTTCTTTTTTCAAAAGTATTATTGCACTCAACAATGCATGCATCAAGCTTATACAATGTGCTAAATATGACACCTTTAGAAATCACCATAGCACCTCTTCCCATCTTACATCTTGAATAAAAAAGGATTACCTATACACCCACATCTATTAGTTTGCTCACAGATAATAAATTTTGTGCTAATCCAAGGATATGCAACACACCATTAATCCTTTTTATTCTACCATCAGGAAATTTGATTTTAACTTTACCACAGCTGACAATATTTAAATGGGAATCATCAACCAAGTACACCTTACCTCCATCAAATTCTTCATATTCAAAAAACTAATCTCTATTAGGGGTCATATCAAAAGATGCACCTAAGTCAATTAACCATGCATCATTACCTGCATGAGTATCCAAAGCTGTAATGAACACATCACCATCTTCCTTCTCAGACTTAGAATGAGAATCAAATTTCTTCATTTTCTTCTTTACACTCCTTATGGAAGTGTCTAGGCTTACCGCAATTCTAGCAAATAACTTTGGAATTTCTAGAAGATTTGGATCTCCCTTTGGACTAGGATTTGTCATGCTTCTCACTCATCTTGCCTTTTTCTTTGGGTCTTCCATGAACACTTAGGGATTCTTTGGCACTAATGAATACCTTCCTCCTCATTTCTTCAAAAAGAAAAGAACCCACAATATCTTCAAATTTCAAGACAATAGAAGTACTCCTAATCGCCATAACAAGATAATCCCGTAAAGTAGAACAAGAACAAAGTAGGATTTGACATCTCTCCTCCTCATCCATTTTTACACCAACTAATGCCAATTGAGCCACCAACATATTTAATTCTTCCAAGTGGTCTGCAATTCATCCACCCTCTTCCATTCTCAAGGAATACAATTTCTTCCTCAAGAAAACCTTGTTCACTAAATATTTGGCTTGATATATCTCACTGAGTTTCTTCCATAGTTTCTTTGCGTAGGGCTCTTCATTAACATTGATTAAAATAGAGTCTATCAAGCACAATTTAATTAGACCCTTGGATTTATGGTCCATAACATCATATTCAATAGCCAAAGCAATATCTGTGGGCCTTGAAACATTCTCATCAATAGCATTCCACATATCTTGATCAATTAATAGATCTTCCATCTTCAGCTTCCACGTCTCAAAATTGTTACCAAAATTTTTTTTACCTCTATTCTCTCTGATGTGCTTGCCATCTAAAAATTCCTACAACAAGATCACAAAGTATCTTTTGCACAAGCTCCCACTCAAAACTAGATTAGTTCAAATAACCCAACAACCCACAATTGAAACCAAAGGTGATCAAGCTTTGATACCACTTGTAAGGAAGATAAGGTAGCAGAACAACTTCCTACACTAATCTTGAGAAGAGCAATATGCAAATTTTTTTAGATCTTTACAACATTTACAAAAATAAATATAAATAGTAATCATACCACAACATAGTAATTACGTGGGAAAACCCTTTCAAGAGAAAACCCCACACTCCAAAGTGGCCCAATATATTATTCAAGACTCAAGAAGATTACAATATAGTTACAAAGAAAGCTTTCATAGGACTATAACCAATTATAGATCTGGAGGCAACACAACATGTATAAGACTATTACACACAACCTCCATTTCAAGCTCCTAATATATATGAGATACAATATAGTAAACTATCAATGGTAATTACAAAACTATGAGCCAAAACCACCCAAAAGTGGCACCCAAATTATCTCCAATCAAAGATGCCTTATGTTATGCCAAATCACACACCAACATGTGTAACTCCCCCCTTTACAACTCTTTTAAGTGTTCAACACATTTTCACATTTCCCAAAATGGGAGACCCAAGTTCTGGAGGCCATAACTTTTGATCCAGGTGTCCGATTGATGAAGCGTTTGATGTGTGGAAAATCTCGTGAAGAGATCTATCATGTTATAACCCACTTTACTAGTTATGATAACTTTTAGGGCATTTAGGGACCTCTAAGTGCTGCAAATATTGGTTCAAAACTTTTTGAGGAGTTTTTAAAAAAGGAAACTTTAATATCTTGCAATCCAGGTATGATCTTGAATCGAAACTCACCCAAGATATTTACTTGGTAGTTCCACACCTTTTGGGAAAATTATGAGTCCATCCATTCTCAAATGTAAATTTACTAAAAATAGTAATCCTTGTCATTTTTAACCCCTTTTAGAAACTTTGAAATTTCTAAACCATTCTTCAAGATAAAGGGTATTCAAAAGGGACAAAATTGGGAAGAACAAAAACCTTTTGTAGTTGCAAGATTGAGATACCTTTCCTAACACATCATATAACAACTTCCCATGATGAGACACTTCATCCCCATGAACACATAGATAGAGAGAAAAATGATATTGATCATATCGAACACATCAGTAAATAAGTGGCTTTTGAGTATTCGATTAATCAAGACATGACAAACACAAATGATGATCATAAATCTACAAGAATAAATTATGATTGTATATGCCTAAAAATGACACGACTCTGCCCCAATAAATATTCTATAAATTTTATTTATTTAAGTCAAATTCCTTTATCAATAAATAAATAAACAAATTTATTTATTTGATTCACATTCTTCCAAAAATTAAATAAAATTTATTTATTTAATTAAATTCCTAAATTCTTCTAATTCCTCCAACAAATTAAGTAATATCAATTATTTAATTAGTTCTCCCAAATTCATTCTAAATTAAATAATACTAATTATTTAATTGTTTCTTCCAATAATATCTTCTATAAATTTAAATAAATCAAATATTTATTTAAGTTGTCTATTTCTTCTAAATTGAGTTATCTCTAAATATAATTCAACCCTTGTGCACATGCAATTGAATATTCTAAATATTTAATTGAGCTAAAATATCTTCTCATCCTCATGCAATTTCCATTCTCTAGTTCTATTCTCTTGACTCATTGGTTTATTCTTTTAATTGATTAATCTCTTTAGTTAAACTCATTCTTCTATTTTATTAATTCCTCTCATGCAAAATATAGAAAGACACTTGTCTTCTTTCTATTCGTGCACATTCCTCAACCATTCTCTACCATTGATCTTCTCATTCTTTCCATACCATTGATCTTCTCTCTCTCAAGTCTATAAATTGAACCATGTTCTTCCATTTCATTCATCCAAGCTTTTAGTATTGTTACTCTGCAGGAATTACAGCGCACCTTTGGCACCCACATCATTCCTTTTTCTTGTGATCACCTTGTTACCATATCACTACCATTGTTGTGAAGCTCCTCTTCGTTACAAAGCATTATCATAGCCATTCTCCATTGACAATCTTGGAATAGAAAATAAGTGCACTCTCTGAGCATCTTATTCATACATGCAAGATCAATTAAGATAGGCAATCAATAGAAGCTATGAAGTATTGAGGTTTGCAAAGGTTTTTCATCTTTGTTTGCTTGATCTTGATTATTTCCCTTTTTTGTTGAGTTTTGGGTATTATTGATATTGATTTATTGATTATTCATGTTTACTTCAATTTTCCCTTAACATTTTTGGCACCCACCATGGGGCCTAGCCTCAAATTTAACCCAAAAACTAAGTTTTTGTGTGTTAGAAAGCTGTACATAGGAGGAATCTATGCATTTGACCCATCCTAACATGCATCTGTTGTCTATTCTGACACATCCAATCTTTCGATGCATACAGGCTCTATTTCAGCACATATACCTTCTAAAATGACGCATCTGCTAGTTCAGCACATATATTCTGTATTCTTGCACTTTTGACCTCTGTCTCAGCACATCTGTACTTCTACACTTGTGAGCTCTATTTCTGCACATTCAGGCTCTGAAGCTGCGCATCTGATCTAGATAGTGACTTTAGGGTTTTTCTTGTGTCTATTTCGCTAATGCAGACACTTTTTTATAGGAACACTCTTGGATCTGTTGTGCAGGCTAGGTACTGGATTAGAATCATATAGCTGCACTTGTTAACTCACACTTCAATTTATAAAAGGAAAGTAAATGTATGCTCATGCAAATCTTACATAGTCTTAACTAGGAGGGTGGTAACTGAATCATTGCTATCTTACATATCATTGAACCATTGCTACATTGCTATCTGGGTAAAATTGAACCATTGCTATCTTTCACAGTTAGACACATTGCTATCTGAGTAAAATTGAACCATTGCTATCTTGTTATCACTTCAAAGTTAACAAATTTCTATGCTTGCCCAAGTAGATAGCTCATTTAATCTTTTTCTTTTTAACTAGGGGAAAAGAACCACTATCTTATGTGTTTTGGGAATGGTACCAGGCCTATGCTCTCCCCTATCTTAGGTGACCAAAATGCCAGACATATCATTTTCGCATGTGTTTTTCCTTTAGAGGGACCTGCTCTTGGATACCATCCATCCAAGTAGGAATGACCCTAAGTGGTAACAGCCTAAAGCCAATCCCTGCCGATCCACTATAAATAAATTTTGTTTGGAGTGAAAGCTTCAAACAACAAGTGAAGTTGTGTTATATTGGCAACCAACCTCCCCTAAAACCCTCCAAGGCACAACCCTTGCAGGCTGGGAGACTCCATAACAGAGAGTAGTGTTGTCGCATGTATAACCACTCGAACGGTTGCCTTTATTAAACACCTTTGTTCTAGTGGCCAAAAACCCCTATAAGCTGGTGCAAGGAAGGGCAATTATCACCTCCCAAAGGTGCTTCACTAGAGATAATGAGAATTCAGTTTATACTATCCTTTGAAACCTAGGATTGTACTTTCTTGCTTTTAGTCAAAAAGAGTCAAAAAATCACAAAAAAATAAAAAAGTAAAAACATTCTTTGCGTTTTTTGTGTCTTCTTGCCATAACTAAAGACAATCAAATCAAAGAGACCATCTTGCAACAAAAGAAACTAAAAATGTCAGAAAAATTACAAAAAATTTACAATAACACTGAAAATACCAGAGCTGCGCTTTTATCATTTTTTGCTATGCATCTATTCTAACTTGTTGCGCTTATACCACATGTTACTGTGCATCTGATCTTTGCCAGTACTATGCATCTGTGTCAACTTTTGGTGCCTATGTCCTTTTCTACTGTGCATCTATTTCTGCACATGTGTAACAGTGAGCACTTCCACTTATTTTGAGAGAATCTTTTTGCCATTTCTGGGTACCCATTTCATCATTGTTCCCAATTCTGAGATCAGATCTTACCTTGTAGTCACTTTTCCATCCACTCCATAGTATACCCTCTCTTTCATCGATCATCTCATCTACCTTCTATCAGGTCTCCCTAGTGCAAGGTCAAAGTATCCTATATCAGATTAGCGCAAGACCTTTTTTTTTTGTATCATTTCAGATTCAAGTAACCCTAACCCTAGTAGGTCACAGAACTTCACTAGTGGTCTTGGTGCATGACTAGTCTCTATACAGTAAGACAAGTATCGAGTACCCTTACTTGTGGATATCATCTTGTATCAGTTGTCTTACTTGGAATCATTGATTGAAAGAGTCCCTTGTCCAAATCTCATCACAAGTATCCTCTTCTTAGCAATCTCCACCTACACCTTACCAAAGTCTCTAGTTCCATCCCACCACTTCCCATGTCACCTTGCATGGTTTTAACTAGATCTCAATACAAAAGACAACATGAAATGGCCAGATCATCCAATCACATTATCACCCCTCATGATAGTGATGAGGATATCTCTCATGAAGAGTATCAAGGGCACCTCCAAGATCAGAAATTTTAGCGCTTACTAGAAAAAATGCTCCACGAGGACCCTCAAAAATACTTTATGCATCTTGCGAGTTTAGGACTCAAACTCCCCTTTGACTTTGATCTCAACAAACTGAAAGAGACCGTAGAGGAAACGCATGAAAATCACACTAAGGGGGATAAAGGAAAGAAAGTCACAGACCTGAATATACCTATGAAAGAAATGAGGAAATAAATCAAGGGTCTAACGCAACAAATGACGGATCTCAAGACAGGAACAAGTGCTAAAACTTACTCTTTGGAAGACATCAAACCATACCCCTTTGATAAAAGTTTGAACATGGTACCCTTCCCCTTTTGGTTTGAAGTTCCTAAGTTTGACAAATACAAAGGGAAAGGGGACCCAAGAGATCACATTCAAGAATTCACCACCACATACATGGAAGTAGCTCACAATGAAACTTTCTAAATGAGACTATTTCCTAGATCTCTAGGCAGTCAAGCCATAGAGTGGTTCATAATGACTTCCACTAGGTATCAAAACCTTTGATGAGCTAGTAAACAAATTCATCACGCACTTCTCATACAACATTGAACATGAAGTCTCCATGCTCGATCTATGCAATACTAAACAAAAGAGTGGTGAATCATTCACCTCCTTCCTACAAAGGTGGAGGCTACTAATGATACAATGCTCATATGATGTACCTAAGAAGCAATTGATGGAGATGTTTATCCACAACCATAACTCTGATCTCAGCTATCAAATCCAAATTCAATGTCCTACCTCATTTTCAAAGGTCATTAAGATGGGATTATTCATCAAGAAAGCTATGATCGCCAAGGGGCAAATTAAGTTGTACAAGGACACCCCTAACTCCAACTACACTACCGACAAGTCAAAATTTTGGACCAAGAATAAAAATGTTGTCAATGATGGAGTAGTTGATGCCAAGGTGGCGACTCCCAAACAACAACCAATCTTCACTCTCAAAGGAGAGGTAAGCAATGCTATGCCCAATAAAACATTCTTGCAGGAGTCAAGGTCATGGTACAACTCAAATCCTAGGTGAAAGTTTACACCGCTAGGTGAGTCCCAAGATTCTGCGTTAAGAAATCTATTGGCCAACAATGAGGTCACTCTCCCACCAACTAGCGATTATGAACCTCAAATAAAACCTCACTATTGGAAAGACACCAATTTCTGTAAGTATCATAGAGGAAGAGGACATATGACCAACAATTGTATCCATCTCAAACATGTTATTCAAGACATATTTGATCAAAATCAAGGAATTACTCAACAACACACCTCTAATGAGATGCATGTGGCACACAAGAATCTGCTTCTCAATCATGACAGGCCATACAACAACAACCGCAATAGGAAAAATTAGAATAATGGGAATAATAATACCAATTATGCAAGTGTGTCATTTGATTATACCATCAACTGTATATCAGAACACATACCACAAATCAATGTGGTCATGCCCAACCAATAATCAGAGCCCAATAAAACTAATTGCAATATCATCACCTGTAGTGGTAAGGTCACATTGAATACCATCCCTCCAAGGTCATCACCTTCTCAATCCAACCCCCATTAGTATAGTGTCATAGAACAACTCCAAAAAACTCCTACCCACATTTCTATCTTAGAGTTGTTGCGTCTGTCTCCTTCCCATAAAGAAATTCTTGATGAAGCCTTAGTGGAAATGACTATGCCCACAAACTTGGCCCAAGAGAGGTTTCAAGCCATGGTAGGAAATCTAGCCTCCTCCAGTACCATATCATTTACCGAACAGGATGACCTCTCAGTGGCTCAGCCTCATAACACACCCTTGCATATCATCGTTTTCATCCATAAACATTATATCAAAAGGGTACTCATTGATGGAGGAACCAGTTTAAATATTTGTATGCTCAAGCTAGTCCTTACATTGGGGCTCTCTGAAAAGGTGGTGGATCCAAGGAAAAAGATCACTATTAAAGCCTATGATGAAGAGGAAAGAACTACCAAAGGAACAGTGGTATTACCCATACAGGTGGGACCGGTGATAAAGGACGTTGTTTGCCAAGTCCTAGATAGGGAGCTATCCTATAACATTCTCCTAGGTAGACCATGGATTCATGCAATGAAAGAAGTACCTTCTACCTACCACCAATGCATAAAATTCCCTCATAATGGTAAGCACGTCACCATCCAGGGCGATCCTGGCCCCTTTTAGCATTGTAATTCTATCCACTCAAAGCCTAATTATATCATACCCAACAATAGAGCATCTACATCCCCTACCCCACAGCATAATCCTACCTCCAAAGCTTCCTCATCCAAGTGCAAAGAGTAGAAAATTACCATTAAAGAAATAGGAGTAGGGGAATACTCCATCGAGCACAGCCTCAATCTAGCCAAAATGCCTCTACCTCCTAGATCCTTTGGGTGACCCAAGCATTTTCCAAAGCCATCTACTCCTCCTACACCTCCTACATCTCCCTTTGTAAAATGGGGGACCCTATCAGATCAAATAGAGGAAAGAGATATCTTATAATGGATCTACACAGAAGAAGAAGAGAACACACAACACAAACCACCTAAGCTCCCAACAGAAATCTATGGGTGAGGTGAGTTTATCTTACGCAGAATGGGTTATGAAGGACAAAGTCCCATTAGCCTAAGGAAAGAAGGAATAGTAGAACCCATTCAACCTTCTTCATCCTCATTGGTAAGAAATACAATAGGTCTAGGATACAAGGACAAGGGCAAAGCAAAAGCAAATGCTTGTCTTGTGGAAATGATCCATACCCTTCAAAAGGACAATGACATAGATTCTAATGAATATGAGTGGGATGAGCTAACAAAGAACTCCTATGATGACAAGGAAGTTGACACCATTCAAGCTTATAGCCCCTCTCATGAGAGACAAATGCTAACGCATAGACCATTAGAGTGTGATTCACCAATTCCTGAGAATATGACTTTTGAGGAAGGTTCGAGTTCTATCACAATAAACAATTTGGAGGAAAGTACCATCCCGGACCCTATCCCTACCAATACTCCTCACATATCCATTCAAACTATCAATGAATCAGATGTATCCTCTGAATCGTTCCCACTTGTGCATCATGAACTTATCGACTGGGATCTACAAGGAACCCCGCAACTAGACATGTTCCAAAATGATGATGCCTACATTGACTACATGGAACTTAGGGACCACCTACCCATAGGAGATCATCAAGATAGCTTTGCCATTAAACTCAATACTATAGCTTATTTTAGAGAGGGTGCCAAGCCTTCCATTCACAAAAATATCAAAATAAAAACTACATCTGATGGTGAAAACTGCTCTGCAGCAGTATTAGATCCCAAAATAGTAAAAAGAAAGGATGCATCTGATCATGAAAACCCAATTGTGGCACCTGACGATGGAAGGCTTAACATTCTCCCCAATGACATGCACAGGAAAAGTCACAAATTGTTGTGGAACCTATAGAACCTGTTAACATTGGAACAAAGGAACAGCTAAGATCATTCACTTTGCTAAGTACTAGAAAAGACTAAGTTTGTACCATTCTCCAAGAAAAAGTAGGTCAACTTTGCTTGGTCGTATGCAGATATGCCAGGATTGGATCCAGATTTGATGTAAGATTCATAAAAACAATAGACTATCTAGAGTGGGTCTCTAACATAAAAACAAGAAGAAATCAAGAAACTGCTAGATGTAGGATTCATAAAAACAATAGACTATATAGAGTGGGTCTCTAACATAGTACTACTATCCAAAACTGATGGTTGAGTTAGACTATGCAATGATTTTAGAGATCTAAACAAAGCTTGCTGCAAGGATGACTTTCGGTTGCCAAATATAGATATCATAGTCGACTTAACAACAGGGCATACCATGTTATCTCTCATGGATGGCTTCTTGGGATACAATCAAATCAGGATAGCACCAGAAGACCAACACAAGATAGCTTTCACTTGCCCATGGGGCACTTTCTACTAGAATGTCATGCCATTTGAGCTAAAGAATGCAGGAGCCACATATCAACGTGCTATGACCACTATATTCCATGATATGATGCATGTCACAATGGAAGACTATGTAGATGATATCCTTACAAAGTCACTCATAAGATAATCACACCTATATGTGCTAGAGAAAGTTTTTCAGAGAGTAGAACAATTCAAGGTCAGGTTGAACCCAAAGAAATGTGTGTTTGGAGTCACCTCAGGCAAACTCTTAGGCTTCATTGTATCAGCAAATGGGATCAAAGTGGATCCTTCCAAGGTCAAAGCCATCATGGAAATGCCTCTACCAAAAAATCTCACTCAACTACGGTCTCTACAAGGCAAGCTACAAGAAATCCATTAGTTTATAGCACATCTGGAAGACAAGTGTCAACCTTTCAGTCATCTCCTACATAAGAACATTCCATTTAGGTGGGATGAGAAATGCAAAGAGGCATTTGGCAAATTGAAGGAATATTTTATGAACCCACCTATCTTAATGCCTCCCATCCAAGGGAAGCCACTGTTACTTTACATATCTGCTACACCAACATCTCTTGGGGCACTTCTAGCACAACAAGATTATGAAGGTAAAGAAAGAGTTCTCTACTACATCAGTCACACATTGGTGGACTATGAACTGCAATACTCTCAAATAGAAAGATCATGTCTTGCTGTGTTTTTTGCTTCCAAAAAACTATGACATTACATGCTAGCACATCTACTCAAGCTTATTGCAAAGATAGATCCACTAAAATACCTATTAAGCAAAGCAACTCTAATAGGTTGCCTAGCCAAGTGGGTGATGCTCCTAAGTGAATATGACATTGAGTATGTAGACAAAAAGCCTATCAAGGGACAAATCATTGTTGATCAGTTAGCAGAAGCACCACTACAAGATAGCACACCAATGACATTTGAGTTTCCAAATGAATCCTTATTTAATATCACAACACACTCATGGAAGCTTTACTTTGATGGCTCTTATACAAACCATGGATCGGGGGCAGGAATCTTGTTGGTCACTCCTCACGGTGACACCATACCTAAGTCTTATCGTATATTATTTCCATGCACAAACAATATAGCAGAGTATGAAGCCTTGGTCATTAGTCTCAGAATGGAAACAAAATGGAAAATCAAAGAGCTACATGTCTATGGTGACTCTCAACTAGTGATCAACCAAGTCAATGATGACTACCAAACCAAAGATGAGAAGCTTATCCCATACAAGTACATGGTCAATGACTTTAAGGACTACTTTGTGATCATCTCCTTTGAGTAGATACCTCACATTGAAAACAAAGCGACAGATGCCATGGCAACCATTGCCTCACTCCTCGAGATCCCAGAGAATGAGTCACGGTACGAGTTCTTGGTGGAGTCAATTCAACAACCAGCGTATGATCATCTTGAAATGCACTCCATATGCCTACTAGTTAGATCTGATTAACCTTGGTATGTGTTGTGTGGTTACACAACATGCCCCATTTTGACTTGAGAAAATAGGGACCCAACTATTTGTTGCTTTGGTTTGTGTTGTTTTTCTACTTTTTAGCGGTCTAGTAAAAGTAAGTCATGCAGGAACTCTGCATAAGAGGGTCGATAGGTCCCATGATGAGGTTATTCTGTCAAAGTTAGTATTTCATATCATTAACCTCATGGTTGGAAAATGCATAAAATTCCATGCAGGTTTGTCTTTTGGATCACCCCAAAATTCCTTAAGGGGAGAAAGTTATGACAAGTCAAAGTTCTGGTCAAACCTAATATTCTTAGGGGGGGTCATATTTCAAACATCAATCACCTTGTGTAAGATTACCCTGATGTCAGTTTATCACCTGATAATCATTTGGTCCACAAACTCCAGACGTCAATTTTTATGTGATAACTGTATCTGCCCATCAAACAACTTGATATTTTGTAGGGGTCATATTTCAATATCACCCGATCTTACAAATATCACCCTATCGCAAAATATCACCCCAATGCCAATATGACGATGACGTCATCTAAGCTTGATGAACAAAGGAAATCACCCTAATGGTGATGTCATCATTCTTTTTACCTCACGGAGGTATGTTTCCAACAATCACCCTTTTCAATAGCATGATGGTGACATTTTTCTGGCTCGATATACAAAAGCTTGACATGACCATGATGTCATCTTATTCAGAGGGTGATATTCCTCAATATCAGGGTCATATTTCTTAACCTCCCAATTTCCTTTGGTATGACCGTGACGTCATCCTTTCACATTTTAACGAAGCCCGTCCATAGTGATGATATCATCATCATATCCTAATTAATGAAGAGAGTCACATTAGTTAATATCCCTCATATTAACTAATGTGCAAACCTAGACCTGACAAGGTTTAAGTTTATAATGAATGCTTAATTAAATCCAGCGATTGCATCTTATGTTTGTATGTATCTTACATGCAAAGAAGATATACAATGCTATATACATTGGTCGGACCCAAAATTATTATGAAACAAGGTTAAGTCCTTGTATGTTTCATGTTGTATGTATGAATCGATGCATACATTGTGATACATACAAGGTGGAAAGCATTAGTCAGAACTGAAAGGATTATTAAATAATGAAAAGTTGTTGTATGTTTTGATATATACATTGTGGTATGCATACATCGTGGTATGTCCAAGGCGAAGCTCATAAAAGTTTAAAATCCATATAAAAGATACACCAGGCTGATACATGTATCGAGGTGAGTTATTTGGATCGCCCCGACCAAGTGACTCTCACCGATAAAGGTTGCGTTGGAAAGAAATAAGTGATTAGCGGATGATGATTTAGTCTTGCCAACTAAATGTATTACGCCGATGTACAAGGGCGATATGCAAGCGGAGGATATACAAATGCCGGATTTGAAAGAAATTTAAATGCAAAAAAACTTTGTACGTTATGGGCACTTGTAAGTTTGTGATATGCATGCTCGTGATAGACAAAAAAAAGAAAGGAAAAAGGGAGGATTTTGAAGTAGATTTAGAACTTGATTGCATGTTTTTGGTCAACGATGGTTGACTCGACCATTCTTAACATCATATATGCATTTGGATATGCAGATGTTCACTGTTACTTAATATTCATAGCCCGATATCCAAACTTGCATATTCAGAGCCTGATTTAATATAAATGTTAATTTTCCTGCTAGTTATTAAATGATGATACTTAATTCTTATCTGCCTATTGCAAGATGTTGGAATTATTTGGAGTTTGGATGTATGTTGCGGAGTGAAGTACCTGATCATTGCAGAGTTGCACACAGAGGCGACATGAACTTGAGCCAAGGGATATTACCAAATACACTGTGTGCTAGCTGGAGGGTGGACCAGGTCAAAGATGCTAGAATATTCTCTGCCAACTATGCAATTGCCAGCTAACAGGCACATGTTGTTCATCTGGACCGTTGATTGTTATGAGAGAATCCTAATCATTGGATAATTGTAACTCTTTTCTCGACTCTGTCTTATAAGAAGGCCATGATTTGTCATAAAAAATATACACGCAAGGGGGGGAAATAATTTCACATAAGGAATTAGATTACTAAGACTAATGGGGACTGAATTGTTGAAACGTCAAGGTTCTTTCTTCAGATCATTGTAAATGTACTTGTTCTAAAGCATACTGAATGGAGATGAACCTTCAAATTACATCCTGATTGTAAACTTTACGTAATCTTCAAGTTGATTCCTAGATATGTAATGGTGAATGTTGTGTTCAACTTGAAGTGCTTTCATTTTACTGCATGTTGTCAACTTTTCCTTTAAAGATTTGCACTGGATCATGCAGATTTGTGGAATGTCCTGGTGAAGTATGAATCTAGTTTTCTTCTTTTCATTATTGTATCAAAACATGTATGCGGATCATTGATCTCAATCAAGTAATTTTGGGAATCTCACTCTCTCAACCCTATCTTTGTCATTTCATTTTCTTAATTTCATTAAATCACTTCCATAACTATAAATCATGATAAATAATAAGTAGAACAGAGAAATATGCTGACATCTCATAGAAAACTGAATATCATTAGCATATTTGAGCTAAATGCATGTAGTGTTGAAAATATCATGCAAAGAATTGCAAATAATGATAGAAATCCTACAAATATCAACATGTAGGCACATTATTTGAGTGAATTCATAGTGTAGAGGTAAAATTGTTGGAGATTTATGCAGAGCAGATATAGAGGACAAGATATTTGGAGGAATTCTGATGAACTTTGCAGAAATTGCTGGAGTATGTAAAATAGTAACACACATCAATGGAAAATAGTAACACACATCAACGACTGAGTAATGTCAGTAGATTATGAACTAATTAATGGAGACTTGGGATAATGAATTCCTCGAATTCATTGTATCTTTCAAGATAAATAAAGGTTGTTGTGTAACTTTTATTTCATGTTTGTTTATGAGTAACATCATCATCAACAGTATGGTAAGATTTACACATACCTTAAGGACAATACCCTCCCACCTGACTTATCTTCAAACCAACAATGAACCTTTATCCGCCAAACCTCTCTTTATACCATTATTGCTAACACCCTATACCGACATGGTCTGGATGGTACTTTGCTCTGTTGTTTAGAATGAGAAGAATCTCAAATCACCTTACAAGAAATGCACGAGGGGATTTGTGAAACACACTCTAGAGGTCCTTCCTTAACTAAGAAACTCATGCATTTGGGATATTATTGGCTGAACATGGAAATAGATTCATATCAGTTTGTGAAGAAGTGCAAATTCATAATAACCGCCACTGAATACTTTACCAAGTGGATTGAAGTCGTTCCCCTCACCACCGTCATAGGCAAACAAATTTCCTCATTCATCCTCAATTACCTCATCTACAGATACGTAATTCCCTCATCCATTATCATGGATAACAAAAGACCTTTCAAAAACTAGGATGTGCAAGAGCTTTGTGATAGATTCAAAATCCAACACCGTTTCTCCACAACCTATAACCCCCAAGGCAACAGCCAACCAAAAGCATCCAACAAAACAATCTTGAAACTCCTCAAGAAGACAGTCAACAATGTTGTCTGTGATTGGCACATCTAACTTAATCCTACTCTGTTGGCCTATCAAACTAGTATATGCACTCTCACAGGATAAGAAGCCATCATACCCATTGAAGTCAATTTACCATCTCTCATGGTGTCATTAAAAGGTCTCATAACTGATGAAGAGTATAGAGTTTCTAGATTACAAGAGCTAGAGTTGCTAGAGGAAAGGAGATAGAAAGCCTTTAATCATCTCAAGGCATATCAGAAAATGATGTCATGAAGCTACAACCACAGAGTCCATCCAAGAGTCTTTAAGGTTGGAGATCTAGTACTTAAAGAAAATCCCCATAATCAACAGGATTGAGAAAAGAAAGGCAAGTTTGAACCCAACTGGCTAGGGCCTTATGTGATCGTTGCTACCTATGGATTAGGGGCATATCAGTTATCAACATCAGAAGGTGAGCTATCCGATGACCCAATCAATAGTATGCATCTTTGCTAGTTCTATACCTAAGAGAACCCCAATGTAAGGGGGGCATAAAATACAAAAAAATCAAAAAAATTAAAAAAATACAAAAAAAAAAAATAGAAAAGAACAACAAAAAAAATCGTCCTTTGGTGAAAACCTAGAAAACAGGCACCTTGGTTAGGTACCATGATGAAAACTTGGCAAACAGGCATCATGTGTACTTCTAGCTTTCCTGCAAATAAAGGCAAGTGGTGAAAATCTGGTAAATAGGTGCTACTTGTGAAAAGACGCTTCCTCCATCTTTGGGAAACCAATCACCTTGTGTCCATTCTTCCTTCAAATCGTGTCCCATCCTCTCCACATTTGTTCCATAATAAAGCACCCTTGTGCCACCTAATGATAACCTATCATGGCTTGATACTCTATCTCTTTTGTCACCTTGTCAACCAAGGTCTTATCCAGTATCCTATTCATAGTGTTAGCCTAGCATAGTGTTTGTCGTCAGTACCATAGGGTCAACCCGAACTACATTGCCTCTATGTTGTCACATAGGCAAGCACATTGTCAATGCACCCCCAAGGCTTCCCATCCATCCCATTTCTTGTCGTCTTTCCTCTAGTTCATCCATAGGGTCAACCTAAACTCATTGCCTCTGCATCATCACATAGGCAGGGCCATTTAGTAATGAGCCCCCGAGGCACTAGGTCAGTCCTTTAGGGTCTATTTTACCAGGCATGCATACAAGCACAAGAAAAGGCAAGCTTCCAAAGTAGAAATCTTAACACAAGGCATCAACCTATCCAAAGGCAAAGCAAACATGAACCTAAAACACTCAAACCGATTCTATCTAAATTATGGCAAGAAAAACACATCTAAATGCAAAAATGTTTTGTGTTTGTGATTAGGTTAACTTACAGAGTCTTGATTTTTGTTATTATGTCTTCCTATGCTACTCGAGGATGTCAAAAACTAGAGATGCTATGATGGGGGCATAATCATTTTCTTTGTTTGCTGCTTGTGGATTAATCTTTAGTAATGTGAAGCCTTGTCTAATGACATGATCGGCAAAAAATCATCGAGGACATCAAAGGTCTAACATGAAAGGGGGCAATCCTTGTCCATTGATATGCAAGAAATACTTAGGTCATCTCGGTTTAATTATACTAGATGCTTGTATTCACTTTCTAAAGCAAAATCCATGTAAGTAATACTCAAGTCATCTTGGTTCAATTATACCTAGATGCTTGTAGTTGTATACACCTAAAAATGACATGACTCTACTTAAATAAATATTTTAGATATTTATTTCATCTTTGTATTCCTCTATCAATAAATAAATAAATTTATTTATTTATTTGATTAATCTCCTTTCATTTAATTAAATAAATTACATTTATTTAATTAATTAAATTCATCTACATCAACTTCATTCTTCTAAAATAATTAAATAATTTTAATTATTTAAGTAAACCTTTTATTCTTCCAAATTTAAATAAAATACAATTTTATTTAAATTAAATCTTAAATCTTCAAAAAATAAAATATATTTAAATATTTTATTTTTTCTTCCAAATTATCTACAAATAATTAAATAAATCTATTTATTCAATTATGCTTTCTTATCTTCTAAAAATAAATTCCTCGTCATACAAAAGCAAAAGCTGAGTTAAAGCAACTTTAGAGCAACTTTGTTTTTAAATTAGAATTACATCGCATATCCTAATCCATATCCATATCCATATCCCATGCAATAAAGATTTTATGTAGAGTATCAATGTTTGCAAAAGCTTGTGAATCCTTCTATCAAGTCATTCTTCTATCAATCAAATTTCTATCTATCATTGCATCTCTTGTCAATAGTTCTAGTTGTCAATCCGAGCAATGATCCAAATGCAAGTCTATCCTTAAATCCATACCAATCATGTTAGTCAATCTTGTCAAATGATACACTCACAATCAGTGGTCTTGATCCTTGTCTGGTTGTAAACCAACTTGATCAGTTATAATCAAACATTTGTCTTATATAGGATGTAACATTGTCGAAATTAGACCAATACACGTGTCTTACATGACATGTTTCATTTCCTGAAACCAGACACTATCCTTTGTGTTGCTCTAGGGATATATCATTCCCTGCCATGACAACACTATCGTATATCATTGGTTTACCACTTGACAAGGCCAATACCTTGTTTGTTCTTATATCATTTGTGCATACTTGCTTACTTTCTTGTGTGTGTTATCATTTTATCTTTCATCGCATATCATTCATCTTTTTCTTCACCCTAACCTGTGTCTCCTCTTCTTCATTGTGAGATTGTCCGTCTCACAACCTTCTGCCTTCTTCCCATCCAATCTCCCGAGGGGGCATCCTATCGTCGTTAAACTTGTACCAGGGGCAAACTAGGGCATGTATCATTTTTAGACAATCTTATTCTTTGAAACAACGTGATAAAACACATTACATCAAAGAGGGGAAAAATGTATACACCTAAAAATGACATGACTCTACTTAGTAAATATTTTAAATATTTATTTCACCGTCATGTTCCTCTATCAATAAATAAATAAATTTATTTATTTATTTGATTCATCTCCTATCATTTAATTAAATTCATCTACATCAACTTTATTCTTCTAAAATAATTAAATAATTTTAATTATTTAATTAAATCTTTTATTCTTCCAAATTATTTAAATTAAATCTTAAATCTCCAAAAAATAAAATATATTTAAATATTTTATTTTTTCTTCCAAATTATTTACAAATAATTAAATAAATCTATTTATTTAATTATGCTTTCTTATCTTCTAAAATAAATTCCTCTTGTCATACAAAAGCAAAAGCTGAGTTAAAGCAACTTTAAAGCAACTTTGTTTTTAAATTAGAAAAATATATTCTATTAAGAAAAACAAAAACTCATCCTCATCAAGAAAGTAGTTAACTCAACAAAGCTTCTTTTTGAATGACACATGTCCTTTTTCTATTCGTGCACGTTCTCTCAAACATTCTCCTCCATTGATCTTCTTATTTCTTCTCAACTATTGATCTTCTCTCACACAACTCTATAAATGCAACCCTCTTCTTCTTCATTTCATCATCCATCATTCAAGTAAACTTATGCTATAGGAACTATAGCGTGCCATTAGCACCCCATTGCATATCACTTCATCAATCATCCATTCACACTGTGTTGAAGTTCATCTTCAACACAAACAAGTATCCTAGCCACTTCTCCTTGTCATCTTGAGGAATTGAAGCGAGGAAGCAAGCTTCTTGAGGGCCATCTTCATCACCACAAGATCAAGAAAGAAAAGGTGAACAATAGAAGTCGCAAGGTAAAAGGTTGTAAATATCTTCTCTATTTTACTTTTAATCTCCTTTTACCTTCATATTTCATTGATGTTTGGGTTTTTAATATTCCTTTGATTATCCCATTTTTACCCTCACATTTTTGGCGCCCATCATGGGGCTCTTTCCCCTAATCTAGTCAAAATCTAAGTTTCTTAGTGACAAGTTCCGTACAGGTGTCGTACAAGTTTATGACAGGGTCATCCGGCACATACATCTTCTGAGCTGGCACTTTTACCTCCTATCACAGTGCATACAGTCTTATGGCGCATATACCTCCCAAGTTGGTGCATCTACTCATTGTTCTGGCGCTTTTACAGTTACAATGCATACACCTCCTATTTTGATGCTTCTACTTCCTGTTCTGGCACCTGCGTAACTTTGGCGCATTCACCCTACCTTACGGCACTTTCACACTGTCTCACGACACATTTGTTAAAATGATGCTTATGTCTCATCTTCCTGCACTTTTGACATCTATCTTAGCGCATCTGTAAAATGATGCTTTCATGCTCTGTTTCTGCGCATATAGACTGCATAGCAACACATCTGATTTCTCATTAGGGTTTTTAGATTTTCTAGTGATTTTTAGGTTGATTCTAATGTTGTCTTATAGGATGAGAGGCTGGAATAGATCATTTGGCTGCATTGATTAAATCACTTAGATTAATTAAGGGAAAAAGTTTAAAAAAAAGCATGCATGAAAAATCTCACGTAGTCTTTAACTAGGAGGATAGTAACTGAACCACTGCCATCTTTGCATTGTTGCTTTCTTTCTTAGTTTAGAATATTTTTATCTCACAAATGGGAATGAACATTGCTATCTTTTAAACACTTTAAAGTTAACAAATGCGTGAGTGCACAAGTAGATAGCCCATTTAGTTTTTTTCCTTTTAACTAGGTTTGGATTAATCACTATCCTCTGTGTTTGTTGAATGACAATAGGCTTATGCTCTCCCCTTCACTAGGTGACCAAAATGCCAGACTTGTTATTCCATCTATATAACCTTTAGAGGAGCCTACCCTTGGATGCCCACCTATCCAAGTGGGAATGACCCTGAGTGAAAATACGCTAAAGTCAAGCCCTATCGATCCACTTTAAATAAACTGTGCTCGAGGCAAAAGCTTCCTACAACGAGTGTTGTTGTGTTACACTGACAGCCAACCTCCCCCAAAACCCTCCAAGGCATAATCCTTGGAGGATGGGAGACTCCATAACAGAGAGTAGTGCTGCCGCACACATAACCACTTGAACGGTTGCCTTGACTACTTAGCCACTTGTTTAGTATACCAAAAACCCCTAAAACCCCTATGTGTTGACACAAAGGGCGGAGCCTTTGAAGCGGCCTCGATTCATGTGATTCTTAGTAGGGGTAGCAAGGACAATCCTATGGTTTCATGGGGGTACAAGCCTAAGAAAACCTAGATCTGGTATGCATGAGAAGTGAGTGTCATGGAGGGGAACCGGTGCTACCAAATCCCAGAGCTACATGCTTTGAATATGCACAGCTAGAGGATTCAACAAATACTGTCCTATCTAGCCTAGGTTGTACTTGTTCTTGAGTCAAAAAGTCCAAAATACAAAAAAAATAAAAAAAAAGATAAAAATCATGAAAACTTCTATGTGTTTGCTATGTCTTTGCCATAATTGAAAGTCAAAATTCTCAAAAATACCAAATTTTCACCCAAAAACAAAAAAATCTTGAAAAACATTCCAAAATTTTGCAAAACTAAGACAAAAACTAAAACGACACATTTGCCTCAACCTGCAATGCATTTGCATAGACTTACAGTGCATCTAATATATGTTGCAGCACATTTAAAACATTACCAGATTGGTGCATTTGATCCAACTTGTGGTGCTTTTGAACTCTATTGTGGCGCATTCAAACCAGAGAACAATTCCATACCTTCCAACAGAAAAATTTCAACTTTTCAAAAGCTCATTTCAAACCTGTCTCAGTTTTCCCAAAATTTGATTAGAATCGTGCAAGTCAACCATTTCCTTCTTTTTCTGCACCATAGTTTCTTTTCTACACTACATCATCCAAAATCTTGCAAAATTCTTCCAAAATCCAACAAGGTTAGAACCAAGCTATTCTTGATTGCATCAAACCACAAACAAACCTAGTGAGTCTCCACTATCAAGGATTACTTATCCTTTTCTCTTGGTACTCCACTAGTGGCTTGTGCAAGACTAGTCCACATCAAGTAAATGGATTTCTATTATCCTTACTTCGACTATCATTTTGTATACCCAACTTGTTTGAGACCAATTGATCTAAGGAGAACCTTGCTAAAATCTTGTCGCATTCTAGCACCTTTTGTTTAAAACTTTCAAACCCACTTCATTCCATCTCTAGTCACCTTACATGGTCTTAACAAGGTTGCAAAAACAAAAACAAATTAAAATGGCTGAGAAAACTATTCCAAACTCTCATGAAAGTGATGAGGAAATCTCTATGGAAGAGGTCCTCCAAACATAGCAGACAAAAGATTTCAATGCATAATAGATAAGGTACTTGCCCAAGATCCTACCAAATTCTTTCTACACCTAGCACATCTAGGAGTCAAGCTCCCTAAAGATTTTGACGTAGAGGCTCTAAAAGAACCTAAAGAAGAAAGAAACCCTGAGGGAAGCACACATGACGAAGTACCCACAGATAAAAGCAAATCAACCATTGACTCTACGGATGCCTTGAGCTTAATGACCCAACAGATCCAAGCTTTACAACAACAATTCTCAGACATGCAAACAGGAGCATCAACTAAGCATTACTCCCTAGAGGATATTCCACCATATCCTTTTGATAGGACATTGATCATATTACCTTTCCCCTCTAAATTTGAGGTGCCAAAGTTTGTTAAATATCGAGGAAAAGGTGATCCAAGGGACCACATTAGGGAATTTAATGCCACTTGTCTTGAGGTCACACACACTGATACTTACCTTATGTGAATGTTTCCACGAAGCTTAGGAGGGCAAGCCATGGAGTGGTTTTCTAGACTACCACCTACCATTAGAACATTTAATGAACTTGTGGACAAATTTGTCACACACTTCTCCTATAATATTGAGCATGACACCTCAATCTTAGATCTTTGTAACACCAAGCAAAAAGGTGGAGAGTCTTTCGCCGCCTTCCTACAAAAATGGAGACAACTGGCAAGTAAGTGCCCACACCAAATGCCTGAAAACAAATGTTGGAAATGTTTGTCCATAACTTACAAACTGACCTAAGCTATTAGATACAAATCCAATGTCCTACTTCCTTTAGTAAGGTCCTTGAGATGGGTCTAATCATCAAAAAAGATTTAATCACCAAAGGTCAAATAAAGCTCTATAAGGACACTCCTAGTACCAACACCAACATTGATAAACCAAGATTTTGGACAAAGAACAAAAACATTGTGAATGATGGGGTAGTAGATGCCAAGAATGTGGCACCTAAATAACCAATTTTCAACTTATCGACTCCTCAAAACAACCCCCACAAAACAAACCAAGAAACACTGAATCACGATTTACAAATTTTCAACCTAGGAGAAAATTTACACCTTTGGGAGAATCATTGGAAATCACCCTATGGAAGCTAGTCACAAGTAAAATCATAACGCTTCCAACTGCACAGGAATATGAATCGAAAGTCAAACCTCCTTGGTGGAACAACAATGACTTCTGTGAGTTCCACTGAAATAGGGGGCACAAAACCAACGACTGCATTGCACTCAAACACACTAGCCAAGACTTGATCAAGAAAAACAAAGTGTCACTTGATAGACATACCTCTAATAGGGATCATTAGGCATTCAAGGATCCTCTTCCCAACTATGAGCAAGGAGGACCTTCCAACAAAAACAATAGTGGATCTAACAACGCAAATTACACAAACGTCAACTTTGACTATGTTGTTAACCATATCTCAGAAAGTGATTCATGCATCAATGTGATCACTATAAACAAAGATCTGGATTGCAATGTTACCACCCACAGTAATAGAGTCACTCTTAGAGGAGTCTCCACCCCCCTGACTAATCAATATAGTATCTTGGATCAACTACATAAGACATCTGCACATATCTCCATTCTAGAACTTCTACATCTATCCCTGTCTCATAGGGCCATACTTGACAAAGCTTTAGTAGAAGCCTCCGTCCCAATGAACCTCATTGAAGAACAGTTCCAAACAATGGTAGGTCACATAACCTCACCTCACTCCCTATCATTCACTAAAAAGGATGATATGTCAATCACCCAACCTCAAAACACCTCTCTTCATATCGAAGCCTTCATACACAAACACAAGATAAAAAGGGTCCTAATCGATGGAGGAGCTAGTTTGAATATTTGCACCTTGAAGCTAATCCTTACATTGGGGTTTTCAGAAAAATCTATAGATCCAGAAAAGAAAATCACTATCAAAGCCTATGATGTGGAGGAGAGAACTTCCAAAGGAATTGTTACTTTACCAATCAGAATGGGACCTGTAGTAAAAGATGTGGCTTGCCAAGTCCTTGATATGGAGCTAGCATATAACATTCTTCTTGGGAGACCATGGATATACGATTTGAAAGCAGTGCCGTCAACATACCATTAGTGCATTAAATTCCCCTATGAAGGCCAAGAGATCACCATCCAAGGTGACCCCAATCCATTTCAGTATTGCAACTCCATTCAATCTAAACCTGAAGTTGTGATCCCTAACAACTGTGCTTCTGCTTCATCTTCATCTCATGTTGACCCAACTACACTTGCTTCCTCTTCAAAGGCATCCCAAACCGAACTCAAACTCAAAGATAAAGGCTTGGGCGAATACACAATCTCCCAATCCCTCTATTTAGTACAACTCCCCCTATCTCCAAGATCATATGGAAGACCTACTCTGAACAAATCAAAAACAAATAAAACTACCAAAGGTCTGTTTGTCAAATGGGGAAACCTCAAAGATGAGAGTGATGAGAAAGATATCCTAGTATGGTTATACAAGGATGAAAGTAGTTCATCAACACAACAAGACCATCACACTATACAAACTAAACAATATGGTCAAGGATTCCAAATGCTACAGAGAATGGGATATGAAGGACATGGTCCACTTGATTCAAGAAAGGATGGTATCACTAAACCCATCCAACCTCATACCCTAACAGCCTAAGACACTACAGGGCTAGGTTACATTGGCACATAAAAAACCAACAGAGAAAATAAGAATAAAGACAAACAGATGGAAGCATCTACTAGTAATTTGGTTGAGCAAATTCAGCAATTACAATTGAGGAGTGAGACTGATTCCAATGAATATGAGTGGGATAGTCTCTCAAAGCTATCTTGTGATGAAAAAGATATCGATGTTGTCCATGAGTATGACCCAACCCATGCAAATGAGACACAAGGACCAAGGGCTAGACCGCTAGAGTCCATCCTGCATAATAACGATAGTGAAAGTTGTGAGGAAAGAATAATACCCCCCTTGACGAATCCACTAATAGAGAGTACCCTCACAAACTTTGTCCATGCTTTTAACAACTCTATCCTAACCATCAACACCATTGAACTGGACCAGCCCAATGACCCCTTACCTTTGGTGCACCCCAAACTCATAGATTCGGATTACAAGGTACTACCCCTGAGCTCGATACCTTTGAGAACGATGAAGCCATCATAGATTATCTTGAGCTTAGAGATCATATACTCGTAGGAGACCACAGAGCTGGCTATGCTATAGAACTCAATGAGAAGGCCTATTTTTGTGAGAGTGCCAAGCCTTTTAGTCTCAAAAATGTCAAAGTGAAAGAAAGATCTAATGGTGAAAACCGTTCTGTGATAGTGTTAGATCATGAAAATAGTAAAAATATAGACATATCCAATGGTGAAAACCTCTCTGAGGTGCCGAAGAATGGAAGGCTTGACCCTCTACCCATTCTTACACATCAAGAGAGATATTCAATCTTGATAGAACCAGTAGAGCCGATCAATGTCAACACAGGTGATAATCCCAGAATGATCCACATGGCATAGTCTTTAACATAACAAGAAAAGCTAGCATTAATAAGACAGAGATGACAAATTGTGTTCTTGAGGTTCTAGATGAAGGAGAGAATGATTTCAGTAAGCAGAAGTAGTGTGGATGTTTCTGGTGATTTAGGAAAGCTTGTGGAGGTCTTTGGATTGTTTCCAGTTCGTGTTGGTGGTCTGCATTGAAGATTGAGCTCGTAATTGAAGAATTACTTTCAGATGATGATGTTCTTCCTAAGTCTAGCCAACCGGATGAGTTACACATCCTGCAAATGATCTTGGAGATGTTCTATGGAGAATGGCGTGTTCCTAAAGGAAGTTTGAAGTCTCAGATCTTTGTGGCCAATAGTATGTTGATCCGCATGGAGTCTTTTTGTAATTAGTTATGTTTATGTATTTTCTCTGTAATGTATGCCGACTTCGATTATTATCTCTAAGTCGATGTCTTGTATAAATAAGGAGTTGTAAAGTCATTTCAAAGGTATTGTGTGGTGATGAGTGTGTGGTAGAGAGGAGTAAAGTGAAAAGGTAAAGCAAAAATATTGAGCTGAAATGGAACGACTCAAGCATGGTGAAGATGCTATTCTTCAGTTTAAGTATGTAATACTTATTATTCTATAGACAGTGTGTCTCCTATAGGCAGTGGGCCTCTTATGAGTAGTGTGCTCGGGCAGTGATCCCTAATTGGCATGTGCCATTTTGTTCTTTCTATTCTTCTAATAGAGAATACAATCTTGGGTTAGTCACCCCATGGTTTTTCCCTTAACCAGGTTTTCCATGTCAAAAATCTTGGTGTCTTATGTGTTATTATGTGTTTGCTCTTCAATTGTTTCCATAATTGATTTGTTATTATGCTGCTGAATTAAGAAAAGGATTTAAGTGATTAATTGAAAGAAGATTTTGGACAACTGATTCACCCCCCTCTCAGTTGTTTGCCCTAAATCTAACAATCCTAACCAATTCATGTGTCTCCAAAGTTCTTGGAATATGTTCCCCAACACATTAAGACCTTGAGAGATTAATTATTTATTAATTACATCACTTTGAATTTTTCAATTAAGTTCTAAATGGATAATGTCAAACTTCGGTGCCCAGTTTGAGATGGGAGCCATGAAGACCTTGTTGACTTCTCCTAAGTCTTAAAATAGAGTTTGATAACTCCTAGTAAGTGGGAGTTAGAAAAGGGACTTATTTTTAGACTTGGAGTTGTGCTTTTTTATGTACATGAGTGGATAATGTTGAGACACCTTGCATGGATGTAATGTTGGAGTTAACTACAGTGTTAAAGATGCATGAATTGGATATTGGTTGCATATGGTCAGAATTGCTTGCATGGACTTTCATGTTTTTTCATGTAGCTTGCATGTACTTGGATGTTGTTGCATGTTACTTGCATGTACTTGCATGTTATTGCATGTTGTTGCATGTTGCTCATATGGACTTGCATGTTGTTGCATGTCACTAGCATGCACTTGCATATTGTTGCATGTCACTCCTATGAACTTGTATGACCTTGCATATTGTTACATGTCACTTGCATGTGCTTGCATGTTGTTGCATATCACTTGCAAGTGCTTACATGTTGCTGCATGTCATTCCTATGGACGTGTATGACCTTGCATGTTCTTGCATGTCAGTTATATGACCTTGCATGTAGTTGCATGTCAATTTTGTGAGATTACTTGCAGGATGGTACATCTCAGTGATTCAGGAAATGGGTATCAGCTACATGTTGTTGAAAATGCTTGCATGTCAGTTTTAAGATATTACTTGCAAGACACTTTATAATGTCCCATAGGCTACCGATGGGTGATGTGCCCCACCAAGTGGGTGATGGGTCCCACTAAAAGGAGATGCGCCCCTTCCCAGTGCTCTTGGCCCAAGATCTCCTCCTATACACTCCGATAATGGTTAGGAGATGAGCCCTTCCACTGGCCCTTAACACCAGGGGGTGCCATTCACCTTCAGTCCAGGCTTTTGGCGTAGTGGTTGTCTTAACTTAGTATCAGAGCCAAGGTCTTGAGGTTGAGACTCTTCGGGGTGAGTGGACTGTAATGTCTCATAGGCTACCAGTGGGTGATGTGCCCAATCGAGTGGGTGATGGGCCCCACCAAAGGGAGATGTGCCCCTTCCCAATGCTCATGGCCCAAGGTCTCCTCATATACACTCTGGCAGCAGTTAGGAGATGAGCCCTTCCACTGGCCCTTAACACCAGGAGATGCCACTCACTTTCAGTCTGGGCTTTTGGTGTAGTGGTTGTTGTGCTTGCATGGTGTTGCATGTCACTCCTATGGACTTGTATGACCTTGCATGTTGTTGCATGTCACTTGCATGTGCTTGCATGTTGTTGCATATCACTTGCATGTGCTTGTATGTTGTTGCATGTCATTCCTATGGACATGTATGACCTTGCATGTTCTTGCATGTCAGTTATATGACCTTGCATGTAGTTGCATGTTAGTTTTGTGAGATTACTTGCAGAACACTCCAGCTCCATAAACTTGTAGGATGGTACATCTCAGTGATTCAAGAAATGGGTATCAGTTGCATGTCAGTTTTAAGATATTACTTGCAGGACATTCCAACTCTTGAAAGTTACAGGATGGTACATCTTAGTGTTTTAGGTAATGGGTATCAGTTGCATGTTGGATCTAGTGTTTGCATGTCACTTGCATGTATAGAACAAGATATTTTAGAATAACCTTGGGGACATCAATATTGCATGTTGTTTGCATGAAATTGATGTGTCTTGGTTACTTCAATTATCAGAAACTCATTGGGCAAATATGGATACCTAAATGGACGAGTTTATGATGTTGCTTTTATTTGGTGATAAGTTTGATGTTGGGACAACTATATTTAGCCATCTTGGGTGTCCACATCATGAAGGGTCAGTTAACTCAAAGTTTGGACTTTTTTTGAGTTCAGTCTTCTCAATTTAAGTGAGCTTGATTTTTGCATGAGTTTTGGAAGCTATGTTATCAATTATAATTTATTGTAATTTGAGTTTCAAGCTTTTCAATTAAAAAAGGGTTTTTTATTTTAATTGTAAACCCCATACATTTTCTAGAGAATTGATTTGAGGAAAAAAGACTTAGAAGAAAAAAAAAATGTTTTTGTAAAAGACAAAGAAAAAAGCAAGAATCTTTTTGTGAAGTGCATTAAGGACTTAGAGGAATTTCAGTATTGAATGTAATCTTTCCAAAGAGATTTAATACAAATAGGAAACATCTTTGGGTGTGGATTTTGTTCTTGAAAGGGTTTCTCCACGTAAATACTATGCAAGCTTTTTCTCTTCTCTTCTACATTAGATTGAATGTGAAAATCAATTGTTCATTAATTGTTACATATTAATCTTTATTTCAGCTTTGCATACACAAAATTTTAAAGTTTATAGTAGTAGTTCTACCTTCATTTTCAACATTTGGTATCAGAGCTAATGGTTGTGTAGAGTGAGGGACACCTTTCTCTTAAAGTGTTGAAGGTTTTTTGGCCACAGTGGGAGCTTTGTTTTTGTAGGTTTTGCAGATCTGTGAAGAAGATTGTACACAATGGGTTCTACCTCTCGTATAGATATTGAGAAATTCAATTGATCTAGCTATAAGATGTGAAAATTGAAAATGGAAGATCTCTTAGAAGAAAGAGAACAATTGGTTGTTGTTTCAAATGAGAATAATCCATCTTTAACTATGTCTGATGAAGAATGGTTGAAACTTGATAAAAAAGCACAAGGAACCATAAGGTTGTGCCTTGTAGATGTTGTCCTCTTGAATGTTTCTACTGCAGCTATTGCATACAAGCTATGGAAGAGGATAGGTGATATTTATTAAACCAAAAGTTTAACTAACGAGTTATACATCAGTGATAAGTAGCATGATAATGGAGAGGTTCAACGACTCTTACAGAACGGTAACCCTTTCAAATTGCTTTGCCTCCAAGGCCTCTGCAGCATGTTTATCATCTAACTTCAACAAAGGAAGGCTTAGTATTACTCTCAAAGGAAATGGACAATTTTCTTCTCACACAGAGGGCAGTTTCTCAGACCAAGCAAGAGGCCCAAGCAGGGCTTTCTCCTCGGAAGAGTATTGATACAAGACTGGTCCAAATGACAAATCCACCCACTCCTATAAGAAAATGTCCACAAGGAGAAAACCTTTAAGGCACCAATAGGAGGCGTTCAAGGCATATCTCAATGGAGAAAAATACCACCCAAGGCCCAGCAATTTCCAACCACCCAAATGGCGGTCCTACCAGGGACATAAGCAGACACATAAAACAAGCTAGAATGAGGCCTAAGAGGAGATTTCTTCACCTTTCTCATCCCCAGTTTAATCATCTTCAGGATTGTGAAAGGCTGAGCATCAAGGAAGTGTAGGTCCCCAAACCCACTTTCAAAAAAGTCATAAGAAGGGAAGAAAAGCTCAATTGTGTCTCTTTGATTGGCGCAAAGTTGGTTGAAAGAACTTCTCTCCTTCTGAATGCAACCCTCATTGGTAAGGTTCTGTCCCCCCACTTTTCTACTGAAGATTTTATTTCTTAGACTAAGAAAGAATGGCCGGAAGTGGCAGAGATAAATTCAATGGGTAATGGATTTTTTATCTTCCTCTTTTGTAATAAAGAAGGTAGAGATAGAGTGCTACAAAAAAAAATTTGGACTTTTGTGAACACAACAGTCTTCTGTCAGGCATGGAAGCATAATTTCAATGTAGGAAAGGAGAAAATTCCTTACCTTCCCTTTTGGGTTGACCTTCCCTTTCTACCTATTGAATATAGATAGCTTGAATCCCTGCAATCCATTGGCAACACCTTGGGTATCTTTCAAGAGGCACAGTTTAACCCTGAATCTTCTCCATCGGCTAGTATTTGTATCATCATGGAAACAAAGGATTTTCTTCCCAAGAGCATTCTACTTCAAACCCCCACTAGGAGCTGGTAGTAAGAGATCATCCTAGTTGAGAACATCATAGATGATGACATTACTAGAATGAACAAAATGTTAGGATATGGAGGGGCAGAGGCTTCAAACCATGAAGTTTGCTAGGGATTACCTCCTTAGCAGAAAGAAATTTTATGATAGTTTGGGGAAGATCTGGACATAAATGATCTCCCTGAAGATAGCCTGGAACTTCACCTTGTCAAAGAAATATCCATTGGTTTAGAAATTTGTGGGGTGTTTGACAAAGCCCATCTAGAGGAAGCAAATTTTGCTCTTACTAAAACCTCTTTCAGGGGTTTCAATGTAGAAACTGGGGAAGTTCAGATTTTGGAAGATCGGATGGTTTGCCTTAGCGAGAATGACGTGTTATCCAACACATCCCTCAATGTTTCTAAAGAATTCAAAATCCATAACAGGGAAATTTTAAAAGAGGTAGATCAACAGGCCTCCAGTGTGGATTCCTCTTTTGATAATGTATCAACCCTAGTGGCTGGTAGGGAGGATAGGTCTAAAGATCTCCTAATAGGAACAACACATCTTGGTGCTAGCTTTGATTCTTAGGGCCCTGTAATGGACCTCATTGATAACACCCACAGTAAGGGCTCAATCCTTCCACCACACCGAGATGGTGATGCTGAGGCTAAGGAAGATTTAGAGGTCTTCACTTTCTCTGAGAAGGATGGCACCCACAGTAAGGGCTCAGATCTTTCACCACAACAAGATGGAGATGCAGAGTCTAAGGTAGACTCAGGGGACATCACACTCCAAACCCTTTTAGAAGAAACTATTTCTAATGTCACAAATAAAATCTTTGATGAGATTATAGATGAGGTCCTATGAGAAAATGATTCTGATGGTGATAGCAATTTTTTTTGGAATACTCCAATCGCCCCTGGGGCTATTAGATAATAGTGACCCAAAATCCCAAGCGAGGAGAAGCTCACACCAGAGAAAGTCTAAACTCCAGAAGGAAATTGATGTAGGAATTTAGACTACCATTGACAGTGCACTTCAAAAGAGGAGAGTGAAGAGCTCTCCTCAGGAGACATGAAGCTCCTTACGTGGAATGTTAGGGGCTTAAACACCCCTAACAAAATTTACCTCATCAAATCACAAATTGATGTGGTAGGAGCAGACATCATTTTCTTACAAGAAACTAAGCTGTCAGTAGACCAAAACTATCATACTTTTCAAAAATGGGTGAACTGGAATGCTATTTATCATCCTATAAATGAAACTTCTGGAGGTCTAGCCATCTTGTGGAAGAGACATCTTCCCAAGCTAGATGTAATTGGCAATAGAGAAAACTGGATTCTGGACAAGTTTGCAGGGCTACTGAATGGATATGACCTTTGGATATTAAGCATCTACGGCCCTACAGGGTCGGCACAGAAATGGCATCTCTGGAGACATCTAACCAACCTGCTAAGGCTTATCAACATGAAAAGTGTAATCTTGGGCAGAGACTTCAATGCAGTGCTAGATGACTCAGAAAAATTAGGGGGCAAGTCTGGTCAGCCAAGAGTTCAAAAGGATTTCAAAGAGTTTGTCACAGTAAACAACCTACTGAATTGTAAACCTTTGAACGAAGACTTCACTTGGACAAATAAGAGAAAAGATGATTTCAAGATAACAGAAAGGTTGGACATATTCTTGATCTCCCCACAATGTCTTCAAGGCCACTTCAGCTAATTCAGTCATCCTCCCCCTTACAGGCTCTGACCACTATCCGGTTACTCTTTCTCTAGGAGAGGAACATTAGAGACCCATGAGCTACTTCAAATTCCAATAAATGTGGCTGCGAGATCCACTTTTCCTCCAAAACCTTGAAGCATGGTGGAATTCAGCCCCTTTTGTCAGAGGCTCAAGAATGTTTCAACTTGTCAACAAACTAAACTTTGTAAAGAAGCATATTCAGGCTTGGAACAGGACACACTTCAGAAATATTTTTTTAGAAAAGACAAGAATCTCCAAGGATTTATAGGCTGTTGAACTAGATATCCTCCACTTTGGGATGAATTATTTATGCTATAATCTAGAGAAATGCCTGAGAGCTGATCTTGAAGAAGTTTTACTAAGGGAGGAAATCTTCTAGTGCCAGAAGTCCTAGGAGACATGGCTTAAAGAAGGGGACCGCAATACCAAGTTTTTCCATCTCTCTTCTAAAATTTGTAAGCAGGTAAATGGCATAAACTCTACCAAAAGAACAGATGGATCTCTCACTTTCAAGGGGAATAAATTCAACTAGAGGCAAGGCTCTTCTTCAAAAATCTCTGTATGCCAATAATCCCTCTAGCCAAGCTCCTTTCGATTTAAACAATATTCCTTCTATGGTCTCCCAAACCTAGAATGAAGAGCTTATGAAGCCTTTCACACCTGAGGAGGTCATAGCAATGGTTTTCTCAATGCCAGGAGATAAAGCTCCAAGTCCGGATGGATGGTTGGGGTTTTTTTTCCAAAAATGTTGGGAGATAATTCGTAGGGATGTCTTCTTGGTTGTGGAGGAATCGAGAAAATTTAGAAATGTGCTCAAAGAAATCAACAGGACCAACCTCATGCTCATTCCAAAGATCAAAGCACCAACGTCCTTTGAAGAGTTTAGACCTATTTCACTATGCAATTTTGTTTATAAGATTATTTCCAAAGTGATTGCTATCTACCTTGCCCCTTTTCTACCAAGCATTATCATGGAGGAGCAAGACGGTTTCATCCTGGAGAAAGAGATAGCTGAGGGGGTAGTTTTGGTGAATGAGATTCTACACTCAATCAAAACAAGAAAGAAGCCTAGCATGGGAATAAAACTGGACATGGCAAAGGCATATGATAGAGTAAGCTGGAGCTGTCTAACCTCTGTTCTAGAAAAGATGGGCTTCTGCAAGCAGTGTATTAAGTGGATCACAACATGCTTTTAAGGGATTAACTATTTGGTCCTTGTCAATGGTATAGAGACTCCACCTTTCCTCTCCTCCAGAGGGTTGAGATAGGGGGATCCACTATCCCCCTACATGTTCATAATTATGACTGAAGCCTTATCTTGGTCCATCAAATAGGCCAGTGATCAAAATCTTTGGCGAGGCTTGAAGATCAATAATCATGAAGTTGCCTATACGCATGCTTTATTTGCTGATGACACAATTCTCTTCAGTCAAGCCCAGAAAAGAGAAGCAATAGCAATCAAAAGGGTCATTGATAACTACTGTGAATTCTCCAGGCAAAAGGTGAACAATAGGAAATCAAAAATTTATCTCTTTTTTTCTAGTGAAGAAACAAAGCTAGATATTGCTGCGACCTTCAATTTTATGGTAGATGCATTACCAAGAAAATACCTTGGAATCCCTCTTTTCAATGGTAGACACAAGAAAATTTTGTGGAAAGGGGTGGTGGACAATGTCAATCAGAGAATAGGTACTTGGAAGGACTGCTGGCTTACACTCGTGGGTAGGATCACCCTGATTAATGCTATGCTATTGGCTATCCCAACTTATATGATGTCCTCTCTTTAGATGCCTAAAGGTATTTTCAATTAGTTAGGGAAAATTTGTAGATGCTTTCTGTGGCAGGGATCTATGGAGGAGAAGAAGATTCACTTGATCTCATGGGACAAAGTGTGCACTCCCACACCACTAGGAGGTGCATGAATTATCAATCAAGAGGTCCAAAATTTGGCGTTGGGAGCCAAATTAGCATGGAAAATGTACGCGAAACCACATTTCAAATGGGCAAAATTAATGCAAAGTAAATATCTTGACAATGACCTGCTAGAGAGAATTTTCACCGTTTCTAATCCTCCAACGGGCTCTTGAATGTGGAACTTTATGGTCAAGCACATAGATGTTATATTGCCAAAGCTTTCCTAGAAAATTCATAATGGTAGAAAAGCGAACTTCTGGCTCGATTCCTAGAATGGTGGCCCAATTTTGAAGGATAGAGATGATCTTGATGAAGTAGCAATTGTCCTCATAGAAAAATGGGGGTCTAACATTGTAGACTATTTCTCTATCGACTGGAGTGCTTTGCCTCCTACAGGTGTTTGGAAAGACTTTGTTGAGCTTGATTTTCCTGAAGAGCAAAAATCAACTCTTAAAGCCATTCTAGATAACAGGATAATCCATCCTTCTCCCAAGGAAGATGAACTAATTTGGCTAGGTGATGGATCGGGAAAATATAAAGTAAAATAGGGATATAAAGGACTGACATCTAAAATGTGCTTAGACTAGCCGGTGCACCTCTGTTGGTCTAAGAACATCCTCCCCAAGGCAGGAACCTTCACGTGGCTGGCGTTTAACAACAGGATTCTCACAGGGGATAGGATTCAGAAATTGGCCATAGGAAAATTGTTTAGATGTGTCCTATGTGGGGAGGAAGAATAATCGGTAGATCACCTTCTCCTACACTACAGTTTTAGTAGAGAAGTTTGGTATTGGATGATAAACAAATTAAATTGGTGCTATCCTCTTTCTGGCTCCCTCCTTCATTTCTTCAAAGGTTGGCCATCCCTTTTCCCAGATTCCACTTTTCATAACCTTTGGAAAATTGCACCCTCATTGTTGATATGGCATGTGTGGAAGGAACGTAACTTCAAGATCTTCAGACATAAGTCCAAACTCCTGCCCATCTTCCTTGAGAGTCTTCAATCTACCATCGTGGAGTTAATGAATGCAAGCCTTAGAAGGCCAGTATCCAAAAATTGTTCCTGGACTAGTTGGGAAGAGTATATGTCTAAAAGATGGAAAGGTCTGGATTTGATTCCTCTGGGGTCTATTAGCTAGGGTAAATCTCCCAAAATAGATAGATCAGGCGTTAGATGCGTCAGGCCTTCCCAACCCTTTATAAAACTTAATTTTGACAGTGCCAGTAGGGGTAACCCAAGGCTCTTAGGTACTGGATGTATTCTCAAAGATCAGGCTGGTAATCCGTTGACTACTAAAAGCACTAAAATTCCCCAAGGTACAAATAATGTAGCAGAGGCCATGGCTCTTTTGCACGGTCTCCAATTCGCTGTGGATTTCAGGATTCAGCACATATGGGTGGAAGGAGACTCACAAATCATTATCTCTGCGACTAAAAAGAAAAAGGTGGATAATTGGCATCTGTCATACATTTTAAACCAGGCCTGGTTGCTTCTGGACAGATTTGAATAATTCAAAATCTCTCATTGATTCCATGAAGCAAACATGGTAGCTAATTGCTTAGCCAATAATGCAATAGACCAATTGGATCAAGAGGTCATTCTCTCTGATAATCTATCTCACTAGCCTGAGGGACTACTCTCTCTCGTGGATAAAGACAAATCTCACTTTTAGGGGAATTCAAATAAGGTTTTGCCCAGTGTGTCTTTGGAGACATGGTTGGGTGGTGGATGAGCTGAACTTAGCTTATTTTTTGCCCTAGACAGCGGACACTTGACACCCTTCTTCTGATGTCACTTATTAGCAATACAAGTATGATAGTTGCTCTTGAGGTCTTAGATGTCACACATGTGGTCAATGGTCCTGGTGGCACCTAGCTAGTTAGAGGTCTTTTCTTAAGAGGCCTCATTGCCTGCCTGTGATGGGACGTTCCAGTCACCTTTTTTCACCTTCTAAGGTAGTTCATGTGAGGTGTTATTGTCCGCAATGAAATGACAATTGCTCTAATTGTCCAGGTTCCCTCCCTCGCTGGCATGGTTTTTCCTGGGTTCAAGTGTGGATGATGATCAGAAGCACTGCGCATTCATTTGCTTTATAATTGGTCATGGTGTCTACAGATACGAGGGTGACTCACCTTGGCATATAGATAGATGGTTATCAATCTTTCCATCTTTGGCTTCTTCCATCAGTAGGCAAGTTGAAAGCATTTATTGCTGGCCTGGCCATTTTTTTCCTATCTTGTCTCTAGGTAGCTATTTATGGTGGAGTTTAGCTCTTTGGCTGCCATCTTCAGTGAAATGTTTGGAGTTTTGGGCTCTTGCCTCCCCTTTACTCCCTCGTTCCTGACATGCATTTCACCTATTTTCTTTGGACTTTTGTAATCTCAATGTTTTATTGTTTGCTAGGCCTCACCTTTGGTGTTTTGGCCTCTCATCGTAATGGGTGCTTTGAATTTAAATAAAATTTGTATGGGTGCTCTATACCTTTGTTCCAAAAAAAAAAGTTATACATCAAAAGACAGTTGTATTCATTAAAAATGAAGAATGGAGATTTTGTTGTAAACCATTTGAATGCATTTAATTTGATTTTAAGTCAACTTGCATATGTAGGTGTTAAGCTTGAGGAAGAGGATAAATGTATCTTATTATTATGTTCTTTACCAGAATCTTGGGAAAAACTAATTGTTGCTATCAGTGGTAGTGGTAGAGATCCAAAGATGGATAGTCTCCTTACTACACTTCTTTCAGAAGAAATGAGAAGAAAATCTAAAAATGGTGGATCCCAAGATGCTTTACATGTAAGTGGTAGAACTAAGGAAAAGACACCCAAAGGAGATAAGAAGAAGGGTAAGTCTAAAGGTCGTTCCAAAACCCCATCTAGTAAAAGCAAGGTAAAATGTTGGAACTATGACAAATGGGGACATGCGAAGAAAGACTGTAAGAGAAAGAAAAAGAGCTCAGATTCTTCCACTAAAAAATCCTTAGAGGATGGTGACAATGATGCATTAATTATTTCAGCTAACACAATAAGTAATGATGCTTGGCTTATTGATTCAAGTTGCTTCTACCATATGACTCCCAACAAGGAGTGGTTCTCAAAATATTCAGCATATGATGGAGGTGATGTTTTCCTTGGTGACAATAGTACAAAACAAATAATTGGCAAAGGAAATGTAAAGTTGTATTTCAGTGATGGAAGGGTTAAAACCCTTCATGATGTTTTCTATATTCTAGGACTAGCAAGAAACTTACTTTCTGTATCAAAGTTAAATGATTCCAAAATGAATGTGACATTTGATAAGTCTGGTTGCAGGTTGGTGAGAGGGAATTGGGTGGTTGCTAAAGGATCTCAGATGGAAAACTTGTTTAGATTAAATGCATCTACTTTGAATAATTCAACCAATGTAATAGACACTGAAAATACATGTATGTTGTGGCACCCTAGATTGGGCCACATCAGTGAAAAAGGTCTTAGGACCATTATTAATAAAAAATTGGTTGATGGTATTTCAGATTATTCTATTAGCAAAAATGATTTCTGTGAGCATTGTGTGTTTGGAAAACAAAGTAGATCTTCATTTCCTAGTGGAATAAATAATGCAAAGAGTTTATTAGAGATTATACATTCAGATGTTTTTGGACTTATGAATGTTGAATCTTTTAGAAAATCTCGATATTATGTCACATTCATTGATGATGTATCAAGATACACTTGGATTTATTTTATGAATGCAAAAGCTGAAGTTTTCACTAAGTTTAAAGAATTTAAGGCATTAGTTGAGAAGCAAACAGATTGTAAAATAAAGGTGTTGAGATTAGATAATGGTGGTGAATATTGTTCAAAGGAATTTGATGAATTTTGTATGCATGTAGGTATTGTGAGATAGAAAACAACACCTTATACTCCCCAACAAAATGGGGTAGAAAAAAGAATGAACCAAACCATAATGGAAAGAGCTAGGAGCATGTTAAGTGGTGCTAAGCTAGATTAGTGTTTTTGGGCTAAGGCTATAAATACTTCTTGTTATTTAATTAATATATCACCTTGCTCTATTCTTGAAGATAAGACTCCTATGAAATGTGGTTAAAAAGAAAACGTTCTATTTTACATTTAAGGATATTTGGTTGTGAGGCTTTTTTTCATGTGTCTAAAGAGAAAAGAACTAAACTAGATCCAAAAGCTCAAAAATGCATCTTTTTAGGTTATGGTGAGAATGTAAAAGGTTACAAACTTTGGAATCCTCTAACCAAGAAAATGTTTTTATCAAGAGATGTTTTTTTTAGAGAGTTTAGAGTTTATGAAGGTGAGGAACAACCAAAGGAACAAGAAAAAGGAAAAATAGTATATTTTGAAACAATTACAAATAAGCAAGAAGATGCACATGTTGAAGAACAACTAGATGGGTTTGGAAATGGAGAAGAAGAAGAGAGTTCAAGAAGTTCAGATAATGATGTTCAGGATGAGCATACAGAAGAACATACAGAGCCTCTTACTCCTACTATAAGAAAATCCACAAGGCAATGGAATCCAATTGATAGGTATAGCCCTCCTAATTTTTGTTGTATATTTGCTTTATTAAGTACTAATGATGAACCTAGATCTTTTAGGGAGGATCTTTCTTCAGAAGAAAGTGAGTCATGGTAGCAATCTATTCATGAGGAAATGAATTCCTTGGACACTTGTAACACTTGGAATATTGTGCATTTTCCCAAAGGAAGAAAGTCCATTGGTTGTAAGTGGATTTATAAAAAGAAATTTGGTGCAGATGGTAATCTAGAAAGGTGCAAGGCTAGATTGGTAGCCAAGGGCTATTCCCAAAGAGAGGGTGTTCATTTTAATGAAATTTTCTCTCCAGTTTGTAAATTAACTTCTATTAGATTCCTTTTATCTATTGCTGCAAATTTTGATTTAGAAATTAAGCAAATGGATGTTAAAACTACTTTCTTTCATGGGGATCTTGAAGAGGAGATTTATGAGGCAACCTGATGGTTTTATTGTTAAAGGGAAGGAAGACTTGGTTTGCAAATTGAAAAGATCTTTGTATGGTTTGAAACAGTCACATAGAATGTGGTATTAGAAGTTTGATGTTTTGCATTGAAAGTTGATTTTGTTAGAAGTGGAGAAGATCATTGTGTTTATCTTAAGATTATTGATGATTAGGTTCTAATTATTGTCTTGTATGTTGATGACATGTTATTTATTCAAAACAAGGAAATGATTAGAGAGATTAAAACTCAGATTTGTAAATCTTTTGATATGAAGGACTTAGGAGCTGCAAAATACATTCTTGGAATGGAGATCAACTGGGATCGTGTTCACATAAAACTATGGTTAAGTCAGAGTAAGTATATTGATATAATTTTTCAAAGATTTAATATGCATGATTGCAAACTAGTTAGCATTCTTTTTCCTATTTGTACTAAGCTGAAATTAGAGATGTGTCCTACCACTAATGATGCTTTTGAAGAGATGCCTAATGTTCCTTATGCTAGTGTTGTTGGTAGTTTAATGTATGTAATGGTTTTCACTAGACCAGATATTGCACAAGCAGTGGGAGTTTTAAGCGGGTTTATGTCTAACCTTGGTAAAGAACATTGGACTTATGTTAAGAGGTGTTTAGATATTTGTGAGGAACTTCTAATTATTGTTTGGTTTATCATGGTATTGATAGTGTTGATAGATCATTGGACATACAGGATTTTATTGATTTTGATTGGGCAGGCGACTTGGATAGTCGAAGGTCCACAAGTGGCTATGTGTTTACTTTGTTTGGAGCTGCGGTAAGTTGGATGAGTAAGTGGCAACCCATGGTTGCTTTGTCTACTATAGAAGTAGAGTATATGGCTTCTACACATGCCTCCAAAGAGGTAGTTTGGTTATAGAGACTTGGGAGAGGTATTGGTTTTTGTATACACCTAAAAATGACACAAATCATCCTAAATAAATATTCTAAATATTTATTCCCTTCTTCTATTAATTAAATAAATGTTCTAAATTTATTTAATCAATTCACTATCCCATAATTAAATAAATTCTATTTATTTAATTAAAATTCTTCTATTTGTCCTTCACAATTAAATAATCATAAATTATTTAATTAATCCAAATTCCTCTATCCTAAAGTTCTAAATTCAAAATTCCACGTCACCTTTACACCTCACCTTTTCCACCTCACCCTGTCCACCTCATCAAGTTGCACATGTAATTAAATATATTTAATATTTAATTGCCTTATTTTCCCTCACCCACATGGCCTATTTCTTCTCCAATCAGAGGTCAGTTAACCAACCAATCAAACCTGTTAACTAACCTGTCAGTTGAGTCAAACCCTCAATCAATCCAGTCAGTTCCACAATCCACTCTTCTAACTGATCAGTCAATTCTATTAACAGACTAGTCAATGGAGTTAACTCTCCAATCAGTTTTGTCACATCCCACCTTTCATGATGGAGCTGGGACACTTGTCACGTTTCCACTGGTTGCACATTCCTCAACCATCCTCAGCCGTTGATCTTCATATCTTCTCTCAACCGTTGATTCCCATTCTTCCAAGTCTATAAATGAAGCTTCATTCTTCCATTTTTATCATCCAGGCTTTTGACATCGTTACTCTGCAGAAATACCACCAGCGCGCCTTTGGCACCCACTTGTCATCTACAAGCTTGAGATCACCATTGTTGCATTGGAGCTCACCTTCATTGCATATCACACCATAGCCGTTCACCATCGACTTCCTCAAACAGCTTTAAAAGATTGCACTCTCTGAGGGCTCATCTCATCTGCGAAAGGACGATTCGTGATAGGCGAACAACAGAAGTTTCGAAATGGAAGAGGTTTGCTGTGTTTGTTCATTGCTTTGTTTACTTGAATCTTCTTTGTTTCTCTATTCTGTTGATGTTTGGGTCCTCTATTATTCATTTGATTGATCACTATTTTACCCTCACATTTTTGGTGCCCACCATGGGGCCGTTGCCCCTTTATTTCACCATTTTTGAGCTTTTTTGAAGGCAGGTTCCGTATAGGTCCCGCAGAGTCACGCACAGATTAGTTCGGCGCATCTGTTCATTTTTACGGCGCTTTTGAAGACTGTTACGGTGCTTCTAAAAATCCTGCGCATCTATGTATTCTTACTGCGCTTTTACAGACTGTTACGGCGCTTCCGTTATAACTGCGCATCTGTTGACTGTTACGGCGCATCTGAAGATTGTTACTGTGCATACATTAAAACTGCGCATTTATTCATTTTAACAGCACATACGTTCAAAACTACGGCGCATTCGTTAATGCTGCGCTTCTGTTGATCACTTCTGCGCATCTGATCACTGAAGCTACGCATTTGTAACTGGCTCAGGTTTTAGTACTTTCTAGAGGATTTTGCTAATGCTAACCCTTTTGCAGGTGTTTGCTGGAGCGGTTTTGCAGGATAGGCTCAGGTTTAGTTACATGTAGTTGCATCTAACTAGCTCACATTTCATTTTCTGGGAAAGAGTAAAATGGTTGTTCATTACAAATCTTCATCTAGTCCTAATTAGGGAGGAAATAACTGGTTTATTTCATGCTTGCATTGCAAACAACTTCCAAGTTATTGCTATCTAAGATTTAAAATTGAACTCATCATTGATCTTGCAGTTAAAATGAACCATTGCTATATCGTGAGACCTGAATTTCAAAGTTAACAATCTCGTGCAACGTGGACTTAAAATTGAACTCACAACTGCTTTCTGAAGTTAAAATGAACCATTGCTATATCGTGAGACCTGAATTTCAAAGTTAACAATCTCATGCAACGTGGATTTAAAATTGAACTCACATCTGCTTTCTGGGATTTAAAACTGAACCACTGCAATATTGCTGAAATCACTTCAAAGTTCTGTTTGAGTAGATTAACCCATTTAGTTTTTATCTTTTAACTAGGGTGGATTAATCAGTGTATTCTGTGCTTGCGAATGACAATAGGCTTATGCTCTCCCCTCTTTTGGGTGATCAGAGTGCCAGACTTGTCATTCTATTTATTTAACCTTTAGGAGGGGCCTGCCCTTGGATGCACGCTTGTCCGAGCGGGAACGACCCTGAGTGGTAACAGGCTAACGCCAAGCCCTACCGAGCCACTTAAAATAAATTGTGCTTGAGGTGAAAACCTCCTGCAACGAGTGCTGTTATGTTACACCGATGGCCAACCTCCCCCAAAACCCTCTCAGGCGTAACCCTTTGAGGCTGGGAGACTCCATAACGGAGAGTAGCACCGCCGCACGTGTAACCACTTGAACGGTTGCCCGAATTAAATACCTCTTGTTTTTAGTGGCCCAAATCCCTTATAATCCATTTCTCGCCTAGGATTTTGTGCTTGCTTTTATCCAAAATAGAGTCAAAAAACTACAAAAACAATGGAAAACTATAAAATACTCTTTGTGCTTGCTGTGTTTTCTTGCTAAATTAATTCATAATATCAGATCAGGAAGACCTTTTCCAGCCAAAGAATACCAAAAACAAAGAAAAATACCAGAACTGCGCATATACACCGACTTGCTGCGCATATATTTTTTCGCTGCGCATTTACACACTGTTACTGCGCATACATACTTCACACGAGCTGCGCTTTTACAGTGACTTACGGCGCATTTACCTATTCTTCCTGCGCATCTGTTTCTGCGCATGCGTGACAGTGAGCATTTGCCCTATTTTTGAGAAATTATCGTCAACTGTTCAGAGTACCCATTTCGGCCTAGTTTCATTTTCCGAGGTCAGAGTCAACCTTGCAGTTAATCTTCATCCGTTTCACCCAATTCTCTCTCTTTCGTCGGTCGTCCCAGTCACCTTCTGTCCAAGTCATTCTGTCCCATACCAATTCGACATAGGTCCTTCTTCGTTTCATTTGTGAATTCACGTAAGCCTAGTAGGTCACAGTACCTTTGCTAGTAGTCTTGTTGAACGACTAAGCCCTACACAGTAAGACTGGTATCGACTACCCTTGCTAGTGGCTAGAGTCTTGTGTCAACCGTCTTACCTGAAGTCATTGAGCGAGAGAACCCTTTGTCCAAATCTTGTCCTAGATACCCCATTCATTGCAGTCTTAGTCGGCACCTTGCCAAAATCTCTAATCCTAGTCCACTTCATCCCACCCCACCTTGCATGGTTCTTACTCGATCCCAGTACAACAAGCTAATTGAAATGGCCGACTCATCCAATCACATCGCCCCACCACGCGATGATGATGAAGAAATTTCTCGTGAAGAATTAGTGGCACACATGCAAGATAGCAAATTCCAACGCTTAGTGGAGAAAGTGCTCCTTGAGGACCCCACCAAATATTTCCATCATCTTGCTAGTCTCGGAATCAAACTCCCTGCAGACTTTGACATTAACTCCATGATGGAAAATGCAGACAATGAACATGAGAGGGACACAAATGACATGGTCCCACATGCACATGAGAGAGGCACAAATGACACGGTCCCCCATGCCAATGAGAGAGGAAAGCAACCCATAGATCAAAATGCTCCTATGACGGATGTGAGACAACAAATCGAGAGTCTAAAGCTAGAAATCTCCAACCTTAAGATAGGCACAAGTTCCAAGAACTACTCCTTGGAAGATATAGCACCGTACCCCTTTGACAGAAGTTTGGTCATGAAACCTTTCCCCTATCAGTTCAGAATTCTGAAATTTGACAAATACAAAGGGAAGGGGGACCCTAGAGATCATATCAGGGAATTCACTGCAGCATGTCTAGAAGTAGCTCACAACGAGACCTACTTAATGAGACTGTTCCCAAGATCTTTAGGAGGTCAAGCTATGGAGTGGTTCTCGCGCCTGCCACCAGGAATCAAAACTTTTGATGAACTTGTCAATAAATTCATAACGCACTTCTCTTACAACATAGAACATGAAGTATCTATGCTAGACCTATGTAACACCAAACAAAAGGGTGGTGAGTCTTTCGCCACCTTCTTACAACGATGGAGATAGCTAGCTAGTAAGTGTTCTTACGACATGCCTGAGAAACAACTATTGGAAATGTTTGTCCACAATTTGAATCCCGATCTTAGCTATCAGATTCAGATACAATGCCCTACCTCATTCGCCAAAGTCATTGAAATGGGGCTATTCATTGAGAAAGCTATGATCACTAAAGGAACTCTCAAGCTCTACAAGGACACACCTCCTTCCAATTACACAACTGACAAGTCAAAGTTTTGGACCAAGAACAAGAATGTGGTCAACGATGGAGTAGTGGATGCCAAGGCGGCAGCCCCTAAACAACAACCCATATTCACTCTTAAGGAAGAAGCAAATAACGGTGCGCTCAACAAGCCACCCCCTCGGGAACCTAGACCTTGGTTCAATTCGAATCCAAGGAGGAAATTCACACCGTTAGGAGAATCTCAAGAATCGGCCCTCAGAAAGTTGTTGGCTAACAATGAGATTTCTCTACCGCCAACAAGTGACTATGAGCCTATAGTCAAACCTCCCTATTGGAAGGACACAGATTATTGTGAGTATCATCGAGGACGGGGGCACACGACTAACAATTGCATCCGCCTCAAGAATGTCATACAGGATATACTGGATCAAAATTAGGGAGGGACACAACAACATACCTCCAATGAATCTCACGTGGCCTACCGGGATCCTCTTCTAAACCACAACCGGCCGTATAACAATAATCGCAACAATGGCCACAACAGCAACGATGGTCACAACGGCAACAACTCCAATGGCCATAACAATAATGACAACAATCGCAACAGGCCAAACCAGAACAGTGGGTCGAGTAATGCTAACTATGCAAGCGTTCCCTTTGAGTACACCATTAACTGCATTTCTGAGCATGTTCCGCAAGTCAACGTCATATCCCCCAACCAACAACCAGGACCTAACAGAACTGGTTGTAGTATAATTACCCGCAGTGGTAGAGTCACGATCAACACCACTCCTCCAAGGTCGTCACCATCTCCGTCCAACTCCCGCCCATATAATGTCATCGACCAATTGCAAAAAACTCCGGCTCACATTTCTATATTGGAGCTCTTGCGTCTATCTCCTTCTCATAAGGAGATTCTTGAGAAAGCCTTAGTGGAAACTACTGTCCCCACTAACCTAGCCTAAGAAAAGTTTCAAACCATGGTGGGTAATTTGACATCCTCCACTTCCATCTCGTTTACAGAGCAAGATGACCTTTCCATATCTCAACCCCACAACACTCCTCTACACATTGTCGCATTCGTGCACAAGCACCGCATCAAGAGGGTTCTCATTGATGGGGGTGCCGGTCTAAATATTTGCACGTTGAAGCTAGTCCTTGTACTGGGGTTCTCCGAACAGGCAGTAGATCCAAGATGGAAAATTACTATCAAAGCCTATGACGAGGAGGAACGAACCACAAAGGGCACAGTTGTCCTACCCATTCAAGTGGGACCGGTAATTAAAGATGTGGTGTGCCAAGTCCTTGATCGGGAGCTTGCTTACAATATTCTACTAGGGAGACCATGGATCCACGCCATGAAGGCTGTCCCCTCCACCTACCATCAATGCATAAAGTTCCCACACGATGGCAAGCAGGTCACCATACAAGGCGACCCCGACCCCTACCAGCATTGCAATTCATTCCAAGCAAAATCTGAATGCGTCATTCCCAATAACCGAGCCTACATTTCCCCTACTCCGCCACAAGACCATACTGCTGAAGCTTCCTCCTCGAGGCCCAAACTGCTGAAACTTACCATAAAAGAAAATGGCGTGGGGGAGTACTCCATTGAGCACAGCCTCAACCTTGCCACCATGCCTTTGTCTCCTCGCTCCTTTGGCAAACCCAAGCATCAACCTAGGCATTTTCCAAAGCCATCTGCTCCTCCTACAACTCCCGCAAATCCCTTTGTAAAATGGGGGACCTTATCTGATGAGACAGAGGAGTGAGATCTCCTGCAGTGGCTTTACGCTGAAGAGGAAAACACATCCCAAGAGCTGCCTAGACTCCCTACAGAACTCTATGGACAGGGTGAAACTATCTTGCACAGGATGGGATACGAAGGACAAGGCCCCATAGGCCTCAGAAAAGAAGGAATCGTTGAACCTATCCAACCTTCTTCATCCTCTTCAGCTAGAAACACAACTAGCCTAGGGTACAAAGGTAAAGGTAAAGCCAAGGAAAATGCCTGCCTTGTGGAGACAATTCAAACATCCCAAGTGGATAGGGACACGGATTCAGATAATTCAAACGAGTATGAGTGGGACAAGCTAACAGAGCACTCCTACGATGACAAGGAGATTGACACCATCCAAACTCTCAGCCCCTACCATGAGGAACAGACGCAATGGGACAGACCACTGGAGTCTGATTTGCCCCTCCCTGAGGTTATGGCTTTCGGGGAAAGTTTCGATTCCATTGCGATAAACAACCTGGAGGAGAGTACCACCCAGAACACTATCCCCGCCAGAGCCCATAATATTTCCATTCACAACATTAATGAATCAGATCTCTCATCTAACTCCCTTCCCCTCTTACACCCTGAGCTTATCGACTGGGATCTGCAAGGAACCCCTCAATTAGATATGTTCCAGAATGATGATGCTTACATTGACTATATGGAACTTAGGGATCACTTACCAAAAGGAGATCATAAAGCTGGTTTTGCTATCGAACTCAACACTGTGGCTTACTTTGGGGAGGGTACCAAGCCTTCTAGTCGCAAGAATATCAAAATCAAAAATGGATCTGACGGTGAAAACCACCATGCGGTAGGGTCAGATCATAAAAAAGTAAAAAGAAAGGACGTATCTGAAGGTGAAAACCCAACTGTGGCACCTGACGATGGAATGCTTGACACCCTCCCAAGTGATATGTATCAAGAAAGGTCACAGATCGTGGTGGAGCCAACAGAACCAGTGAACATTGGAACCGAAGAGCAGCCTAAGATTATCCACTTTGCAAAATCTCTCACGCCGCCTGAGAAAACCAGGTTTGTACCATTCTTTAAAAAGAAGAGAGGCAGCTTAGCTTGGTCATATGCCGACATGCCAGGTTTGGACCCAAACCTGATTCTACATCACTTGCCATTGGATCCAGGGGTGAAGCCCGTAAAGCAGAAACTGAGGAAGATGCATCCCCATATAGCCCTTCTGGTCAAGGAAGAACTCAAGAAATTGCTAGACGTGGGGTTCATCAGGGCCATAGATTACCCCGAATGGATATCAAACATCGTGCCAATGTCTAAACCAGATGGCAGGGTTCGACTATGCAATGATTTTAGAGACTTAAACAAAGCATGTCGCAAGGATGACTTTCCCTTGCCTAACATCGATATCATAGTCGACCTCACGGCAGGACATACAATGCTGTCACTCATGGATGGATTCTCAGGGTACAACCAGATCAAAATAGCACCAGAGGATCAGCACAAAACCGCTTTCACTTGTCCATGGGGTACCTTTTGCTGGAATGTCATGCCATTTGGGCTGAAAAACGCATGTGCTACATATCAGCGGGCCATGACAACCATATTCCACGACATGATGCATGTGACCATGGAAGATTATGTTGACGACATCTTGGCAAAATCTCTCACGAGGGACTCACACCTGGATATTCTAGAGCAAGTCTTCCAACGGCTGGACCAATTCCAAGTAAAACTGAACCCGAAGAAGTGTGTGTTTGGGGTCACATCAGGCAAGCTGCTAGGCTTCATCGTGTCAGCAAACGGCATAGAGGTAGACCCGGCCAAGGTCAAAGCAATCATGGACATGCCCCTGCCCAAAACTCTAACACAGTTGAGATCCTTACAGGGCAAGCTCCAGGCCATCCACAGGTTCATCTCACAGCTGGCAGACAAATGCCATCCTTTCAGCCATCTCCTACATAAGAACGTTCCATTTAAATGGGATGAGCAGTGCGAAGAGGCATTCAACAAGCTCAAGGAGTACCTCATGAACCCTCCTATACTCATGCCTCCGATCCAAGGAAAACCTTTGATTCTCTACATATCTGCTACACCTACTACTCTTGGGGCTCTCCTGGCGCAGCAAGACTATGAGAACAAGGAAAGAGCTGTGTACTACATCAGTCAAACCTTAGTAGGCTACGAGTTGCAGTACTCACAGGTGGAACGTTCATGCCTTGCGGTGGTTTTTGCCTCACAAAAACTCTGACACTACATGTTGGCACATCCTGTCAAACTCATTGCCAAGATCGACCCACTAAAATATCTTCTCAGCAAAGCAGCTCTCACAAGTCGACTAGCCAAATGGGTTATGCTTCTTAGCGAATATGATATAGAGTATGTGGATAGAAAAGCCATCAAGGGGCAAATCATCGCTGACCAACTAGCTGAGGCACCGTTACAGGACACTTCACCAATGCAATTTGAGTTCCCCGATGAGTCTTTATTCACTCTGTCAACATCTCCTTGGAAACTCTACTTCGACGGGTCTTACACCAACCATGGATCGAGGGCAGGTATCTTGTTTATCACTGCCCAAGGCGACACTATTCCAAAGTCCTACAGGATGTTATTCCCATGCACTAACAATATAGTGGAATATGAAGCCTTGGTAATTGGTTTGAAGATGGCCACTGAGTGGAAAATCCAAGCACTATGTGTCTACGGTGATTCCCAGCTTATCATAAACCAGGTCAACGACGAGTATCAAACCAAAGATGAGAAGCTCATCCCATACAAATGGATGGTCGACGACCTCAAAGCACATTTTGGGACCATCTCGTTTGAGCAAATACCCAGGATAGAGAACAAAGCAGCCGATGCAATGGCGACCATAGCCTCTCTTCTTGAGATACCTGAACATGAGTCGCGGCATGAGTTCTTAGTAGAAACCATTCGACAACCGGCTTATGATCTCCTCGAAACCCATTCCATTTGCCTCCTAGTAGGATCTGATTCACCTTGGTATGGTAAGACCTACACTTACCTCAAGGACAATATCCTTCCTTTGGACCTCTCTTCCAACCAAAAATGAACTTTCATCCGACAAACCTCCCGTTACACCATTATCACCAATACCCTTTACCGACGTGGTCTAGATGGTACTTTACTCCGTTGTCTAGAACAAGAAGAATCTGTAACTGCCTTGCGAGACGTGCACGAAGGGATCTGCGGAACACACTCCAGCGGTCCTTCCTTAGCTAAGAAACTCATGCGTTTGGGTTATTACTGGCCCAATATGGAAATGGATTCATATCAGTTCGTCAAAAAGTGCAAACAGTGCCAGATACACGGGAACCTGATTCATGCACCTGCTCAGGAGTTGAGACCTCTAACGACACCCTGGCCCTTTTGCCAGTGGGGACTTGACCTCGTGGGAAAGATTCATCCACCTTCTTCCAACGGCCATAAATTCATCATAACCGCCACTGAGTACTTTACAAAGTGGATTGAAGCCGTTCCCCTATCAATCGTCACAGGAAAGCAAATTTCCTCTTTCATTCTGAATTACATTATCTGCCGATATGGCATCCCTTCATCCATCATAACGAATAACAGGAGACCCTTCAAAAATTAGGATGTCCAGGAACTTTGTGAGCGTTTTAAAATCCAACATCGTTTCTCCACTCCATACTATCCCCAAGGTAACGGCCAAGCTGAGGCCTCGAACAAAACCATTCTGAAAATCCTAAAGAAGACTGTCAATGAAGCTGGTCGCGATTGGCACGTCCAACTCAATCTCGCTCTGTGGGCCTATAGAACCAGCATACGCACTCCCACAGGTGCTACACCCTACGCCCTCGTCTATGGTTCTGAAGCCATCCTTCCCATTAAGGTCGAACTCCCATCCCTTCGGGTGTCGTTGAAAGGTCTCATATCAGATGAAGAGTACAGAGTATCCAGACTACAGGAGCTAGAACTGCTAGAGGAAAGGCGCCAGAAAGCTTTTGACCATCTCAAAGCCTATCAACAGATGATGTCAAGAAGCTACAACCACAAGGTTAGACCAAGATGCTTCAAGGTTGGGGACCTCGTCCTAAGAGAGAACCCTCGCAATCAGCAGGACAGAGAAAAGAAAGGTAAGTTCGAGCCTAACTGGCTTGGACCCTATGTAATTGTAGCGGCTTACGGATCGGGGGCATATCAGTTGTCCACATCAGAGGGTGAGTTGTTTGATGATCCAATCAACAGCATGCACCTTCGCCGGTTCTATATTTAAGAGAATCCCAATGTAAGGGGGTACAATAAAATCATAAAATCAAAAAAAAATAAAATCAAAAAATCAAAAAATCAAAAAATCAAAAAAATAAAAAAAAATAGAAAACATACAAAAAAAATCGTCCTTTGGTGAGAACCTGGCAAACAGGCGCCTTGGATAGGTATCATGATGAAAACCTGGCAATTAGGCGTCATGTTACTTTCTAGCTTCTCGTGCAAATAAAAGCAAGTGATGAAAACCTGGTAAACAGGCGTTACTTGTGATAGACCGCATTCTCCATCTTTGGGAATCCAATCACCTTGAGTCCATTCCTCCTCTATTTTCCCCATTCGACCCATATCCATCCCACAAATAAACGCTTGACAGTTACCTATCATGGCTTGATACTCACCTTGTGGCCTTGTCGACCAAGGTTTTGTCCCATACCGTCTCCTCAATGTAAGCCTAGTGTAGTGTCTATCGTCGGTGTCTATGGTCCGAATCCGTGAACTACGTTGCCTCTGCGCCGTCACGTAGGCAAGGCCATTATTCTAATGCGCCCCTGAGGCTTCCATCTCTCCCAAGGTCCCATTCGTCTCCTTTCTTGTCTTCATTCTTGTCGTCTTTCTTCTAGTCCATCCATGGTCCATTAGGGTTTACCCCGAACTACGTTGCCTCTGCGTCGTCACGTAGGCAAGGCCATTTAGCAATGAGCCCCCGAGGCACTAGGTCAGTCCCTTAGGGTCCGTCTTCTCAATAAGGATTATGCAACCTTCTCATCAAGCAAGCAAATGCAAGCAAAACCCGCGCTTCAAGCAGAAACCTTGACTATGAGCATCTTAACCTATGCAATGCAAAGCAACTACCCAAGGTCTTCTAAATGATTTTCTACAAATTAAGGCAAGAAATAAACGCATATCAACGCAAATATGCTTTGTAGATTTGAACCTAGGGTTAAGTTACAGAGTCTTGATTTTTGCTATCCTACCTTCCTATGCTACTCAAGGATGCCAAAAGCTAGAGATGCTATGATGGGGGCATGATTATTTTCTTTGTTTGTTGTTTGTGGATTAAACTTTAATAATGTGAAGCCTTGTCTAAGGACATGATCGGCAAAAGATCATCAAAGACATCAAAGGTCTTACAGGAACGGGGGCAATCCTTGCTTGTTGAAAACGCAAGAAGTACTCAGGTCATCTAGATTCAATTTTGACTAGATGCTTGTATTAACTTGCTACATCACACTCCATGTAAGCGATACTCAGGTCATCTCGGTTCAATTATACCTAGATGCTTGTATTCACTTACAACATTTCTGAAAAGTACCAAAAACAAAATGCCCAATGATGAAATAAAGCAATCTAAAAGCAAAGCATCCGTCCTATATCCATATACACATCCATGCATCCGTATCCCATACAATCCTCATTATCCCAACTATGCAGAATAACAATATCAAGTAAAGTTTCTAGGTCATTCTATCACAACCATTCTTCTATCCATCATGTCATTCTTATGTCGATAGAGTACATTTGGACTTCACAAAAGCAAAACGTATAGGAGCATATCATATCATTCGTAGGAACTAGTCATGCACATGATTAGGTTAGTAGAATGCACCATCCAATGCATTAGCTCACCAATACATCTGCATCACATCGCATCTCAAAGGCACAGAAAATCACAAAACATATCCACGTGCATCATATCACTATACTGCATCACCACATAGTACTCATGTTACAACTGCATACATTCAAAGCATTACATCATATAAACAACCAGTAGTGTCCCATATATCTATACAGCATCATCACATAGAAACCATATCACATATGTATACATTTGCATTAGATCATATAGACATCACATATACAGTTACATCACAACATAGAAATCATGATTCATATACATACATTTGCATCATCACATAGACATCATATCACAATTGGCATTCATTTGTCACATTAGAAACATATAGAAATCATATAGTAGCATATCAAAATGTATCTCATATAACATCAGATAGACCATCTAACTATGCAATGAATCACATCATACAATAGAAGTAAAATCATCATCTCATAACACATGCAATAGATACACAGAGTGCATCATCATATATACTATCATATAAAAGAGGTCCAAATGTACAATATCACCATCTCTCTCAAAAATCAAAGTGTCATATACAATATGCATCTAAATAGACGGTGATACATGTCTCAAAAATGCCCAAAATCTGGTCTGTGTCTACCCCTGCTGCTGTGGGCCACCACTGCCAGCTCCTGACTGCTCAGGTCCCATCACGGATGCCCCTGACTGGGATGGACCCGCTCTGTGAGCCACCCCGGACTGACTCCGGAAGCTCCCTGCCCTCTGGCTCGACGCCACGGCACCATGATACAAGCCTCGGTAGTACTGTGCCTGTGACTGTGCTCTGGCTAGGTCTGTTTGTGCCTGTGCCAACTGCGTCTGCAACTGGCCTACCTGTGCCTGTGCCTGCTGCACCTGCCCAACCAGAAAAGAACTAGCTGCATCTGTCCCCATGGCGGCCACTGCAGTATCCCGCTCTACATGGATAAGGCGTACCCATGCGTCTGCCATGTCTCTCTCATGAGTCAAACCAGCAATCACCGCTGCGTCTGTGTCTCACCTCCTCTCCACTCTCCTCAGCTGTGCCTGCAGCTCTCGCACCTGTCCCCTCGAGCTGGCTATGGTCCTCTCATGAGCCTCACCCTGCATTGGCCCCTGTGCTGCCTCTGCCTATCCTGGCACCTGCTGCTGTGGCACCTGCTGCTGCGGCACCTGCTGCTGTGGTACCTGCTGGGGTGGTGGCATCTGTGCCTGCTGCAGCACCTGCTGCTGTACCTCTCCCTGTCCTGGCACTGCCTACCCAGCCTGATCTATCCTCCTCCGCTGCCTCGGCCTCTCTGCAGCTTGGCCACCCCGTCGTCCTCGTCCTCCTCTAGCACCCCTCCGCCCTGGGCCAGCCTCTCCCTCCTCCTCTGAGTCCGCCTCATCAATACGAGGCACCAGCATACCGGGTCCTGAATATCTCAGGAAAGGATGTGCAGTGATCCAGTCCTCGTACTCCTGTGTAACCCCCGCGTCTGCTATCTCTCTCCGCATTTCCCATGCCACGTAAGGCAACTGCTGGAACTTTGCCAGAGCCTCCTCGTAAGAAGCCATCGGCCCCCATCTGACCCTCTCTGCATGTGTCTGAGCAAACATGGCCTGTCCCTGTGGCATGCCCTGTCTCCACCCAAACTGTCTCAGCACTTAGCCCACCATCTGCCTCTCCAGTATGTGCCGTGTCCAGCCTATCAACCACCTGGTCTGGAAGCAGTAGGGTAGCTCATCTCCCTCGTCATCCCAGGGCTCGCAATCCAGATATGGCCGCCAGACGACCACATCTACCCCATCCAAAGTTTGCCTCCAATACTCTAGCTTCCCCAGCCTGTGCTGGGAAATCACTCCTGCATAGCCATAGCTGTATGGCTCTCCTCGCTACCTAGCAAAGACGCATATCGGCCTGGTCACCGCTATGTGCTCCCACAGCCAGAACTGTAATAGCAACACCCCAGCCGATAGACTCGTGCTGCGGTGGTACACCACCTGATGCATGTCATGGTAAAGGTGGGCTAGCACGCAGGGTCCCCACGCATATCGAGTGCCCTCAGTCAGCGTCCGCTCCATGATCCTGCCCCATCCAATGGGGAACCCGTGCGATCTCCTGTCCGGGCATACAACGCCCCCAATCAGTCCAGCCACAATCCCAGGGAAGTAGTCATAATAGTCATATATATCCTGCCAAGGGATGACCTATCCCACCAGCTCGGGATCATCAAATACTCGCTGACACTCAGCGAGTCCCGCGTCCCACTGTGCATCGTACTCCACTAACTCGCCTACCACGGGCAAGTGCAGTATCTTGTAGACATCCTCTAGGGTCACCGTCATCTCTTCAGTAGGGAAGTGGAAGGTCCCGTCCTCACTGTGGAATCTCTCCACGGCAGCTGTCAATAGTCCTCAGTTCGCCCGCACCTCAGGCATAAAGCAAACGTAATCTAAACCCATGGCACCAAGCGCCACTCTGTCAGCCTCCGTCAGCATGTATCTCTGCAATAAAGGCATAGGGAACGTCTCCCTCGACTGCAGAGTCTCTCGTATCTCCTCCTACAAGCACGCAAAGCAAGGCGTCAGTCTCAAGCTGCATATACCATACTCAACATATCTACTGAACTATATTAACTAAACTTAGCATTTCAAATTGATCAAAACAGCACACTACATCTCTTGACTAGATTCCTGCAATCTCGGAGATAGCTCATCGATTCCTGCGTCAAACAGGATGCTAATCGAATCAATTTGGCTAAGTAATTGGCCATCCCAAGCAAATGCGCCACTACAGGTGGTAAAAGCACCGTTTCTGGTATATGCGCTGCATGAATCAACATATGCGCCGCAAAATGCATATGCGTTGCTACAGTGCACACATGCACCGCAGAACTCCACGCATGCGCCGTGAAATTACGCATGTGCCGCAAGAATCCACATATGCGCAACTTTCTCAAATGCGCTGCTATATTTCACATATGTGCGGCAAAAATACAAAAGCACCGCCAAATTACGCATGCGCAGCTAAAGTGTACAAAAGCGCAGCTTTCACGCATGCACCGCCGAAACTGACATATGCGCCGCGAAAATGCAAAAGCGCAGCTTCGCGAGGCATATGCGCCGTTCTACGTTTCGGCACATTCGTTTCACCTATTTTCTACGTGCATTTATGACGCCTAAACTCGACCCTAGGGGAAATTTTTTGAAGCACATACCGGGGGTCCTGCCTCTGCTGGCCGCCCGAATCGTCGGACTCGCTCGAATCGGTGCTCCTCGCGTGGCATATCTGCTGCTCTGGCCGCCATGCTGCTCTAAGTTTGCTCTGAGCTCTCTTCCTCCAATCCAGATCAACCAAGTGTGCAAATGACTATTCTTGTGGACCCAGCTCCTATTTATAGCCTCCAAACCCTAATTCTGGCTAGGTGATGACTGTGACTACTTCCCGTGTCCGTTTTTCCTCCCGTTTTCTTCCCACATCCCTGACCACGTCCCTTTTCCTCCAAACTATCCTCACCCCTTCTTCGTCGTGAGATCATCCGTCTCCAAAACTTTCACCGTTTTTCCCGTCCAATCTCCCGAGGGGGCATCCTATCATCATTTAACCTGTACCAGGGGCAAACTGGGGCATGTATCATCATTCAGACTATCAAATTCTTTGAAGCAACACTGTAAACTGCATTGCATCAAAGAGGGGCAAAATGTATACGCCTAAAAATGACACAAATCATCCTAAATAAATATTCTAAATATTTATTCCCTTCTTCTATTAATTAAATAAATGTTCTAAATTTATTTAATCAATTCACTATCCCATAATTAAATAAATTCTATTTATTTAATTAAAATTCTTCTATTTGTCCTTCACAATTAAATAATCATAAATTATTTAATTAATCCAAATTCCTCTATCCTAAAGTTCTAAATTCAAAATTCCACGTCACCTTTACACCTCACCTTTTCCACCTCACCCTGTGCACCTCATCAAGTTGCACATGTAATTAAATATATTTAATATTTAATTGCCTTATTTTCCCTCACCCACATGGCCTATTTCTTCTCCAATCAGAGGTCAGTTAACCAACCAATCAAACCTGTTAACTAACCTGTCAGTTGAGTCAAACCCTCAATCAATCCAGTCAGTTCCACAATCCACTCTTCTAACTGATCAGTCAATACTGTTAACAGACCAGTCAATGGAGTTAACTCTCCAATCAGTTTTGTCACATCCCACCTTTCATGATGGAGCTGGGACACTTGTCACATTTCCACTGGTTGCACATTCCTCAACCATCCTCAGCCGTTGATCTTCATATCTTCTCTCAACCGTTGATTCCCATTCTTCCAAGTCTATAAATGAAGCTTCATTCTTCCATTTCTATCATCCAGGCTTTTGACATCGTTACTCTACAGAAATACCACCAGCGCGCCTTTGGCACCCACTTGTCATCTACAAGCTTGAGATCACCATTGTTGCATTGGAGCTCACCTTCATTGCATATCACACCATAGCCGTTCACCATCGACTTCCTCAAACAGCTTTAAAAGATTGCACTCTCTGAGGGCTCATCTCATCTGCGAAAGGACGATTTGTGATAGGCGAACAACAGAAGTTTCGAAACAGAAGAGGTTTGCTGTGTTTGTTCATTGCTTTGTTTACTTGAATCTTCTTTGTTTCTCTATTCTGTTGATGTTTGGGTCCTCTATTATTCATTTGATTGATCACTATTTTACCCTCACAGTTTTGATTGCAGGATAGTAATACTTAATTGTGATAGTTAAAGTGTCATTTGTTCCAAAAATCCTATGTATCATGCTTGTACTAAGCATGTTGATGTTCATTATCACTTTGTGTGAGAAATGGTTGAGAATGGTAAAGTTTTGATTGAAAAAGTTGACACTTTGGTTAATGTTGCAGATTATCTTATGAAGCCAGTTACTACAGATAAGTTCTATTGGTGTAGGAAGGCCATTGGCCTTGATCACTATACTTAATTTAAAGTTTGAATTATATCATTTAGAGCTATTGCAATGTATAATGTCAAGTGGGAGAATGTTGGGATAAGTTACCATTAACTTGCAATCCTAATCAATTCATGTGTCTCCAAAGTTCTTGGAATGTGTTCCCCAACACATTAAGACTTTGAGAGATTAATTATTTATTAATTACACCACTTTGACTTTTGTAATTAAGTTCTAAATGGATAATTTCAAACTTGGGCACCCACTTTGAGATGGGAGCCATGAAGACCTTGTTGACTTCTCCTAAGTCTTAAAATAGAGTTTGATAACTCCTAGTGAGTGGGAGTTAGACTTGGGACTTATTTTTAGACTTGGAGTTGTGTTTTTTTATGTACATGAATGGATAATGTTGAGATACCTTGCATGGATATAATTTTGGAGTTAACTATAGTGTTAGAGATGCATGAATTGAATATTGCTTGCATATAGTCAGAATTGCTTACATGGACTTGCATGTTTTTTCATGTAGATTGCATGTACTTGTATGTTGTTGCATGTACTTGCATGTCATTGCATGTTGTTGCATGTTACTCATATGGACTTGAATGTTGTTGCATGTCACTTGCATGTTCTTGCATGTCACTCCTATGGACTTGTATGACCTTGCATGTTGTTACATGTCACTTGCATGTGCTTTCATGTTGTTGCATGTCATTCCTATGGACTTGTATGCCCTTGCATGTAATTGCATGTCAGTTTTGTGAGATTACTTGCAGAACACTCCAACTCTAGAAACTTGCAAGATGGTACATCTCAGTGATTCAAGAAATGGGTATCAGTTGCATGTTGTTGAAATGCTTGCATGTTAGTTGCATGTCAATTTTAGGATATTACTTGCAGGATACTCCAACACCCAAAAGTTGCAGGATGGTACATCTCAGTGTTTCAGGTAATGGGTATCAGTTTCATGTTGGATCTAGTGTTTGCATGTCACTTGCATGTACAAAACAAGATATTTTAGAATAATCTTGGGAACATCAATATTACATGTTGTTTGCATGAAATTGATGTGTCTTGGTCACTTCAGTTATCAGAAACTCATTGGGCAAATATGGACGCCCAAATGGAGGAGTTTTTTATGTTGCTTTTATTTGGTGATAAGTTTGATGTTGGGGACAACTATATTTAGCCATCTTGGGTGCCCACATCATGAAGGGATAGGTAACTCAAAGTTATTTGAGTTTAGTCTTCTCAATTTAAGTGAGCTTGATTTTTGCATGAGATTTGGAAGCTATGTTATCAATTATAATTTATTGTAATTTGAGTTTCAAGCTTTTGAATTAAAAGAGGGTTTTTTATTTTAATTGTAAACCCCATACATTTTCCAGAGAGTTGATTTGAGGAAAAAAAATTTAGAAGAAAAAAACAAAAGTTTTTGTAAAAGACAGAGAAAAAAGCAAGAAGCTTTTTTGTGAAGTGCATCAAGGACTTAGAGAAATTTTAGTATTGAATGTAATCTTTCCAAAGAGATTTAATACAAGAAGGAAACATCTTTGAGTGTGGAGTTTTTTTCTCGAAAGGGTTTCTCCACGTAAATATTGTGCAAGCTTTTTCTCTTCTCTTCTCTTCTATTCTCTTCTACATTGGGTTGAATGTGCAAATCAATTGTTCATTAATTGTTATGGATTAATCTTTATTTTAGTTTTGCATACACAAAACTTTAAAGTTTATAGAAACAGTTCTACCTTCTTTTTCAACAAGAACTTTATACCTTGGGGAAGTGAAGGAAAAGGGTGGGTTACCCCTAAATCTCTTGGCTGTGTGGCATTATTTCACTTTCATTTCATAGAATTGGGCCCCTCATACCTTGTGTATATTGGGGACATCCTTAGACAACTTGTTCATTCTAGCTTAAGACCAATTGGCCACATCCATTTGACTAATATCAGGTTTGTTGATGTGTCTTCAAGTGTCTTCATAAATACAACAATAAATCTTGAAGAATTCAAACTAGCTATTGTGTCTTAAGTGTTTGATCCATGCATGTACATGTGATATATTTTGTTTGCATATTAGCTAAGTCAAGATATAAATAAACACATTCCACATCATCCTAAGTATCCTTGTCATCACATCCATCCTAAGCCAAGTCACCTTCATCACTAGTCCATCCATAATCAAACCTATGTAACAAAAAATCAACCCTCAATCATATCACACAAAAACTCATCAAAATGGTCTTGATAATCAACAAGCTTAGATTAAACCCTCTCCATCTCTACTTCAACCAATATCCTCATCATACCTAGATGATGCAGACATAGAGGAACTTAAACACCTCTATGGATCCCATCCCTGAGATATATCTTCAATCCAACACACATCACTATCATACACATCTCCTAGTACCCTTGAGGCATGGCTACAAAAACTTAAACATGACTATGATAGATTGGATCCTATCAAGAAGGCAAAATTTAAAGCAATCCAAATGCCCTTAGCACATCTGATCACTTGAGATACTCCTAATCCTATTACATCAACAACAACATCTTATATGTCCACGCCAACTCCAAATCATCAAATCATGACTCCTTACTTGGACATACAAACTTCTTACAATCCAACATTGGCTAGCACAAGTCATAATTTTGTACCTCATTATATATCCTATGACAAGGGACATCAAGGTCATCCATACCATGCTCTATTGATATGTTCACCTCCATCCATTTCCAAAGAACCATTTTCCTATACACTTCCTCCACCACCACAACAACAACAATTCCAAATACAACAACAACAATGCCAACCACAACATCAACACATTCAACACCAACAATTCCAAATACAACAATAATTCCAACTACAACAACAAATATGCCAACCACTACAACAACAATGCCAACCACAACAACAAAAATTCCAAATACAACAACAACAATGCCAACCACAACATCAACATATTCAACACCAAAAATTCCAAATGCAACAACAATAATGCCAACCACAACAACACCAATTCCAACCACAACAACAACAATTACAAATACAACAACAACAATTCCAAATACAACAACAACAATGCCAACCACAACAATAACAATTCCAAATATAAAAACAACAAGTCCAAACACAACCATAGCCTCAACAAATTCTACCTCAATCTTATGTGTTATCTCCTTCATATTCATACCAAGCTAATCCAACCATGTCTCAAGTTACTCCTACATCAAATTATCCCACTTCTTCCAATATCAACCCACACCCCAAGATCATCCAACTCCTTATCTTAACATTTCACCTCACCACCAAATCCATTCACAATACTATCAAGTTCCTTCACAACAAACAGACGCAAGTCTAAGTTACCCTATGCACCAAAATCAAGTGTCCTTAAGTCCTTATGGTACCTTTGACAAGGGGAACACCACTCTAGCTTATGTATCCTATGGGTACCCTACATCATCATCCAATCATTTGCCAATACAAGAGCATACTAGTACTATCCCCACACCACCATGTAGTCCCTATCATAGTCCATTGGTCCATCAACTTTCTAATACATCAAGCCCTTCATTACCTTCATCCCCATGTTCCTCCAATCTTCCACCAAAGGATCCCTAGGAGATAACACTACAACAATTGGTCCAAGCATAATTTCTTGAGCTACCCCTAATAAAACCATATAATCCTAATCCATCCAATCACATTATCCCTCCATCTAGTTTAAGTCCTAATCTATCCAATCCAAATACTAATTCTAAGCCTGCAACAACTTCCACCCCTATTATCCCTTCACCTAATCCTAATCCTAAGCCTACAACACCATCCACCATTATTATTTATCCATTATATAGCCCATCCACCCATACACTTATGAAGGATGTGATCCAATGGCTATTAGCAATGAATCAACCATCTCCATGTCATCAAACACATATCCAAGAGCTTATCAAAGAGCCTTCAAACATCATGTTCATTCCTTCACCCCATCATATAATCCACAACCCATCAAGACTATTGAAGAGTCTCCTACCATGATTCCAAGTCAAGATTCATTATCCCCTCATGTTTTTGACCATCTAGACCCTATCAAGCTTATCCAAGAGTCTTCTACCTCCACTTCGATTCAAGAAAATCAAGAGTTATGTCAAGAGTATAATCTAAAGCATGTGGAAAAACTAACCCCTCATCCAAATCATGATCAAATCACTTTCACTTATCCTTCCATAATCCTCTTTATGATCAAGATATTATCTATGATCAAGCTACTACCCATGAGCAAGTAATCCAAGTTCATCCTATCCATGTTATTCCTCTCTATGACCAAAAGCCTATCCATGAGAACATTGATCCTATCCATAATCTCACAACCATCCATGAGCAAGATAACCAAACTACTCATATCCATCCTCCACCTAATCCTATCCATGATCCAACAACATCCACTTCCTTGATGAGACACTTGGCTCCCAAGTAAACATAGATGATAAAAAAATAGCTTGGATCTTAATGAGCATAATGATAATCAAGATCCTAATAATCCTTCATCACCCACTATTGACCATATTTCACATCCACCACCATATACCCTTGGTCTTATCACCTTCATATATGAATGTTCCTCCTTTGGAGAGAAAAAACCATTATCTACCACCTCACCTTCCCCATCAAATAATGAGCTACTGTCTACTGTCTAAAACACCCATAATCCCATTGTCCACTACATACTCCAAAAAATGAACTATCAAGATAAAGGCTTAGGCCTACATGAACAAGGTATTTTAGAGCCTATCTATGTCAAAGTCCCTCCACGCTCATATGGCTTTGGATATATAACCTAAGGAAAGCAATCTCAAGATGTTGGTATTTCCAACATGCCTTCTAAATTCACTCATATCCATCACAGACCACATCATACTCCCAAAACATATGTTTCCACTCCTTCCATGTCATTCTACAAATCCCACAAGCATGTGACCATATACCTTCCTCCATCCACTTTACCTCCCCTACTTCCAACTCTTAATATCCCACATCCATTACTTCCAACTCCTAATATCCCTCCATCCACTCTACCTCCATTTCTCCCAATGCCTAATATCCCCATCCTTAAATCCCCTCATCCATTTATCCATAAATCCACTTTTAATATCTCCATCCATAAATCCCCCCGCATTCCTAATCATGATCAACAAGTGCACATATCGACCAAACATGAAGCTTCCACCAATCCCATGGGATTCAAAAATAAGAATTTGGATACCTCTACCCATAAAGCAAAAAATACTAAAAATACTTATTCCTTAGGGAATCAATGCAAAGAGTCCAAGAAAAATCTATCCAAAAGGCTACCCAAGCCCATACTTTCACAAGAAAGGTCAAAAATTAAAATTGTTTAGGTCCCTAAGCAAAAATAAATCAATCCAAATGAAGCATCCACATCCCAAAAATCCCAAAAATTTCACTTCATCCAAAAATCTCAAATTCCTTCATCCCATAAATCCCAATGTAAAAATCATAAAAATCCTAAGTCTATGTGGGTACCTAAATTCCTACATTAACCATCCCCTAAGAAAATAGGTCCATTACTTCCTACACCTCCTAATCAAAAGCTTCAAAATCCAATTCAGTGTGTGCAACCATCAGTCTTGGTTCCTTTCCATTCCATAACATTTCCACATACCTCCATCTCCCCATCTTTAATCCATTATCCCACATATTTCACCCATCATATCCCTATGGTCCATGCTTTTGCATAATCCAAATCATAATACACTATCCTTCCATCCATAATCCACATCATAATCCACTATCCTTCCATCCATAATCGACATTATAATCCACTATCTCCCATCCATCCTTGCATAATCCTTCCATACATAATCCACATCATAATCCATTATCCACCTACTCCACCTCCCTCTCATGCAATCCCCTACGAACATCTTTGAGCATAATGGCATTTGACATGATCCACGTGCATCATCCATCTTTAAATGGGACTATCACCTTTCAGGGAACTAGATGTTTGAGTCCTTCTTGTAAATATCCACCTATTCCATCCAACTATAAAAAAATGAAAAAAATCAAAATAGTAAAGAGAAATACCTTCGTCCAATGGTGAAAACTTAGTAAACAAGCACATTGGATAAGCACCATGATGAAAACCTGGCAAATAGGCATCATGTGTAGGTTGATTATCTATGTACCTTACACTTGGGGACATGTTGTCTCATCTATCCTATCTTATCTTCCTTATCCATTATACCCACATACCTATCCCATTGCATACGTCCATCTTCCCTTCCCCCTTTTGATATTGATAAAGATAGGGGAAAAATGTTGAAACATGTTTTGGACATCTCTTGATATACCTCATACTTTCCAATAAATCCAATCCATCCCATCGTCATAATCTTTTTCATGTAAAATGCTAAGCATTATACCTAGAATGGGGCATGTTATTCCTATGCAACATAGTCTTTGGAGACCACATCCTAAACACCTCATCCATTCTATCCACTATTTTCCATAGACATTTTATTCATCCATCTATCATGAGGCTTCAATCCCATTTACTACCTCCCATCCTTTTATCCATTCTTCCAAATTCCATCTCCATCCTTTGCATCTAGACTTGGTTTTCTCTTGTCATTTGTATCTAGAATTCAGGCTATCCAAATTGTTATCCAATGTCATCCCAAAACATTTTAAAATCCAAAAACATCATAGCATTACAAAATTCCAAAAAAATTAAAACATTACAAAAATCCACAAAAATCAAAACATCCAAAATCCAAAAACATTACAACATTCCAAAAATTAAAAATAAAAATAAAAATAAAAAACATCCCCAGAAATCTAAAAAAACTAAAACATTCCAAAATCCACACAATAAATCCAAATGCAAGCTATCTTTAATCCATACCAATCCAATCAAGTAATATATCCAACCATCCAAAATCATACATTGGTTTTGTTTCCAACCTTGCTATCAAACCTACCAATTGTTCACTTATCCAATCATCATCAACAGGATATATCGTTCCCACACCCTTGTGTTGTTCTAGGGATATATCGTTCCCCATAATGACAACATTATCCTCAATCAATCCAATCAATCAATCATAAATTTACAGCTTGATAGGGGCAATTCCTTGTTTGTTTTTGAATCATTTGTGCATGCTTGCTTGCTTTCTTTACTGTGTTATCATTTTATCTTGCATTTGTATCAAGTCCTTATCATTCTAGCTAATATTCATATCTTGTGTATGGTGGAATATTTGTTTACCTACCTTTGCATCTAAGGTCTCATTATACCTTTTGTGTACTTGGACTATGCTCTAAGTTTTCTTCCTCATACGTCTTGACAAGGTTGTATTACGCTAGGTACACAAGACACATCGTTACCTGGTATTTATACCTTGGTGCATAATGCCTAGTGCTATATCAAACTATATGATTTCTCACCTTAATGCAACATAACATATCATTCATCCATTTGATCCATCCCTTATCTTTCCTCTATCTCCTTAATCAATTCATTTCATCCATTTCGAGAGCATATCCATGTTCTTCTAACCCACCTATCCTCTCGAGGGGGCATACCATCCCTACATTATCTTTCCTTATCACCTTCAAGTGACTGGGGCATCATCATGTTGCAAGTATGAGGATAACCAGTGTTGTCATTGATGTCAACATACTCATATTGCATTAATGAGAAGGATTGGATGAGCTGTGTGCTGAGGATATTGAGAAAATTAGCCTCAATCAAGAACAGTGAAGAACAGTGATGACATTAAGGTAAAAGTCCAAGATAAGATGAAGATCAGAGGATGCGGTTTAAAGGGTTTTCAGATATGAGTCTTGAGATGCTCCAGTCAAGATTTCAGAGGTCCGCATGAAGATATGAAGAAGTTATGGTCGCTCTAGTAGAACTGGTTTCAACAGATGTTCAATGGTGACAGAGTGTCACAGATTGGTCCGGTGAGCTCCAGAATTGCATTGTCTCATTCTGTGGATTGGAGGGAGTGTTGAAGAAATCAATGTGAAGTGACAACTAGATTTGTTCATGGTTTGGAGGTCTGGAAGCACCTTTTTCATTGTGACAGTGGCGACAGACTATGTTCTTGAAGTTCCAGATGAAGAAGAGAAGAATTCCAATAAGTTGATAAAGTGCGGATGTTCTTGGTGACTCAGGAAAGGTTTTGGTGATACTTGGATTATGCACAATTCTTATTGGCGGTCCGCATTGAAGTTAGAGTTTGGATTTGATGTAAAGACCACCGGTTGTTGGTGTTCTTCCTGAGACTGGCTGACCAGATGTATTACACGTCTTGTGGATGATCTTGTAGGTGTTTACCGACTTAGATGATTGTTCCTAAGTTGATGCCTTGTATAAATAAGGGATTGTGAATTCATTTTGGTGTGTGTCTTGGTGTGATGAGTGTGTGGTAGTGAAGAGGAGTGCGAAAGGCAAAGCAGAAGTTTTTGGGCTTAAATGGAACTGATCCAGGCATGGTAAAGATGTCAATCTCCAGTTCAAGTTTGTGATACTTGTTACTTTGTAGACAGTGTGTCTCTTGTAGGCAGTGAGCCTCTTGTGAGTAGTATGCTTGGGTAGTGAGCCCTAATTGGCATGTGCCATCTATTTTTCTTATTCTTCTAACAGAGAATAATCCTTGGGTTAATCACCCCATGGTTTTTCCCTTGACCGGGTTTTCCACGTCAAAATCTTGGTGTCTCATGTGTTGATGTGTATCTGCTCTAGTGTTTATGCTTTATGCTTTCATGAATGATTAATTGCTATGCTATTAAATAACAAAGTGGATTTAAGTGTTTGAATTGGAAGCAAATTTAGGATAACTGATTCACCCCCCCTCTCAGTTATCAACAATTGGTATCAGAGCCAGGTTCCTCTAAAAGGAGCTTAATCGCTTGAGGAGATCTAGGATGTCATCATACAAGAAGGATAGTCTGAAGTTTGATGGAACCAACTTCTCTCTTTGGAAAGGTCACATGAAATGTCACTTGGAGTGTACAGGAAAGGCGTACTTGTCCATGGTCACAAAAGCATATGTACCTCCACAGGGTGGTCCAACAACTCTGAGTGAAATCATAGATGCTGAAAACAATCTGTAGACCAAAGAGGCTCTTATAAGCACATTAACTGACTCAGAGCTCTCAAATGTTATTGACCTACCAACTGCCTATGAGATCTGGATTAAACTGGAACTTCTGCATGAAGGAGATGAGTATGTTAAGAGTGCAAGGTTGCAAAGTCTCAAAGGTAAATTTGAAAGACTGAAGATGAGATATGATAAAAATATTACCACCTTTATGCCAAGAGTGAATGAGCTGGTGTGTGGAATTAGGAATGCTGGTGGAGTTTTGGATGAAAATGAGCTTGTTGACAAAATTCTTAGATCCCTTCCTACTGTCTACAAAATCAAAGTTGCTGCCATTGATGAATTCAGAGCCCATACAACTATCACAAGAGACCAATTGGCTAGCAAACTGGCTGCATTTGAAATGATTGAGTTTCAAGATGATCCCCCTAAAACTAAATCTCCATTCAAATCCAGTGCCTTTGTGAAAGGTAAACAAAGATTTGATCTGGAAGAAAACTCTTCAAGGAAGCTGTCATGGTATGATCAAGCAAGAAGAGACATGGAAGAGGAAGAAGCAAAAACAGCTCAACTTGAAGCCCTCATTGCAAAGAGACTACCAAGAGGATCCAGTAAGTATGAAGGAAAATTACCCTTTAAGTGCTTCAACTGCAATAAGATTGGTCATTTTGCCTCAAGATGTTCGGAAAGATCTACAAGGTCAAATTCTAATAGACAAAGGTTCCAAAAGAATTGTTATTATGTTCATGAAGAAGATGATAATGAAGGAGTAACAAATGATGAATCAAAAATAGGAAACAAATCCATAAATGAATGGATGTTTATTGCCATCAAGGAAGAAGATCTAATATCCTCTGAATCTGTCAATCATAAGATTGTAGAAAGAGCTTTGGCTGCCCAAGTTGAAGAAAAGGATGACTGGGTTATTGACAGTGGATGCTCTCACCATATGACAGGTGACAAGAACAATTTCTTAGATTTGGAAAGGTATGAAGGAGGAATGGTGAAGTTTGGTGATAATTTTGCTAGTAGAATCAGAGGTAGGGGAACTATTTCTTTTGATGGAAAGAATAAAACCGGTAATCTACTGTGTGTTGAAGGATTGAAGCACAATCTTCTCAGTGTTGGACAGTTGGTGGACAAAGGTTATGATCTTCAGTTCAAGAATGGAAGATGCAAGATCTTTGAAAGCTTCAGAACTAAGATTGCATCTGGTACTCAAACAAAAGGTAATATCTTCCATCTAGTTGGTTCTAATAAAAGTTGTCTATTTGTTCAAGTTGATCAAAGTTTGTTATGGCATAGAAGGATGTGTCATGTAAATTTTGATAACATCATCAAGATAAGCAATACTTAGGCTGTAAGAGATCTTCCAAAATTGGTGAAACCTACAAATAGTTTGTGCAAAGAATGTCAGTTGGGTAAACAGAGCAGAGTCTCATTTAAAAGCAAGGATCAGTCCTCTACCAGATTATTGGAATTAATTCATACTGATCTATGTGGTCTGACAAGAATCAAGAGTATGCAAGGTGATAGATATTTCATGTTACTGATTGATGACCATTCCTAGATGATGTGGGTTACCTTTCTGAAAGAGAAATCAGAAGCTTTTGAAAAGTTCAAAATCTTCAAGGCTATGGTAGAGAATCAAACCAGATTAAAACTAAAATGTCTGAGGTCTGATAGAGGTGGTGAATTCACATCCGGTGAATTCATAGATTTTTGTGAGAAGCATGGTATAAAGAGACAGTTATCTGCTCCTAGGACTCCACAGTAGAATGGAGTAGTAGAGAGAAAGAACCGAACCATCTAGGAAGCATCCAGGACAATGATGATGGAAGCAAATGTTCCCCAGATGTTTTGGAGAGAAGTTGTTAGCACTGCAGTCTATACTCTCAATCGAGTTCAAATCAGAAGCAATACCAGTAAGACTCCTTATGAACTTTGGTTTGGCATCACTCCTGCTATGAGATATTTCAGAGTAATTGGTAGCAAATGTTACATTAAAAGAGATGAAGATCTAGGAAAGTTTGATGCTAGAAGTGATGAAGGAATTTTCTTGGGTTACTCCACTCAAAGCAAAGCATACCGGTGTTACCATAAGAGACTGAGAAAGATGATAGAAAGTACAAATGTGAAGGTTGATGAAGGAATTGAGAAGCCCTCAAGGTTTTATGAATATGATGAAGATGATCAGAATGGTTCTCTAGTTCAAGGAGCTCAATCCTCTTCTGAAAGATAGATTCAGACTGATATGATAAATCAGGAAGAAGAGATAGGTCTGAATGAGCCTGATCAAGAAATAGAAGTGCAAGAAACTCCCAAAGTTCCAAGGTATGTAAGACTGAACCACTCTGAAGATCAGATCATAGGTGACAAAAGCAAAGGTGTGCAAACTAGAAGGACAATTGCTCAAACTTCAGATGAATACTGTTTGATTTCAAAGATTGAACCTAAGACAATAAATGAAGCCTGCAATGATGAAAACTGGACCAAAGCAATGGAGGAAGAGTTGATGCAAATTGACAAAAATCACACTTGGGATCTTGTTCCTAGACCTAGAAACACAAATGTGATTGGAACCAAATGGGTCTTCCAGAACAAACTAAATGAAGTTGGTGAAGTAATCAGAAACAAACTCAGATTGGTCTGCAAAGGCTACTCTCAAATAGAAGGAATTGATTTTGAAGAAACCTTTGCTCTAGTGGCAAGAATTGAAGTAGTTAGATTATTTCTTGCATTTGCTGCCTTCAAAGACTTCAAGGAATATCAGATGGATGTCAAGTCTGCCTTCCTAAATGGTGATTTGGAAGAAGAAGTATACATTGAGCAACTGGATGGATTTCAATTGTCTGATCATGGTGATATGGTCTGCAAGTTGAAGAAAGCACTGTATGGATTGAAGCAAGCCCCAAGAGCTTGGTATGAAAGGTTGGATAAGCATCTTGTGCAGATTGGTTTGAACAAAGGTACTGCTGATAGTAACTTATATTTTAAAATTGATCATGAAAACATCTTGATTGTTGAAGTATTTGTTGATGATATCATCTTTGGAGGAAAAGATAGCATGTGTAAAACTTTTGCAAATAAAATGAAAAGTGATTTTGAGATGTCCATGCTTGGTGAAATAAATTTCTTCTTGGGTCTGCAAATTACTCAAACAAAGAAAGGGATCTTCATTTCTCAGACCAAATATGTGAAAGAATTGTTGAGGAAATTTGGGATGGGAGATTCAAAGCCAATGAATGCTCCCATGGCAACCAGATGCAAGTTGAGAAAAGATGATGACTCTCCTAAGACAAATCAGACAAAGTACAAATTGATGATTGGAGGATTATTGTATCTCACTCAGACTAGACCAGATATAATGCAGGCTATTGGTCTTGTGGCGAGATTCTAGGCTGATCCTAGAGAATCTCATGTCATGGCAATCAAAAGAATTTTTAGGTACTTAAAAGGAACAATTGAGTATGGCCTATGGTATCCTAGAGATCAAGATTTCTCTCTTCATGCATACACAGATGCAGATTGGGCAGGAGATGTGGATGACTAAAAGAGTACCAGTGGTGGGCATTCTTTTTGGGAAAGAGATTGGTTTCTTGGCTAAGTAAGAAACAAGATGTAATATCTCTATCTACAACTAAAGCAGAATACATTGCTGCAGCAAGTAGTTGCACTCAAGTTTTATGGATGAAGAAGATGCTAAGAGATATTAAAGTAGAGTATGAGGAGCCTATCACAATCTTCTGTGATAATTCAAGTGCAATAAATATTTCTAAGAATCCGGTGCTGCACTCTAAGACTAAGCATATATCTATTAAGTTTCATTTTCTGAGAGAGCAAGTGAACAAAGATGAAGTTAGACTGAAGTTTGTGCCCTCTAAGGATCAGATTTTAGATATCTTTACTAAACCTCTTCCCAAGGACTCTTTTGAGTTTCTTAGGGAGAAGTTAGGGGTTATTTCCCCTCCGATGATGAACTAGGATGCACTGATGTGCATTAGTCTGGTGGATATCACAGTCATATCTTGTGATCCGGATTGGTGATGGGGAGCTACTACTCAGGGGGAGCAGTTGGTATGATTCTGATATGTTAAAATTGCAAGTATGAGCCCTTTGCCATTGATGTCAAAGGGGGAGAGAAGACATGTGAAAAACAAGTGGTTGTTGATCAAAGGGGGAGCAGTAAAGAAAGAGAAGATGTGAAGAGTTGTTGCTGATAGGGGGAGCTATGACAGAAAGGAGAAGTTCTTGTCTTGATGGTTTTTCACATCATATGTTGCCATCAATGACAAAGGGGGAGATTGTTACAAGTATGAGGATAACTAGTCTTGTCATTGATGTTAACATACTCATATTACATTAATGAGAAGGATTGGATGAGCTGTGTGCTGAGGATATTAAGAAAATTAGACTCAATCAGGAATAGTGAAGAATAGTGATGACATTAAGGTAAAAGTCCAAGATAAGATGAAGATTAGAGGATACAGTTTAAAGGGTTTTCATATATGAGTCTTGAGATGCTCCAGTCAAGATTTCAGAGGTCCACATGAAGATATGAAGAAGTTATGGTTGCTCTAGTAGAACCAATTCCAGTAGATGTTCAGTGGTGACAGAGTGTCACAGATTGGTCCGGTGAGCTCCGGAATTGCATTATCTCATTCTGTAGATTGGAGGGAGTGTTGAAGAAGTTAGTGTGAAGTGACAACTAGATTTGTTCATGGTTTGGAGGTCTGGAAGCACCTTTTTCATTGTGACAATGGCGACAAACTATGTTCTTGAAGTTCTAGATGAAGAAGAGAAGAATTCCAGTAAGCTGATAAAGTGCAGATGTTCTTGGTGACTCAAGAAAGCTTTTGGTGATCCTTGGATCATGCACAATTCTTATTGGCAATCTGCATTAAAGTTAGAGTTTGGATTTGATGTAAAGACCACCGATTGTTGGTGTTCTTCCTGAGATTGGTTGACCGAATGTATTACACATCTTGCAGATGATCTTGTAGGTGTTTGCCGACTTAGATGATTGTTCCTAAGTCGATGCCTTGTATAAATAAGGGATTGTGAATTCATTTTGGTGTGTGTCTTGGTGTGATGAGTGTGTGGTAGAGAAGAGGAGCGCAAAAGGTAGAGCAGAAGTTTTTGGGCTTAAATGGAACTGATCTAGACATGGTAAAGATGTCAATCTCCAGTTCAAGTTTGTGATACTTGTTACTTTGTAGACAGTGTGTCTCTTGTAGGCAATGAGCCTCTTATGAGCAGTATTCTTGGGTAGTGAGCCCTAATTGGCATGTGCCATCTATTTTTCTTATTCTTCTAATAGAGAATAATCCTTGGGTTAATCACCCCATGGTTTTTCCCTTGACCGGGTTTTCCACGTCAAAATCTTAGTGTCTCATGTGTTGATGTGTATCTGTTCTGGTGTTTATGCTTTATGCTTTCATGAATGATTAATTACTATGCTATTAAATAACAAAGTGGATTTAAGTGTTTGAATTGGAAGCAAATTTAGGATAACTGATTCACCCCCCCTCTTAGTTATCAACACATCATCCCAAATCCTACCATCTTCTTTTATCCAACCAAGCAATATATTTTATCTTTCTTTGAAATTATGTTTCTTCACAATACCATCTCAAAGAGGGGCAAAATGTAGACACCTAAAATTGACCCCAATTTCACCATCACTCATTATACCTTATTCTTCCACATTAATTAAATAATTATTAATTATTTAATTAAGTTAATTTTCCCACTTCCTAGCATTAATTAAATAACTTACAATTATTTAATTCATGATCCATACTTTCTTCTAATATTTTTTTTTGATTGGTAAAAGGCTGAGGCCATTAATATATAAAATCAGTTATAAAATACAACTTTGTTTAGTGCAGGCACTAGTAGGAAAGAACAGAGTGAAGAAAACCTCTGGTCTAGCCCATGAATTTTGTAGTCTAGTACAAACTATTTATTTATAGAACTTACACGGGATCAAGCCCCACAAGGAAACAGATTTTCTTATACAATTACTGAGGTACAAATATAGACATAGCCCTTATCCATGGCCTTCCTTTTGATATCCTCTTGATGAATGTCTTTTGGTTCTTCGACTCCTGGGAAGACCTCCAAGGGTTATAACCTTTGATCAACTGTCCATTATCCGATTAAAAGGGCTTCTTCTATCTTGCTCCTACCCATGTACCTGTCTAACCTAAAATCACAGGAAAACTACCACTTCTTTTCACATGTTATCTATACAAAAAACCTAAAATTCATTCTCCTACAAACATCTGTTAGTTCCTTAAAACCTTTTCTTGAGAAGGAAGAAAAAAATACTAGCTATTTCCAAGCTTTTCAAAATTAATCAAGCACTCTTGCTTCACTGTAAACTAAAATCTGAATATGGTTGACTGATCCGCTGTATGCCAACATCTGGTAAATCCCGTTCCCTAGGAGTAGATCATTTTCCATTCTGTTGAGATTTTGTAGTTTTTGTATAAGTTGTTCAGTGTATGTGTTGTCGCAGAGTTGCAGTGGTTTATATCGGTGTAAGTTTCGTATCGTTTCACCAAATGTATATTGCGAATGCATATCACAAAAGCATGATGAGAATGTATGTTGAGAATGTACCTTTCGTCGGATACAAATGGTGACCAGTCGTAACGGTGAAAATAGGGTAAAGAAACTTTAGTCTACCTGTAATAGCAAGTCACACCAAGCATATACTAAGTTGGTATATCGGCATATCGGGAGAACAAACAAGGAGTTTGTTGATGAAGGAAGTCACACCGATGGTTGAAGCCTATTGGTGCATCGGAAGAAGAGTAAAAGATCCTACCGTCGAAGTAAGTCTTGCCAATGAGTGTGGTTCGAAGGAGACATAAGAGTAATCGATGTGTCAGTGGAATAGTTTTTGAGTTTGCCGATGGAGTAAGTCTTGCTGATAATAAAAGATGAAGTACAGATCACTGAGACATAAGAAGGACTCTCACCAATAGTTCCAGAAGTAAAATCTGATAAAATTTCTGCTTCCACTGTGTGCTTATACAAGATGACATACAAACATCAATATACAAAGAAAATATGTAAGAGAGGGTTTGTATAAGATGCTTTGTATGTACGCTTATACAAGATAACATACAATGACAATATACAAAGAAAATATACAAGAGAATATTATGCAAAACCCAACACCATTGGAGATATTAATAACGAGTGGGGGCCACGTATGTATATTAGAGATGATTGTATGCATACAAAAAGATACATACAATGGAGGATCCCAAGAAAATTCCAATTCGTTTCACAAATCCAATGAAGACTGCAATTGTATAAAAGTGTATGCATGAAGTATGCAATTCGGAAGATACAATCTAAAAAGTGATGTGGGCTCCACCTAATGCATATCGGGCTTGTATAAGTAATGACATACAAGTAAGAAGATGCAAATATGAGATACAAACTGGATGTAAAAGGAAAGTTAAATCTTGAAAAGTCTTTGTATGTTCAGTGTGCTTGTATATTTATAATATACATACCTGATATACAAAGGAGTAAAAGCATCACTGGGGAAGACAAGCTTTGTATGTGCACTTGTACAAGATCACATACAAATGGCAGTATACAAAGAAAATATACAAGAGAGGGTTTGTATAAGATGCTTTGTATGTGCACTTATACAAGATAACATACACATGCTAATATACAAAGAAAATATACAAGAGAGGGTTTGTATAAGATGCTTTGTATGTGTGCTATACAAAGAAAATATACAAGAGAATATTATACAAAACCCGACATCAATGGAGATATAAATAATGGGTGGGGGCCACGTATGAATATTGGAGATGATTGTATGCATACAATAAGATACATATAATGGAGGATCCCAAGAAAATTCAAATTCGTTTCACAAATCCAATAAAGTCCCTGATTGTATAAAAGTGTATGCATGAAGTATGCATTTTGGAAGATACAATCCAAAAAGTGATATGGGCTCCACCGAATGCATATCGAGCTTGTATAAATAATGATATACAAGCCCATATACAAGTGAGAAGGATGCAAATAAGAGATACAAACCGGATGCGAAAGGAAAGTTAAATCCTGAAAGTTCTTTGTATGTTCGGGGTGCTTGTATATTTAAAATATACATACCCAATATACAAAGGAGTAAAAGCATTGTTGGGGAAGACATGCTTTGAATGTGCACTTGTACAAGATCACATACAAACAGTAATATAAAAGAAAATATGCAAGAGAGGGTTTGTATAATATGCTTTATATGTGCACTTATACAATATAACATACAAACACCAATCTATAAAGAAAATAGGAGAGGGTTTGTATAAGATGCTTTGTATGTGCACTTATACAACGGTAATATACAAAGAAAATATACTATTATACAAAATCTGACATCATTGGAGATATAAATAATGGGTGGGGGCCACGTATGTATATTGGAGATGATTGTATGTGTAGACACCCAAATTTGTCCCAACTTTATCCATGTCTAGCAACACCTTGTTAAATCATTAATCATTAAGCCAATTAATTAAATAAATTTTATTTATTTAATTAATTCCACATCATAATCCCATTTATCCTATCCTCATCCCAATTAATTAAATAAATTTTATTTATTTAATTAATTTCCACATCATATCTTATCCCATTTTATTCATTTATCCTATTACTTAAATAAATTTAATTTATTTAATTAATATCCAACTCATATTAAAACTAATTCAAATATTTTATTTGAATTAAACACTCATCTTTTATCACATTCCAACACTTGTCCAGTCAATCATGTGTTGTAAGACAACATTCATTCATATCCTTCACATGCACAACTAATGGAACCTAAATTTAGTAACTTTCAATCCTAGCCATTCACATAGCCTCTGAATCTCCACCGTCGATTGATCTTGGCTGAGCCCTATATAAACACCCTCTCATCCCATATGAGACATCCAGCAATCATATAGCACCTACATTATCATCTTGAGCATCTTGAGCATCTGAGCATCCAATTGAGCTTTTATCATCCATCATGGCAGCTTTTAGCATTGCAATTGTTCATTGTTGAAGAAGTAGTCCACATCTCTTAAACAAGGAATCGCACGGTCTAGGTGATGTTATTCTTGAATTGCATTATTCTTTGATTTCATTTAGATTAGATTCCTTGATGATGGTAGGGTTAGGGTTTCATGACTATGTCTGATCTGCTAAACCTAACTTTTCACCTATCACATTTTGGCATGCCCGGTGGGACCCACGTCCTTGATTGACTTCATTTTTCGGAGTTGTTTTCTTTGAAGATCAGATTTTGCAGGTGCTTATAGTAAATTCTGGTCGCTTCTAAATGAAAATCTACCGCCTCCAGAAACTCTATGTCGCTTTTACGCTAGAGCCGGCCACTTTTACCTCTCTAGATCACTTTTAAACCGACAGTCATCGCCTTCGGTATGATTTGCATTGCTTTTGTATTAACAGAACTCGCCTGGGGCTTTCACTGTTAGTTTTAATCTATATTGATCGCTTATGCCTTAATAGAGATCGCTTTCGCTTTCAATCGGATCACTTTTGACATTACAACCGTCGCTTCTGATCTTATGCGCATCGCGTTTGATATAACAGTAGTTGCTTTTACACTGATGTGAATCGCTTATGAACTGACAATGATCGCCTATGTAGGTTAGGGTTTTGACTATGTTTTTGCAGATACAGGTCGCTTTTAGCTCACAACCGATCGCTTCTAAGCTGACAGGAGCTGCATCTGGTATTTTTATTATCGCATTTAAGCTTTAGGACCTCACCTATTGCACAATATAGATCACTTCTGAGAAACAATGAATCGCATCTGGTAAATTTTGTTGCTTTGAAATCTGTTTCAATTCCAGTTTGATTTCTTGGCTATTAATTGGGTATTTGCGCAGCATCTTATCGATTTGTCCAAGAAAAGGAGGTTATCAAACTACTGACATATCTGTTGCAAGTTCGATCGGTCCAAGATTTGTGGTTTTTCACTAAATTAGGCACATTTGGGCTTGGTGCTTAAAATGAATCATTGTTTGCTCTGTGCTTGATTTATCTTTCTTGACTACTTGCATGTGCTTGATTGTAACCCAAATTTAATGGCAAAAGTATCCTCTCCCCTTGCCTATCAAATGGATCTTGGGTGTATGAGAACTTGTCATTATCTTTAGAGGGCCTGCCTTCCCGGTGTGAGAAGAGATACAACCCAAGCGGTAACAGGCTAAAGCCAAGTCCTTCCGAACCGCTATATAAGAAAAGTGTTTGTGTCGAAAGCCACAAACAACGGGTGTTGTTGCGTTATACCGACAGCACACCTTCCCCAAAACCCTCCAAGGTGCAACCCTTGTAGGCTGGGAGACTCCATAACGGAGAGTAGCGCTGCCGCATGTATAACCACCTGAACGGATGCCCTTATTAGCAACTTTGTGTAGTAGCCAAAAACCTTCTATCTATTGATGCAAAAGGCGGGGTCTTTGAAGCGGCCCTGATTCACGTGGTTCTTAGTAGAGATAGCAGGGACAATCCTAAGGTTTGGTGTGGGGACAAGCCTTACAGGAAGCCTGGAACTTGGTATGCGTGAGAAGTGAGTGCCGTGGAGGGGAGCCGGTGCTACCAAGATCCTGAAGCTATCCGCTTTGAATAAGCACGGCCAGGGGATTCAACGGATATTGTCCTATCCTAGCCTAGGTTGTATTAGTTTGTGCTTGTTGTGAGTGGGAGTGACTGTAATCACTATTTTCTTGCTGAAAAACTACAAAATTAGACATCTTTTTGACAAACACAGTCACTTTTGAACCTAAATTGCTCACACAGATAATAGACATCGCTTTTGAACTATAGCAGCCTGCATATAGGCTGAACTGCATCGCTTTCAAACCCCAGCTGACCGCATATAGGCTGAACTGAGTCACTTTTAAACAATAGCTGATCGCTTACTGCCTAAATAAAATCGCATCTGATCCATAGCCGATCGCATCTTGTCTGAACCAGATCGCCTTTAAGCCACAGTTAGTCACCTTCTGTCTGAACGAGCTCGCCTTTGAACAATAGACTGTCGCCTTTAGAGATACATGAGTCACTTTTGATCAACAGACAATCGCTTTCAAACCAATAGTCGTCACCTCTGGCAAACCATTCACTTCTGGTTAGCACTGTGATTTACTGTCAAAACTTAACTAGATCGCATTTGAGCTATTATTGATCGCCTTTGGCATCCTTTGAGTCACATTTGAGTTATCATCAGTCGCCTGTAGCTAAAATACCTGCAAATCTTAGTGTCTCAGCTGAATTAGCCACAGGTCCAGCTTGCTTAAGTCTTAAACATCAGTTTTCAGACTTCTCCTTGATCAAACAGCAAATACCTAGACTTTGTCTCCTATTTTTGAGCTTATCAATCAATCACAACTCATGAGCTTTCCATCTTTTTGAGACCCCAACCAACAAATTAGACATCAATCCAATCATTTCAATCAGCAAACATCCTTCAGCTTTAGCTTCAGTCAACATCATCCTTCAGCTTTAGCTTCAGCAAACATCATCCTTTAGCTTTAGCCCCAACAAACATCAGCAAACAATCTTTCCCTTAAGTGTTTGAGCTATCCTCTAGGGACAACCAACAACAACTCAACAACAACAACTCAGCCAAAACAAATCAACCAAGTGAATTAGCCAAACTAGCAAACCAAAACAGCAACCAATCAACCAACCAGCCAACTATCATCTTTTGGGTCTCAAAACTTTGACAAGCTCAACTTCATCATCAACATCATGCCTCAAACTAGGAGTCAATATCGAGCTGAAATAGAAGCCAAATTGAAAGCTGAAATGGAAGCCAAATTGCAAGCTGAGATGAAACAATTCACAACACCTCTTAAGGACGCAACTCAATTCACAACTGGTATGCCTCCTCATATGTTTATGCCTCAAGGATACACTATTGGCAAGTCATCTTCACAACGAATGCAACCTACACCATCCTTGGAAACTTTCGAAGAACAATCTCAAGATGACTCATCAGAATTCCAAGATACCTATCTATGGGACCAAGTTGAGAAACTCATGATATCTGAGCCTAATCGTTGCTTTCTCCAACTTGCTCGCATGGGTGCTAAACTACCAAAAGACTTTGACATATCCGCTATTAGAGAGCAAGATCCCAACACTACTATTGTTGTTGCGAATGGACCATCTACTATAGTCACATCATCTCCTATTACATCGCAAACATCATCCTCATTGCCTATTGTTGCTTCATTTGAGACACCATGATCGGAGCATACTTTAGAACCATTGATAGTGCCCACCAATGTGCTCCCTCTCATGTCACAAAATCTCAACATTCCACCTTTCCATGTTCCTCAACATATCTCTCCTTCTACCATGACTGTTTCCATGCCTCAAGTAACACAAGCTGTCCATGTGACACAAGCGCAAATACTTCAAGCATCCCAAGCTATTCCCATGTCTTATAGTGCACAAACCACTCCAACAACACCTGTTGTCCATGCTTCACACCCATTACAATCTACTACATCTCATACGAATACCATATCCCATATACCAACTGCTAATACGTCCATGCTATCATATAATCCCAACGTTAGTCTCATTGACATGAGTGATCCACCCGTTTCTCAAACCAATCCGAACAATAAGATCGCTTATGTTGATCAACTTACATCCATGTCGTCATATTCTTCCAATCCTGCACACACCATCAATCCATCTTATACTACCCAAAGCTTCCCTAATGTCACCCAACACATGACACATACTAATCCTCATGTTGTCCACAATACAAATCCAAATGTTTCTGTCATATCTACCAATCCCTCTGTCACTTACCGTGTCGTGAATTCAATCCCAACTTCCCAACCATTTGCTACTATTAATCCACTATCCACTTCCCATGTGATGCACACCCAATTGCTGCTTGTGTCTCAAGGACAGCAATCCTCCAACACATATGTGTCACATACCAATCCTTCGACATACGTTGTGGGTACACAACCACAACAAACAATCACAACTCCATATATCCCACAACCGCAACCACAATATATCTCATACCATACTCCACCCCCTTCGCAACAACAGCAATTATCTTCAGCAGATGTTCAACAGATGATCGATGAAAGGGTAGGACAAGGCAAGAAACCTTTTTCTCTTGAAAACATATGCGCCTGTCCATTTGACAAGTCTCTTAATATGATACCTTTTCTGCCACATTTTGAAATCCCACAATTTGATAAGTACAAAGGGAAAGGAAATCTGGAAGACCATCTTCGAGCCTTTTTTGTGGCATGTCTTGATGTCTCTTATGACGATACGTATCTTTTGAGACTATTTCCTCAAAGCTTAGCAGGACAAGCTCTTGAATGGTTTTCTCATTTACCCCCGGGCATCAAATCTTTTGCGGAATTAGCAATCAAATTTCGATCACACTTTGCCTTCAACATTGAACATGAGGTAAACATGAATGACCTTGTCAACAACAAACAGTGCAACGATGAACCCTTTTCTGCTTTTACCCAACGATGGCGTAATATGGCTAGCAAATTATCATGGGAAATACCTAAGAAACAACAGCTTGACATCTTTGTTCAAAATCTTCATCCTGAGCTGTCATTCCAATTACAATTGCAAAGTGCTAGCACCTTTGACGAACTAGTTTCCAAAGGCGTTATTATTGAACGAGCCTTAATTTCCAAGGGCACTATCAAGATCTTTTGCGATAACAAAGATTCTCCCCAAAATTCCAATGATAAGTCTCACTTTTGGAACAAGAACAAGAATGTTGTAAATGACGGTATTGTAGACGCAAAGAATATTCAAACTATGAGAGCTCCCGTCAACATTCAAGCAGCCTCTACACCAAGACAACCTTTTCAACAACGAAGAAACCAACGCCAAACTTCCAATCCACACCGACAATTTACACCATTAGTGGAACCCATGGAAGTTGTTCTTCGAAAGCTACTTCAAGCAGGAGATATTATTCTACCCTATGCACCACCAAATGGCAAACCACTTTTTCAAGCTCCTTGGTACAAAGAAAATGAGTATTGTGATTACCATCGAGTTAAAGGACACAAAACAAATGGTTATATGTGCTTAAAACATGTTATCCAAGACTGCATTGATCAAGGTTTAATTAATGTCACACCTTCAACGGCTCAACCTGCTCAACAATCAACATCAAACTATGATCTAGAGACTTTCAAGAATCCACTTCCATCTCATGATCAGACAAATAACCTTCAGGCTGGAAATGCTATTCCGTATAACTATGAATCATCTACCATTGGCCGCATTGACCATGCTCGCATTTCTACCATTACTATCCAAGGGAGAGCACCTGATTGTGCCATAACCACACAAAGAGGTCGAGTTACTATTCAAGGAGCACCTCCACATCCTCCTCGACCTCTCTCTGACTATAACCTCTTGGATCACCTTGGCAAAAGACCCGCGCACATATCTATTCTTGAGTTGCTCCGCATATCCCCTGCACATAAAGTTATCCTTGATAAAGCCTTACAAGAGTCTTTGGTGCCTAATAATATTAATATCACGCAATTCCAATCTATGGTCACTAGCATTGCAGCTCCTTGTCACTTGACCTTTTCTGACAAAGATCTTCAACCCTCCATTCATCTTTCACATAACGAAGCCCTCCATATTGAAGTATTTGTTAAACAACGCCGTATCAAACGAGTCTTGATAGATGGGGGAGCTGGTCTTAATATATGTTCTTTAAAACTTATCAAGCAATTGGGATATTCTGAGAAAGATGTTGACACCTCCAAAGTTATTACCATCAGAGCATATGATGACGCTAAAAGAGATACCGAAGGGATTATCTTATTGCCTATTCAAGTTGGGCCGGTCATTACAGACACTCGCTATCAAGTCCTTGATATTGATCTTCCTTACAACATCATCCTTGGTCGCCCTTGGATCCATACCCTTAAAGCAGTTCCCTCTACATACCACCAATGCCTTAAATTTCCACATAAGGGTGTTGAGGTTACCATTCAAGCTGATCCCAATCCATTTGAGTTTTACCGTGCCTTTCAAGCTAAATATCAGAGTCCAAATCGCATTCCTATCAATACCGAAGCATATCCGTCTTCATCCTATATAAACCCATCCGACCTTCTCAAGCCCTCATCTAGCAAAGCCACTTCCAACCTCCATATCAAATATACCGAACATGGCCCTGGTGAATACAAATTACAAGAGTCCTATTGCGTTGGTACCCTTCCATTATCTCCTAAATCCCACGGTAAGCCCTCTACATCCAAGCCAACTTCATCCTCCGCTGTTATCAAAGCTCCCCCTACAATATTCATAAAAGGTGGATTCTTGGATGATGAAGACATTGATGATATAAACTCTTGGATATTCTTTGATGAAAATGACCAAGTCCAACTTGAAGTAGAGCGATACAACAATCGGTTTCGTATCATAAAGAACATGGGCTATAAAGGACATGGCGGTTTGGGATCACAGGAACAAGGACCTACTGAGCCCATTATTGTGTCTAAGAAGTTTAATAAGCAAGGCCTTGGTTACCAACCGGAGGTACTGCAACCCAAAGACATTAAGTGTATTTCTGATATTGACGTTGGACCTTCTTTGGTAGGAGAGACTTCTAACTCGAATACTATCGATGACTCCTCCCTTCATATCACCGACCTTTTTCAAGAACATTCCATCTTCATGTTTTTTGCAGCCTCTTCTAGCCATCACGATTCCTCCATTAGCCTTTCACTCATATATCCTGACCTCATCGATTGGGACCAACAGGGGGCACCGATATTAGATACATTTGAAAATGACGAAGCCATCATAGAATTCATGGGTTTGAGACAAGGTATTCCACTGGGTGATCATAAAGCAGGTTTCATGATGGATTTACCTAAACTAGCATATTTTGGCGGAAGTATCAAATCCTTCAGTCGCAAAAGTGAAATAAACAAAATTCAACAAAATAGGTCACTAGGTGAAAACTGAAAGGCACCTCTTGATCATGAAAAAGTAAAAATAAAGGATGTATCTGAAAGTGAAAACCTCTTTGAGGTGCCTGAGGATGGGGGATTTGATCTTCCTGTTGCCACTGATTACCATGAGAAATCAACTGTGCTAGTTGAAAAATCACAAGACATGAACTTGGGAATAGAGCAGAAACCAAAGATCACTTTTTTGGCAGCATCACTATCAGAGCAAGAACGAAGAAACTTCATAGCATTTTTTATGAGAAGAGCTATAAATTTTGCATGGACTTATGCAGACATGCCAGGTCTAGATCCTTCACTTGTGGTACATCATTTAGCAGTATCTCCTGATGCAAAGCCTATCAAACAAAAATTGCGCAAAATGCATCCACAAGTTGCCTTATTGGTCAAAGCAGAAATTTAGAAACTGTTAGAAGCAAAATTTATAAAGCCTATTGATTATCCAGAATGGGTTTCAAATTTGGTACCTATAGCAAAACCAGATGGACGTGTTCGTTGTTGCACAGACTTTAGAGATCTTAACAAAGCATGTCCTAAGGACGATTTTCCACTACCAAGCATAGACAACATTGTAGACCTTACAGCAGGACATGAAATGCTAGCTTTAATGGATGGATTTTCAGGTTATAATCAAATCAGAATAGCAGAGGAAGATCAAGATAAAACATCCTTTATCTGTCCATGGGGTACATATTGCTGGGTTGTAATGCCTTTTGGTCTCAAAAACGCTGGAGCTACCTATCAACGAGCCATGATAGTTATTTTTCATGACCTTTTTCATACTATCATGGAAGACTATGTTGATGACATCCTGGGAAAATCTAAGACAAGAGAAGGACATCTACACGTATTGGCACAAATCTTTGATCGATTAGAAAAATACCAAGTCAGACTAAATCCAAAGAAGTGTGTATTTGGTGTAACATCAGGAAAACTGTTGGGATATGTTGTGTCTCGACAAGGGATAGAAGTGGACCCAGCTAAGGTAAAAGCCATCATAGAAATGCCTCCACCAACGAATCTTAAACAGCTTCGCAGTTTACAAGGTAGGCTACAATCTATCCGCAGATTTATCTCACAACTAGCAGATAAATGTCATCCTTTTCAACATCTTCTTCGTAAGGGTGAACCTTTTAAGTGGGATGAAAAGTGTCAACAGGCTTTTGATAAGATAAAGGAATACTTGGCAACACCTCCTGTGTTAGTACCTCCGATACCTGATCGTCCATTACTGCTCTATATATCATCAACCACCGCAGCATTGGGGGCACTCCTAGCTCAACATGATGATTCAAGAAAAGAACAAGCCATTTACTACATCAGCAGAACCCTTGTGGGATATGAACTCAATTACTCATTTATGGAAAAAGCTTGTTTAGCATTAGTGTTTGCTTCTCAAAAGTTGCGACACTATATGTTGAACCAAACAACAAAGCTCATCTCTAATGTGGATCCCCTCAAGTATCTCCTCTCAAAAGCACTTCTCACAGGGAGATTAGCAAAATGGGTTATGATCTTAAGTGAATTTGACATACAATATGTGAACCGCAAAGCTATCAAAGGACAAGTCATTGTTCATCAATTAGCTGAAGCACCCATCACAGACATTTAGCCAATATATCCAGAATTCCCTGATGAAGGATTGTTTAATTTGAATTCTCCAGCATGATGGCAACTATACTTTGATGGATCATACACACATGGATCTGGAGTAGGCATCTTGTTTGTTACCCCTCAAGGAGATTGTATACCTAAATCATACAGAATAGCATTCCCATGCACCAACAACATAGCAGAGTATGAAGCTTTAATCACCGGCTTGCGCATGGCAGTACAATGGGCTATCAAACAGTTATGAGTCTTTGGTGATTCTCAGCTAGTTATGAAACAGGTCTTAGATGAATATCAAACAAAAGACGAGAAGCTTCTCCCATACAAGCTAATGGTGGATGATTTCAAGAAATATTTTGAGGATATTACCTTTGAGCAAATTCCAAGACTACAAAACAGAGCAGCAGATGCCATGGCTATGATTGGATCTCTTTTAGACATGCCATCTAACACCCATAAATGTGAATTCCTGGTCGAATAGCTTTTGATCCTAGCATTTGAAGTTCCACAGTCTGAGCTCATATGTGAAATTGTTGGTCCCAAGTCATCATGGTACAAGGATATATACGAGAATCTCCGTAATCAAACCATTCCATGTCAACTATCCAACACCCAGCACAAAACCTTTATCCGTCGAGCCTCTCGTTACACTATCTTAGGAGACACCCTTTATCGCCGGAGTCTTGATGGTATCCTTCTTAGATGTCTTGATTCCGAGGAAGCAAAAACAGCCTTACGTGAAGTACATGAAGGTGTCTGCGGTTCGCATTCCACTGGCCCTGGCCTTGTTAAGAAACTTCTACGAGCAGGATACTATTGGCCAACTATGGAAAAGGATGCACAACAATTTGCAAGGAGATGTCTACAATGTCAAAAACATGGAGATCTAATACATGCACCAGCACATGAGCTTCAACCTATTGTCACTCCATGGCCTTTTTCACAATGGGGACTTGATCTCGTAGGTAAAATCCATCCTACTTCATCCAACGGTCATAAGTTTATTATTACTGCCACTAAGTATTTCACGAAGTGGGAAGAAGCCATACCAATGACCTATATTACAGGTAAACAAATAGCCAAATTCATCCTACATTACATTATCTGCCGTTATGGAGTTCCTCAAGCTATTGTCACAGACAATGGTTGCCCTTTCAAGAACCAAGAGGTTAGAGATCTTTGCAACAAGTTCCATATTCAACATAGATTCTCTACGCCTTACTATCCTCAGAGCAATGTCAAGATGAAGCCTCTAATAAAACAATCATCAAGATCCTTAAAAAGATTGTTAATGAAGCTGGTCGAGATTGGCATCTACAACTGCATCCTGCATTATGGGCATATAGAACAAGCATCAGAACTCCCACTGGAGCCACACCCTATGCTCTCGTCTATGGCACTGAAGCTATTTTGCCTACCGACGTTGAGATCCCCTCTTTGTGCATATCCCTGCAACATACTATCTCAGATGAAGAATATCGAGTATCCAGACTCCATGATCTTGAGCTATTAGATGAACACCGCCTTACAGCATTGAACCATCTTCAAGTCTACCAAAATTGGCTACACCGCAGCTACAACAAAAAGATCAGAGAATGCAGATTTCAAGTTGGCAACCTTGTCCTTAAAGAAAATCAAAGGAATCAACCACATCGAGAGAAACAGGGCAAGTTTGAACCCAATTGGCTTGGTCCTTTCATTATCACAATAGTCTATGGATCGGGTGCATATACTTTGTCAACACCTGAAGGCATTCCCTTAGATGAACCAGTCAACAGCATTCATCTCAAAAAGTTTTATCCATGAATCTCAGCTATCCCTCAAAAAAGCAAAAAAAAAAAAGAAACATAAGATAAATAATCCATCCTCTGGTGAAAACCTGGTAAACAGGCGCCTTGGGTAAGTACCATAGTGAAAACCTGGCTAACAGGCGCTATGTGTAGTGACCAGCTTCCCTCATCTGCTTGGTTCATTTGATCATATTTTCCTATTTCATCTTGTATAGTCCATAATCACAATCCACCTCACAATGCCACACATAGCCTTTCATCTTTATCTTTGCCAATGCTAGCTATCATAGTTGAGACATTGTCGCGATACCTATATCTTTTGGCACCTTAGCATCTTGGCCACATCCTTTCCGCATTGTTGCTTCTGCATAATAAACCTCATCCCGCACTGGGGGCATTTGTTGAGTCTTATTTGGAAGTGGATACTGCTATCTCTAGCTCATAACACATCAAACAACTCAGCTTACAACACAACAAACCTTATCAACTTCAGCCATAGCATCTATCCAACAACAAATGTGACCTAACGACTTGCAACCAGGACCCATATCTTCACAATTTATCTACATTCATCCAACAATCGCAACAAACATTGCTTGATCAAACATCCAACCAATTAGCGACAACAATAAGAACTACATCCAGCTCTATCGTTGACGCCTTGATCCCGTGGATACAGGGTATGTAGGCAATCTGAGATGTGAAGGAAGCACTCTGATTCAGGCTAAGATGATAGCCCCTTTCATCATTTATCATTCATCTTTCTTCTAAACATCCTTCAATCTTTCAGCTTACATTCTTCTATCTTTCATCACTTACATCATCAATAAAACCCAGAACTACATATTCATCATGTCTCATCTTCATCGTAAATGTGCTTTGATCCCGTGGATACAGGGTATGTAGGCAGTCTGGAATACGAAGGAAGTTTCCAGTACTCAAGCATAGATGATTCACCCCATCTTTATCTTCTTTCATCATCCGATCTTCTTCTCTTTGATTAGCTCAAACAGGAAGCAAACCACATGTCTATTGAAAGCTCAAGCACTTTAACCAATCAAAGGTACGCCGAAAGTTATTTGTCTGCATGCCTTAAGCCAACATTTGCTATAGCAGTTTATCAACAACTTTAGCCTTCAACAGGATGTAGCTTTCCTCTTAACAAGGCGCCAGCTTGATCCATCCAAGAGCACCCAAAATTTGGCAAGAGAACATGATGACAGTATCTTTTGTTTTATCTTTTGATTTATCTTTTGTCCCTTTCCTATGCCTAATCAAGACTGCCTTGATCTATTTATATCTTGGTATGTTGCGATGAAGTAAGGACTAGGGCATGGTCATATAGCTTTTGTATGCCGTGTTTGCGGGATGATCTTATTCTCTTCCTATGCATATTGGTATCTTGTACGTGTTGGGATTAGCATCTTACATATCAATATCTCTAGCATCTGAGAAGCTAAACAGTCTCTTATGCATTTGAGACTATTCTATGTTAAGACTAACTCCATACATATAACCAGCAAGCTATCCTTATGTGTAGTGGAGATAAGCTCAAACCATTGCTTGTAGCGTCAAAGTCCAACACTAGCTGTTATTCATATCTTGTGCATGTTGGCTCAACATCTTGACCTCATGCGTTCAGCCAAGATTGTAACATGCTAGTTGCGCATTGGATATCTCGACACCTTGGTCTCTTATACCCTGGTGCATAACATCCATATGCTATATCAAACATAAGGACTGCATTTCTTTTCATTCTGAGCAATTACTTGAAAGCTGCCCATCATCATCCTATCTATTCATTCTATCTATCCATTCCATCTTACTCAGCCAAAATCAAACATTTCCATCATCTTTTGTCCACATTCCCACTCCTGCAAAACAAGTGTGTTAGACATACATAAGTCCATCATATATCCTTTCATTACCATCTATCTATATGCATAAGTTTATCCATATCATTACCATTTACCTATTCACACATTTTCCATCCATTACCATTTGCATAAACATCCATATGTCATCCATCACAATATACACATAACATGCATAGCCATCATAATATCAACATCATAACCATTACAACATCATATAGATCACCAAAACCGCCATATATATATACATGTGTGTCAAAATACAAGTGTCTACAATACAAGCTAAGCCCTGCAGAACTAAATGTACAAAATCAGCTCTAGGCCTCATCATGATACAAAATAAACACAAGTAGCCCTAGTGACTACTGGCAGCTCCCTCGCCCTGACCACCACCACCGCTAGGTCCTGTACCTGGACCTCTGTCTCTCGATGGCCCCACCACTGAGGCTACTGATCGAGATCCACCTGTCCTTCGTGAACTCGAAGCCCCTGACCTGCTCCTGAAACTAGGCTACCTCTACTCTGCTGGCACAACTCCATAGTACAAGCCTCTGTAATACCCAGCCTCACCCTGCACTCTCTGAAGCTCTGCCTGTACCCTTGTAAACTGTGTGGCCAAGTACATCATAGCTCCATCAGTCCCCAAGGCAGCCACTGCTCTATCTTGCTCACTAGTCATCCCCTGCAGCTGCTGCACCGCCCTATCTCTCTTAATCCGCATACTATCTCTCTTAGCTCGCAAACCATCCCTCTCTGCTCTCATAGCTTGCTCCTGTTGTATTGCAGTGTCTCGCTCAAGTCTCATCATCTGCTCATGCTGTCTAGCTGCATCTCTCTCTCCTGTCACTCTAGCTAAAGCACCGTCATCCTGTCCATCTCCCCCCTGTGCTCTCAACTGTAGCTAAGCCTCATATGTATGTGCATGTGCTCTCGCATGTCGCAGACTAATCACCACCTGATGCCTATCCATCTCCACTCTCCTCAGCCTCATCTGCGCTCGCTGCCTCCATCTCCGCAGCTGCTAAATACCAACATCATCCCCTGCTCCAATCTGTGCCTGAGGCTGTGCTAATATAGCAGGCTGACCTGGCACCTGCTCTGGCATCTGTATCCCTGGGGCTGCTGGCACAACAGCCTACGCTGGTGGAGCCTGTCGTCGTCTCCTCTGAACTGGTCTCTCCATCCCAATCTCTCCAATCTCCCCATCTCATGTCAACCGAGTCAACCTCGCTGTCGCCCAGTATACATCATACTCTGGCAATGTGCCTAGATCTGCAGGACCCTGTCCCCATTGCCATGCTACTGGCTGCAACCCATCTCTCTCTGCCAAAGCTGTCTCCACCACAACCTCTAGACCCCAATCAAACACCTCCTGTCTCGTCCTCCCAAAAATGGCATCACCTACTGGTACTGCCTGTGCCTCTTCAAATTGTCTCAAGGCTCTCTCTGGCAAATAGCGCTCTATAATATACATGCCGCGTCCAAAAATGTATCTCGCCTGTCTAGCATAGACAAGCTCTGCATCCTCTATTGCAAGTATGAGGTGAGCTAGTGTTGTCATTGATGTCAACATACTCATATTGCATTGACAAGAAGGATTGGATGAGCTGTGTGCTGAGGATATTGAGAAAATTAGCCTCAGTCAGGAACAGTAAAGAACCGTGATGAGAAGAAGGCAAATGTATTGTATAGGTTGAGAACCAGAGGATGCGGATTAAAGGGTTTGTAGATATGAGTCTTGAGATGCTTCAGTTAAGATTTCATAGGTCCGCATGAAGATCTGAAGGAGTTGTGGCTGTCAGTGTAGAACCGGTTCCGGCAAGTATTCAGAGGTGACAGAGGATCACAAAAAGGTCCGGTGAGGTCCGAAACTGTATAATCCTAATCTACGGATTGGAAGGAGTCTTTGGGATGTCCTTGTGATGTGCCATCTCAAGTTGTGTATGATTTGGAGGTCCGGAAGTACCTCTTGCATTATGACAGTGGTGACAGACAGTGTTCTTGAAGTTCCGGATAAGGAAGAGAAGAGATTCCAGTAAGTAAAGAAAGTACGGATGTACCTGGTCATTCAGGCAGGCTTGTGAAGGTTCTTGGATCATGTTGAGGTTGTGTTGTTGGTCCGCATTGATAATAGAGCTCGGAATTGAAGTTATTCTTCCGGATGAAGTTCTTGCTCTGTTTAGCCGACCGGATGAGTTGTTCATCCTGCGAATGTTCTTGTGGTGGCCGACCGGATGTGTTATTCATCTTGCGGATACTCTTATGGTTGTTTGCCGACTTAGATGTTTGTTCCTAACTTGATGTCCTATATAAATAACGGTTTGTGAGTTCATTTCGATGTGTGGATTGTGTGGATGAGTGTGGCATAGCGAAGAGAAGTGCGAAAGGCAGAGCAGAGGTTTTTGGGCTTAAATGGAACTGATCCGGACATGGTAGAGATGTCATTCTCCAGTTCAAGATTGTGATTCTTATCACTTTGTAGACAGTGTGTCTCCTTGTAGGCAATGGGCCTCTTTGTGAGCAGTGTGCTCGGGCAGTGAGCCCTAATTGGCAAGTGCCATTCTTTTTCTTATTCTTCTAACAGAGAATAATCCTTGGGTTAATCACCCCGTGGTTTTTCCCTTAACCGGGTTTTCCACGTCAAAATCTTGGTGTTCAATGTGTTGATGTTTATCTGCTCTTGTGTTTATGTATTATGCTTTCATGGATGATTAATTGATATGCTGTTAACTAACAACGAAGAATCAAGTGTTTGAAAGAACAAGAAGTTTTATACAACTAATTCACCCCCCCCTCTCAGTTGTATGCCTTAAATCCAACATCCTCCTCATCCCACTGCTCGCATCCTAGCCATGGCCTCCATACAAATCTATCCACCTCATCCAAGCTCCTCCGCCAGTATACCACACCTCGGCACTGTCGATATGTCAAAGCACCTCTATACATCCGTGCAAATGGCTCTTCTGCTACTCTAGCCACCCATCCCTCTGGTCTCGTCACCGGAATGTACTCATACGCCCACACATGTAACACTGTCACTCCTGCCGACATATTGGCTCCAAACATATACGCGCAATCATGCAGGCAATGATAGAGCTGTCCCAACACACACTCTGCCCATGCATATCTCGTGCCATATGAAAACATGCCCTCCATCACTGTCCCCCATCCTACGGGAAAACCTCTGGCTCTCCTATCACCCACTAGCCATCTAATGATAGCCACCACTACCTGCTATAACCTGTCACAGAGCTCCTCCATCCTCCCCATCAGAATCTCTGAACCCTCTGCTCCGATGTCTGGTGCCCCAAATAATCTCCTAAATGCCGTTGGACCCATCTCCAGATCATAATCCAGACACTCCCCATCTATCGGAATCCTCAAAATCTAGAACACATCCTCTAAGGTGATGGTCGCCTCTCCTGTCGGTAACAAGAATGAACTGTGCTCGCTCATCCATCGCTCCACCATTGCTGTCATCAGCCCTCGATGTGCCTAAACTGGCTCTAATCAGGATACATGCTCCAAGCCTAGGATCTCTAACACCAGTAGCTCCTTTGCATCTAACCGTCTCACCAGCCGTAAATCTCTTGGATGTGGCTCTCGTGATAGAAATGGCGGTAGTACATCCTGCATCATCCATTTACCCTTGTTAGTCCATTCCGTTAGTCATCCATATCAAAATTTGCTTCTCTATTTGCTATTTTACCCTACATCTACCATAAGCGGTCCACTTTACCACATGCGCTTATTCCAAGCTCATTAGCGACTAGTTTTACCCTATGCGCTACTATTTTGCCCACATGCGAGCCCTTTTTGCACAAGCGCATCTGTTTTGTCTATAAGCGACCTAAACTTTCCCCTGCACTCATAATTGCTTCATATGTGCATTATATCCTACATGCGAGTCCGTTTACCCTAGAAGCGAGCCTTGTTTTCTATGCGCCTAGTTTCTCTTCGTAAGTGAGCCAAATCACCATGTGCGACCCTTCTAGCCTTATACGCACACTTTTCACCATATGCGAGCCATTCCTATTCAGATGCGAGCCCAACTTGTCTATGCGACGGCTGTTTGCCCATATGCGTGTGATCTTTGCCTATAAGTGACTTACTTTGCTATTCACGCACATTTTGCCTGTGTTTTTCCCGCCGACGAGATGCGACCTCTTTTTCCTTAAGTGACCTACTCGCACCCATAAGCAACCAAAACTACTGCAAGCGCTCTCTATTCCTACATAAGCGACCTAAAAGTGCTATTTCCTAACCTAGTCACTTTTGGTGACGTGTGTGCATTAATTACACTTTTAGGCTATTAATTACATGCTTTTGGGAAAAGTTTTGAAACATATTGGTGCCCCTGCTCCCTCTAGTCGCCCATGTGTCCTCACTCACTACGCACGATGATCCCTACGTGGAATAACCATCCTGCTAGCTCTGCAACTCTCACTCTCAGGAGCTCTAGATTTCTCTAGTTTCTAAGTACAAATGAGCACAAATGAGCCTATTTTCCATTGAAGAACCTACTTATAGCCCTTCCTCCAACCCTAATTCTTCCATGCCATAGCTTCTTTTCTGCCATCCAACCCCCATTTTCTTCGTGTCTACCTTCTTTTTCGCCTTTTCTTCTATCGAGAGCCAACCCAGCCCTTCCTGGTTAGCCTGGCTTACCTCTCGAGGGGGCATCACCTGCTAGTTACACTGGGGCATAACTTGTTTATCGAACGCATATCGTATCTTCTTTGACACAATGCTCTATCGAACATTGTATCAAAGAGGGGCAAAATGTAGACACCCAAATTTGTCCCAACTTTGTCCATGTCTAGCAACACCTTGTTAAATCATTAATCATTAAGCCAATTAATTAAATAAATTTTATTTATTTAATTAAAATCCCATTCTCATTCTACTTAGCCAATTAATTAAATAAATTTTATTTATTTAATTAATTTCCACATCATATCTTATCCCATTTTATTCATTTATCCTATTAATTAAATAAATTTAATTTATTTAATTAATATCCAACTCATATTACAACTAATTCAAATATTTTATTTGAATTAAACACTCATCTTTTATCACATTCCAACACTTGTCCAGTCAATCATGTGTTGTAAGACAACTTTCATTCATATCCTTCACATGCACAACTAATGGAACCTAAATTTAGTAACTTTCAATCCTAGCCATTCACATAGCCTCTGAATCTCCACCGTCGATTGATCTTGGCTGAGCCCTATATAAACACCCTCTCATCCCATATGAGACATCCAGCAATCATATAGCACCTACATTATCATCTTGAGCATCTTGAGCATCTGAGCATCCAATTGAACTTTTATCATCCATCATGGCAGCTTTTAGCATTGTAATTGTTCATTGTTGAAGAAGCAGTCCACATCTCTTAAACAAGGAATCGCACGGTCTAGGTGATGTTATGCTTGAATTGCATTGTTCTTTGATTTCATTTAGATTAAATTCCTTGATGATGGTAGGGTTAGGGTTTCATGACTATGTCTTATCTGCTAAACCTGACTTTTCACCTATCACAGTATGCATACAACAAGATACAAACAATGGAGGATCCATTCCAATTCGTTTCACAAATCCAATGAAGTCTGCGATTGTATAAAAGTGTATGCATGAAGTATGCATTTTGGGAGATACAATCCAAGAAGTGATGTGGGCTCCACCGAATGCATATCAGGCTTGTATAAATAATGATATACAAGCTGGTATACAAGTAAGAAGGATGCAAATAAGAAGTACAAACCGGATGTGAAAGGAAAGTTAAATCCTGAAAAGCTTTGTATGTTCAGAGTGCTTGTATATTTATAATATACATACCCGATGTACAAAGGAGTAAAAACATCACTGGGGAAGACATGCTTTGTATGTGCACTTGTACAAGATCACATACAAATGATAGTATACAAAGAAAATATACAAGAGAGGGTTTGTATAAGATACTTTGTATGTGCGCTTATACAAGATAACATACAAACACCAATATACAAAGAAAATATACAAGAGAGGGTTTGTATAAGATGCTTTGTATGTGTGCTGATACAATGACAATATACCAAGAACATCTCTTGCCGATACGATATCACAAATGAAAAGTAAGGTGGGTCCCACCACTTGCATATTGGTTTGCATAATAACAATGTATGTCTTCAAGATAAAAGCTGATGTACAAGCGAAGATACAAGCCGGATGTCAAAAGAAATTCAAAATAGAAAAGTCTTTGTATATTTAAAGGCTTGTATGATTATTCGAGATACAAAGACAAATGCATATGAGAAACAGAGGAAATGTATATACAAATGCATGAAAACACCAAAGATACATGTGGACCTCATCTCCAATGGATATACAAGTTTATACAAACCCGGATTTAAATGACTGATTAAATAATGAGAATTTTAGCTAGGGTCTACTATTGTATAAAAACACATGCATTCGATATACAAGAAGGTGATACAGATGCAGATTCAAAGGTGATTTCAATTCATTTCATAAAACTAGTCGGGCCCACTCTTGTATATAGAAGAAAATGTATCTGTTATACAGAAGATATGTATGCGATATACAAAAGGAGGATGCAGGAAAATCTTAATCACTCTATTATACTTCCTTGTTGTCTAAAGGGTAGAAAATCTGATGATGCTTAGAGATTGTTCACCCTTTGTGGTATGTTATTAGACCAAGTGAAGAACTGATTGGCCTCAAAATAACTTTCCTCCAAAGTTTTAGGTTGATTCTGATAATACTTCAGCGGTGTTAGCTCTAGTAGATAAGTAGAGACCATCCGCCCCTTTATTGGCAAGAGAGTCTGCTTTGCTATTACACTCTCTGTAAGTGTGATTGGATGTGCACCTCCTTAAAGAAGCAATGACATCGAGGGCATTAGCCAGCAGGGAATTCAGTCTCTAATTAGGCATGTTCCCTTTCTATAAGCCATTAATGACGATCGCGGAGTCTCCTTCGACCTCTAATTTTTCAATTTTCATGTCTTTGCAGATTCTCAAACCTTCAATCAAGGTAGTTAATTCTACTGTATTATTTGTTGTTTCTCCTAGGGGTTTGGCTAAGGTTGCCATTTCTCTAGATTCAGAATCATGGATTACACAACCTATTCCTGCTACTCCCAGGTTGCCCCTAGAAGCCCCATCAAAATTTAGCTTGAACCATCCTTCTTTAGGAGGTTGCCACTTACATTCCTTTCTCTTGTTGGTGGAGTTGTGGTTACCTGGTCCCACAAAGGAGGGAAATTTTAGTCCTGCCCATCTCCCCCACATCTTTTCATCCCAGTGTGTCATTGTGGATTTTTTTTGGAGTTATTTAGAATCCTACTATTGACTATTTCTATTATAACAGCCTCAATTTTAATGATTAGCTGACCAAAAGTCATTTTCCTATCTTTAAAGATTCTTCTATTTCTTTCTTTCCACAGCTCCCAAACCATGATCAAAGGGGAAATTTTCCATAGCATATGGTAGATGCTTTGTTTGTGAGTCTTAGGCCAACATTAGAAAAGGTTCAAAATGTTATTAGGCATGGCAGTAATCCATCCCATCTTATTACTTAGCCAATGCCAACATTTATTAGAAAATTGAAAATTGAGGAGAATATGGTCTGCTATTTATTGATCCTCTTCACAAAGGGGACATCTACTAGGCCCCTCATATCCCATCTTGGTGAACCTATCTGTCGTTAGGATTTTTTTCTGCAAGGCCATCCAGGCAAACAGCCCAGCCTTTGGGAGACAGTTATTATCCCAACACAGTCTCAGTGGTAACTCCAATTTTGGTCTTAGTTGCTGTCTGATTAAATTTTTGTAACCATCCTTGGTTTTATAATTTCCTAATTTAGCCCCATCCCAAACTAATCTATCTAAGTCTCCTTTGAGAGATACCCTCCTTTTGTTAAGGATATCAAGTAGTTTCTCTTTCTCATTATCCAGAATGTTCATATTATCTAGGGGTTTCCATTTCCACCCCCTATTCTCCTCATGATTGGGAAAATCTATATAATCTTTTACAAATTTCCCCAAGTGTGATTCTAGTATCCTTTTGGCATTCTCTAAATTATCCAAGCTACTTATCACCTCATACCCACCTCATGAGTCGTCCCAAAAAAGTGCTTGGTTCTTGTCACCTAAACTCCAAGTCAGTTTGTCCATTATGAGCTTCCTACAGTCCATCATAAAGTTCTAGAGGTGAGATCCTTTAGGTGGGTTCACCATTCTAAAAAGGAATGTTGGTTCCTCCCCTCTAAGATATTTGTTTCTAAGAATTTTAACCCACTTTGAATCAAGTTTCTGATACATTTTCCATACAAGTTTAGCGCCTAAAGCCTTACTCTGAGCTCTAAAGTTTTTTAAGCCCAGGCCTCCTTCCTCTTTTGGTCTACAAATCTTGTCCCAAGCCACAAGTGCCATTTTCTTTTTATCCTCTGAACCTTGCCATAGGAAAGTTCTTAAAATTTTGGTGATTTCTTCCTGTTTTCCTACTGGAAGATTCATACAGGATAATTGGTAAATTGGGATAGCTGAGAGAACTAATTTTAACATTGTCACTTTGCTTGCCGAGGAGAGCCATTTGCCTTTCCAAGATTCTGCTCTATTCCTGATCTTGGAAGTAATATGGTCCCAAAGATCATTGATCTTATTGCTTTTACCCAACGGTATACCTAGATATTTACAAGGCATTTCCCCTTTTTTAAAGACAAGATTCAACATATTTCTTTTTCAATTTTAGGATCCGTGTTGAAAAAATAAATTGCTGATTTATTAGCATTTACCTCCTATCCAGAGGCCCTACAATAAGAGTCCAAGATATCTTTGAACACCCTAGCTTCTTCTATACACCCTTTACCGAAGAGCATAGTGTCATCTACAAACTATTGATGTGTTGTAGGATCGACACCGGAAGTGATTTTGATTCCTTAGATCTTTCCTTCTTCCCTATCCTTGGTGATCATTCTCCCTAGTACATCTGCCATTATAATAAAGACAAAAGGGGAAATAAGGTCCCCTTGTCTCAATTCTCTTGAAATGCTAAAAAAACCTTCCGAGGTCCCATTGATTAATATTGAGATCTTGGGATTAGAAATACATGCATAAATGAGGTTAATCCATTGTTTATTAAAATCAAAAGCCTCTAGGGTTTTGCAGAGGAAACTCCAGTCTACCTTACCATAGGCTTTATTTATATCTAGTTTAATTAACATGTTAGGTTTTTTGTTTTGCTGTATGGTATGAATGGCTTCCTGGGCTATAATAACTCCATCAAATATAGATCTTCCCAGAACAAACCTTGTTTGTTCATCACTAATGATGTCTAGAAGCATTGCCTGAATCCTATTAGCTAGGGTTTTAGTGAGGATTTTATAAATAGTATTACACAGAGATATAGGCCGTAGATCCCCTAGACTTTCTAGCTTCTCTTTTTTTAGAATAAGTGTAAGGAAAGTATTATTTACCTCTTTGAGAATACTTCCCAAAATTTCTTACCTCTTCTAGTGCTTCAACTACTTCATCTCCTATGAAGTGCCAACATTTCTGGAAGAAGAAGGCTAGGAAGTGTTGGTGTGGATGTGGATTGCTAGTCGCACACAAACAGCAACATGGAAACAAAAGTCACACAACAACACTTGTTTATCCTGAAAGATATGATGAATTCATAGAATTCATGATCCCAAGTCCCTAGTGATTAGTTCATAATCTGCTGGTGTTATTCAGTGGTTGATGTGTATTGCTGTTTTCCATTAGGGGTCTTACGTAGATCAGTAGATTTTGCCTCTGCAAGAAATCTATATAGGGAAGCTACTCAACACAGCAAATATCTCCAGATGATGTGTATAAGTTGATATTTGCATGAGTTCTACCCTTATCAGTGATTTTCTACATGATATTTTCAATGGTACATGCATCTAGCTAAGGATATGCTAATGATGTTCAGTTACCTAGGGGATATCAACATATACCTCTGATCTGCTTAATATTCATCATGATATGCAGTTATGAAAGCTATTTCTATAAAATTAAAATGAGAAAAAGGGTTAGAAAGATGGAACTCCTAAAATTACTTGACTAAGATCATTGATCCACATACATGTTCCCCATACAGCAATGAAGAGAAGAAAAACTAAAATCATACTTCACCAGGATATTCCACAAATCAGCATGATCCAATGCAAATCTTCAGGGGTAGAGTTGACAACAACATGTAATGAAATGAAAGTGCTTCTATAGAACACAGCAATCACCAGTATATATCCAGAAATCAACTTGAAGATTACTTAAGGTTTACAATTAGGATGTAATCTGAAGCTTCATCTCCATACAGTATGTTCATAAAATAGGTACATTTACAATGATCATGAGGAAAGAACCTTGAATGTTTCAACAATTCAATCCTCACTAGTCTCAGTAACTTCCTCTACCTAAAATTGCTACAGGTTTGATATTGTCTGATTGACCTCTTCTCTCTTTTTTTTTCTCCCTTTTCCTTATAGAGTGTAGGGGCTGAATATATGTCTCTGTCTTCATCCTCTAGCACAATGCCATGAAAAACCCTAATGAATCAATGGTCAGCGTCCTTAGATGTAGCATTAAACGGTGGGAAATAGATCCCGCCAAAAATTTGAATGGCCCCCAGACAGGGTGCCGCTCGCTCAGTAATGTCTTCTACCTGTACTCCTCTTGCATTGAAAGTATTGTCTCCTTCTGGTGCGTTCTTGGCCTCTCAGGATCCGGTCCGCCACCTGGGTTGTCCCTCGCCATTAAAGCTCCATCGTATCTCCACCTACATGTCATCAGGTCTTGGAATGAATTTAAAATCCACCTACCCAGCTTTTGCTGCCAAGAATTCAAACTGCATGTCATCCATATCATCGGCACCTGCGGTCAGCATATAGGAGTTTAGGCATCATCACTTAAAAAACTAGTAGAAGGATAAACTTATATTAGATCATGCACTGAACAGTGCAAACACATATATCGAGCTCCAGGACAATTTCAAAAATCAGCCCACCAAACCTTCCTGCCATTTCCATCTAAATATCTAGCTGCATCAGGAGATAACGTACGTCAGATATAAACAACCATAAGATGCACCTGGTGGATTAAATGATTATGCACTATAACTTTGAAACTCTTCATTGGTTGGGATATGATGATGACATCATCATCATGGGTGAGCTTCGCTAAAGTGTGAAAGGATGACATCATGGTCATGTTGAGTTTAAGTACACCAGGTCATATTTTAAGATCAGGATGATGTTTAGGATATGACCCCCCAAATGAAATGGCATCCCTTTCGAAAGATCAAGGTGATGTCAGTGTGTCAATGACTTCACTTGAACATTGCATTAAAATGACATCACCGTCATGTTATTGAAAAAGGGCTCACCAGATACATACCTCCGCGGGGTAAAGGATGATGATGTCATCGTCATGGTGATCTCCTTCATTCGTCAAGCTTAGATGACATCATCAAGATGTTGGCAATGGGGTGATAATTGCAAGGGGGTGATCTTTGAAATATCAGGTGATATTTGAAATGACCCCCCGCAAAACATATGCCACTACTTGATGGGCAGATATAGTTACCACCTAAATTTGACGTTTGGATGTTTGTGCACAATGCGATTGTAGGGTGATAAACCGATATCGAGGTGATCTAAAAAGATGATGGATATTTGAAATATGACCCCTCGGGAATATCAGGTTTGACCAAAACTTTGACCTACCATAACTTTCTTACTTGGCCGAATTTCAGGGTGATGTAAAAGGCAAACCTGCTTAGAATTTTACACTCTATCACATGGCAAGCTTCCTGAGGCAAGATTCAGACTTTGAATTTTAGGCTCACACATGAGGATCACAAATGCACCTGACATGATGCACATACATACTGACTGAAGCTACTTTTTACCATTACCGCCCAGAGCACAAAAACAAAGGAGCAAGCCACAGCAGGGGTCCTCGTTTTGCTAAGGAGCAAAAAGGGACATGTTGTGAACATCACAACAACTAGCAACCAAACAAAACAAATAAAAATTAAAACCATTAAGGAAAACTGAAAGAAATGAATGCATAACTTCCGACTATCTTTCCTACACATCATTATCTAGCTTGAGACTCAATGTATTCAATAAGGTGCATGAATTTTCCTTTCAGTTTGAGTGGGTGCTTGTGATTAATCATCCTCATCTTGAAGATCAGTTTAATAAGCTAGTGACTGACATTAGCCTATGTAGGTGAGGATGTTCCCTCATAGCCGACTGAATAGAGCCTTGTTGCCAGTAGGTGTCCATAGCCCTGGCAAGGTTATTGTTACAATTCTCCTAAGTAGAGCCCCACTGCCAGCGAGCGTCTATAGCCCCGGTAGAGTTACTTAGATGGCTTAACCTAGATTTTTAGTAAAATCCATTTTATTACTTTGTACCTTTATGTATTTGATAGAACTTCATAAGATATTGCATTTATAACTTCATCATCATGATGCAAGGAGTGGTCACTTGCTGAAATTAAGCTAAGAATTGTAATGGTAGCAAGGGTGACCTATGATTTTTCACCTAATATCTACACTGGCAAGTTCAACAAACCCAAGGATTTTAGGTGTGTCATTGTGAGAAACATTCTTTGAATACTCAACCCATTCTTATTGAATACAAAATTTCACAAGTCAAACAACTCTCTACATTCATGATAATCACAACAAGTTATGTATAAATTTCAAACAATTAAATCCTGAATGATCTAAATTTTCAATTATTTTCTATGGTTGTTAATCTGCTCCTTCATACTCTAAATCAAAAGAAAGATCCCTGTTAAGGAAACAAAAGCAACCAAACAAAACAAACAAAACAAAAGGCACTGTACAAACAACTATACAACAAATGTACATTATGATACACGACTATCATGGTGCTACCTTAGGTCTGAAAATAGTGTTTGAGGAATTGTCCATTGACTGGCAATGGAACATCCTCACTGGTTAAGGACTTGAGCCTATAGGTGTTGTCTCCTAAGATTTTAGAAATTTGAAAGGGGCCTATCCAGAGCTTGTCAAACTTAGCATGATCACCTTTCTTTTCATGTGCTTTGTCCCACATCAGGACTAGATCTGAGATCCTGAAAGCCTTAATTTTAGCTCTTTTGTCAAACCAACACTTGACAACAACCTGATGTTTAGCAAACTGGTTAATGGCTTCACTTCTCTTCTCATCTAGGTGCATCAGCTGCAGCAACCTAACTTCCTATTTATTATCTATGCCTAGGTATTCTTGTGCAAACTGCAGTGTAGGAATCTTTAAATTAACAGGGAGGATGGGATCCACCCCATATACTAGGTGAAAAGGTGAGTTTCCTAATGCAGCCTTATTTCTGGTTCTATCTACCCACAAGGCATATTTCAACAGAGTGTCCCATTCCCTTGGGTTTTTATCTATCAACTTTTTTATGATGTTTAATAGGTTCTTGTTTGTGGATTCTGCTAATCCATTCCCTTGGGGATAGTAATTGGAGGAGAACTTTAAGATTACCCCATGATCAAAGGCCCAACCTGATAATTTGATTGAAACAAAAGTAGATCCATTATCACATACTAAAGCATATGGAACTCCATACCTGGTCACTATGTTACCTTCCAGGAACTTAATGACATCCTCAACATTACAAGTTTTACTGCTGACAGCCTCAGTCCACCTGGTACAGTAGTCAGTAATAGTTAAGATATCCCTGTGCTAAGGATGATGGAGGATTGATAGGTCCTATGAAGTCCATTCCCCATTGAGCAAATGGGTGCGTCTCCATCACTGGCTGCAAAGGTTGAGCGGCATGTTTTCCTCTACATGTAGCAACTTGACACATATGACAGTATTTGGTGTGTTCAGTAGTGTCTTTAAAAATTGTGGGCCAATAATACCCTACCCTGAGGATAGCATGAGTCATGGCCAAGGATGACCCATGTGCAGTCCAAAATTTATTATGCAGTTCTACTAGCACCTTATCTATTTTTGGTCTTTCCAGGCACCTTAGGTGTAACCCCCTCATAGTTTTTCTTGAAAAGGACTCCCCTTTTCATCATGTATTTCTGTACTCTTATCTTCAGGGCTCTCCTTTGTGAGGCCTACAGTCTTGAGGGACATCTCCTAGTGATCAGGATGTGTCTATTGTCAGAGTACCATTCTCCATCATCTTTTGCATTCACAACATACTGCTAGCTCAGGATGTTAGGATCAATCTCTGATATCATTTGGCTCAATGCCTGTCCTCTTACCAACTTCATGGGTGTGATATCCATGTCATACTCCTGGAGGATAGTGATCCATTTAGCCCTTTTCTCACCTGGTTCACTCTGCATCAGCAGCATCTTTACTGCTGCATCAGGTACCACAGCAATCACCTTGCTTCTCTGGATGTAGTGCCTAAATTTCTTGACTGTTTGAACCAGAGCAAGTGCTTGCCTTTCCATGTCCATGTACCTGAGTTCTACATCCTTGAAAGGGTAACTCATGAAGGTGATAGGTTTCTCCTTCTTTTCTGCATTTCTTTGTGTCAACACTGCCGCAGAGGTATGTCCTGAAGTAAATGAGTAGATGTAGAAGTCCCTGGTGTAGTCTAGACTAATCAAGACTGGAGCATCTGATATGGCTTTCTTGATGTCTTCAAAAGCTGCTCTAGCTTCCGGTGTCCATTCAATCTTGGCGTCCTTCTTGAGCATGGTGTTTATGGGCCTGACTATCTCTGCAAAGCTAGTGATAAAATTCCTAACAAAATTAATCTTACCAAAGTAAGATTTGAGCTCTGTCTTGCTCCCAGGCAGTTTTATTTTCATGATGGAGTCTACTCTGTCAGGATCAATGATGATCCCATTCTCAGTTATCAGGTGACCAAGCAATTTTCCTGTGGTCATCCTGAATATGCACTTCTTGGGATTCAAGGATATCTCGTATTGCTCACACTTCTTTAGCACCTTTCTCAGGTCCTCCACATGGTTTCCTCTATCCTTGAGAACACTATCAGGTCATCCATGTATATTACTATGCATTTGCCAATTAAGCCTCTGAAGGCTATGTCCATTGCTCACTGGAATGTGGCTCTAGCATTTATCAGCGCAAACGGTAGGTGCCTATAGGCGAAGATCCCCCATTTGGGCTCCTTTTTTGGACTTGGATCCATCAAACTTGAGGATCCATGGCTTATCTTCATCTAAAAGCTTTTATGGGGCTTCCTTCTTCCTTTTGGCTCTGGTAGCTGCACCACCGGATATCCACTTCAACTTTGATATCTCAACTTTCTTAAACACTGCCTTGTCTGCCTTACAGGAAGCTGACATCTCTTCTTTTTCCTTATTATCAGGGGGGACATCATCTGGACTAGGTGACGTTTGCCTTCTCAGAATATGTAGGCACAATGAACAAGATGTCTCTGAATGAGGTGCCTCATGTAACCTACACCAGCCTCCAACCAAGACGTCCTGAGGAGGTCTTTGCTGCTGCATCATCTTTTGGATTTCTTTCGACAGGAACTCTTCAAATTTGGACAGATTGCTGCCCCTATCCTCATCAAATAACTCATAATCTCACTCCACCAAACAATCACTCCCAGGGGTGATTTCTCTCTTGTTCTTAGCATTCCTCCTGTTGCATGCTAGTATCTCTTTCATCACCTGAATAGGATCCTCATAATGATGTGTGCATCCCCCTGTTCCTACAGAAGACAAACAAAAATTAGAATTATTACCTTTACCTGCAGTACTCACCATGGATGACGATGAAGATGCCTCATTGTATGCTTGTTCCAGCTCCAACATGTCTAGGCAGGCCTCACAAGTCTTTTCAGAATGAGCTTCATCATGCAACCTGCACCATCCACTAATTAAAATATCATGAATGGGCACATTTAACAACTGACAGCGTTTCACCTCTTCAAACAAATGCATCTCGAAACTCCTGAAGTGATCTATCTCTAATTCATTTCCAAGATCACAATTAGGTTCTGAATATACTGCATCACCCTGAGGGTCATCATCATGATGATCATGTATGTCAAGCATCAGGATCTCCTCTATCCTAGTGGTCCAAGGTCTGATGGAGTAAACTCTAGGTTCCACATCCACATACATGATTTCATTAGTTTTGTTATATTCAGTAATCATGTGTTTCATGCAAGGTTCAGCTTTGATCCTTATCTGGTTTGGTATTCCCCTCCAGGGCAACCACATATGACTGAAGTTAGTAGACATATATCCATTAAGAGTCTTCAACCAGTCCCTAATGAGCAACATTCCATATGTATTAGGTATATCGACTATCTGAATATCAATGTAGTGCTAGATTCTGGGATCCGATGCTAGTTGCATATGGATGTGAGTTAGTTCCCCTACCACACTTACCTCAGTTTTGTCTAACTATGTTACCTTCATTAATGATTTAGTAGGATGTAACCCTAAAGCGTTGCATATGGATAGGGGTATCACATTGGTAGATGCTCCTAAGTCCACTAAACAGTTGTGCAAATTCTTACTGAACATCCTTACGGTCAGGAGGAAAGGAGGTGACTCACTCTTGTCTTTGTATAGGGTCATGTGGGAGGTCTCTGCAACTTGAATAGTAGCTAAGGTTTTAGGTTTAACATTGACATCCCTAGCAGCATGATCTTTATTTCCAAATTGGTCTAGGGTATGACCATCTTCCTTTTGAGCAGAACCATCTAATGATTTCATGAAAGCATTCTTGATAGTAGGGGTCCTAAGCAGTTCTGACAATGGCAGGGTGATCTTAACCTTTTTCACTTCATCAGTCAAATAAGAAACTAATTTGTCAGATCTAGGAGGTGGATTTATATTTCTTGGTGCTACATTCTTTGGTGTCAAGTATTGAGCATTGACTTTGGGAAGTCCAGGGCTATTAGTTGCCTGGGGATCAGGCAGAGTATTGAAGTTGTTTGGAGGCAATGAGGTGGTCAAAGGGTCAGCAAACTGATTTGAGTTATTCCTTAGTTTGTAGTTATGTCTACCCTAAGGTTGCTATTGATAAGAATTGACTTCCTCATGCTCAACTAATGGCTCATTCTCATCCTCAAATGGAAAAATGTAGTTGGACTCAAAAGCCATGGATGACTCTTCACATGCTAAGGTGCAATCCTGATGAGGATGATGCATGAAGCTTTCTAGCACTAAGGCGGTATCATACTCATAGGGGACAATGTCATTTCCCTCTACATAGGGTGGGTTTCCTGAAGTATTGGACACTTTAGCTTGGAAAATGGTGGCAACAACCTTGAATTGAGGACAATCTAGCTCTGCATGAGTGTTGGTGTTATGAATCTTGCACCAGTTTGCAAGTGCTGCCTCTGCAAGGTTTACTCTAGTGGTATGCTTGGGTTCACCAGGAGGCTGATTATCCAGGTGTGATGGCAAGGAACCATTGTTTGGCCTGGTGTTCCACACTCTAGGCTATCTAGGAGGATTATTTTTGCCATTATTGTTATTGTAATTATTGTTGTACCCCCTGTCAGGATAATTTGGTCTATCATTGGCATAGCCTCTGTTTTGATTAGGCTAAGAGTAGAAGTTCTAATTTCTCAGATGGGTGACCTAGTGGTGATTTTCCTCAATTGGGCCAATATTTCTTTGATTTCTTCTTTCTCATCTTGAGCCTTGGCCACTACATTTTCTATCTGGGGCTTGAAAAAGGAAGACCCATTATTGTTGGACTATTCTACAACCTAAGGCACTTGTGTTTGGTATGGTAACATCTAGTTATTCCCACTCAGTGGTGGCATGACACTGAGTGGAGGTATCTGCAAAGGGGCAGACATCATAGCTAAAGGCATCATGGCCCCATTGGTCTGTTGGTGGGCAGGACATGCTGGATAACCTGGAAGTGTAGGGAAGGCAACATTTGGTGTGGGAGCAGGAGCTAACTGTTGGCTGACCTTGATGGCTTCCTCAAAAGCTCCTACCAAGGTCATTACACCAAGATGTGTTCTGATAAACATGGAAGTCAAGGAGTCTAAGGCTGAGTAATAGATGCTCCTAGCAGCCTCATTTGTCACAACATAGGGAGTAACTACCTTAGATAACATCTTCTGGAATCTAGCATTAAAGTTTGCTATGCTTTCCCCTTCAAATCTCCTGATTGTGGCAAATAGATGATAGTTCATTGAAGGATCTATAGGCACTTTGAACCTATCGGTGAAGGCCTTTTCCAAGAGGGCCCATGAACCGACTGAACCTTGTCCTAGATTGATGTACCAGTTATAGGCCTCTTCCCCTAAGGAAAATGGGAATAACATGCATACCACATCCTCATGTTCATATCCAGCCCTGCAACAGGCCTCCTTGAACATCTTGATATGATCATCAGCATCTTGATATGGGTGATACCTAGGATAGATTTTATCAGGATTCTTAGGCAAAGCATGATATACATTAAAACTTAGTGATGACTCTACATAAAAAAATGACATTGGAACCAGTGGAGGTTGGATCTGAGGTATGACAGGTTGGGGCTGTCCCTGAGGTGTGACAGGTGGTCCTATAGGTATGTGTAAGCCAATAGGAGTGACAGGAGAATGCCTTGGTGAAACTCCGGATGCACTAGGATTAGGGGAGTGATGAATGTCCATAGTTCTAGGCCTGAATCCCTTGATAGGTAGTTCTTCAAAAGGTCCACTAGATCTAGACCTGGTATTTGGCTTGGGAGCTAGGATTTTTCAAAATTTTAAGAAAGGTAGGCTGGTTTATGGTTAGATTTTGAAACTGACAGGATATTTAAGCATTGTTCGGATGTGGATTGCCAATCACACACAAACAACAACACAGAAACAAAAGTCACACAACAACCCTTGTTTATCCTGAAAGATACGATGAATTCATAGAATTCATGATCCCAAGTCCCCAGTGATTAGTTCATAATCTGCTAGTGTTATTCAGTGGTTGATGTGTATTGTTGTTTTCCATTAGGGGTCTTACGTAGATCAGTAGATTCTACCTCTACAAGAAATCTATATAGGGAAGCTACTCAACACAGCAAATATCTTCAGATGATGTGTATAAGTTGATATTTGCATGAGTTCTACCCTTATCACTGATTTTCTACATGATATTTTCAATGGTACATGCATCTAGCTCAGGATATGCTAATGACGTTCAGTTACCTAGGGGATATCAACATATACCTCTGATCTGCTTAATATTCATCATGATATGCAGTTATGAAAGTGATTTCTATAAAATTAAAACGAGAAAAAGGGTTAGAAAGATGGAACTCCTAAAATTACTTGACTGAGATCATTGATCCACATACATGTTCCCCGTACAACAATGAAGAGAAGAAAAACTAAAATCATACTTCACCAAGATATTCCACAAATTAGCATGATCTAATGCAAATCTTCAGGGGTAGAGTTGACAACAACATGTAATGAAATGAAAGTGCTTCTATAGAACACAGCAATCATCAGTACATATCCAGAAATCAACTTGAAGATTACTTAAGGTTTACAATTAGGATGTAATCTGAAGCTTCATCTCCATACAGTATGTTCGTAAAATAGGTACATTTGCAATGATCATGAGGAAAGAACCTTGAATGTTTCAACAATTCAATCCTCACTAGTCTCAGTAACTTCCTCTACCTAAAATTGCTACAAGTCTGATATTATCTGATTGACCTCTTCTCTCTTTTTTTTTCTCCCTTTTCTGCACAGAGTGCAGGGGCTGAATATATGTCTCTGTCTTCATCCTCCAACACAGTAACATGAAAAACACTAATGAATCAATGGTCAGCATCCTTAGATGTAGCATCAAACGGTGGGAAATAGATCTCACCAAAAATTTGAACAGCCCCCAGACAAGGCACCGCTCACTCAGTAATGTCTTCTACCTGCACTCCTCTTGCATTGAAAGTATTGTCTCCTTCCGGTGCATTCTTGGCCTCTTGGGATCCAGTCTGCTACCTGGGTTGTCCCTAGCCATTAAAGCTCTGCCGTATCTCCACCTACATGCCGTCAGGTCTTGAAATGAATTTAAAATCCACCTACCTAGCTTTTCCTGCCAAGAATTTGAGCTGCACATCATCCGGATCATTGGCACCTGTGATCAACATATAGGAGTTTAGGCATCATCACTTAAACAACCAGCAGAAGGATAAATTTATATTAGATAATGCGTTGAACAGTGCAAACACATATATTGGGCTCCAGGACAATTTCAAAAATCACCCTGCCAAACCTTCCCACCATTTCCATCTAAATATCAGGCTGCATCAGGAGATAATGTACGTCAGATATAAACAAGCATAAGATGCACCCGACAGATTAAATGATTATGCACTGTAACTTTGAAACTCTTCATTGGTCAGGATATGATAATGGCATCATCATCATGGGTGAGCTTCACTAAAGTGTGAAAGGATGACATCATGGTCATGTCGAGTTTAAGTATGTTGAGTCATATTTTAAGATCAAGATGATGTTCAAGATATGACCCCCCAAATGAAATGGTATCCCTTTCGAAAGATCGGGGTGACGTCAGCGTGTCGATGATTTCACTTGAACATTGCATTAAAATGACATCACCGTCATGTTATTGAAAAAGGGCTCATCAGATACATACCTCCGTGGGGTAAAGGATGATGATGTCATCATCATGGTGATCTCCTTCATTCGTCGGGCTTAGATGACATCACTAGGATGCTGGTAGCGAGGTGATATTTGCAACGGGGGGTGATCTTTGAAATATCGGGTGATATTTGAAATATGACCCCCCCGCAAAACATATGCAGCTACTTGACAGGAAGATATAGTTACCACCTAAATTTGGCGTCCAGATGTTTGCATACAATGCGATTGTCGAGTGATAAACTGATATCAGGGTGATCTAAAAAGATGACAGATATTTGAAATATGACCCCCCCGGGAATATCAAGTTTACCAAAACTTTGACCTGCCATAACTTTCTTGGATGAATTTCAGGGTGATGTAAAAGGCAAACCTGCTTAGAATTTTACACTTTATCACATGGCAAGCTTCCTAAGGCAAGATTCAGAATTTGAATTTTGGGCTCACACATGAGGATCACAAATGCACCTGACATGATGCACATACATACTGACTGAAGCTACTTTTTACAATTACCGCCCAGAGCACAAAAACAAAGGAGCAAGCCATAGCAGGGGTCCTCATTTTGCTAAGGAGAAAAAAGGGGCATGTTGTGAACATCACAACAGGAAGCCATCGGGACCAGGAGCTTTATCTGGTTGCATTTGAGAGATGGCTAGCTCTACCTCAGTTTTGGTGAATTTTCCATTAAGAGCTTTGTTTTGATCCTCTAAAATAATCCTTGGGATATCTTCCAAAATGGCTTGTTAGTACATGCAATTTGAACCCTCCTGATTATTAAGAATATTTTCAAAGTATCTAACCATTTCACGTGCAAGTTGTTGAGGATCTTCAATCTAGTCATTATTCACATTTTTAATTTTGAGGATTCTATTTACATTTCTGCGTGCTTTGGTGCTGTTATGAAAGAACTTAGTCTTCTTGTCTCCCTCTTCTAGCCAAGTTTCTCTTGACTTTTGACACCAAAGATTTCCTCTTTGGCTAGGATATCTTCATATTCAATTTTTAGCTATTTTTCTTTTGAAAATGTTTTAGCGTCCATTCCTCTGGTAAGCATGATTTTATTTAGGTTTTGCAGTTCTTCTTCTAGCTTAGTTTTGGACTCAAAGATATTACTGAAGTTAGTTTTATTCTAGCTTAGAAGCTTACATTTAATAGTTTTCAATTTGGATACTAAACAAAAAAGCTTAGATCCAGATATTCTAGTTTCTTTCCACCACTGCTCAATTAGGGTAATAAGGTTGTTATCTTTGATCCACATTTGTTCAAATTTAAAGGGGCAACATTTGGGTTGGCAATCTTTTGAGATACTTAGCTACATTGGGAAGTGATCAAGGCTCAAGTATGGTAAGATCTCTGCTGTCAGAATATAAGGGAATTGGGCCCAATTACCTCTTAACAAGAAGCTATCAAGTTTTTCTACAATATTGCTAAAGCCTTCTCTTCTATTGTTCCATGTAAAACCTTCCTGTGCAGTTTTAATTTCCAATAAATTGTTTTTCTGAACCCAATCTTTAAAGTATTTCACTGCTGTAGATAACCTAACAAGACCTCCTAGTTTTTCTTTAGGATCCAAAATTGCATTGAAGTCTCCCCCCAAAATACATACTTGATCTTGTAAAGTTCCCAAGAATTGTTCTATTTATGTCCACACTGCTCTCTTATCCTGGTTCTGAGGAGGACCATAAATGTTGAGGAGTAAAAAGTGTAGGTTGCTTCTAATGCTTTTGAGGACCCCCACCATCTAGTTCTTCTTGCAGCTGAATACTGTAAATGAAACCACTCTAGGGTCCCAAATTACCCCTATGCCTCTCAAAGCACCCTCAGCTGGAACTCCAACTAGCTCCCATATTCCTAACTTCTTGTTTAGAGTGTCAATCTCTTCTTTATTTAGTTTATTTTCTCAGATCATTAGTATATTTGGTTTTGTGTTGGTTATACAACATTTTATGACACGCTATTTGTTAGGGGCATTGAGACCCCTAACATTCCAGGGTGTACTCTCATGGTGCCAGGGGAAGGCACTTCCCCTTCCCTACATAGAATAGTGTAGTGATCTTAGTTTGATTAGTAGTCTCTCCTGCCTTCTCTCTTAGCTCCAATAGTGATTTCCTACCCCTTTTCTTATTACTTTTGGCACAATCTAGGGTATCCCTACTGAAATCAGTTATGGCAATTCCCAACCTCAGATCTGCTTCATCCACTTCTCTATCTCCCTGATCTTTTGGGTCCTCTTTCTTTCTATCCTGCCTTACCTCTTCTTCTTCAAGTTCTATAATCTTAGTGATGAGTTTTTCCTTCTCTTTCTTAACTCCTTGATTACCACTTCCTCTAATGCCTTATCAAAGATCTCATTGTAGATTTCTTCTATAACTGAATGGCAGAGCTTGTCTATGGATTTCTTTTGAATCTCGGAGTCTTTATATTTTTCTTCTGTTTCAAAAGTTTTTGGAACCCATTCTGGGGATTCTAAAACCTCTGGGTTTATACTTCCTTCTGTTGCTATGGGATTATTGTCTCTTGCAGTTTCTGAAGGAACTTCCCCCTCCTCCAGTTCCATCCTCTCTTTGCCTATCTGTGGTTCATAATTTTGATTTGGGGGCTTAACTACTATGATTTTTTTCCCCAAGCTAACCTGACTGGGATTCATGTTCTGTGTAGTAACCTCATTACTATGATTCAAGGTGTTTTCTTTGTTATTTTGGGAAGATTTAGGGCTTCTCTTAAGCTGGGCTATTACCATACTCTGGTTCTAATTTTGCCCAGACAATTCCTTGTTACCACTGAGGTGCTTCTTCAAGGAAGAAGAGCCATTCCTCTGATAGTCCACAATAAATCCACCTTTATTATCATTAAATTTGATGTTGACACCCCCTGGCTGAAAAATGGGGCGCACCTTAGTGGGCATTTTTGGAAATTTGTTGTTAGTGTTTCTAAGGATAGGTCCACAATGGAGAGCTGGCTTGATGCAGTAATTGGCCAGGTTAGTATTAATTTCAAGAGGTTCAAGGTCTTTGGTGCTAATATCCAATTTTACTAATAGGAAAACATCTGAGTAAGATAAGAAATCCTCCTTCAATCCCATGAACTCTCCCAGGTGATTTCCTATCTCCATCAAGATTTTACTAAGGATGAACTCGACCAGGAGATTTGGTAGCTTGACCCACCTAGCTACTTTAAGTTTTAGTTTACTAGGGTCAAAATTAGGTATCTAATCTAAGTACTCAAAATTATGCCCTTTGTAAAACAAACTTCTGCTATTTAAAATTTCTTATTTTAGGTTTGCACTCTTGTAGACAATAAAAATGAATTCTTCAGAAGTGATAGTGATACTTACCTAGTCTTTGTGGAGGGTTTGGACCCATTCTGCAATTTCCTTCATAGGCTACCCTATCCCACACCATCTGTGTAGATATTTTTGATATCGATTGATACTTTCTTTTCCATGGCCTCAAAAATTTGATGAAATATTGAACTTATTTTTGGTCTTGACCCAAGGGTTCTAGGGTTTGTTCATTCACTGAGTGTTGCTTGGCCTAAGCCTTTCCAAAGAGTGTTAGGAGCTGAGTTGCCAAATTTAGGGTTTTTCGAGATTTGCCAATGGTGAGGTGCCCTGAAATTTGATATGCTACCTGTATGGGAATTTTCCTTTGCATGAATGAGCCTGGGGGCCAGTTTTGAAAAATCCTCCATGAATCCTTGTCTTGGATAGGAAGGATAGGAAACAATAGGGGGTTGTCAAGCACTTTGTCTTCTTTCTTGTCCTAGAGTGGTGCGATTTGCTCCAATTACAAATGCTGGGGTTGTTGAGGTTATTGGGATAGCCCACATTCCTGCCACCCTAGCTTGAGCTGTTACTCTTGCATTTTCCTCTGCCCTAACTCCCCTCTGCTGCCTCCTACTCTTGACAATATGCCAACCTTGCTCATCCTGAGGATGCGGAGGTGGAACCCTGCCCCCGAAGAAAACCTTCGTCTTCCCCTATATAATGTTGCAAGGGTGCTTTGCCCTTGATTCATTACTTGCATTTTTAATAATATTGCTTTGTCGCTAACTGCCTGCTCTTTTTCGCATTTTTAATAATATTGCTTTGTCTGTATTTTGCAATTTTGATATCTTACTTTCTTCTAATATTAATTAAATAATTTATAATTATTTAATTAATTAAATCATGATCCTACATTAATTAAATAAATCAAATATTTATTTAATTAGATAATCCTCTCAATTATCCTCTCATCTTCTTTTGATTTAAATCAAATTAAAACCAAATCTTTTTCCTCTTTGAAATCTTATCTTCTACTTGTTTTATTTCCTTTTTTGTCAAATAAAACAAAAATCAAATCCCTTATTTTCTTTCAAATCTTATCTTTCACTTGTTTTATTTCCTCTTTTGTGAAATAAAATGAAAAAAACCAAATCCTTATCTTCAAATCAAATCCTCTTCCCTCATAAAAAAATCTATAAATATAGCCTCAACCAAGCCATTTTCATCACACAACAAAGTAATGTTGTGTTGTAGAATTCATGAGCAACCAACATCTCAACACATCAAGGGATAGAAATCATTTGTGGTAACTTGTATTGTTGTTCCATTTAAGTTCTACACACTTCAATTATATCTTATGTTATGAAAAGATTGGACTAGGATCATTATGTTCTTAGTTTGCTTTCCAATTTTTAGCATATACATAACTATTGATGGCAAGAATAGGACTAAGGATGTCCTCTATGTCAAAGGGCTAAAGCACAATCTTCTCAATATCAATCAGATGTGTAGTAAAGAATACAATCTTACCTTTCATGCCAAAGGTTGTGAAATTAGGAAGGCAGGGTCTAGAAAACTAGTTGCAGAAGGTATCAAGTCATATGGTGATATCTATCATCTGAAGGATATAAATGGATGAACATGCTTATTGGCTCAATCCAGTGACTGTTGGCTATGGCACAAGTGAATGGGACACACCAACTTTGAAAATATGGTAAAGATTAGCTCTATTCATGTAGTGAGAAACATGCCCAAGATATCCAAGCCTATAAACACATTATGTAAGGAATGTCAAATGGGAAAGAAAATAAAGATAAATTTCAAGAGAAAGTACTCTTCTTCAATACCACTAAAACTAATTCACACTGACCTATGTGGCCCTACAAGAGTAAAGAGTCAACAAGGTGAAAGGTATTTCATGCTACTTATTGATGATTATTCTAGAATGACTTGGGTTACTTTCTTAAGAGAAAAATTAGATGCCCTTGATAAGTTTAAGTTCAAAGCTATGGTTGAGAATGAAATTGATACTAAGGTCAAATGTTTAAGGTCTGATAGAGGAAGTGAGTTTACTTTAAATGAATTTGAAAAGTTTTGTGAAGATCATGGTATTAGAAGACATCTGTCAGCTCCTAGGACCCCTTAGCAAAATGGGTTAGTGCAAAAGAAGAATAGGACTATGCAAGAAATGACTAGGGCAATGTTGAGAGATGCAGATCTACCTAACATGTATTGGAAGGAAGTAGTTCACATCGTTGTCTATCTAACTGAGTACAACTGATAGTCAATATCACTAAGACCCCTTATGAGCTATAATGGAAGACCTCCCACTGCTAGATACTTTATGATCTTTGGCAGAAAATGCTATATCAGAAGAGATGAAGAAGACCTAGGAATGTTTGATTCAAGAAGTGATGGAGGGATCTTTCTTGGTTAGTCAACCAGAAGCAAGGTCTGTAGATGCTACAACAAGAGATTGGGAAAGATGATTGAAAGCACAAATGTTAAAGTAGATGAAGACTTGTATCAGATCTCACATGAATCACAGGACTCCAAATCTAACATCTTTCCATGCATTTAAGATGTAGAAGAAGAAGAGAAACGAGAAAAGGAACAAGAACCAAAGTAGATACTTAAGACTCCTACAAAGTATGTTAAGAAGAAATATTTAGCAGATCAGATCATTGGAGATAAGAATGAAGGTGTGTAGACTAGGACAAGGTTTACAAAGGCATATAAGCAAGTAAACTTGGGTTTATTATCAAAGGTAGAACCCAAAACTTTTTTTGATGCTAGCAAAGATGATGGATGGATAAAGGCAATGGAAGAAGAATTGAATAAGATAGAGAAGAATCAAACTTTGGAATTGGTTCCAAGAGTAGCCAATAATAATGTTATAGGAACAAAGTGGGTGTTCTAGAACAAGCTGAATGAAGATGGTGAAGTTGTGAGGAACAAAGTAAGATTGGTGTGTAAGGGCTATTCTCAAGTTGAAGGCATTTATTTTGAGGAGAATTTTTCTTTGATAACTAGGATGGAAGCAAGCAAGATGTTTCTTGCTCTTGCTACTCACAAGAACTTCAAGGTCTATTAGATGGATGTCAAGCTAGCATTCTTGAATGGTGATCTAGAGGAAGAAGTCTACATTGAGAAACCAGATGGTTTCTAGATATCAGAAGATCCAGACATGTGCAAAATCAAGAAAGTATGGTCTCAAATAAGCACCTAGAGATTGGTATGCTAGGTTAGATAAGTACTTAGTTCAGCAAGGCTTCAAGAAAGCTACTACAGATAGCAATCTTTACATCAAGGAAGAAGGAGATATGATATTGATAGTTGTAGTATATGTTGATGACATCATTTTTGGTGAAGATGACGATTTGTGTAAAAGGTTTGTAGAGGAAATACAAAAAGAGTTTGAGATGTCTATGTTTGGTGTGATGTCTTTCTTCCTTGGACTTCAAATTGCTCTGCGAGATGCTAGTATCTTTATTTCTCAAGCTAAGTATGTCAAAGAGATGTTGAAGAAATTTGGTATGGAGGACTCCAAACTAGTAAGTACTCCTATGGTTATTGGTTGTCACTTGAGCAAAGATGATGAGTCTCTGGAGGTTGATCAAACCTCTTATAGATATATTATTAGAGGATTGTTGTGCTTGATTTCTTCTAGACCTGATATTATGCATGTAGTATGTGTGGTTACCAGACATCAAGCTAATCCCAAGGAAACACATGAGAAGGTAGTGAAAGAATATTTAGATACTTGAAGGGAACCCCAGATTATGGCTTATGGTATCCAAGAGGCAATGACTTTGATCTAAGTGCCTACACTAATGTTGATTGGGTTGGTTGTGTTGATGATAGAAGAAGTACAAGTGGTGATGGTTTCTTTTTAGGAAGCATATTGGTTTCATGGCAAAGCAAGAAGCAAGATTTAATATTCTTATCAACTGTAGAGGAAAAGTAATTGCAGTGGCATTCTTCTCTACACAAGTGTTGTGGATGAAGCAAACCCTAAAGGACATCAAGGTACTATATGATGAGCCTATTCCTATTTTGTGTGATAATACAAGTGCTATAAATATTTCCAAAAATCCAATGATGCATTCTAGAACCAAGCATGTAGTAATTAGGTATCACTTTTTGAGAGAGAAGGTTGTAGAAAAGGAAGCAATATTGGAATGTGTTCCAACAAAGCATTAGATTGCAGATATTTTCACAAAGGCTCCTGCAAATGATACTTTTGAAGATCTCTGGCAGAGGTTAGGTGTTATTGCCCCTCCTTACTAGATGCATAGTGGTGCATTTGTCCAGGGGGAGTTCATGATATATACTTTTTCTTGGACTAATGGTGGCTATCTCTCAAGGGGAGTAGGTAGTGATCGTTGTTGATAGGGGGATCCCTGAGTTGTTTCAAGAAACAATGTATGAACTTCAAAGTTAAGAAAGTGTGCATCTTAAGGAGAAAAGTTTGTGACCTAAAGAAAAGAAGAAGTTGCCCTTTGTCCTTGATGTCAAAGGGGGAGAGAGAGAAATGTAAATATAAGGGGGGGTATGTGTTTCCATCAATGACAAAGGGGAAGATTGTGGCAATATGTGTTGTCATTTATGTCAACACTTAGAATAAGGTCAGCACACAGTATGGTAATAGAGATGCAGTGAGATATAGTGTTGTTGTTATTGTTCAAGATTGCTAATATTTAGTAATGCTCTTGTTGTTCATGGTTGGATGTCATGCCCTGATTAGTGTCAAGTCAAGTTGTATGATCATAGTGGGTTGATGATGCTCATGGTTGGATGTCATGCCCTAATTAGTCTCAAGTCAAGTTTATGATCATAGTGGGTTGTTGATGCTCATGGTTAGATGTCATACCCTGATCAGTGTCAATTCAAGTTGTATGATCATAGTGTTGATAACTGAGAGGGGGGGTGAATTAGTTATCCTAATTATTTCTTCTTTTGAACTTTCTTATTAATCAATGCAGCATTGAAGTAAACAAACAAACATTACCATGAAATGAGAAACACATGACATAGTATTTTTGATGTGGAAACCCTGTTAAGGGAGAAAACCACGGGGTGATTAACCCAAAGATTATTCTCTATTAGAAGAATAAGGAATTACAAAATGGCACTTGCCAATTAGGGCTCACTGCCCAATCACATTGCTCACAAAGAGGCACACTGCCTACAAGGAGACACACTGTCTACAAAAGAATGTTATATAATACTTGAACTGATTGGAAGCATCCACATATGCTGGAGGTCAGTTCCGGTTAGGCTCAGTACACTGATCTGCTGCACTTCATCTTTCCTCTTCTCTTTATTATGCTTTCCTTTCACATACCGGATCTCTCTCTGGCTGTTTCTACTCTACTTTGCACTTATTCGCACAACAACAACATACAACTACACTTTTCACAACTAAATCCATCGTGCATATATATCTGCACAAGTAATTTCATCACCTTTCTAGTTGGCATCCAGAACAGTCTATTTTCTCACAACCTCTATTCTGTCAGCTGAATCCTTGCTCATCAAGTAATGCGGATCAAGCATATACTTGTAGATATCATTAATCATGTTGGCCAAACATAATCCATGTCTTCATAACCTTTACCACTGTCAGAAACACATCCGGAAAGCAATCTGATGTTCTGTCAGTCAGTTCTTCCTCTGTTCACACTGTTACTCAGGAATCCGGTATTCAACTGTTCATATCTTTTTCCTTGTCCGTCACCAGAGGCTAAATCCTTGGAATCTATTACTCAAGGTAGTCCTCTTGACTTCCCCAAATCTGTACTGCATCAAGATACTTCTTCTGAGAGATTCAGACCAAACTGTCGGACCTTGCCACATGCTCTGTTCTTGTTCCTCGGACCACAACAATTTTCATTCTGACTTCCGGTGGAGCCACACCATGACTTGCGGATATGTGGGATGACCTTTGTTGCCATCAATGACAACAACCATGAATCCATATAGTGTCTCTTGCCAACAATCTCCCCCTTTGGCATTGATGGCAACACTTAGTGAAAAATGATTAAGTGTTTACACTATGCTCCCCCTTGGCTGATGCTTTATCTTTATATACAATTTCTGGAACTCCCCCTTAGTTGGATTCCTCATTTTTCACTGCTCCTCACTCCCCCTTTGACATCAATGGCAAAGGGTAGGGTCCGCACACCAAAATTTTCAAAACTTTTACTATACTTAGCCGCATATTACATACTCACATAAACTGAAGAATGTCTGCAAAGGATGTCTTCAATTGGACCAGTTCTGTAGCCCAACTTTGTTTCATTCTGTCCAAAATTGAAATGTGGCCACTCAACAAAAATGCAAAAGCTTCTGCCCTCTTGAGATCTGTCAGATCATTAGTTTGGGCGGTAGTCTGAGCATCACTTATGGCCTCATGCATAGTTTCTAACTTAGGGATAATAATCCTTCTAAGTTCTCCCATCCAGTTAATTATATTCTTCCTTTCCTTCTCAAAGTTCTTTATTGCATTTGTGATAGCAATAGTTTGACATTCTTGAGTTACTATGGAGGAAGAGAGAGGATCAAAACTTTGAGACAAACTCAGTAGTTTGTCCTATTCCTCTTTTATTTTCTTCTCAATTTCTACTGTTGCTTTTGACCAGGAGATACAAAATTTGTAAATGTCACCGCCATCCTTAAGAGCATTTTCTAAGCTCTTTATTCCAATACTCATATTTCTCCTATCATTAGAGATTAATCCTAGTACTTCTAAAAATCTTTTATCCAAAAATTCCTTCCGGACCTTTTCTTCAACTGATTTTTCTAGAGAATCAAAATGTGTATCAACACTGCTGACTAAGGTTTTGAGATTACCGGAAGAGGAGGCTGTCAGATCTATCTGGACCGATGGCATAATCTTTTCAAGCACTCTAGAAGCAGCCTCTATCAACTCACAGTCTTCCATATGAGACTTTAGGAGTTTTTCATTTGCCTTAGCATTAGCAAATGAAGCTATCTTCATTGTCTGCACCAGAGAGAGGGAATCAAAGTTGAATGGGCCTTGTAGCAGCTCCGGTTCATCAATCTCTATTGCTTCTTTGCTCAGAAATCTTTGGACAGTTTGTGCAGTGTCTCTTGCCGGAGACAGATGTTTCTTCTCTTCTGCAGTCTTGGAGCTGTCCATTGGAATATTCTCTTTCTCCACATTCTTACCACTATCAATTGTGGTTTTCTCTGTTGGAGTCTTCTCTTTCTCTGTACCCTTGGTACTGTCAGCTTCTTTTTCTTTTACTGTTGCCTCTTCCTCTAGTAGTTTCTCTTCTTCTTTGGATCCAAAGACAGTAGGGGAAACTGGAGGAGAAATGTTGGTTTGTTCAGGGCCCATCTCTTCTGTTGCTTTCTCAGAAGTTTCTTTTGCAGCACTTGTGGATGAGGGATCAGTACCCAAGTCCTCTACAACAGGAAGATTAAACCTTTTGAAGGCTTTCTGGAGGATCTCTTCTGTCTCTAAGGCCACCTTGTCAGTCTCACCAAGCATGAGTTGATTCATCCTTGCTTTACTCCTGAACTCATCTTTACAGTCTTTGAATATTATGTTCATTGTCTTGGGATCAATTTGAGGATATAACTGAATAGCTATCTGCTCCCAGATCTCAAGATCTTTTGCCTGGGCATTGTTCTTTCTTATTTCTAATTCCTTTTCTAGGCTTTTAGGAATTAGATATATAATCTCAATGAAAGCCTTATTGTATATGTTCAGATATTTGATTGTGGCTTCCTGCAGAATCTTTTGGTCAGCCTCATTGTAGTCATCATAGAATTCAGTCATTGGTTGAAGGTTTCCATCCACCATGACTGACTTGATTACACTTTCTAGAGATAGGGTGGGCTTTTCAACAAATACCTCTGCCATTTCTTCGTTGTCTTGGCCTGTGGAGGGTTTACCGAATCCTTTCTTCTTCTACTTCTTTATTCTTTACTCCCTCATCTAATTCCGTTTCCTCTTCATCTTTCTGACTTGTATAAGCCCTTGTGGCTTTTATTTTAGACCTTTTCTCTCCTTTACTAGATGTTTGACCTTCCGGTTTAGATATTTTTGAGCTTTTGGTTTTGACAGGTGTAGATCCTTTTGATGATCTGGTCCAGGTTGAGGTTTCCATAGGAGCACTTTTCTTGCTTTTCTTTTTGGTCTCTTTCTTTTCTTCCTCAGCGTTTCTCCTCTTTTCTCAGTTGGCATCAAGTGCCTCCTTTGGGATGCCTAGGCCTTGAGCAATATGTTCAACTTCTTTTCTTACTTTCCTTTTTATCTCAGGTTCTCTGAGTTCCACATGGATCTTCACACTCAGCTCCTCAAAGGTTCCAAACCTTTCTGCTTTTGGATCTTTAGGTTGACTAAGCATGTGTTGAACATGCAGTTCCACAATCTGTTCATCAACCTCATACCCCATGGGCATGATCCAGACTGTCCTTGGCTCAACTGCCTCCATTAGGCACTGATCAGTATCAACCATAAAGCAGACTGAGTCTTTGTATTTTTCAACAAGAGACTGGGGAATTCTTTCTCTTGCTTGCATCATACTCTAGAAGTTTTTGAAGTATCCCCACAGAGCTGTATTTCTTGCTTTGGCATCCCCAAGTCCATGTAAGCAATCTCTGATTTGGACTGCTATAGGTTTGTCATTTTGCCATACCCATCCACTTGATCTAGGCAGCTCATTCATGAAATAGAAAAATAAACATAATATAAGAGTACCATACTTAAAAGAATTCTTTTTGTCCTTTTTGATCTTCTGTATATTTTCCATTAATTGGCTTAAAAGAAGTTCACAAAGATCATAATCTGCATTCTTCCTCAGCATTCCATAGGCAGTGTATACTGCAGTTCTGGATACAAAATTCTCCCTACTGGAGTGATAAATCTTGTATCCTATTACCATAGATGCATACTTGATATCCGGATTAGAAATATCTTCAATGGTCATTGCCCTCTTATCAAATTTTGATCCAGTGGCCTCAGTTACAATGTTATTTTTGATGGATTTGAGGATAGGTATCCCTTCGAAAGAGTATAGACCAGTCACTGCCCTAATTGCCTCTTTTGTGATCTTGCAGGGTCTATCCAGCCATAGGAAGTTGTCATGCATCCTACTCAATACATACCAGACCCATTCATCTTCTTCAAAGTAGGGGAAATGAATGAATTGATCAAACTGTTTCTTCTGGATACCCTTATACTCAAGTTTAAGCTCAAAAGCATTGCCTATCAGTTGTTTGTGATAGAAGTCTCTCAATTTGAATTCCCTGAATTCCTTAATACTTGCATGTATGTAAACCCTAATGTCTTCTGTGTGTAAAACGCCATGAGGAACACTAGAGAATGCTCCTAAGGGATCTACCTCCAATGACTTGTATGGGTGTTTCTTAAATTCAGGTCGGGGCCTATCTGAGATCTTTACTATATTCGGAGTAGCCATTTCTCAAAAGATTTGTAGTAAGATATCAAAAACGGAAAATACCTTATGCACCTTCGGTTACACGGAGTGTTTGGATTGATTTCTATATGTAATGACTTCGGCAGGAGATCTTTGGTGAACTTGATGAATCTTGTTGCAGAGCTCCACTTTTCGCTTCTTCTTGAGTGCAGAATGAGCAAGTGATTTATGAGAAATCCCTTATATTGCTTCGCAAACCCTAATATCTGATGGCAATAAATGCTCGACCTATATTATTCTGGTTTGCCTTATTCGGATAACTTGAAGAATCGAATCAGTCCTGATCTATGAACATCATGCGGATCTTCCAACCATGAACAACTCAAGATGATACATCACAAGGACATCCCAAACACTTTGTCCAATCTGAAGAATAAGACAATGCGCTTCTGGATCTCTCCGGACCTTTTTGTATCTTCTGTCATTCCGGAGCATCTCTCAGAACAGGTCTTACTTGATCGATCACAACTTCTTTACATCTTCATGCGGACCTCTGAAATCTTATCTGGATCATCGCAAGACTTATATCTACAGACCCTTTACTCCGCATCTTGTGCCACATCCGGCACCACTTGATTGGCTGGGGGAACAGGATTTTCTTTGAGTCTCCCCCTGAGCTAGAGCTCACTTTTAATTTTTGGAAGGAATATCAGCACTAGAGTCTAGTGCAAATCCAACCTCTACATTCTCTAAACTTTTCTTCACCTAAATCTTGTTCATCTGATTCCTAACTTCATCCGCATTCATCTTTTGTTTACCCTTGTCTTGATTTTGATTATACACCAGACCTCTTTTGTCCTAATTCTTGCTTTTGCACACCTTTGCATTATGACCGGACCTATTACAAATTTGGCAAATAATATTTCTTTGCATATTTGACTGATAACCTCTTGATCTGCATTGATTATCCATATGACCTACCCTATTGCATGCAAAGCATCTACCATTGAATGATTTGTTTATTTGCATATTTCTGCATTCATGAGACTTGTGTCCATACCTTTTGCAGTTAAAGCACTATCTGGAGAAGGATGAATTAGTCTGATTCATTCTCTTTCTGCACTGATTAGCTTTGTGACCAAAGTGATTGCAGCTGTGGTAGTATCCATTGAAGGATGGATATCTTTGAGCATTGGGCTGTCTTACTGGAGGTCTTCTAGGCCTATTCCTTGGATTTTCTAATCCAAAATTCTTTTGACCGGATCCAGAGCTTTCTCCTTTCTCATATCCCAAACCATACTTGTCATCTGCCCTCTTTTGACTTCCAAGAAGAACTTCAAGTTGAGCAGAACTTATCTTGAATTTCTCTTTATATTCATTTGTTGTTTGAAGATCTCTTTTGAGAGAGACAATTTGATCCTCAAGTTTTTCTTCATTATCTTTGGCATCTTCAAGATCAGATTCAAGATGTCTGATAATCATGTCCATCTGGAGGCAATCTTCTGATTTCTCTTTAATAAATTGTCTTAGATTGTCTTCAGCTTTTCTTTTCTCTTCAATTTCTTGAGTAAACTTTATAACTCCTGATTCCATTTCATGTCTTATCATAATGACTTCTTTTGATAACTTTTCACATAACTTGGTTTTCTTAGTCAATTCTTCATTTGTATTACTTTCTTCACTTTGTCTTGCCAATTGTTGGAGCAGCTCTTTTCTCTTTTTCATAGAGAGACTTAATTTGTCCTTTAGTTCTCTCATGAATTCATCAGCCTATTTGAGTCTTTCCTTTAATTCATTGACTTCAGAGTTTGACTGTTCAAGATTCTCAAGGGCAGTCTTGAGTTGCTCCCTTAAACCATATGCATCCATTTGAACTCCCAGATCTTCCTCAAGCTATTAGGCTCTATTAGGAGGAACTTATCTCTGATACCAATTGTTGATAACTGAGAGGGGGGGTGAATCAATTATCCTAATTATTTCTTCTTTTGAACTTTCTTATTAATCAATGCAGCATTGAAGTAAACAAACAAACATTACCATGAAATGAGAAACACATAACACAGTATTTTTGATGTGGAAACCCTATTAAGGGGGAAAACCACAGGGTGATTAACCCAAAGATTATTCTCTGTTAGAAGAATAAGGAATTACAAAATGGCACTTGCCAATTAGGGCTCACTGCCCGAGCACATTGCTCACAAAGAGGCACACTGCCTACAAGGAGACACACTATCTACAAAAGAATGTTATATAATACTTGAACTGATTAGAAGCATCCACATATGCTGGAGGTCAGTTCCAGTTAGGCTCAGTACACTGATCTGCTGCACTTCATCTTTCCTCTTCTCTTTATTCTGCTTTCCTTTCACACACCGGATATCTCTCTGGCTGTTTCTGCTCTACTCTACACTTATTCACACAACAACAACATACAACTACACTTTTCACAACTAAATCCATCATGCATATATAACTGCACAAGTAATTTCATCACCTTTCTAGTCGGCATCCAGAACAGTCTATTTTCTCACAACCTCTATTCGGTCGGCTGAATCCTTGCTCATCAAGTAATGCGGATCAAGCATACACTTGTAGATATCATTAATCATGTCAGCCAAACATAATCCATGTCTTCATAACCTTTACCACTATCAGAAACACATCCAGAAAGCAATCTGATGTTCTGTCAGTCAATTCTTCCTCTGTTCACACTATTACTCAGGAATCCGGTATTCAACTGTTCATATCTTTTTCCTTGTCCATCACCGGAGGCTAAATCCTTGGAATCTATTACTCAAGGTAGTCCTCTTGACTTCCCCAAATCTGTACTGCATCAAGATACTTCTTCTGAGAGATTCAGACCAAACTGTCAGACCTTGCCACATGCTCTATTCTTGTTCCTCGAACCACAACAATCTTCATTCTAACTTCCAATGGAGCCACACCATGACTTGCGGATATGTGGGATGACCTTTGTTGCCATCAATGACAACAACCATGAATCCATATAGTGTCTCTTGCCAACACATAGTGGGTTGTTGATGTTCATGGATGGATGTCATGCCTTGATTAGTGTCAAATCAAGTTGTTTTAAGCATGCTTATGGTCAGTTAAGATGATTTCATGATGAAATATTAAGATGGAAATTAGAAGCACTAAGATGAATGGTGAAATATTAAGATGGGAATTAGAAGCACCAAGATGAATGATGATACATTAAGCTATGCTGAGGATGAGAAGATGTTGATGAGGGCCTATGACATGTTATATGATCCTTCCTATTGTTCCTAAGGATGCATGTACTATTATATGAAGTTTTTGGCCTTTGAAAGTCAATGAAGGTTTCTACTGCATATAATTGCCTGAAAGACTATCTAGTAAAATGATTTGCATTCCTCTGCATTTGAAGATATGGTCGTGGGGTTTATAATTTAAGTTTATTATGACATAATGTGCTAAATCTAAAGTCTCAGATCATTTGTCCCTCTGTAATGAAAGTTATGAGAGACAGAGTTCCGATCTGTGCTCTGGTAGAATTGAGTGATGATAAAGACTATTTAGACTGCTCTGCATTCCTCCACATTGATAGATATGACTATATAGTTTTGAGGATATATACACAAAAATGTATGAGTGCATTTATATGAGTTTCATGTGTCTTGGAGGTCTGCAAAACTAGTTTTCAAATGATAGTTATGATGCATATAGTTTTAGATGCCTAGTTGTTCCCAAGACATATGTTGATAATGTGCACCAAATTGGTGTGGCATGAAATGGTACAAAGAAAAATGGAAGAGGGTCCTAATCATCTTGTGTTATCTCCAATTGCTCTAAAAGATGATTTTCTATTCTCTTTGGAACTGGTTGAGGTCTGAAATGATGATATTGCCATACTATGCCTATATCTGACAGAATAAAGAATGTTAAAGGTATGCACCACAACATTGTTACTATGTCAAGGTTGAGGAAGGTTTGGAGATAGCTTATAGGTCCTACCAACTCATCTGGAAGAAAAACAAGCAATGTTTAATCATTCATGAGTACAACCAAGATTGAAATGACCATTTTGCTACATGTTTCATGTTTTCTTGCTTAAGAGTGACCTAATTCAAATTTCTATAGCATGTGGATGATATTCCCTGAAGGATGATGCTTAGAAGGCTATTTAGAACTATTCCAATCATGTATTTGGATTCGCAAGATGTGTGTTTTCTTCTAAAGTAGTGTGTTGTTCATGATAGGGCTTGCCCTATGCATGTTTCATGTTGTGATCTCTGGATGACATGTAAAATATAATATTCTTGTTGTATTGGCCAACTTGTAATAAGATTAGTGTAATGTCATGTATATATTGCAAACCTAGTTGATCTAGGTGAGGTATGATTGCAAAAATGAAAATATGAAAGTGTGAAGAGTAGATTATGAATATCATATGCATTATGATGTCTGATTGAGGGAGAAAGAGCATAAGTGTTAGAAGCTATCCTAATTCATCTTGAAGATAATTTTGTGACAGGAGGGAAGTGAAGAGTGTGCTTAATTGATCTAATCATTAGAAGAAGTAAATGTACAATCATTAAAAGTGTGAGCCTCAATGTTAGTTTTTATTTGAGCCTCAATGTTAGTTTTTAGGTAGTAGAAGGAATATCATATTATGATAATTTTTGAGTTTGTTCTCAATGTAGGGAGTAGTTGCTTCCTTGGGAGTGACCCTAAAACAAAGTCTACAGGGAGTAGTATCTTCCTTGGGAGTGACCCTAAAACAAAATCTTTAGGGAGTAATAGCTTCCTTGGGTTGTAGCCATAAAACAAAGTTAGTAGGGAGTAGCAACTTCCTTGGTTGGTAGCCCTAAAACAAAGTTGTAATTTTGAGCTTCATATATTGTGAGTTAATCCTCACCATGGTTTTTCCCTTCTTAGGTTTTCCATGTATATCTAGTGTTATGTGTTGATGTGCATTGTGTTGATCTTTCATGTTTATGTTGATGTTGTAATGCTTAAGTTTTAATCTGCTTCAGAGGACTTGAAGTTTGTTTAGATATTGATTCTCCCCCCTCTTAGTATCCTGGTGTGTTCAATAATAAGCCAACTGGATGTTTCACATGGAGATGTACCACATTTGGATGGTTCTTAACAAGAGGTGTTGCAAGATAGAGAACCAGATGTTGTTGATAAAGACAAACTAGATTTCCAACATCCGTATACATCCCAATAGGATACATCCACTCAAGATGGAGTTCCAGGTCCAAATGAATTTCTAGATATAGCTCGAAAGGAAGAAGTGCTCTAGAAAAGTGATAGCCAACCTGATATGTCACAACATTAGGTTGAGCAAGAGAAATTTCTTGAGTCATAGGAGAAGCAAATAGAATTAGATAGGGAACAAGAAGTAATAAATAAACAAAATCTAGATGGGGAAAAGCAAAAAGGTGAAGTGACACATCCTAATGACTAGTATCAAGAAGAACAACAAGAAGTTGATGTGGATCTTGGAAAAGATCAAGATACAAAGGAACATCTAATTGATGAGAATAAAGTGCAAGATAAAGAAAAGTTGGATGATCGAGACAAAGTGCCTAATGTGGAACATGGTATGACACATAACCAACAAGATGAACATCAGGTTGGACAAGATGATGAACAAGAAGTTCCTAAATAGATCCAAGGTGAGAAATCAAATCAGGATATTCCTAACTGGTTGGTTTCTGAAGTAGTCCCTCATCCTATTCAATTGGTTCCTTTTGATTTCAAGAGTATTTTTGCAGAAGAGGTGCCCAAACCCAAGAGGAAGGCATGAATAATGTCATCCATCTGGAGGGATGTGACAGGAGCAAGGATAGAATAATTGGCTAGTCCTACTGGAGATAAGAATAAAGGAGAAATAAATCTAGAAGATTTCTAGATAATGATCATGAATTTGGGTCATGCCACTCGAGAGTAGGAAATTGAAGAGCTCCGAGGAAATGTGGAGACAATAGTAGCCAGAGTCCAAAAAGATAAGATGAGGAAAAGAGAATTGAAGGGACAAATTGTCCAGCTTCAAAATTTTATCGAAGGATTGGTTACACCTAGGTAGGTAATTCTAGAACTTCCATCTAGTCTTGCTTTGGAAACTCAAGCATAAGTTGTAGAATTAGATACGAAGAAACATGAGACCAATACCATGGAGAAGTGGATCCATACATTCCTAACTATTGAAGAGGATACAATAAAGATGGCGATCTCAAATTTGGATGCCATAACTACATTAGAGGACAAAATTGAGTCCTTCAAAGAAGAGTGTATAGCACATTTGGAGTAAAATGACATTGAGCTGGTTAGGATGAAAGAAATTTAGGATGCCAACAACAATGTCATGTTGAATAAAGGGATATTGACCAACAGGGTTGTGCCATTTCTACTTGTTTGGATCAAAGAGTTGAAGTTTGAGTGGGACCTCCTGAGGGAATGTCAGGAGAAGATGAATGAATTAAATCAAAAGGCCCAAGAACTTCCAATTGAAGAAGTAGAAGTAATTGAAGATCTAGTAGACATCTGATAGGTGTCGAGATCAAGAATGATATCTAGATAGCCCTTGGAGAATTCAAGAGTAATTATTAGAGATTCTTCACAATCCTATATAGTACTTCAATTAAATGGCTATAGATGAGGTCATGGACAAGTATATGAAGATCAAAGTATATAATATGCAAAGTGAAGTTCAGATCTAGTAGAAGAGTAGCAATAGAAATCCATTGTGAAGTGCAAGAATTCATCAAGAATAAGGCATAATATTATGATATCAAGGAGATAACCGCAATTTTGATTATGTATGGCAGCTATAGAGCTCAAGAGGAAAAAGAGTATATAATTGGATCCAGTATGAGTATAGAGATAGAATAATACCATTCTTTTGTATAGTTCACATTATTTTTCTAACCTAATATTATTTGATCATCCGCACATGCTCTACATTCTTTGGTAAATGGACATCAGGATAGTAGAGAATGGAAAGTCTAATCGGATATGTCATTCTAGATATTGTTTATTCAACTAGACATCTAGTGCCATGTAATGAGAAAGTGCTAACTATCAAAGATGCCAACTATCCTTCATGCCAACTCTCAAGGATGCCAACTAGCATTCACATGCTACAAATCTATGCCATTGATCTTTTGTGATGGAATATCAACTGTTGATTCATTGTAACTAATTATGGGTTCTTTGGTCTATAAAAGGACCCAAATCATGTATTATAAAGGGGGGATCAAATTCTATAAAATTTTCAAGATTGAAGTGAAGAAATTATGCTTAAAGTGTTGTCTCTTTATTTTCTCTTCCAATCAATGTGACTACTTGTATATTCTAATTCTTGTGAATTGAGACCGATTGTTGGTAATGTCCATAGTAAATTTCAAGTGACTGTACATTGACTTATAGTAATGAAATATCAAATTTTTATGTCCTAATAGGAGTGTACTTGATCATCTTCATCTCATTTGTTAATTTCCTTTGAAGATTTGCATCGTTTACACTTAGTTGTTGTTTAGGATGAAAAAGAGAGAGAATGATTAGCATGTGCAAACTAGGTCAAACCTCCCTTTACATACACCAACCTTTAGAATATGAACTAAGCTCAATCACTGTGAGAGGATTAATCTATAGGTATCCTATTCCTCTTCTACTATACATGAAAAGATGTCCCAACTAGGTTTTCACAAGCCCTAACTAGCTTTATCCAATCAAACCCTAGTTATAATAAATGTGTGAACATACTGATTTTGAGAGTAGAAACTTATAGGTTGAATACAAAAATGTAGATGAGGGACCATAGTGACTATGCACCTAAATTTTGAAGGCTTGTAGGACTAGGATGCCCATGAAATAGTCCTATAAGTTCTCCATCTATAGAACTGTTTGTACCAGTTGTTTGTGTCTCTATAAAGGATTCCAAATCCTTGATCTTAGGCCCAAAAATACTTAGATGCCCATGAAATAGTCCTGTGAGTATTCTAAAGACAAATTTGTAACTTTCATGATGATTGTGATTGTAATGCCTATTTCTTCTTCGCTCCTTTCCATCAGATCTTTCAGAATTTGACCTGCACAAGAAAAATAAGAAGGAAGGTTATGGCTATATAGAAGTTTGCCTCAGTCAAACCTCATCTTTGGTATTTCTATCTCAATGATAGCCAATGTCAAAGTATGCAGATGTGTGCACTTATAAACCAAATGCGTAAGCATAAACAAATGCAAGATCCTAAATGAATCAAGCATCAAGGAATAATTCCATAATGTTTCACTCAAGGAAACAACAACTTCACCTCAAGGAGATGACATCAATGAAGACTTGTAGAACAAGAAAGTGAGGTAGCCATATCCATGGAGGATTCCAAAACTCAAGTTGGAGGCTTCAACCCTTCTCCCAATCGTACAAAATGCTTCACAAATGCGAGAAAGAGCAAGATAGATGAAAGGAAGCTAGGTGTGCGGAATTCGCTTCCTACACTAATCTAATGAGAGATGAGTGCAAATTCATTTTAATATTTATAGTTACAACAATGTTAACCCAACAACAGAGATATTGCAGTACACACATACATAAGAATGTAAGACAGAAGAAGAGAGAGACAAGATATACGTGGGGAAAACCCTTACGGGTGAAAAACCCCACACTTCAAACCACAACTCAAATGTATTCCATAAACAATGAAGGTTACAATACAGTCACAGAGCCAATGCTCTTGCAAGAATCTTCAAGACTCATATCTAGAGACAATCCGGTAGCATAACAGTACCTGTCAATCACATAATACATCTCTCCAAAGCACCTGTTTATATAGAAAATACAAGGTAAAATTAGCTCTATCTTGGGATGGGCATCCAACATGGCCTCATGACCCAAAACCCATGCCTATGGACACTTGTCCAACATTTTAGAATGTTCCTGACACTTGTCAATTAACTCCATTCCAAAGAGGTCACCTATTCCCAATTTGGGTAATGATAGATGCTTTTACGACTCTTACAACCATCATAGAATCTGTCATACTGACATATCTTACAGCTGTAAGAGAATCTGTCATAAACAGGCTATAAATATCATATTCTCTTACAACATGTCATAAACCTCCTTGGGGCACCCAAAGATGCCTTTTTCAAATATGCTTCTCGACACATGTCTTCACCTGTCATAGAATCTTCCATTTACGACTCTTACACATCATAGATTTGTGATAGGAATCTATCATGACTGTTTCGGTCAATATTCCCTTACACACTATAGAAGATGCTGACACATGGAAAAATATTCCTACCACTAAGTGGGATGCTTATCTCCTCATGTGAGGACAAATTTACATTTGGTCATCTTCCATGTAGGATGACACATCACCGTGCCAACTCCCACAAGATGAAAACATATGATTTGCATCCTAATTACACAATAGGCAATAAATAAATAAATACAATGAAATAATACAAGGAATTACCAAGGTTGAGACACCTTAATTCCCAACATTCTCCCACTAGTCAAACACCTTTTAAGAGTTAATGTAATTAATAGGATTTAATTGCTATAGGCCGAGAGGCCCATAGACTCCGAACACCATCTAAACTTCTCTGTGCCCACTAATTTTGTCAATGCATCCGCAACATTCTTCAAAGTGTCTACCTTCTCCAAATTCACCTTCCCATCCTCTACCATGTCTTGCATGAAGTAAAACTATACATCAATATGCTTTGTTCTAGCATGGAAAATTGGATTCTTTGCTAGGCAAATCACACTCTAACTATTACAACAAATTGTAATCTGTCCTGAATCAACACCAATATCTAAACACAATCTCTTAAGACAAAAGGCTTCCTTACAAACATGAGTTGCTGCCATATACTTAGCTTCTATCATGGACAAAGAAACCATAGCTTGTCACTTACTCATCCAACTAATTGCACCACCAAACATTGTGAACACATATGCACTGGTGGATCTCCTGCTATCAATGTCAACTGCCCAATCAAAATCCACAAATCTATGAATACAAACAAAATGTAGAGGTCATGTAGCATTACCATGATAGCATATGTAATACTCAAAAGTACCCCTCAAATATCTGAACACTCTCTTAACTGCATCCCAATGTACCCGTCCAGGATTGGCCATAAATCGACTAAGGACTCCCACTGCTTGGGCAATGTCTGGTCTTGTGTAGACCATAGCATACATCAAACTACCAACAACACTAGCATAAGGTACTCTACTCATGTCCTCCACCTCACTAGGAGATTTTGGACAATCATTAACAGACAACTTTGTCCCCAAAGAAACAGGAACACACAATGGTCTACAATCTGCCATGCTGAACCTATCCAACATGGTCTTCACATACTTACTCTAGCTTAACCAAAGTTTTATGTTAGCTCTATCTCTTCTAATTTCCATTCCCAGAATATACCTAGCTGCCCCTAGATTTTTCATCTCAAATAGTGTTGATAACTGAGACTTAAAATTAGAAATCATATTCTTACCATTCCCAATTAACAACATATCATCAACATACAATGCAATAATGAGAATATGATCATTGTCAAACTTGTAATACACACAATGATCTGATTTTGATCTCAAAAATCCAACTGACAACACAAAGGCATCAAACTTCAAGTACCACATCCTAGGAGATTGCTTCAAACCATACAAAGACTTTTTCAACTTGCAAACCAAATTTTTTTAACCTTTCTCTATGTAATGCTCTGGCTGTGACATGTAAATCTCCTCCTCCAAATCACCATGAAGGAAAGTTGTCTTCACATCCATTTGCTCCACCTCTAAGTCATAAGCTACAGCAAGAGATAATAGGAACTGAATAGATGTCATCTTTGCAATGGGAGAGAAAATTTTACCATAATCAATTCCCTCCACTTGTGAGTACCCCTTCACAACCAGTCTAGCTTTGTACTTTTCAACACTGCCATCTGCACCAAATTTCTTCTTGAACACCCATTTGCATCCAATAGGTTTCCGTTCTTCAGGCAAAGGCACCAAGTCCCATGTTTTATTCTTCTCCAAAGAAGCCATCTCATCTTCCATGGCCTCCTTCCAAGAACCTACATCTTTCATGCCCATAGCCTCTTTCACAGTTCTAGGCTCATCAATGTTAGTAAGCAAGGCAAAAGCACAACTAGAATCAAGCAAAGAATAACCAAACCTACTAGGTTGCTTCCTTGTTTGTGTAGACCTCCTCAATAGATGAGGTTGAGGTTCTGCTTCTTCATTTGAGCTTTCAGATTTGCTAGAGCTCTCCTCATCATCAGGTCTCATAGGGTCTATCGATTCAGTCTTCTCAGGGGTAGAAGGAAACTGAACCACATCTTCTTTCTTTTCTGTTTGTTCTAGTTGTAGAACAATGGAAGAGGGTGTTAGCTCTCTGAAGATAACACTTCTTCTATACAACACTTTTTCAACCACAAGATCCCAAAGCTTGTATCCTTTCACACCAGCACCATAGCTAATGAAGATACACTTAATAGCCTTGTTCTCCAATTTAGACCATTTCTCCCTAGGCACATGTGCATATGCCTCACAACCAAAAACACAAAGATGTCTAACTGAAGGCTTCTTACCAGACCACACCTCCATAGGCATTTTACCAACAAGAGATGAAGTAGGAGACCTATTTACTAGGTAGCAAGCAATGGCTACAGCTTCACCCCAAAACTTTTGTTTGAGGCTTGCTCCACTAAGCATACTCCTAGCCTTCTCCATCAGTGTCCTACTCATTCTCTCTGCAACTCCATTTTTCTACAGGGTGTATGGAGTTGTCGTATGTCTTTCAATCCCTTGCTCTTTACAAAACTTATCAAACTCTGCCGAACAAAACTCACCACTGTTATCAGTTCTCAAACACTTAATCTTTTTACTAGTTTGATTTTCAAAAAAATCTTTAAACTCTTTAAACCAACTAAAGACTTCAGTCTTGCTTCTGATAAAATAAACCCATGTCCTTCTACTGTAATCATCTATGAAAGATACAAAGTATATAGATTTTGAGATCGAAGGAACATTAACAGGACCAAACACATCAGAATGAATAAGATGTAATACACCAGAAGACTTGTGAGAACTACAGTAAAATTAAACATGGTTTTTCTTTCCATATACAAAATGTTTGCAAAAGTCAAACTTGAGATTACAATCATTTAACCCCTCAATGAGGTTTTTATTTTTTAGGGTTCTAAGACCCTTCTCACTAATGTGGCCATATCTCAAATGCCATAACATAGTCTTTTTAGCAAGAAGTTTAACTTCCAAAGCATGTGCACTACCATCAGAAAGTGTTACAACAGATTTCTTCATTGCTTGTTTAGATGGCGGGGATGAAGTGGCTGCAGCTCTTTTCTTCGAGTTAGAAGAACTATTACACTATGAAGTGCATGCCTCCATCTAAAATAGAGTACCTCTCCAAGTACCCTTGGCAAGCACCATAGATCCTCTAGTCATCTTGTAGCCATCCTTCAAAAAGACAACCTGCACACCTACATCATTCAACATACTTAGAGAAAGTAGGTTCTGTGTTAGGCCTGGGATGTACATAACCCCAATGATCCCCTTCACTCATCCATTAAGGAATTGGATTGAGACTCTTCCATGACCAATAATCTTCAAATGAGAATCATCACCCATGTACACTCTTCCACCATTAAACTCTTTATACTTATTATAGAGAACATCTGACATCCCTTCCACATGCAACACTTAAGATGTTGAGCGAAAATCATATGAACTGTCGTGGGCTTCTGAATGCCCACTATCTCAACCGGTGCACCATGATCATCCAAGAAGCTAATCACCCTTCGACGATAATCTAGCTTGGCTCTATGAGCCACAAGCCAATCCATACCCAAAACCACACCTTAAGATCCTAATGGCATAACTCTAAGTCACAAGATGTAGTGAAGGACCCCAAAGAAATATCACAATCTTGAACCAAGGTATCTACTGACATCATGGCCCCAGAGGCTAACTCAACCTCCCACCTAATGTCCTGCCTAGAAGCCACCAGCCTATAACACTCCACTAACGATGTAGATAGAAATGAATCGATAGCTCCAAAGTCAAAGAGAATAGAAATGGGGGCACCCCTGCTAATACCTAATGTCTCAATCATAGATGCCTGATAGTCATCCTGGTAGTTATCAACTGCTGCAAACATGTGGTGGGACTTGCCCACATCCCCTATAGTCTACTCTGACCCTCCTAAATGGGGTTGTCCCCCTGTCGTGAAACCCTGTGGACACTCTCTGGCCAAATGTCCTACCCCACCACAAACATAACATGGGCGCCTAGCCTGTATCTACCCTGACTCAGTCCTAGCACCCTGCTACTGCCTAGTCCATCCTCTAGACCACTGTGAACCCCTATACGACTGTTGTGACCTCATGGGTCCCGCAGGTGGTCCCTGTTGTCTCTGATCCCTACGCGGGCCCTGCTGCTACCAACCATGATTATGTCCTCCCTGTGCCCTCTGTTGGGGTCTAGACCTCTACTGATGCTGCTACTACTGTTGTGGAGGCCTAGGAGGTAATGATGGAGAACTAAATCATCCTCTCTGTGGTGGTGGTGGTGGTCTATGAAAGTTATGTTGTTGTTGATGACTACGGTCTTGAAACTGCGGGCGTGAATTCTACCCTCGTCCTTGAATCTCCTCTGCAATATAAGCCTTCTTGGAAGCCTCACTCATAGTCTGGGGGTCTGCCATATGCACTAGTCCTACTATCCCCTGACTCAAACCTCTAATGAATTTGTGCACCAGAAGTTTCTCATCGTGGAGATACTCTACATAACGTGAAAACTCAATAAATTGGCTCTCATACTGTGCAACTGTGAGTCCTCTTTGATGTAAGTCGTGGAACTCATCTATCCAGCGCTGCCTATAATGGTATGATAAGTAATGCACATTAAAGCACTCTACGAATGTGTCCCATGTGAGTGTGTCTAATGATAATCAGTGCTTGCACTCCTCAGTGCACCACCAAGTAGTTGTTGCATCTCTTAGGAGGTGTACTGCCATGCATGCTTTTGTGTTTCTCCCATAAGGTCACAATACAAAGCATATGTCTAGACTAATGAGCCAAGCCTCAGCCTTAGCTCCCTCTATCACTCTGTAAAGGTAGGTGGATTAAGCCTAAGTAGGTCTCTAATGGGATCTCCTCTATCTCTATGTCCTATGACCAGCTCATCCATACCAAACTCATAGGGTCCATGATGTACCTTCTCTACCCTCACAGTCTCATCTCATCTCGCATGTCGTTGAGGACTCCTACTTCGTGCTCTGTAAGCTAACCCTACCTCATCCACAGTAGTATCTGGTATCTCTACAAAAGGCTCCACACGTGGCACCTCTCACGGATCAACATGGGGCTCTACACTTGGCTCAGCTCGCAACTCAGCACATGGCTCCTCTCACGGATCAACCCGGGGCTCTTCATGTGGTGCTAGTATATCTAGCGGTAGCCTCTCTAACATGGCCTGTAACATCTATAAAATTTGAGGTCCTATATCAAGTCCTGGTGGTGCCTGCGGTACCAGCTGATTTGATAAGACTGCTAGTCCCTGACCCTCTATAGAGGAATCACTGTGCACCTTGGCGGATACAGTGTGACGTGATCATGCTCACTAAATATGTTGGGGAGGCACCCTACAAAAACAAGGTAGGCACTAATTAATCAAAGTTGTGGAATAAGTAACGTGCCCAAATAAGCCCAGTATTTAAACTTGGGCTTTGATACCAAATGTCATGCCTACATTTCCCATGCAGTCACGACACGCATCACACATGTCATGTCCACATTTGTCATGTGGTCATGACATGAAATATCAAAAATTTTACCATGCTTCCCTAGAAACCCCCTCGCATGCATAAGCGTGCTGGGTGGCGTTACGCATAAGGTGTAAACATGACAGTTGAATGCAGGGTAATGCGTTCACTTATGCATACCATTTCGCAATGAAGGCCAACTAGGGGGTCGGTGTGACGTGGTTAACATCGCCAATAGGGTTAGGATCAATGATTGAAACCCTAAGTTAACCTATGTGAATGATGGGATTTTGACGTAAATCAAAATCAAAAGCCAAACTCTAGTGCATGAGAAAAATATGATTTATTATCAAAACCTAATGTCGTTAACCGGTAAAAACAATAATTTAATCTTAAGTAAGGTTAAATTCCACTAACCTAGCTAAACCCTAAATTCTAGAAAAATCTAGCAGCATAATGCCTCACGGGCGTGATTAGGGTTTATTGAAATAAAACTAAATTTGATCGAAAGTTTCCTAGATTGGTTTTAAATTACCTATGTTACACTAGTTAAATTGGTAGATCAGTCAAATAGATTAATTGTACATTTTTCAACAAAGCTCGATCAATTTGTTCTTCTTCACATTTTCTATCAGTCAGAGTTATCACTGCGTCCTTTACATTATTCCTAATTTCTTGGTAGATCAGATCATGGAAACATGTTAAACTAATTTTGTTTCAAATAGTTTACTAGATTTCCAAGTTGGTTTGAACGACGTCTTTATTAAATTAAAAAAGTTGTTCTAGATATAATTAAAAAGGAATTATTAAATTAAAAATAATCCAGCTTAAAATTAACCCTATCAGATTAGGTTTTATAATTAAAGGATTAATCCAATTGTTAACATAAATACATCTCAAATAATTAAATTGTGTAAAATTTAAATAAAACAAATAAATCCTTTTTTTTTTCAAAAATCAAATTAAAAATCTATATAATATATAGTCCCTCTAATCGTAATCTAATCTATTTATTACCATACCACTAACAAATAAATAGGTCATTTCCCAATGAAATAAAGATTCCCATTTTATATTTATCACAAAATCCCATTCTAAAAATAAATTCACAAAACAAATGAAATCACATAATCAAAGAGTGGAAGTCAAATTAAAAATGAACTTTAAATTTACCTTGCCCTAAAATTCTCCAACAATAAAATATAATTTCCTTAAGGGCAAAAAGCCCTAACCCTATTTTTTTCAAAACTCATTTTCTTTTCTCCTTGTTTGATTTTCTCCTCTACTTTTTTTTCCTTCTCTCATTTTATTTTGGGTTGTGTCCGCAGGTTTAATGGAGGACCATTCATGGCCACACCAAGTAGTAAAAATGCTATATATATATATATATATATATATATATATATATATATATATATATATATATATATATATATATATATATATATATATATATATATATATATATATATATATTCATTTATTTATATTTATATATGTTAAATGGGCATTTTTTTTATTTGTCGTGTTGTGGAGCTTACTGCCCACATAGGGGGCCGAAAAGAGAGAGGCAGAGCTATGTGTAGTGGTAGGGCTGCTGGGCGGCGATGACAGTGGTGGAGGGGATGATAGTAGGGAGAGCCGTGGGAGGGTGAAGGGACCGGTGGCGGTGGGAGACTGTGGCAGCGGTGGTGGCGTGGTCTGTGGAGGGCTATGGCAGCGGGGGTTGGAGAGGTGAAGGGGGAGTGTGGGGAGGGGGCGAAGCCCCCACCCACATCCCATTAAGGGGGAGTGTGGGGAGGGGGCGAAGCCCCCACCCACATCCCACACAATGGGGTGTGGGTGGGGGCTCCGCCCCTCCCCACACCCATATGTATAAAATAGTGACAGTGGGGAGGTTCGAACCCCCCCACCACATTTTTTTTTCTAAAAACTGTGAACCATACATACTTAACCTAGTTTATTTATGTTTCATTACCCAGCATTCATTTCTTTAGTGAGTTTTATTTATTATAATATATATATATATACAAACACAATTTATTTAAAAATCATAGTTTATTTTAGAATAAAATATAACAAATATATATATATACTGTTGTATATACAATAGTCTCTTTTTTTTATTTAACAGTATATTAAAAGAATCTAAATTTAAATATATTAAATATAAACACACAAATATATATATATATATATATATATATATATATATATATACTTGAAATAACTGAAATTTCAATTTTTGTTTGCCATTCTAAAGACTCACTGAATTTCCTTTTCAAAAAACAAATAGCAAAAGATATATATATTTTTTTCATATCAAATTTATATAAAGCAAGGGAACTCATTTTTTCTAAAAGAAAAAAAAACATAATTCCACATAATCATTCCTTCAAGAATTTATTCATCATATATATTTTTTTAAAACAAATGCATTTAAATAAATACTTCCATATATAGTAACAACTAAATTTCTTTTATTTTTGTTTTCTAAGGAATTAAAATGTACAAATTTTCATTCTACCCCACATAGATAAAACATCAACTACCATATTTCTTTGTTTTAAAATTACACATACAAATAAAATGGCAATAAGACCATATCATTCTTTCATTACTCTATTTTTTTGTTGAATCACAAGCATTGAAATCAGTAAAATTAAAATTTCTATTTCAAATGTAAATATCTTATACACACAAGTAAAAAAAAATATACTTTTACAACAAGAGAGAGAGAACAAGGTTCTCCTCTTTTGAAAACTAAAAAATTGATACAAAATCCTAACTTGGCCATGCTCTCTCTCAAGAGCTAAAAAGAAATAAGATAACAACTCTCAAGAACAATGATAATTTTCTTTAACTTCACAAAGCTCCTAATATCCTGCAATAACACAAAAAGGGGAAAGAAGCCACCACAACTTGCTCTCCTCCCTACCATTGACTCACTCATGAGTCACCCCTGAGCTAGGAGGTCATCTTCACACTAGGAGAACTCAAACCACAACACAACATTGCATTCGACATCCAAAAACAATTTACTCCCATGGCTAACACAACACAAGAACTCACTCAGGATGAGTTCAATGGGGTAGGGGAGTGGACATCACTCAACTCAAGAGTTCCACTCGAAAACATTCCAATACAAATACTTTTCAAGGCCTCAAGCCAACACTTCTAAACATAGTTTCACAAAGCTTTCTTTTGGCTCTCAAGCCATTTCACATATTACACATATACACATATTTCTCTCAAGGCTACAACTCCACAAAATCTAGGATGTGACCCTGAGGAGATTCACTCCTCCCCCACCCCACACATGTTGAGCATCTTCTCCCAAGTAGGAGAGGCTCTTACAATTCCCTTACAATTTTTCCCCACAACAACAAGTAAAAATTCAAAATAGAAACTCACACATAGCATCATACAAGTAAATAAAAAACATAAGGGAAAGCATTACCCTTGAATCCCTACCTTATAAAGCCCAATTGGGAGATGGTTGAGAAGAGCTCCTCTAACTCCTTCTGCAAGTTGAGCCACCAAATTTCCTCCAACTTTTTTCCTAAAATAATTAAAATCAATAAAAATTGCCAAAAATTCAACAACCCCATCCCTCTCTCTAAGAGGGATTAAAATAGGTTTTTCTCATGAGCCTTGAGGAATGGGGAGGTGACACATGTCACCTCCTCACTCCTCCTCCCAACTACAAGAAAGACCCTTGGAATGGGTGGTGACACATGTCATTCACCCATCCACCAAGTCTCTCTCCCTTCCACTTGTCCTCTCTTAAACATGTGGGTGAGAAAGGTGGAGCTTAAGAAGGAGTGGGTGCCACATGTGCCCCAATCCTCTCCTCCTAAGAATGACCACACAACCCCAAGGTACCCTTACCAATTGTGAGGGAGACTTGGAGTAAAGTCCTCCACAATTAAGGGGTCTTGGAGACTCCCCCAACCTAGGGAAGAGGAAAGAAAGAGGTTGAGTGTTTGACCCACTCATCCTCTCCCTCCCAAGCTTCCATTTTCGTCACTTTACTTTAGGGTGAAGTTAAAGTGACCAAATGGAAGCTTTCCTAGGGTTACACAAGCCCAAATGACCCCTAGACCCTAGAGGTACAACCCAAGGTCAAGTTTAACCCAAATTTAGCACCTTAGGATGTAGAAAATCACATGAAAAGGGGTCACAAAAAAATAAAATAAAAATTGAGTCAAATAAACATTACACATTTACAACACGATAATACAATCAACTGAAAAAGGGTAGACCTAGTCCAGGGCACACCATACTGAAACGTTACGAAAATTCATCATGCAATACACAGTTGATCTTGGTTCCTCTTGGAACTAGATCGGCTTCACAAGGGAAGACAACACAGTGTGTGGGATGATCTCTGAATTTCTGTGGCTTTGTTAGAAACACCTGTGCACTTAAATGAAATGTTAATCTGACATGTATATGATAGCCGAAGCAAAGTGAAACAAGCACATACAACATCACATGTTCATATAAGCATCAAGGAAATCACATTATAGTTAAATTCTAAATTCTACATTTCAAACATCCATCCCAAGATAGAATCACATAATAAATTTCTAACTAAAATCACATGCATAGTATCCAAATAACATCATAATATTAATCATATATCTAACAACGTCAGTGAACCAATGTCAAGGTCTAATCACATCATAAACATGCTAACATAATAATCCACATAAACATAAGGTCTAAAGGTTCTGCAAATTGGGATCAACAGTCCCATAAGTCGAAATGTATAACCAACAATAAATTAAGTAGTCAAATATAAGGGAATGAAAAAGGTAGGCCTCACAATCCATCCCACTCTTTGGGCCTATCGCACTAGCATCTGTACTCCTACAAGAGCCACTCCATATTCCCTAGTCTTTAGAGCTGAAGCTATCCTGCGAATAAAGATCGAGTTGCCTTCATTACGCATCTATTTTTGTAATGTTATCACGAATGAAGAATATCGTGTTATGTGCCTCCAAGATCTAGAGCTATTGGATGAATGGTGCCTCAACACCCTCAATCACCTCCAAGCATACCAAAATCAACTTCATAGATCCTACAACGAGAAAATCCCTGCTAGAGAGTTTGCAGTAGGAGACTTGGTCTTGAAAGAAAATCAAAGGAATCTGTTAGAATGGGAGAAGAAAGGGAAATTTGAGCCTAATTGTTTGGGCCCCTATATCATCACTCCTAAGTATGGTTCCAGAGCATATCACCTCTCCACCCTAGAAGGAGAAGAGCTTGATGATCCTATGAACTTCATCCACCTGAAGTGGTTCCACAGTTAGCCCGCTGAATACCCCATGTCAAGAATACAAAAAGATCAAAAAATCAAAAAAAGTAAAGAGAAATAATTCATCCTATGGTGAAAACCACTTCTTGTGGTGCCTTGAATAAGTACCATGATGAAAACTTGCTTGCAAGTGTCATGTGTAGGTTCAACTCAGACCCATTCTTCAAACCACCTTCTCATCATTGTCCACATCCTCCATCACACCCATAATCCCATCATCTGAGCTTCAGAACAATCCCACCATCTAAGCTTCAAATATCCATCATTCCCAAAATATCCCCCATCCTTCCATATGTGGTTTTGAAATTGAATAATAGAAAAACAACATTCCAAATCACCATCCTACCACTTTCCTCCACTATCTCTTATTCCCCTATTTCAATCTTCTCACCCCTACCATTTACCCCATTATTTCTCCTATCACTCTCTATTTTTATACAGTGAATAACATAAAAATAGAACTCTCACCTACACTAACACCTGAACTCCCCCTCCATCTCCTATTTCCTTTCATGGTTTTTGCATAAACATCACATCTATGCATCGCCACTTCACCTCACCTACCACTGCTTACCGATCTTTGTCCATCCCCGTGGTTTTTACATAGACATCACATCTTTGCACCGCCATGTTACCCAACTAGTTACCTCACCCACCTAAGATCTTGGTCCCTTTAGTGGTCTTTGCATAACCATCACATCTATGCACGGCAACTACACTCTGCCAATTGCCATAATCACCACTCCTCCCTTGGATCGTGATTCTTATAGTTTGAATACAATCTAAGCACTCTCTTCCCCCATATTATTCCCAACCCCAAGAATGAATAATCCTTTCCCATTCTCATCACTCTACATCTCCTATCACCATCATCACTAACATATCATCCTATCTATCCCCCCATCCATTCTATGTGGTTTTAATGCATGGTATAGTCTAAAAATGACACTTCCACCCTCTTGACCACTATCACTCTTCCCTATCATGGTTTTTATACCATGGTACAGTTGGAAAACTGATATCCACACCCTCTAAACTCCATCTCATCAATTATGCAACCCTATGGACCTCTCCTTCATCAAGTCACCCAAAACTACATATCATCACCACTCGCATCGTAATGTGCCTTGATCCTATGGATATAAGGTATGTAGGCAATCTGGAACATGAGTGAAGTATCCAGTATGCATGTACATATGATACACACATCCAACCCCGCCTGGATGGTCCCGCATCCTTGAGCTTGTTGATTACACTTAATCTGCAATGATACACTATCAAAGCATAAAACTTTCATGAAAAAATCATCAACTACCAGATTGGCTTTTCCAAGACTAACAGCCTATATCCCCCTGCCTCTCCTTTATTTTATCTTACTCATCCATCAATTCTTGTCCTTCCAATAATGGATAGAATCACCAATCATCCATCCATTTTTTGGTAAGAGATATAATGGATGTATGTTTTGGGTTAGTCAGTCTTTTAGTTCTTGATTTTTATCTTGTGGCTCATTCTTGGATTACTTCAAAGCTTTCTTGATCTCATTATATTATGGCATGTGGTGAACAATCTGGAATGGGGCATAGTCTTTGCTTTCATATGCTACGCTTGTGGGAGGTTCTCATTACTCCACCATAGTATTCATATCTTGTGAATAGTAGGGTCAGTTCTAGCATATCATCTCCCTTTTGCATCTAAGGTTCCTCATACCTTTTTTCTACTAAGGGATTATGTTTTGGATCCCCCTCATTCGTCTAGACAAGGTTGTACTATTGTGGACATGCATGGGTTCATCCTATTGTTTGTAGTGTCAAGTCCTACACATGGATGCCTTGTCACCTTGGTTCCACATACCTTGGTGCATAACATCTTATGCTATATCAGTAGTAGTACTCAATATTTATTGGAAGAATTTCTTAATACATACTAGCACCCCTCTATCCTACACATTCACGCATCTATCCCATATCTATTGCTCCAAGGTTCATCAGACCACACTTCCTTCCCATCTAATTCTTCCACCCACTTCAAACTCTTCTCGTGACCATTTTTAGGAGCTTGGCATCATGAACAATATAAGCAATCACAACACCCCATCATCATCACGCTGCATTAATCATATTCTCTATCATTCATTTTTCATTAGTCCAATCACAATATATGTTTATTAACATATATTAATCATTTTGCATTTTCATTAGTCCATTCATTAATAGATGTTTATTAATCTAAGCATATATTATTCATATCATCCCTCTGCATTTTCATTAGGTCATTCATTAAATTATCATGTATCCATTTGTAATATATGTTTATTAATATGAGCATATATTATTTTCATTATCCACCTCATTTGCATTTTCATTATCCTGTTTCCAATATATGTTTATTAATTTAAGCATATATTTACATCATCATACATATTTATTAATCTAAGCATCTTTTCACTCATCCATTTACCATTTACATTTCATTACATTATCATTTCACATACATTCAATATCAAATAACATACTTCACTATTTTCCTTGCCAAGACCTTGGAATTAATTGCTCTCAATAGATATCTGCCAGACATTGCATAGTTCAATGATTGTTTTCCATTTTTTTGCAACCTAAATCATGCAATCATTTGACTCAAAACCTGTTAAAAGAAGAGTAGCTATAGAGATATTCAACGTCAAACACATGAACAAAAGGAGGTATGTCTGTCACAATATATCCATCATAACATCACAAAACCATGTTGCATAGCATGATGCCTTCCATTTATTATGATCCGTTTATCATAACATTCATAAACATAAATCACATTTTCCATCCTGCATCACATAGGTTAGCCTATCATATTACAGTCCATCATAAGCATATCACCATATACATATATCCACATCAGCATATCATAAACCATATCATAATAATCCATCATAATCCAACATACCCTCAAATATCATACAACATCCTACAATGTAAAGGGTTGATCTAAATAACTTCTATACGGAACACCATCCTATGTCATGCAACATGTTAGTCCTAAAACCATGTCATCAACCAATAATCAATTAACACCCATAAACAATAAAATAAACATCTATCCATAACATATCTCCATATAAAATCCATCCATACATACACCAATAACACACAGTATACAGTACATCGATCCAAATGTCAATCTCATATATATACACAAAATAATCATGATACAAGTTAGGTCCCTAGGACCTGTCAAAATACATGTACAATCAAAATTTTTGTTACCCCTAGGTAGAGCTATCTCTAGTTGAAGCCCCTGAATGGTCTAGTCCCGAGCCCCTCTGAGGAGGTGGCCCCATACCCTACTATCCTTTCTATCTGTATGCATGTGGGGGTGGCATATGTCCTGCCTATCCTGGAGGTGGTTACTGAACTGACCTCTCCGACCACCCTGACTGCCTTAATCCAGATGTCTCTAATTGACTCTGGTAACTCTCTCTTTGTTCTGTTGGGACTCATCTCTCATAGAGTGTCCTTTAGTGTTGGACCTCTCTAGCACTCTCTGCTATATGGTGTTTTATTATCTACATCACATCCATCATCCCTAGTCCCAGTGCCTATTAGGCCTGATCTTGCTCCTACTAATACCACTATGCTAGTCCATGTGCATACCCTAGTTGTCCCTGTAGTTGGGCCACCTATGCGTATAAGGTTGTAATCTATGCTTGTAGAGTGGCCACCTACCCATCTCTACATTGCCCCTATAATTGGGCTATCTAGGCCTGTTGCTGCTGCACCAAAGCCTGTAATATTGCCAACTCTAGCCCATCACCACCACCACCTTCGTCACCGCCCCCATCTCTGTTGTCATCATCCTCATCTGTCTCCATCTCCTCAATATATTCTATCTCCTACTCCTCCGCCTCATCATCATCATTATCGTTATCATCCTCCTCCTCCACTGCTACCTCCCCTAGTGCTATGTACCCTACTAGAATAGTCAACCTGACTGGTCTATGTCCAACCCACCACTGATCATATGCCATCATAGTGCCAACATGCACCACCTTTTGTCGAGCATGCCAAGCCTACCCCTATAAACTGTCAAACTCTACAATCACCACCTATGGATCTAGTGGTGGCCCCCATATAGGTGTGTCTACATGAATCCTCATGAACATTGCCTCCTCCTGAGGCACATCCTAAATTAGTCTGAACTACCTCTATACTCAATGTGGCATATACAGATTGATAATCATATATGTCCTCCACATTAAATATCAAGGTTGTAGTATATAACTCAGCTGGACATGGTTCTTCGACCATGTCTCCACCTCCCTCCATAGCCTCTACACAAAAACTTGGATACTATTTATCACTCACCTCCAGTGTCTCAGGTCCCTGACATGGTGATGTATCAAATGCCCTCTATAAGCATAAACAAAAGGCCGATGGCTCAGCCTATCTTGCACTATCACTAGCCTAGTGACTGCTATGTGCTCCCAGGCCTAGATATGGAGCAACGTGACTCTGCAGCCCAAACTCACTGACCTCTTGTATACCATGGCATCCATATCATGGTATAAGTGCGCTAGCATACATGGTCCCCAAATAAATACCAAACCATCTCTGATCATGTGTAGCAGAACCAATCCCCAAAGAATTGGGAATCCCCTCAACCTCCTATCAGAGACCAAGGTCCCTGCTATCAACCTAGCTAAAAACAACGACAATTGATATAACCCTCTCTCCATGGATGACCTATACTACATCCATGATTGATGATCACCATAAGGAACTTGACACAGTGCAAACATCTGATCGATGTATGACACTCCACGACCTTGGTCATATAGTACTCTAGCCCTATGAATCAGGATCCTCCACATGTCCTCCAAAGTGATTATGGCCTCCCCTGTGGGAAATTAGAAGTACATCACTATGTCTGTCACTGCTCCACCAGTGCTATCATCATATCTCTATCAGCTCTGATCCATGACATCTCTGTGATGAAGGGCAGTTCTACCATCCTCAAAAAAAACATGTAGATCGCATTGAGCTAATCCCACAACATGAATGTGAAAGGAAGCTAGGTGTGCAAAAATCACTTCCTACACTAATCTAATGAGGAGAGGTCTATGTAAATTCAAATTAATCCTTACAACTACAGCAACATAGAACATCTAAAAGAGATATTGCAGCAATACACATGAACTAGAAAGAAGACAGAAGAAGAGAGACAAATATATACGGTAGGGAAACCCCTTATCGAGTGAAAAAACCCCACACTCAGAAACTTGCATAATGTATTAACAAATCTGAAAGTTGTTTACAATACACTTGCAATGCAATCTTCAATGGTCTTCAATACTCATTTCTAGATTCAATCCTATAGCATAACTATACCTATAAACCTGTGATGCAACTCCCTCTCCAAGCACCTGTTTATATTCAATATACAAGGCAATATTGGACCTATCTTGGGATGGGCATCCAACTCAACCTCATGGCCCAAAACCCATGCCTAAGGATACTTGGTCAACATTATAGAATGTGCTTGACACTTTTCCATAGCTCCCATCCCAAAGAGGTCACCTATTTCCAAAATGGGCTATGACAGATGCTCTTACGACACTTACGACCATCATAGAATCTGTCAAAGCAGTTACAACTTATAGCTATAAGAGAATCTATCATACACAGGATATAAATAGCATATTCTCTCACAACATGTCATAGTCCACCTTGGGGCACCCAAATATGCCTTTTTCAAAGATGCTTCATGACACATGTCTTCACCTGTCTTACATGCTTCTATTTCTGACTCTTACATGTCATAAATTCATCATAGGAATCTGTCATAACTGTTTCAATCAAACATTCCCTTACACAACATGGAAGATGCTGACACATGGAAAAATGCTCCTACCACAAAGTGGAATGCTTATCTCCTCATGTGAGGACAAAATTACAAGTTTTCATCTTCCATGTAGGATGGCACATCACCGTGCCACATCCCACAAAATGACAATATGAAATTTACAATTTATTTACAACATAGGCATTGAATTAATATATACAAACATAAATAATGCAAGGAATTACCAAGGTTGAGACACCTTAATTCCCAACATTCTCCCACTTGTCAAACATCTTGTAAGAGCCAATAGAATAACATGATTTAACTACTATAGGCCGAGAGGCCCATAAACTCCAAACACCATCTGAACTTCTCAGTGCCCACTGGTTTCCTCAATGCATCTGCAACATTCTTCAAAGTATCTACCTTCTCCAAATTTACCTTTCCATCCTCAACCATGTCTCGTACAAAGTGAAACTTAACATCAATGTGCTTTGTTCTAGCATGGAAAGTTGGATTCTTTGCAAGGAAAATTGCACTCTGACTGTCACAATTGATCGTGATCTAACCTGCATCAACACCAATATCAGAACACAATCTCTTAAGCCAAATGGCTTCCTTACAAGCATGAGTTGCTGCCATATACTCAGCTTCTATCATGGATAAAGTAATAGCAGGTTGTCACTTACTCATCCAACTAATACCACCACCAAACAGTGTAAACACATAAGCATTGGTGGATCTCCTGTTGTCAATGTCACCTACCCAATCTGACTCCACGAATCCATGAATATCAATAGAATGCAGAGGTCCTGAAACATTACCATGATAGCATATGGAATACTTAGAAGTACCCCTCAAATATTTGAACACTCACTTAACTGCATCCCAATGAACTCATCCAGGATTAGCCATAAATCGACTAAGGACTCCTACTACTTGGGTAATGTCTGGTCTTGTGCAGACCATAGCATACATCAAACTGTCAACAACACAACCATAAGGTACTCTGCTCATGTCGTCCACCTCAGTAGGAGATTTTGGACAATCCTCAAAAGACAACTTTGTTCCTAAAGAAACGCGGACACACAATGGTCTACAATCTGCCATTTTGAACCTGTCTAACACGGTCTTCACATACTTACTCTGCCTTAAACAAAGTTTTATGTTGGTTCTATCTCTTCTAATTTCCATTCCTAGAATATACCTGGCTATCCCTAAATCTTTCATTTCAAACTATGCTGACAACTAAGATTTAAAATTAGAAATCATATTCTTACCCTTCCCAATGGGCAACATATTGACATATAGTACAACAATGAGAATACGATCACCATCAAACTTATAGTACACATAGTGATTTGATTTTGATCTCACAAATCCAATTGATAATAGAAAGGCATCAAACTTCAAGTACCATCTCCTAGGAGATTGCTTCAAACCATACAAAGACTTCTTAAGCTTGCAAACCAAATTTTCTTTACCTTTCACCATGTAATGCTCTAGCTATGACATGTAGATTTCTTCCTCCAAATCACCATGAAGGAAAGTTGTTTTCACATCCATATGTTCTACCTCCAACTCATAAGTTGCTATAAGAGACAACAGGAATCAAATGGATGTCATCTTTGCAATAGGAGAGATCTCACCATAATCTATACCCTCCACTTGTGAATACCCCTTCACAACCAATCTGGCCTTATACTTCTCAACACTGCCATCTGCACCAAATTTCTTCTTGAACACCCATTTGCATCCAACAGGTTTTCGTCCAGGAGGCAAAGGCACCAAGTCCCAACTTTTATTCTTTTCCAAAGAAGCAATTTCATCCTCCATGGCCTCCTTCCAGGAGCCTGCATCTTTCATGTCCATAGCCTTTGATACAGTTCTAGGTTCATCATTGTTAGTAAGCAAAGAAAAAGCACAAATAGAATCAAGCAATGTAAAACCAAACCTTTTATGTTGATTTCTTATCTTTGTAGACCTCCTCAAGAGCTGAGGTTGAGGTTCAACTTCTTCATCTGAGTTTTCAGAGCTACTAGATCTCTCCTCATCATCAGGTCCAACATTGTCTTTTTGTTCAGTCTTCTCAAGGGTAGGAGGAAACTGAACAACATCCTCTTTCTTTTCTTTTTCTTCTGGTTGTAAAATAGTGGAAGAAGGTGTAAGCTCTCTGAAGATGACACTTCTATTATACAATACTTTTTCAGCCACAGGGTCCCAAATCTTGTATCCTGTCACACTGACACCATAGCCAATGAAGATACACTTAACAACCTTGTTCTCCAATTTTGACCGCTTCTCCCTAGGCACATGTGCATATGCCTCACAACCAAAAACATGAAGATTCCTTATTGAAGGCTTTCTACCAGACCACACCTCCATGGGGGTCTTTCCAACAAGAGCTGATGTAGGAGATTTGTTTACAAGATAGCAAGTAGTTGCAACAGCTTCAACCCAAAACTTTTGTTCTAGACTAGCTCCACTAAGCATACTCCTAGCCTTCTCCATCAGTGTCCTGTTCATCCTCACTGCAACTCCATTTTTCTGCAGGGTGTATGGAGTTGTCTTATGTCTTTCAATCCCAAGTTCCTTGCAATATTTATCAAATTCTGTAGAACAGAACTCACCACCATTGGCAGTTCTCAAATACTTAATCTTCTTACCATTCTAATTTTCAGCAAAGGCCTTAAACTCCTTAAACTTACTATAGACTTCATATTTGTTTCTAAGAAAAATAAATCCATGTCCTTCTACTGTAGTCATCTATGAAAGATACAAAATATATAGATTTTGATAATGAAGGAACATTAACAGGACCAAATGCATCAGAATGAACAAGGTCCAACACACCAGAAGACTTATGAGAACTCGAATAAAACTAAACACGGTTTTGTTTCCCATATATGCAATGTTCACAAAAGTCAAACTCAAGATTATAATCATCTAACCCCTCAATGAGATTTTTATTTTTCATGGTACACAGACCCTTCTCACCAGTGTGGCCAAATCTCTTATGCCATAACATTGTCTTTTCAGCAGGAAGTTTAACTTCGAAGGCATGATTACAAACATCAGAACTAGAATCAACAGATCTCTTAACTGCTCATTCAGATGGTGGGGATGAAGTGACTGCTGCCCTCTTCCTTGAGTCAGAAGAACTATTGCATTGTGAAATGCATGCCTCCAGCTGAAACAGAGTACCTCTCCTAGTACCCTTAGCAAGCACCATCACTCCTCTAGTCATCTTGCATCCTTATTTTGAAAAGACAACCTGTACACCTACATCATTCAAACTACTTACAGAAAGTAGGTTCCATGCTAAGCTTGGGATATGCATAACCCCAGAGATCCCCTTCACTCGACCATCAGGGAATCAGATAGAGACGCTTCCATGACCAACAATCTTCAAATGAGAGTCGTCACCCAAGCACACCTTTCCACCATCAAACTCCTCATACTTAGTGAACCAGTCTCGATGCAAGGTCATGTGGAATGATGCACCAGAGTCAATCAGCCACACATCATCAGATGCATGGGTTGCCAGGGCTGCAATGAAAGCATCACCATCATCTTGTGATTTGTTAGAATCTAAATCTAGGGTCTTCTTCTTTTTCTTTTCTTCTTTGCATTCCTTTTAGAAATGCCTAGATTTACCATAGTTCCAATAGATAGCCTTGGACATTCCACAAGATTTGGATCTCCCACGGGATTTGGATCTACCCTTCTCATCTTTCTTGTCCTTCTTTTTCCCTTTCTCCTTGGGTCTTCCATGAACTGCAAGAGCCTCTTTAGCTACATTAGAAGACTTTCTCTACATCTCTTTGGATAACAATGAAGAAACCACTTCATCCATTTTGAATGTGATGTGGTGCTTCTAATAGCCATGACAAGGTGATTCCACGAGTCTAGAAAAGAACAAAGTAGGGTCATACACTGATCCTCCTCCATTTTCACTCCACTAGATGTCAATTGTGCAACCAACATGTTAAAAGCATTCATATGTTCCGCAACGGATCCTCCATCCTCCATTTGAAGAGAATACAACTTCTTTCTTAGAAAAAGTTTATTAACTAGGGATTTGGCTTGATACACATCTCCCAACTTCTTCCAAAGAAACATTACAGTTTTCTCCTCATGGACATTTAACAACACAGAATTAGCAAGACTAAGTCTTATGAGACCCTTAGCCTTTTGATCCTTAAGATCCCACTCATCTTGTGACATTGCAGCTGGTTTAGTTCCATTAACACTTTGCCAAATGTCTTGGTCAACAAGCATGTCTTCCATCTTGTGCTTCCATAGGTCGAAATTAGTTCCATTGAATTTCTCCACTTCAAACCTTCTTGATGTACTTGTCATCTCCTTGCTGTAATAGAATTCAGAATACTCTACATAGACTCCCACTCAACTTAAGATCAACTCAAAAAACCCCTACCTAATAGCTAAGACCAAAACTGGCCAAGCTCTGATACCAACTGAAAGGAAGCTAGGTGCACAAAAATCGCTTCCTACACTAATCTAATGGGGAGAGGGCTATACAAATTTAAATTAATCCTTACAACTATAGCAACATACAACATATAAAAGAGATATTGCAGCAATACACATGAACCAGAAAGAAGACAGAAGAAGAGAGACAAATATATACAGTGGGGAAAACCCTTATCGAGTGAAAAAACCCCACACTCAGAAACCTGCACAATGTATTAACAAATCTAAAAGTTGTTTACAATACACTTGCAATGCAAGCTTCAATGGTCTTTGACACTCATGTCTGGAGTCAATCCGATAGCATAACAATACCTATAAACTTGTGATGCAACTTCCTCTCCAAGCACCTGTTTATATAGAATATACAAGGCAATATTGGACCTATCTTGGGATGTGCGTCCAACTTGGCCTTATGGCCCAAAACCCACACCTAAGGACACTTGGTCAACATTTTAGAATGTATCTGACACTTATCCACAAATCCCATCCCAAAGAGGTCACCTATTTCCAAAATGGGTTATGACAGATGCTATTACGACACTTATGACCTTCATAGAATCTGTCATAGTGGTTACAACTTACAGCTGTAAGAAAATCTATCATACACAGGATATAAATATCATAATCTCTTACAACATGTCATAGTCCACCTTGGGGTGACCAAATATGTTTTTTTCAAAGATGCTTCATGACACATGTCTTCACCTGTCTTACATGCTTTTATTTCTGACTCTTACATGTCATAACTTTGTCATAGGAATCCGTCATAACCATTTTGGTCAAACATTCCCTTACACAACATGGAAGATACCGACACATAGAAAAATGTTCCTACCACAAAGTGGGATGCCTATCTCCTCAATGATAAATTTATGAAACCCCTCCTAAAAATATATATTAAATCCTAGTAAATCTTCCATTTTTCTAAAAAAAATATTAATTTCTATTGGCAAATCTTTCCTTTTTTTGAAAAAAATATTTAATTTTATTGGTGAATTTTTTAAATCACTAGAAATTTGTAGAAAATCTTGGTGAATCTTGACAAAAAATAGGAAAATGCATTATTTTTTGGAAAAGTAAGTAAAGGCCTGAAGGTGGCAGTGATTGACTAGTTTAAGGTGTAGTACTCGTGTATAGAATTCCTTAATTCCTTAATATTTCAAATCAAACATTGAATATTTTAAATTAGCCCTAAATTATTTTTCACAAACATTGATTTTATTTATAATCTAATGGTTTGGGTTCTATTCCATGGACCAAAATGTACCTGCGGAGCTCCAATGCCCATGGGGCCCAAAATTGCATTTGGGATGTTGATCATAATGGAGATCAACAACCCAAATGCAATTTTGGGCCCCATGGGCATTGGAGCTCCATGGGTACATTTTGGCCCATGGAATTTAACCCTATCCATTAGATTATAAATTGAGATCAATGACCCAAATACAATTTCAGGCTCAATGGGCATTGGAGCTCCATGGATATATTTTAACCCATGGAATACAACTGTAGTTGTTAGATTATAAATAAAATCAATGATGGTGATTAAAGATTGGTGATATGGCCCTAAAGTAACCAATAATTATATAATATTATTGGTGAATTAATTTCATTTTCTACTAAAACTTATAAAATTTAAGTGAATCTGATCTAATTAGGTATCGAATATTATGGGGAATTTTTGAGTTTAAAATTTAATAAAATAAATATTCTGGCGATTTAACTAGGACTAAAATAATTTTTTTTTAAAATGTGGTGATTTATGTCACCTTATATCTTGTACTATTAGCCAAATTTTGAATCCCCAATTTTAGCTATTAGCCAATTGGCGAATATTAGCCACTAAAAAAATCACTGCTCCTCATGTGAGGACAAAATTACAAATTGTCATCTACCATGTAGGATGACACATCACCGTGCCACATCCCACAAAATGACAATATGGAATTTACAATTTATTTACAACATAGGCATTGAATTAATATATACAAACATAAATAATGCAAGAAATTACCAAGGTTAAGACACCTTAATTCCCAACAGAATGTTGGTGGCAAACACTCACGAGACTGGACAACATCCTCATCATCTTGCATAGCCATAGAAACACCTCGTTGGCCTTAATTTACAAACTAGGCGCTACTTCTGGCCCTTTTGGCACTAAACAAACTAGGTGCCACTCCCGAGGTCTAGGCATTGATTGCTAGACCAGGTGCTAATATCTAGAGTAGGCATTGAAATCCTCATTCTAGGCACTAAAATCACCTTGTTTTTAGGTGCTACGCCAAAGCCCTAGGCGCTAATCGCCTAATTGGGTACTAAAACCCGAGCGCTAAAATTTTCATTTTAGGCACTACAATTTCTTTTGAGCACTAAAATACTCACTTTAGGTGATAAAAATTCTATCCCCTTGGGCGCTGATTTGCCTCTCTAGGCACTGATCCCCAGACCTGGCACTGATCACTAAACTGGGTGCTACAATTTCTTGTCATGATGCTAATCCACGACTTAGGTGCTAAAAGCCCCCTGGCAACTACATTCTACGATTTCCTGCCCTACTTTTTTAACTCCTAAACTACTTGATCCTGAAATCACAAGAGAGGGTCTGACACCTACCAGATCACCAACTACCGTCAGTCGTAAGTACTCTCGAATGCACTCTGCACAGTGCTTCTCTCATGGAATTTGTGTCATCATTCCTCTCTAAATTCTTCTCTCCTCTAATCACAAGTTGCTAAGCACAAGAAGAAAAATGAAGATTATGAGCCCCTTCCACCTTATATATAGGCTCCATCAACCCTAATTTCCTCCCCCAAACCCTAATTTTCTTTCTCAGACCCCATTTTTTGCCCCTGAGCTCCAGTCTTGGGTTCCCTGTTCACCCTCTTCTTTTCATTTCCTTTGCTTTTTCTTCTTTTTCAAGACATTGCCAAAAAAATTATTTTTTCTATTGATCTCTCGAGGAGGCATCACCTAGTCACCCATTCCCTTCTTGTCTACTGACTGGGGCATATTTATCAAATATTCTTTGATATCATGTTAACCTTAACAACGATGACGCCATATCAAAGAGGGACAAAATGTAGATTCTTGAAAATAGTGACAACCACTTTCATCCATTTTCGTAATCCAAACTTATTCACTCACATCATTCTATTTCATCCAAACATTACTTAAATAATTTTTAATTATTTAACTAATTTATTCCTCATCTTTCCCCTTCATCAAAAATCAAAATTCTTCTACTATAGTCTAAATTTTTTAATATTTTCCAACTATAGTTAATATTTCATTCATCAAAAATTAAATTAATATCCATATTTATTTAATTCCCTATTTTGTCCACTTTTGATTACTTTTAGTAATCATCATTACTTTCCTCTATAACATGTGCAAAAGAGTTAATTTTCATTAATTCTCAATTACAAACCCCCATGTTTGATGCAGGAGCATCCCTGGTTCAAGAGCAATCTTGCATCAACCAAAAACATTTGCATTCAGTTTGTTTTCATTTCAATTTCTTTCTTTTCATTTTCTAGTTTAGTTCAGTCAGTAACAGTTTCTGTATCTTGGTTTGTATTCTACCGTAGTTGCATTTCAGATCTTACAGAGCTAGAATTAGCATCTAGACACATTCATGTACATCATATCAAAATTTTAGAGCATTTGGACCAGGTACGATAAAATATTGCTATCAGAAGATCTATTGTTTTCTCAGAACAGAGCATCTTAAAAATTTTAGATAATCAACTAAAGGAGAAGACTTGCGGATCATTTCATGACTTGATAAGTTAAAATACACATCATTCAATGTTGTTTGGTTCATGGTCAACCTTCCTTGGGATCTGCACACCATTCCATTCGTTAGTGGAGGAGTTCTATTCAATTAGGTCTGACCTATCTGTGTACACACGTTACAGCTCTTCATTGGATTTTGTGATCTTCCTTGGCTGACGTGGAGGAATATTTTGTTCTATTGATGATATAAATTGATGTAATAGATGCCTAGGAAAGTAGTGATTGATAGTTTTAAGTTTGATAGTTTGAATTTGTGCGAAGCAACTTCAAAGCCATATCTTGTGGATAATCTATAATCAGACCTGGGAGCCCTAATTGCAAGCACGCATGTTGCCAATCAATTTGTATTTGAATTCTATGATATACTAAATGACTAAATGTGCATTTTCTTTATATCTTTGAGTTGTTTCTGTTGTGTTTACTCTAGTTGTATGGCCTAGATAGTTCACTTTGTGGACCCTCCTAACCATGACTATACCAAGTGGTATCAGAGTGAAAGTTTGAATCTTTAGGAGTGAATTGAGTGAAGGTAGTGAAGGAATTCTGTAAGATCTTGTTGTGAATAGATCACCAAATTTGAGGTAGGTTACTTATGTTGCGACCGATCGCCGATTGTGAGGCAGTTGTCACCTTATAGATCGATCACTGAATTTGAGGCAGTTACATTTAATCTAAGGAAGAATGCCACCAAGGAGAATCCCTGCTATTGGAACAATGGCTAGAAGAATGGATGAGATGATGGAGATGATGAAAACCATGCGAGTATGCTTGGATGCTATTGAAGAAGATTAGAGAAAAGGACTTACACCTAGACCTAATGTTAAAAGTGATGATGATGAAGAATTTCAATCTGCTGATCAACATGAAGTAACCCTAGGAGGTGATGAAGAAGAAGAATCAGATCAAGTCAAGATGTTTCTAGCTATTTCAAAGATAGGAAAAAGAACTAGAGTTGTTGTACCAAAATATACTGGCAATTTAAATTTTGAAGACTTGATTGACTGGATAAATGACATGGAAGAATACTTTGAGTATGAAGAAATTGAAGATCCGAAGAAGGTAAAATTTGTAAAGACTAAGTTGAAAGGACATGCTACCATATGGTGGAAAGAAGTTCAGTTGGATAGAAATAGAAGAGGAAAAGAAAAGATTACAAAGTGGGACATGATGGTGACAAAATTGAAGAATTAGTTTATACCTCCTGACTATGAGTTAGAACTGTTGAAGAGATTGAAAAACCTGAGACAAAAGGAGAAATATGTGAAGGAGTATACTAAAGAATTTCACAAGATGATCATAAGGATAGAACATAGTGAAAAAAGCAAGGAGAAAGTGGCTAGATACATCAATGGACTAAGATTGAACATTCAAGAAGAACTGAGTTTGGTAAGGATTACAACATTGGAAGAAGCATATCAGTTTGCCCTGAAGGTTGAAGAGAAGTTGAACAAGAGGCATGATTAGAAATAGAGAGGCAAAGGAGGTAAATTTTAGAGAGGTAGAACTTTTTCTAGAGGAGAGAGATCATATGCGGAGCATAACAGACAGGAGAACACATTCAAGGAGGACAAAGATAACAATGCATACCAAAGAGATGACAAAACTTTCTACCACAGAGGAAACCCTAACCCATACTAGAGTGAGGGTTACAAAAGAGAAGCAAGAGGACTTGATAGGAGAACATTCAAAGGAACCTATTTTAAGTGTGGAGGTGAAGGACATAGAACATTTGAATGTAATCAAGGGAGTACATTCAAGAGAACAGAGAATAGTGGAAGAGCAGCCTATGTGGAAGAAGAACATGTTGGATCACCTAGTTCTGCTGGTAATCCTAAGAAAGGGGAATCACTTGTGATGAGGAGAGCACTATTTCATGTAGAGGCAAATGAGGAACCCTTGTAGAGGAAAAGTTTGTTCAGAACCAGATGCAAATTAGGAGGTAAATGTTGTAAAGTTGTAATTGATACTGGTAGTTCTAATAACCTAGTTTAAGAAGAGATGGTGACTAAGTTGAAGTTGGAAAGATTGAAACACCCTAAGCCATATTAGATAGCCTGGATTTAGGATGATCATAAGGTACTAGTGAGTGAGCAATATTTGGTGAAATTTCATATTGGATCTTAACATGATGAAGTTTTGTGTGATATTATGCCTATGGATGTTTGTCATATTTTGTTGTGTAGACCATGGCAGTATGATAGAAAATATATACATGATGGGAGAAAGAATACGTACACTATAACATCAAATGGAAAGAGAATTACTTTGATTTCTTTAGAAGATGACCCTAAGAGTAAAGTATGTGGAAATGCTAGAATCTATTTGTTAGATGGAAGAAAATTTCTAGATGGTTTGAGACATGAGAATATGTGTTATGCTTTGATCCCTAAGAAACCTAGAATGTTGAAGGAGACTGAAGAATCACAACTGAAGGAGATAACTGAATTGCTGACAGAGTATGAAAACATCATATAAGACAATGTACCTGAAGGATTGCCACCAATCAGGAGTATCAGTCATCACATGGAGCTTATACCTAGAGCTAGTTTGCCTAACAAAGTAGCACACCAGATGATACTGGTAGAGAATGAAGAATTGAATAGATAGATACATGAGCTGTTGAGAAAGGGTTTGATCAGAGAAAGTTTGAGTCCTTGTGCAATACCTATAGTGTTAGCACCAAAGAAAGATGGAGAATGGAGAATGTGTACAGACTTTAGAGCAATAAAAAAGATCATAGTTAAGTATAGATTTCCTTTACCTAGGATGGATGATATCATGGATTGTTTGAGTGGAGCAAAATATTTCACAAAGATAGATTTGAAGATTGGATACCATCAGAGTAGAATCAGAGAAGGAGATGAATGGAAGACTTCTTTTAAGACAAATGAGGTATTGTATGAGTGATTAGTGATGTCTTTTGGATTGACAAATGCACCGACTACTTTCATGAGATTGATGAATGAAGTTTTGAACAAATTCTTGGGTAAGTTTGTTATTGTATATTTAGATGATATTCTAATTTTTAGTAAGACAAGAGAAGAACATTTGTGGCACCTAAGACAAGTATTGCAGACACTGAGAGAAGAGAAATTGCTGATAAACATCAAGAAGTGTAGTTTCATGAAGGAAGAATTGGTATACTTGGGATTTGTAATTTTTGTAGAAGGGTTGAAGATGGACCTTGAGAAAGTGAGAGCAATTGTTGAATGGCCTACACTAGAGAGAATTGGAAAAGTTAGATCATTTCATGGATTAGCTAGTTTCTACCAGAAGTTCATCAGAAATTTCAATTAAGTATGTAACCCTATGATAAAGACAATGAGAGGTGACAGAAAAGATTTCAAGTGGACATCAAGAGTGATGAGGTATAAACAAACTCATTTCTTTGATGAAACAAATAACCCTTTTTGCATTGCCCAATTCCCTAACCTTGCCAATTTATTTATTTTTATAAGCAATATTTATCTATTTTTAATGAAATGTTGTATAAACCTTTATTTCCTAAATTTATTGAAATTAGCTTTTAAATGTTGATATAACGGCATGTAGAGTTGGGTGATTGTGCAGGGTAATGTATCACCTACAAGAGAAGTGGACTTCATGTAGCGAAGGTTGAATGCGCCAGAAGTTGAGGGTGCCAGAAATTTTAGGTGTGCATTAATTGAAGACTCTATTTTAAGTTCTATTATTTTTGTTGGTTACCCAAAGACATTATTACTCCACTCGGAGCCCTCTTTATGTTTTAAAAGACATCAATAATTAAGATTCCATTTTTTTGTTATAAGGCTTCTTCAAATGGCATTTTCCTACCATTTGAAATTTAGGAGTTCGAATGTAGTTCAATTTTAATATGTTGCTCAAAACATGGATATAAATATCATACTATGGATAGATGAAAATCAATCCCTTAGTTTTTGAAATGATCAGAGCTGTGTACTTGCAATTTACTCCATGAATACAAATAGTGTTGTTCTGAGTAATTTCTTTTGAAATATAAAGATCTAAATAGAGTAACTATGTTGTTGTGGAAATGATTGAATGTGACCTAAGTTAAAGACAAATTTCTCCCAAGAGTTGGCCACTCGTAGGACTATAGAATAGATAAGTACTTTCATTTATGTGGATGTTTCATTTAGCTGAAGTTATTTTATGTTTAGTTTTATGTCATGAACCTCTAGGGTGTGTTGTTTAAAAGTTTTTGGAGCATCTTCTTTAGTTAAAATGTTGTGTACTGTTGTTTTAGAACTCTTTGTGTTGTTTAAATATTTCTGGTGCATCTGCCTTAGTTAAACTGATGTTTACTGATAGTTAGAAGTTAGATTGTTTGCAGTATAGAATTTCTCATTGTTCAAAATCAAAGTAAAGTTGCATTTTAGAATTTCTAGTGTAGAGTTTATATGCTTTCTAGTGTAGAGTTTATATGCTTTCTAATGTAGAGTTTACATGCTTTCTAGTATAGAGTTTTCATGCTTTTTAGTATAAAATTTAAATGCTTTCTATAGAAGGTATAACTGTTGTTTCATTTCATATGTTGTTTCAATCTTTTAAAGGAACTAGAAAACTGTTTCTTAATGAGATATCCAAACTCCCTATTGCAAATAGTCTTAGACACTACCTTGGTCGATAAACTGATAATTTTCAACTAAAGTGTTAGGACCTTAAGACAGCCTATTAAGGAGTAGATAAAAGTTTTGAATTGTTGAAGCAGAAAGTGATAGAGAAACCTATTTTGGCATTATCATATTTCAATAAGGTATTTCAAGTAGATTGTGATACAAGTGGGAATGCAATTGGAGCAGTGCTAAGTCAAGAAGGTAGACTTGTAGCCTATTTCATTGAGAATTTGAATGATGTAAGGAGAAGGTATTCAATTTATGATCAAGAGTTCTATGCCATAATTCAAGCCTTGAAGAAGTGGAGACATTATTTGCTACCTAAGGAGTTTTTGTTGTATACAAATCATCAAGCTTTGCAATATTTGAATAGTCAAGGAAAGTTGAATTAGAGACATATGAGATGAGTGGAGTTCATGCAGAGTTATACTTTTGTGTTGAAGCATACGAGTGGAAAATCAAACAAAGTTGCAGATGCATTGAGTAGGAGAAGAAACTTGTTGACAGAGATGAGAGTTGAAGTGTTGGGATTTGATAATTGAAGAACATGTATGAAGAAGATATTGATTTTGTAGAACCTTGGAAAGCATGTAAGGAACCTATTGTGATAGATAGGAGTAAGTGGTTGGACTACTTCATTCAAGAAGATATGTTTTTTAGAGGAAATCAGTTGTGCATACCTAGAAGTTCCATGAGAGATAATTTGATCAAGGAAAAACATAGTGGTGGATTGGCAGGACATTTTGGCATTGATAAGAGAGTGGCCTTGGTAAGTGAAAATTACTTTTGGCCTCAGATACATAAGGATGTTAGGAAATTTGTGTAGAGTTGTAGAGTTTGTCAAGTTGCAAAAGGGAATAGTCATAATACTAGATTGTATAAACCTTTGACAGTATTAGAAAGACCTTGGGAAGACATAAGTATGGATTTTGTAATAGGATTGTCAAAGACACAAAGAGGACATGATTCAATATTGGTAGTGGTGGACAGATTTTCAAAGATGGCACATTTCATTACTTGTAAGAAGACAACTGATGCAATGCATGTAGCTAACCTATTTTTTAAGGAGATTGTGAGATTGCATGGATTACCTAAGATCATAATTTAAAATAGAGATACAAGATTTGTTGGATATTTTTGGAATACACTTTGGAAGAAGATGAAGACAAATTTAAAGTTTGGTTCAACATTTCATCCACAAACTGATGGACATACGGAGGTAGTGAATAGGAGTTTGGGAAACTTGTTGAGATGTTTGGTCGGAGAGAAGGCAGGAAGCTGGGATTTGATTCTTTCACAAGCAGAGTTTAAATACAATAATTCAATAAATAGGAGTATCGAAAGAACACCTTTTGAGATTGTTACCATAGTAAACCCTAGAGGAGTAACAGAGTTGAAAGACCTCAGTGTGGAAGATAAGAGAAGTGCGGAAGCAGAACAATTTGTTGGACATATGGAGATAATGCATAATCAGGTGAAGAAGCATTTGGAGGAGATGAATAGTAAGTATAAAGAACAAGCAAATCAGAAAAGAAGACACAAAGAATTTGTAGTTAGAGATGAAGTGATAGTATCCTTGAGAAAAGACAGATTTCCAGATGGATCATATAACAAATTGACGATGAAGAAGTTTGGACCATGTATGATACTTAGAAAATTTGATTCAGGCAATGCATATGAAGTAGAGTTATCGGAGACATTGGGCATATCACCTATTTTCAACATTCAAACCTATTTCAATATCATGAAGTAGAGTTTAGTAACAACATTGAAGAAGACTTGAAGAAGTAATTACCACAACAAGCACCAAAGTAAATTGAAGACATTTTGGACAGTAAAGTTGGACACAGCACCAGAGGAAGACAATAAAAAGAATACCATGTGAAGTGGAAAGTCAGACTGGAAGAAGACTCATCTTGGATTTCTCAAACTGAGGTGGACTGCCTTGGTTTTCCTCCAACCCCAACAAAGTGAGGGACTCACTTTTTCAAAAACCCCAGATGTCTGATGCAGAAGCATCCCTAGTTCAAGAGCAATCTTGCATCAACCAAAAACATTTGCATTTCAATTTGTTTGCATTTTAGTTTACTTCTTTTCATTTTCCAGTTTAGTTCAGGTAGTTCATCAGTAGCATTTTTTGTATCTTTGTCTGCATTCTACCACAATTGCATTTTAGACCTTGTGGATCTAGACTTATCATCTAGACACATTCATGCACATCATATCAAAATTTCAGAGCATTTAGACTAGGTACCAGTAAGATATTGCTATCAGAAGATCAACTATTTTCTCATAAAAGAGCATCCTGACAATTTTATATAATCAGCTAAAGGAGAAGACTTGCGAAGCATGTCACAACTTGCAAAGTTAAAGGACACATCATTCAATGTTATTTGGTTCATGGCCAACCTTCCCTAGGATCCGCACACCATTCCATTCATTGGCGGAGGAGTTCTATTCAATTAGGTTTGACCTATCCATGTACACACATTACAGTTGTTCATTGGAGTTTGTGATCTTCCTTAGCTGACGCGGAGGAATCTTTTGTTCTAGAGATGATATAAATTGATGTGATCGATGCCTAGGAAAGTAGTGATTGATAGTTTTAAGTTTGATAGTTTGAATTTGTGTGAAGGAACTTCAAAGCCATATCTTGTACATATTATGTAATCAGGCATGTGAGCCCTAATTGTAAGCCCTCATGTTTTTGGCCAATTTGTATTTAAATTCTATGATATACTGAATAACTAAATCTACATTTGTTTTATATCTTTGAGTTGTTTTCGTTTTGTTTACTCTAGCTACACGGCCTAGATAGTTCACTTTATGGACCCTCCTAACCATGATTGCACCAATTGTTGGGAATTAAGGTGTCTCAACCTTGGTAATTCTCTACATTTGTAATGTTTGTATTTATTATTCAATTGCCTATGTTGTAAATAATTAGAAATTCTACTTTGTCATATTGTGGGATGTGGCACGGTGATGTGTCAATCCTACATGGATTATGACAACTTGTTATTTTGTCCTCACATGAGGAGATAGCCATCCCACTTAGTGGTAGGAATATTTTGCCATGTGTCGGCATCTTCTATGTTGTGTAAGGAATGTTTGACCGAAACGGTTATGACAGATTCCTATGACAAATCTATGACATGTAAGAGTCGAGAATAGAAGGTTGTAAGACAGGTAATGGCATGTGTCATGAAGCATCTTTGAATGAGGCATATTTGGGTGCCCCAAGGTGGAATATGATGTGTTGTAAGAGATAATTCTATTTATAGCATGTGTATGACAGATTCTCTTACAGCTATAAGTTGTAACCACTATGACAGATTCTATGACGGTCGTAAGTGTCGTAAGAGCATCTGTCATAGCCCATTTTTGAAATAGGTGACCTCTTTGGGATGGGAGCTGTGGACAAGTGTCAAACACATTCTAAAATGTTGACCAAGTGTCCCTAGGTGTGGGTTTTGGTCCAAGATGCCATATTGGATGCCCATTCCAAGAAAGGTCCAAAATTGCCATGTATGTTCTATTTAAGCAGGTGATTGGAGATGGAGTTTGTATCACAGGTTTACAGGTACTATTATGCTATTAGATTGACTCCAGACATGAGTGTCGAAGACCATTGAAGCTTGCATTACAAGTGTATTGTAAACATTCTTTCAGATTTGTTAATACATTGTGCAAGTTTCTGAGTGTGGGGTTTTTCACCCGATAAGGGTTTTCCCCACCGTAAATCTCTATCTCTCTTCTTCTGTCTTTTTTCTGGCTCTTGTGTTTTGCTGCTATATCTCATGTTAATGGTTTAACATTGCTGTAATAGTTAGGATAAAGTTGAATTTACATAGCCCTCTCCTCAATAGATTAGTGTAGGAAGCGTTTCTGCACACCTAGCTTCCTTTCAGTTGGTATCAAAGCTTGATCACCTTTGATCCTAGTTGTTGGGTAGGGGTTTTTTGATCTAATCTTAGGATGAGTGGGAGTCTGTGTAGAGCATTCTGTATCTTATTGCAGCAAGGGGATGGTAGGCACATCAGGAAGGTTTGAAGTAGAGAAGTTCAACAGCAGTAATTTTGAGCTGTGGAAGCTCAAAATGGAAGACATGTTAGTTGACCGAGACCTTTGGGAAAGTATCAACAGAACTAAACCAGCTACAATGACACAAGTTGATTGGGATCTCAAGGATCGGAAGGTTAAGGGTCTCATAAGACTTAGTCTTGCTGATTCTGTGTTGTTAAATGTCCATGAAGAGACCACTGCAAAACTCCTTTGGAAAAAGTTAGGGGATGTGTATCAAGCCAAATCCCTTGTCAATAAATTTTTCTTGAGAAAGAAGTTGTATTCTCTTTGAATGGAGGATGGAGGATCTGTGGTTGAGCATATGAATGCCTTTAACATGTTGGTTGCACAATTAACATCTATTGGTGTAAAGATGGAGGAGGAGGATCAATATATGACCCTGCTTTTTTCTTTGCCGAACTCATGGGATCATCTTGTCATGGCGATCGGAAGCACCACATCCACATTCAAAATGGAAGAGGTGGTTTCTTTGCTGTTATCTAAAGAGATGCAGAGAAAGTCTTCTATGGCAGCCAAAGAAGCACTTATAGTTCGTGGAAGACCCAATGAGAAAGGGAAGAAGAAGGACAAGAAAGCTAAGAAGGGTAGATCCAAATCCCGTGGGAGATCCAAATCCCGTGGAAAGTCCAAGGCTCTTTGTTGGAACTGTGGCAAGATCAAGCTTTTCTGAAAGGAATGCAAAGAGGAGAAGAAGAAAAAGAAGAAAGCTCTTGATTCATATTCTGACAAATCCCAAGATGATGGTGATGCCTTCATCGTAGCCCTGGCTACCCATGCATCTGATGATGTGTGGCTAATCAACTCTAGTGTAGCATTCCACATGACCTCACATCGAGATTGGCTCACTAAGTATGAGGATTTTGATGGTGGAAATGTGTATCTGGGTGACGACTCTCATCTGAAGATCGTTGGTCATGGAGGAGTCTCTATCTAATTCCCTGATGGTTGAGTGAAGGGGATCTCTGGGGTTATGCACATCCCAGGCTTAGCACGGAACCTACTTTCTGTAAGTAGTTTGAATGATGCAGGTGTGTAGGTTGCCTTTTCAAAAGAAGGATGCAAGATGACTAGAGGATCTATGGTGCTTGCTAAGGGTACTCGTAGAGATACTCTATTTCAGCTGGAGGCATGCATTTCACAATACAATAGTTCTTCTGACTCAAGGAAGAGGGAAGAAGTCACTTCATCCCCACCATCTGAATGAGTAGTGAAGAAATATGTTGTTTCTAGTCTTGATGGTTGTAATCATGCATTGGAAGTTAAACTTCCTACAGAAAAGATAATATTATGGCATAAGAGATTTGGCCACATTGGTGAGAAGGGTCTGTGTACCCTAAAAAATAAGAACCTCATTGAGGGGTTAGATGATTGTAATCTTGAGTTCAACTTTTGCAAACATTGCATTTATGGAAAACAAAACCGTGTTCAGTTTTACTCGAGTTCTCATAAGACTTCTGGTGTGTTGATCCTCATTAATTCTGATGTGTTTGGTCCTATTAATGTTCCTTCATTATCAAAATCTATATACTTTGTATCTTTTATAGATGATTACAGTAGAAGGACATGGATTTATTTTCTTAGAAGCAAATCAAAAGTCTATAGCAAGTTTAAGGAGTTTAAAGCCTTTGCTGAAAATTAGACTGGTAAAAAGATTAAATGTTTGAGAACTGACAACAGTGGTGAGTTCTGTTCTACAAATTTGATAAGTATTGCATGGAACTTGGGATTAAAAAATATAAGACAACTCCATACACTCTGCAGAAAAATAGAGTTGTAGAGAGGATGAACATGTCATGCCCACATTTCACGACATTGATCAACAACAACAAAGCAAATAACACACAACAAACCCATGGTATACTCACATAACAAAGACTCAACTTAGGTGAGTTCAAGGAGGGTAGAGGAGTAGACATCTCTACCTCTAGGTGTCATCTCTTATCTAAAGTACCAACATGCCTTCAAAGCATCTCTTATAACAAGAAAACAAGATGACCCGAGGAGGATCACACCTCCCCTTCCCCATACAAGATGAGCATTGCCTTCCAACTGGAAGGAGCTCTTTCCACACCCAAATCAAAACCCCAAAAATAATAGAAGGCACAAAGAAGACACTTGCACATTCATCCATCAAGCAAGAAACAAACATACATATTAAGCAATAGTTCACACAAGAGAGTATCCTTGTTCACCAACCTTCCAAAGCCCAATTATGGAAGAAATTTGATGAAGAGCTCCACTCTAGCCTCCTTCTCCAAAGTCTCCTTCTTTCCACCATAACCCAACCTCCTTCCACTTCCCTCTTCTCCTCTTTTTAAAGACTAATTCCCTCCATTTTCCTAATTTCCCAAGTGGCATTAAACAACTAATCCACAACTCATCCATTATCCTAGTGGTCATAAAACAAATAACCCCCACTTACTAGGTTCCCCACTATAGTCCTTTTATCAACACATGGAGAAATTAAAATACCATAAGTAAAATAAAATACAAAAAGGGAGTGGATGACACACTACCCTAAATAAGGAAAACCCCACCAAAAGAGTGGCACATGGAGACAACACTCCATTATTAGGGAATCATGGAGTTATTTTATGACTTATAGGTGGCCTGAGTGTGGATTCCACTCATCCCATTGTCCCCATGCTTCTAAATTCGTCACTTAACTTCACTGTAAAGTTTAAGTGACCATATGGAAGTTAACCCAGGGTTATCCTAGCCAAAAAGGTCCTTAGACCCATGGGGTATAACCTAGGGTTGATTTTTTCCTAGTTAGAACTCCCAGAGTCAAATAAAACATGAGATAAAGGGTCTAAAAAAATTAAAATTTAAACAAGATTAAAACATCATTTCTTACGCACTTATCATAATAAAAGTAAACCAGAAGATAACCCTTATTCTCTTGACCTCATGCAACATTAACACATTACAACATTACAACATTTTCCAAACATGAGGTTGATCATAGTTCCTCATTGAACTAGATCGGCTCACAAGGGATACAACATAGGTATGAGATGGTCTCCTGTATGTGTGGTTTTGTTAGCAATACCTGCACACTCAAACTAGAAGTCAATAACACATAAAGACATTATAGCCGAAGTAGTATAAATGCATGCATACCTAAACATTCTACCATATAAACATACCGAACTCAAATACAAGTTCCTTTCCTAATATTATCCACTCCTCATCTAACTATCATTGCACAGTTGTTTTCTTAAACACCAATTTGGTTTAAATAACAAGATTCTAGGACTAATAGTCCTTCTACATATAAATAATAGTCAACATCACTGCAAATAGTCGCATGAACAGTAGTGTAAAAAGTAGGCCTCACAGAACAAGACACTGATGGAGAAGGCTAGGAGTATGCTTAGTGGAGCTAGTCTAGAACAAATGTTTTGGGCTGAAGTTGTTGCCACTGCTTGCTATCTGGTAAACAAATCTCCTACATCAGCTCTTGTTGGAAAGACACCCATGGAGGTGTGGTCTGGTAGAAAGCCTTCAGTAAGGCATCTTCATGTTTTTGGTTGTGAGGCATATGCACATGTGCCTAGGGAGAAGCGGTCAAAGTTGGAGAACAAAGTTGTTAAGTGTATCTTCATCGGCTATGGGATACAAGATTTGGGATCCCGTGGCTGAAAAAGTGTTGTATAGCAGAAGTGTCATCTTCAAAGAGCTTACACCTTTTTTCATATTTTGCAGCCAGAAGAAAAAGAAAAGAAAGAGGATGTTGTTTAGTTTCCTCTCACCCCTGAGAAGATTGAACAGAAAGACAAAGTTGGACCTGATGATGAGGAGAGCACTAGCAGCTCTGAAAGCTCAGAAGAAGAAGTTGAACCTCAACCTCAGCTCTTGAGGAGGTCTACACGGATAAGGAAGCAATTTGAAAGGTTTGGTTTTACATTTCTTGATCCTAGTTGTGCTTATGCTTTGCTCACTAACAGTGATGAACCTAGAACTGTATCAGAGGATTGGGATATGAAGGATGAAGGTTCCTAGAAGGAGGCCATGGAGGAAGAAATGGCTTCTTTGGAAAAGAATCAAACTTGGGACTTGGTGCCTTTGCCTCCTGGATGAAAACCTATTAGATGCAAATGGGTGTTCAAGAAGAAGATTGGTGCAGATGGCAGTATTGAGAAGTATAAGGCCAGATTGGTTGCGAAGGGGTATTCACAAGTGGAGGGTATAGATTATGGTGAGATCTTCTCTCCCATTGCAAAGCTGACATCCATTCAATTCATGTTGTCTCTGGTACCATCTTATGACTTAGAGGTAGAACAGATGGATGTGAAGACATCTTTCCTTCATGGTGACTTGAAGCAGGAAATCTACATGTCACAGCCAGAGCATTACATGGTAAAAGGTAAAGAAAATTTGGTTTGCAAACTTAAGAAGTCTTTGTATGGTTTGAAGCAATCCCCTAGGAGATGGTACTTGAAGTTTGATGCCTTTGTGTTGTCAATTAGATTTATGAGATTGAAATCAGATCACTGTGTTTATTATAAGTTTGATGGTGATCATATTCTCATTGTTGCAATGTATGTTGATGATATGTTGCTCATTGGGAAGGGTAAGAATATGATTTCTGATTTTAAATCTTAGTTATTAGCTCAGTTTGAAATGAAAGATTTAGGGGTAGCCAGGTACATTCTAGGAATGGAAATTAGTAGAGATAGAACCAACAAAAAACTTTGGTTAAGTCAGAGTAAGTATGTTAAGACCGTGTTGGACAAATTCAACATGGGAGATTGTAGACCATTGTGTGTTCCCATTTCCTTGGGGACAAAGTTGTCTATTGAGGATTGTCCAAAATCTCCTAGTGAGGTGGAGGACATGAGTAGAGTACCTTATGCTAGTGCTGTTGGTAGTTTGATGTATGCTATGGTCTGCACAAGACCAGACATTGCCCAAGCAGTGGGAGTCCTTAGTCGATTTATGGCTAATCCTGGACGGGTTCATTATGATGCAGTTAAGTGAGTGTTTAGATATTTGAGGGGTACTTCTAAGTATTCCATTTGCTATCATGGTAATGTTTCAGGACCTCTGCATTCTGTTGATATTCATGGATTTGTGGATTCAAATTGGGCAGGTGACATTGACAGTAGGAGATCCACTAGTGCTTATGTTTTTACACTATTTGGTGGTGCTATTAGTTGGATGAGTAAGTGACAACCAGTTGTTGCTTTGTCCATGACAGAAGTTGAGTATATGGTAGCAACTCATGCTTGTAAGGAAGCCATTTGGCTTAAGAGATTGTGTTCTGATATTGGTGTTGATGCGGATCAGATCACGATCAGTTGTGACAGTCAGAGTGTAATTTGCCTTGCAAAGAATCCAACTTTCCATGCTAGAACCAAGCACATTGATGTTCAATTTCACTTTGTGAGGGACATGGTTGAGGATGGAAAGGTAAATTTGGAGAAGGCAGATACTTTGAAGAATGTTGCAGATGCATTGACGAAACTAGTGGGCACAAAGAAGTTTAGATGGTGTTTAGAGTCTATGGGCCTCTCGGCCTATAGTACTTAAATCCTATTTTTCTATTGGCTCTTGAAAGTGATGATGAGGAAGAATTTCAATCTATGGAACATACTGGCAAAGCCCTAGAAGGCGATGAAGAAGAAGAATCAAATCAGATAAAGATGTTATGAGCTATTTCAAAGATTGGATTGAGACTTAGAATTGATGTTCTGAACTATACTGGTAACTTGAATCCTGAAGAGTTGATTGATTGGATAAATGACATGGAAGAATACTTTGAATATGAGGAGATTGAAGATCCAAAGAAGGTGAAATTTGCAAAGACAAAGTTGAAAGGACATGCTGCTATATGGTGGAAAGAAGTTTAGTTGGAAAGAAATAGAAGAGGAAAAGGAAAGATTACAAAGTGGGACCAGATGGTGACAAAGTTGAAGAATCAATTCATACCTGCTGACTATGAGTTGGAATTGTTGAAGAGATTGTAAAACCTGAGACAAAAGGAGAAATTTGTGAAGGAATACACTAAAGAATTTCATAAGATGATTATAAGGATAGGATAGAGTGAAGCAAGCAAGGAGAAAGTGGCTAGATATATTAATGGGTTGAGATTGAACATTCAAGAAGAACTAGGTTTGGTAAGGATGACATCTTTAGAAGAAGCATATCAATTTGCCCTGAAAGTTGAAGAAAAGATGAATAAGAAGCATGATCAGAGATAGAGAGGCAAAGGAGGTAAATTTTAGAAGGGAAGATCATTTTCTGGATATGATAGATCATTTGTGGAGCAGAACAAGTTTGACAACCTAGTTAGAGACAACAATGCTTACCAGAGAGATGACAAAAAATTTTACCGGAGAGGAAACCCTAGTGCATACTAAAATGAAGGATACAAAAGAGAAGGAAGAGGATTTGATAAGAGGAAATTAAGAGGTACTTGTTTCAAGTGTGGAGGTGAAGGACATAGAGCATTTGAATGTAATCAAGGTAGTAGAAGCAAGAAGATAGAGAATAGTGGGAGAACAACCTATGTTGAAGAAGAACCTGTTGGATCACCTTGTTCAGTTGGTAATCCAGAGAAAGGAGAATCATTGGTGATGAGGAGAGCACTATTTCAAGTAGAGACAAATGAGGAACCATCATAGAGGAAAAGTTTGTTCAGAACTAAATGCAAATCAGGAGGTAAATGTTGTAAAGTTGTAATTGATAGTTTTAGTTCAGATTACCTAGTTTCAGAGGAGATGGTGACTAAGCTAAAGTTGGAAATATTGAACACTCTAAGCCCTATTAGATAGCATGGATTTAGGATGATCATAAGGTACTGGTGAGTGAACAATTTTTGGTGAAATTCCATATTGGATCTTATCATGATGAAGTCTTGTGTGATATTATGCCTATGGATGTTTGTCATATCTTGTTGGGTAGACCTTGGCAGTATGATAGAAAAGCTATATATGATAGAAGAAAGAATACATATACTATAACAGTGAATGGGAAAAGAAATACTTTGATTCCTCTAGAATATGATCCTAAAAATGTGGTATGTGGGAATGCTAGAATCTGTTTGGTAGATGGAAGGAAATTCTTGGATGGTTTGAAACAGGAAAGTATGTATTATGACTTTATTCCTAAAACACCTGAAGTAGTGAAGAAAGAAACTGAACCGAAAGAAATAAAGGAGTTGCTGATAGAGTATGAAGACATCATATCAGATAATGTACCTGATGGATTACCACCTATAAGGAGTATTAGTCATCACATGGATCTTATATCGGGAGCAAGTTTGCCTAACAAAGCAGCACATCGGATGACACCGATAGAGAATGAATAACTAAATAGACAGATACAAGAGTTGTTGAGGAAAGGTTTGATCAGAGAAAGCTTGAGTCCTTGTGTAGTACCTATAGTTCTTGTATCAAAGAAGGATGGAGAATGGAGAATGTGTACTGACTCTAGAGAAATAAACAAGATCACAGTTAAGTATAGATTTCCTTTACCTAGGATGGATGATATTATGGATTGTTTGAGTGGAGCAAGATATTTCACAAAGATAGACTTGAAGAGTGGATACCATCAGATCAAAATCAGAGAAGGTGATGAATGGTAGACTACTTTAAGACAAATGAAGGATTGTATGAGTGGTTAGTGATGCCTTTTGGATTGACAAATGCACTGAGTACTTTCATGAGGTTAATGAATGAGGTCTTGAAGAAATTCTTGGGTAAGTTTGTAATTGTGTACTTGGATGACATTTTGATTTTCAGTAGGACAAAAGAGGAACATTTGATGCATATTAGACAAGTTTTGCAAAGATTGAGAGAGGAGAAATTGCTAGTAAACATCAAGAAGTGTAGTTTCAAGAAGGAAGAATTGTTATATCTAGGATTTGTGATTTCTGCAAAAGGATTGAAGATGGACCCTGAGAAAGTGAAAGCAATTGTTGAATGGCATACACCGGAGAGCATTGGAGAGGTTAGATCATTTCATGGTTTGGCTAGTTTCTACCGGAAGTTCATTTGAAATTTCAGTTCAGTTTGTAACCCTATGAGAGAGACAATGAGAGGTGATAGAAAAGATTTCAAGTGGACATCAGGAGAAGATAAAATTTTTGAGTTGTTGAAGTAGAAAGTAACAAAACAACCTGTTTTAGCATTACCAGATTTCAATAAGGTATTTCAAGTTGATTGCGATGCTAGTGGAAATACAATTGGAGCAATGTTAAGTCAAGAAGGTACACCTGTAGCATATTTCAGTGAGAAGTTGAATGATGCAAGGAGAAGATATTTAGTTTATGATCAGAAGTTCTACACCATAATTCAAGCCTTGAAGAAGTGGAGACATTACTTGTTGCCTAAGGAGTTTGTGTTGTATATAGATCATCAAGCTTTGCAATATTTGAATAGTCAAGGTAAGTTGAATCAGAGACATATGAGATGGGTAGAGTTCATGCAGAATTATACTTTTGTCTTGAAGCATAGGAGTGGTAAATCAAACAAAGTTATTGATGCCTTGAGTAGAAGAAACTTGTTAACAGAGATGAGAGTTGAAGTGTTGGGTTTTGATGAATTGAAGAACATGTATGAGAGAGACACTGATTTTGTAGAACCTTGGAGAGCATGTAAGGAACCTATTGTGATAGATAGAATTAAGTAGTTGGACTATTTCATTCAAGAAGATATGTTGTTCAAAGGAATTCAGTTATGCATACCTAGAAGTTCAATGAGGGATAATTTGATCAAGGAGAAGCATAGTGGTGGATTGGCAGGAAACTTTGGCAATGATAAGACAGTGGCTTTGGTGAGTGAAATTTACTTTTGGCCTTAGATGAATAAGGATGTTAGGAGATTTGTGCAAAATTGTAGAGTTTGTCAAGTTGCAAAAGGGAGTAGTCAGAATACTAGATTGTATAAACCTTTGATAGTACCGAAGAGACCTTGGGAAGACATAAGCATGGATTTTGTAATGAGATTACCTAAGACACAGAGAGGACATGATTCAATATTTGTAGTGGTGGATAGAATTTTTAAAATGGCTCATTTCATACCTTGTCAGAAGACAACTGATGCAGTGGATGTAGCTGACCTATTTTTCAAGGAAATTGTGAGATTGCATGGATTACCTAAGAGTATATTTTCAGACATAGACACAAAGTTTGTTGGTTACTTTTGGAAGATACTTTGGAAGAAGATGAAGACAAATTTGAAGTTTAGTTCTACTTTTCATCCACAGACAAATGGACAGATAGAGGTAGTGAATAGGAGTTTAGAAAACTTGTTGAGATGTTTGGTTGGAGACAAAGCCAGAAGTTGGGACTTGATTCTTTGACAATCAGAGTTTGCATACAATAATTCGGTGAATAGGAGTACCAGAGGAACACCTTTTGAGATTGTTACTAGAGTGAATCCTAGAGGAGTTAAAGTATTGAGAGATATCAGCATAGAAGAAAAGAGGAGTGAAGAAGCAGAAGAATTTTCACATCATATGAAGACAGTGCATAATCAAGTGAAGAAGCATTTGGAGGGCATGAATAGTAAGTACAAAGAGAAAGTGGATGAAAAGAGAAGACATAAGGAATTTGAAGTTTGAAATGAAGTAATGGTGTACTTGAGAAAAGAAAGATTTCCAATTGGGACATATAACAAGTTAAAGATGAAGAAGTTTGGACCTTGTAGGATACTCAGGAAAATTGATTCAGGAAATGCATATGAAGTGGAATTAAAGGAAACATTGGGTATATCACCTATTTTCAACATTGCAAATCTTTATCAATATCATGAAGCAAAGTTTAGTGACAGCATGAAAGAAGACTTGAAGAAGCAATTACCACAACAAGCATCGTAACAGATTGAAGACATTTTGGACAGCAGAGTTGGATGCAGCACTAGAGGAAGACAATACAAAGAATACCTTGTGAAGTGGAAAGGCAAACTGGAAGAAGATTCATCTTGGATTTCTTAGGCTGAGGTGGACCATCTTGGTTCTCCCCTAGCCCCAGCAAAGTGAGGGACTCACTTTTTCAATAACCCCAGATATCTGATGCAAGAGCATCCCTGGTTCAAGAAAAATCTTGCATCAACCAAAAACATTTGCATTTTAGTTTGTTTGCATTTCAGTTCTTTCATTTTTCCAGTTTAGTTTAGGCAATTTAGTCAGTAGTAGTTCTCAACTTGTGGTCTAGTTTTGGCATTTCACATCTTGCAGATCTAGACTTAGCATCTACATCATATCAAGAATTCATAGCATTTGGATCAGTTACAAGAAATATATTACTATTAGAAGTTGACTGTTTTCTCGAAGTAGAGTATTCTAACAGTTCCTAATAACCAGCTGAAGGAGAAGGCTTGTGGATCATTCCTTGACTGGTGGATCTCATTGACACATCATTCAATGTCCTGTGGTTCATGGATGACCTTCCCCAAGGGTCAGCACATTGTTCCATTCATTTGAGGAAGTGTTCTATGCATTTAGGTCTGGTCTATCTGTGAACACATTACAACTCTTCATTGGAGTTTGTGACCTTTTTTGGCCAACGCAGAGGAATCTATTGGTCCATAAATGATATATATTGATGTAATAGATCCTTAGGAAAGTAGTTATAAATTGAATCATATTCTAGAGTTTATATTTTGTACGAAGGAGATTAAAAGCCTTATCTTGTGCATGTATGTAATCAAGCCTGTGAGCCCTAATTGTAAGCCCGCATGTTGCCTGCGGATCTCTATTTTGAATTCTATGATATACTGAATGACTAAATCTACATTTGTTCCATTTCTTTGAGTTGTTTCTGTTGTGTTTAATCTTGCTACACGATCTGGACAATTCATTCCATGAACCCTCCTACCATGACTACACTAGTACATTAGCAATTAGGTCCAATCTTGAGGTCCCTTAGACTTGGGATTGGGAGCTAATTAGGATAATTGGCCCTTCATTTAGGATCTCGTCTTCATTGTGGACACTAGGAAATAATTTTTCCAAGACATAGCCATCACATGTGTGAGTCAAGAATATGGTGGTGAAGTGTTGTACATGGTGTAATGGATCACCATGTCTATTATATTTATGAAAAGAAAGAGTTCCCATTCCAAGTGGAGAGGGGTATGCAAGAATCTTAAAAGATTAATGAGAGCATAGCCATGTAGATGTAGATAGAAGGTAGCTCACAAGAAATTGATGGTGATGCTTTTGAAAAATAAAATCATATAGAATTGGTAATAGGCAAAGAAGGTGGAGAAATATAATGGAAAGGGTCAAGGTCTAAAAGTGATGGATCTGATGTAGGAGATTAGTAGATAAAGGATCGTGTGAATGATACTCAATATCTATGGAATGAATACATTCAACCAACGGACCTTAAGGAAGTGATGAATGATACTAGCATGCTCAACATTATCTACAAGAGGGAGATTATTCTCCAAAGAAAGAGGAGGGAATGAACAAGAAAAGAGTCCCTCTTATTGAGAGAAAGGATCAATAGAATCATAAGCCTCATCATCACTCAAAGAAGAGTCATCAAAGGCATTGAAAGAAAGAATATCAATAGAAGTTTGAGAATAATGTGGTGAAGAAGTATCATCAACCTAAGGATATGATCCTAACAGGTGATGAAGGAAGATAAAGAGGTCTCCACATCCTTTGTGATGTTCAAGGAGTTTGAACATATATCGAAAGGAGGGAGAGAAGTGAAAAAGTTCTCCACATCCTTTGGGAGGTCCAAGGAGTTTGAACACACAACTAAATGAGGGAGAGAATTAAGAAGAGACATGGTACCCTCATGAGCTATATCAGTCAATTCTTCGTCACTGAGGGGGAGAGTACTGACATGAAGAGTAGGCAAGGTTGTTGGCAACATAGTTAACAGACACCGCTGGTATGATGGAGACTTGATGTTGTCATTGATAGCAACAATTAGACATGACTTAGAACAACTCCTATGACAAAGTTGTGCATAGCCTTTTGGTTCGAAAATACTAACTTAGCCAAAATTGACTAAGTACTAATAGGGTATCAAGACAGTGATAGAAATTTAGTTGATAATCCTCCGCAGTTGAAGATCATGTTATGTGGTTCTGGTATTTTACTCACAGCTATCTAGTGATGTCATGATTCAGTGCTCAAGTACCGATTTCCTTTGAAAGTCATATGGTGAATTGTCTAAGTCTGGATGAACAAAGTTAAATTAGAAGCGGTGTAGAGTACCTGAGTAATTTGGTTCGCATTCCTCTGCTAATGAATATTTTGATTTGTAGTTTTGAGGTAATGTAGATACATGTCTTGAGTATCTAATTCCATATTTATAGATCTTGAAAATCATCAGATCATATTCTACAAGTTCTCCAGTATCGGCTTCCAATCTGGCATATTTCACTATGACAGAACAATAGTTCTAAGATCCACATTTTGCAGAAGAAGGTTATCATGACCTACGGTTCTAAAGGTATGACAAGTGATCTATAATGGATGTTGGATATATTTTTCAGAGTCTCATATGGTCTACATTGAAGCTTATGGTATGACAATTGAATTACTCAAGTGTGTACTTAAGGGATAAGCCGACAATCATGTTAGATCAATATGCAGTGAAGGTATATGTTTGGAATCATTAATCTAAGTGGTTATATAATAGTTCTACTCATATGAAGAGGATTACATGATTGATTGGGTCCACATTGTTGTTTGGGCACAATAACAAGCCGACAAGGTATAATTTGAATATACAAGCTCTATCTTTTGCATGCCAACCTAGTTTGAAGAAATTCTTGATGCAAATATATATACTTGATAGATTTCTACATTGGATGAATGACAATGGTACGAATATAGTGTGAATTCATTGTGTATGCAATCTAAGGTAGTTTTGTGACCAAAAAAGGATAGTGAGGGTAGAAGAACAGAGTATATGTGAAGCAAAGCAGAAAAAGTAAAGCAGACATTATGAAGACATTTGAGTCTGTATACTGAGCTATAAATGGAGCTACACCTCAGCATTATGTAGTTGCATTTGTAGCAGTCATTTCTTGGTAGTGAGCTAATCCTTATTCTCTTTTCTCTTCTATCTTTTTGGCAGTGATCCTATTGTAGTGAGCACTTCTTTTGGACAGTGAGTCCTTGGGCAGTGAGCCTTCATGTAATCCAGTTTTGATATCATAATATATTGTGAGCTAACACTCACCATGGTTTTTCCCTTTTATAGATTTTCCACGTAAAAATCTTGGTGTCTATGTGTTATGACTTTGTAGTTGCTCTTCTTATGTTTGTTTTTCTTTCATGTTATTGAATTTGGTAAATGGATTAATAAATATGTTAAATAAAAGTTTTATAGAATACTGATTCACCCCCCCTCTCGATATTCTTTGTGATCAACAAGGGTAATGTTAAGAAAATGATCATTGATAGCATCATCTCCTAAACTATCTCTAGAAATAGTAGGAGTTTCATGATATAGATCAAGATCATGCAATGACATATGAAGAGTTAGGTCACTATCATATGCATGAAATGGAGTATCACTATCAACAACTTTTTGATCAAAGATGGAAAGTAATATATGAAAAGAAAATAACATGTTTATTATGAAGAATAGAAGGAAAATATTAAGAAATGTGTAGAAAAATTCAGCCAAAGGCTACCATTTTCTCCTTTAGGACCATCGAATGAGGTTCATGGAAGTGCCTTGAAAAAAGTGAGGAAAGAAATTTTTTTTTTTTTTTTGAAAGAAAAATGGAATGAAAAATGTGTTTTTAAGTGTAAGAATACTCAAGTTCACCAAAATGTAAAGGATAAATAAACTACTCTTAAATTTCACATTATATTACATATGAGGTAGGTTGGATATACTAATTTAAAAGAAACTAAAACATAGAATCAAAAAACTAGATTCAAAATTGTAAATAGCATAAAATAAAGAACCTGACATCAAAACATGAAGCTCACTATCTCGGACACTAGTGCAGCACATAGACATCCATGTGATGCATATTAGTCCTACTTCCACATTGTCATCTTAGTCTTTCACTATTGTATGAAAAAGTTGCAAAACTCAAAGTTTTCACCAAATTTCAAACTCACCTACACAATAAAAAAATAGGTATAGTGAAAGTGGAAAACTACGAGATACTAGATGATATAGAAAAGATAAAATGAATCTAAACTAACTACAACAAATGAAATAATTAAATGACAAGAGGGAGAGGAAGATACAAGAAAACCTCCATGTGGTTGAATTGTCTTCCAAAATACCCTAGTTGTGTAACAAGAAAAATGTTTAGGGTTGTTTGGGAGCTTTCTTTTAGGTCAAGTACCTATGTTGATCTTTTGACCTCCACAAATAGCCAAGATTGCAAAATAATACATAAAAGTGTATGTGCTCTTACTTCCTAAGTGTGTTTAGGAAAATGAAAGCAATGATAATAAATAAATCTATGATAATCAACCTTGGTCTATGGGAAAGAATACCCTAGTGTGCATATGATAAAAAGGGTGGTGATGGTCACTAATAGATTTGCTAACAAAAATATAGAAGGAAATAATAAGGAAGAGCTAAAATATTATTTAAAAAAGAACAAGAGCTTATTAAAGCAATATTACCAACATGACATAGAAAAGAAAGGTGAGCACATATAGTTACCAATGAAAATCTAGTAGTATGCAGCTTCAACAAGATTGAACAAGGGAGTGTACAACCAAGCATAGAAGAGAGAAGAGAGCCAAAGATAGATTTTTTGTGGTTGGAGAAGAAGCTAATCAAAGTTAGGTTTTCAAAAGGGTTTCTTGCAAGCTAAAGGGTCAAATTCAAATGGTGAAGGAATTTTTTTGACAGATAAGTATTATAGTAGTGTTGCACTTGTGTTGGACCATTAATGTCAATAGTGTGAGATTTAGGTATGTTGTCAACAATGCTAGAATGAAGAAGGTCAGAAGCAAAGTGAACAAGAGGTAATAATAAAGGAAGTTTGTGGCAATGTAATCAGAGAAGAAGACTAAAGAAGATATATCAGAGAAGTTGTGATAAGAAGGGTAAGGTAATGAATGACATCAAAATCTTCTAAAGTTGTAAAGACAAAGAGAGTGCTATCATGAAGATTCTTGCTTTGTGAATAGAGGTTTTTGTTGTATAAAGTTGAGAATTAAGTCTCTGATGTGGTAAATATTGTATTCTTGGTTTCCTGAGGAAAAGTATTGCTTTAGTTTTGAAAGAAAGATTTAAGTTGTTTAAGTAGGTTTACACATAATAAGCTAGGGAGAATTCTGCAATCCTCTGCATTTGAAGGTATGGCCTCGCAGTTTGGGAATTTGTTAGAGACATGTATGAAGGCTATATGTTCCTGATTTCAAAGCTTGAAGATTAACATAGAAGATTCTAGAGCTCATAGAGTGAAGACAATTGTTCAGAGTTGATGCAGTCAGGATGCGTCTCGAAAATGCTCTGCATTTCTCTTCTTTTGAAGTTGAGGCACTGTAGTTTGAAGGATGATCACTTATACATGAGAAGATGGTAATATTCAAATTTTAGTTTCTAAGGTGCACTTCAGAGGTTCTCTGGGGTCAGCAGAACAAAGACATATCTTGTTGCTAACTAGGATTGTCTGGAGGAGATAGCAAAAGCCACCGCATTTCATCGTAGTTTATCTTTTGGCTCTGATATTTGGAGGATGAGTTAAGATATTTGTATAGATGATTTAATTTAGATTTTAGGTGCTAAAGTGCTCCGCAAGTTGGTTTTTCAATGCTCTATCTCAAGACTGTGTGTTCAGTGTTTGTTGGTAATACTAGGCTTAGTTTCTGTTTGGTTGCACTAGAAAGAAAACATATATTTCAAAAGAAGGATTGATTGAGAAGGTTTATGTAAGTATTATGTTGGAGCTACTAGGAGAAAGAATGAGTGTTTGTTGGGCTGACTTCATGTGTTTTGATGTTCTCGCTAGGTGATTTGAAGTGTGCACCATCTTGGAAGAATGTGATATTGAAGAATAGGTTCTAGTTATCACTTAGCCTAAACTGCATTGATTTTCTACATCTTTTGGATGCCAACTTGGTGTGGCCTTGCATGTTTCATGAATACACATTTCATCTTGGCCGACTTGGGAGAAGGATTTTTGAGTTTGTGGAAGGTATAAAAGAAAGATCTTGTTTGATGAGAAAAGTATGAGATTATGAGAGTGTACGAAGATGCGTAAGCAGATATGAGTATGTTTGTGAAGGTGTGTTGGAGGTAGCAGTGTTCGTTGGGTAGAGAAAGTGAAGTGTGTGGATGATGCAGAGGTGGTTTATTCAATAAGATCTATTGAATGTAATATCCAGAAATTGTAGCCTCATTCTATAAGTATCATTGCATTGTATTTTAGGTAGTTGTAGTTTCCTTTGGGTTGTAGCCCATAAATAATAGTGTGATCATGTTTTATCTTTATTTGTGAGGCTAGATTTGGACAGTAGATCCAAGTAGCTTGCTCAGCATGGTTTTTCCCTTCTTGGGTTTTCCATGTAAATCTAGTGTTGTGGCTATGTGCTTATGTTTTGTGCTTTAATTGGTTTAATTTGTTGATCTTCCAGTTAAAGTAGCTAAAAGTTTTTTATTGTTGTTGTTAAACTAAAGTATGTTTAGAGCTATATTGATTCACCCCCCCTCTTAGTATATCCTTCTATTCTAACAATTGGTATCAGAGCCAAGTTCCTTGGTGCAACCTAATAGTTGAAGGCAAATCTTGGAATAGAACACATGGCTCAAAAGAAGTCTTCTTCTAAAGCTCTGATGTTTTATGGAAGTAACTATGACTTATGGAGTGTAAGGATGGAAGCCTATCCTACCTCACTAGGGTATGATGTTTGGAAGGCAATTACAACTGATTATGTTGAACCCAGTCATCCCATTATAGATTCAGACGCAAAGAAGGCCCATGAGAATAATACCAAAGCCAAGAATACAATCTTAAATGGTCTAAGAAGTAGAGTTAGTCAAGGTTGTGCGGTGCAAGACAGTTAAGGAGATATAGGAGAATCTCAAAGGTCTCTATGAAGGAGATCACACCATAAAGGAAGCCAAACTACAATCCTACAAAATAGTATTTGAGAATCTAAGGATGAAAGAAGAAGAGAACATAGATGGCTACTTACACTAGGTAGATGAAGTAGTGAATGGAATCAAAAGTATGGGTGAAGACATAGCTGAATCATTGGTTGTAAAGAAAATCCTGAGATCCCTCCCTTACAGATTTGATTCAAAAGTTTTTGCAATAGAAGAAGCCAAATACTTGAAACTCACAATGGTAGAACTATTTGGGTCTCTCACTCCCTATGAAATGAGAAATGAAGTCATAGGTCCATGCCAAAAAGAATTTGGTTTCAATGCAGTGAAAAATGAAGGAGCATCTGACATATGCAACGAAGCTGAGGAAGAAGAAGCAAATTTTGTAATAAAGCTAAAAAGAGGATCATGTAAGTATAAAGGTAAGCTACCTTTCAAAAGTTCCAAATATGGTAGAATTGGGCATTATGTCTCTAATGTCCTTTTGGAGAAAGTGAAATTAGCAACAAGAGGTGCAAGAGAAACAATTTTTAGAGGAACCTTCTTTCAAAATAAGACTACAACTCTGGAGAAGAAGTAGATCACTACTCATCTGATGAGGATAGAGGAGAATCTCTATTCATGGCCATGGTAATCTCATATGGTTCAAACAATGTCGCAGATGAAGAAGAATATGAAGTTGACTTTGAAGGTGAACTTGTTTCTCCTCTTGAAGACCTATATTGTGCAAGGAAGGAGAATCAAGAACAAAAAGTTGTGATTGAAGCCAAGACAAAAGAATGTATAAAACTTGAGAAGAAAATTTAGTTACACAAAAAGGAGTTGAAGCAAGCAAAGCTTGGAAGTCTGGAAGATACAAAATGTACAGATCTCATCTTACCTCAAGGAAGATATCTTCATGTAATACAAGTCTCCATGAACAGATTCAATCATGTTTTCTTTGGTTGTTGTTTTATCTGCAATGAATTTGGGCATAAGGCTATGGATTGCGAGTCTAAGATAAGAAACCTTGTAAGTAGAAATTCTCTTGCTTCTTTTGTGGATGCCAATATGGTATGTCAAATCTGATGAGCTAAATAATTGACTCATTTAATTATCAATATTTTCATGTTCTGATAAACTTTTAAAAACATATCTGCATATAAATACATATTATTATAGTTATATTTGTCTTGAGGATTGATTATGCTTATGTTTTGTTTCCATTACACTTTGATGAAATCTCTTTAATTTTGATACTTGAATGACATTTTCTATGTGTATATCTCATAATTTATGGTATAAGTTGTGGATGTTAAATAAGGATTGCAGTAGTTGAACTTCAAATGAAACTCCAAATAGCTCCGGAGGCCAATACTTCCTAAGTGTCATCCTCCCCTACATTGACCTCCAGTAAATGCTCCTAGAGACCCTCTAAAACCTACAACACATCCAAACTAGCACCTCAATCCTTGCCGCAACTCTTGATCACACCACCATGTCACTAAAATCTGGTGACCCAGATAACCGATGGCAGACATCAGTTCTGGCTATCACTGCCACTAGGCACCCCATTGTTTTAGGGAACTCATGGAGCTTGCCCTACTATTCACCTTATTCATATAGTGGATCTGGAGTTCTTTGCAATTGATTGTGTAGTTAAGCAAATAATGTCGCTGGCTGTTCCAGTTCTAGTTCATAGGAATTAGTTAGTAACTAGATTTTCCTTTCAATAAGCATGCAACTGGCTGTTCCAGTTCACTGTAGTTAGACTCGTAATTAGTATCTATTTCCAATAAGGCTCAATTGTATAAGTAGAAGAGCCATTACACCCTTTTAAGTTAGTTCTTATTTTTCATCAATTAGTGGTTCATTGTAGTTTGTTTTTAGTAGAAGGAAAACTTCTGAGTTTAGGCATGTACGTTCTTTGAATGAGAATAAAATGCAAATGAAGGGAGATTTATTTTGAAAGAAGTTGTTAAGCAAAGAGGATCGTCTCTAGCTGGGAAAGTAGGGCTCGCTTCCCCATCTTGGAGGAGATCTCTTGATATTTTGGTTGTGTTATTTCTATTCCTGTTAATTTTCTTGCAGCAAATTGTTATATGTGTTTCTCCTGTTGTCTATTTTCACCTACAGGTTTATTCTTCAAAAATAGAAAATCACAAAAATTAGATTTGTTATCTCTTTAAGAACTGTGATGTTCAAAGTATTGCATTCCTAGAAGTAACAATAGATTTCATTTCTTTTCATCTCTCATTTCTGCAAGTGTGTTCATTTCCAGCAACTAGATTAAATCTTCATTTCAGCACGTGTGTTTTTTTTCAAGGAATTAAATTAGCGTTTCTTTCAGCAAGTGTGTTTATTTCAGCAAATGTTAGAATAGTTTCATTCCAAGCAAGAGTGTTTCTTTTCAAAGAAAACTAAGGGAGTTTATTTCATGAGCAAGAAGATTAAAACTCCAACTATGTAAGGGTCACTAAACTGATCCTTGGTCCTTAACTGTTCCACTCAAAAACCTCCCCAACAAACAGTCTTATCACAGATCGCTCCAGACACCTCTGGATTGATAAAGAGTAACTGATGATGTATTAACAAATCCTACTCCAACCTCATCATTTTTGGCATCATTGACGGGGATAATCTACACATCATTGAGAAGACCTAGGGACACCTTAGGTCAATTCATTAGATATCCTATAGCAGATATACCTTTGGAGGCTATTTTGGAAGAACCTCCAGATCATCCAATCAATCAAGGATTACCAGTAATATTAGACTCTTCCAACTCATCTACCACATCCTCAACCATGGGTGATCAGGATGATCCAGCTGTTAACAGAACTTTCTCTTATCTGATAGCCATCATTCCTGAGTTAAATGAGCCTCCAATGAAAACATATCACCTGCATTTTTACCTACCTTTAGGGGAAAAATATCAGAAGATCCAGACCAATTCCTATTTGAGTTCAAAGTTATCTGTCAAACTTATGACTACGCTATTGACAACCAGATGCTAAAACTTTTCCCTTCCATTCTTAAGGAGTCAGCTTTAAGATGGTTCGTGGGCTTGAAAACAAACTCTATCACCACATGGGATGATATGGAAATAGTTTTTCTTAATAAATATCAGGATTACTATAGAGTCAAAGATCAGAAAGATGAACTTTTCTGTATGAAACAAATGGAGGAGAACTTAGAAGACTATGTGGATAGATTCTTATTTGTCCATAGGAGGTGTGGAAACAACCTAGATGAAGAACTAAGTAAGTCCATCTTTCTAAGAGGGATTGATGATGACAGTAGAGAGGCATTAAATTTGATGGGTAAGGGAGACATTAATAAGCAAACTTTCAAAGAAATTATAGAGGTTTGCAAAAACTATTCTCATACAAGAGCTGAGAAGAGAATTTTAAAAAGGGGTAGTAACAGTGATGTTACGAAAGTAATGGAGGAACTAACAAATCTTAAAACTAACATCCTACTTCATTTGAATACCACTTTGGATGGCATGTAGGCTAGTAAAAAGAATACTGAACCCTTAGCTATTTATTACCCTCATTGTAGGGAAAAACATCCACTTAGGGAATGCCCTTTGAATAGAACTAAGTCATGTAAAATTTGTGAGAAAAATCATCCTACCAACAAATGTGTCTTGCTTCCTAGGATTAAAAATAGACTGAAAAATATTCCAGAAGATGAGGAAGAGCTAAATTTTATTGGTCAAAAAGAATCTACTTATGGATTTAATCAGTTTCAAAACTAATATGCTCCAAGAGGAAACTCTTATAATGGACCCTGGGGAATGCAAATGCCAATGTAGTGGGGTTCATGGCCTCAACAAGATTGGACAAATCAATCTTGGTCCAATCCACAATGGTCAAACCAGCAACAGTATCAACAACAATGGGCTCCTCAATACAACCAAGGAATCAGGAGATTTGGAAACCAATCTTGGGCCTTACTTCCAAGACCTTCACAACCTATGAATGCAAATCCCAATGAGCAAGTAAACCAACCATCAATGCCTGCATAACTAGTTCCAAACCCCAAGAACAATAGGCCACAGCAACAGGTGTACAATAATGATCCAAATATAGCAAACCTAAATGTGGTAGAGATCAATGATATCCAACTCTGATCTATAAATGTGCCTATCAGTATACCTATTGAGGAAGTCATTGAAGAAGAAGAAGTGAATCCTAAACACGATACACAACAGTCCAATAAGAAGGCTAAAGCAAAAGAAATAGAAAAGATTATGAAGGAGACCTCTATTCCTTTCCTAGAACGATTGAAATAGGCTCCTCTACAATCTAAGGAAAACTAGCCCTCACATGATGACTCCTAATTAATTAGGGAACTTAGAAAAATGCACATTGAAGTTCCTTTGTTACAGACAATAAAAGAAATTCCTGAGATAAACCAGACCATTAAGAGTTTGTGTCTAAAACTTCTAGGTAGAAAAAGAAAATTGCCTAACACTATCCAAGTGGAAGGAAAACTTGCAGATGCCCTATCAGGAAAGTTAATCCCTCAAAAATATGGGGATCCTGAGAGCTCGATCATTATGGTAGACATAAAAGGGGTATCTATTTCAAATGTATTAATAGATTTGGGTGTTGCCATCAATGTAATGACATTAGAAATTGTAGAAGCTTTGGCTTTAACACATGTTCAGCCAACCTCAACTATTTTACAACTTGAAGACCTATCTATTACCAAACTGGAAGGAATTTTATAGGACATCATAGTCACTATTGACACTTGGGATTATTTCGTTGATTTCCTTATTCTACAAACAAGAAAGAAATAATCAGTTTACCTAATCCTGGGAAGACCTTGGCTAGCTACAGCAGTAGCACTTATTGACTGTAGATCCCAAAGTATGACCATTTCAAATGGAAAAAGACTTAAAGAACTTTCTATCTATCCTTCGGCCAAACCATTTCTGCAATATCAAAACAAACCATGGATAGATGACTTGATGGATTCTGATGAAGAGGATGCCTCCTCATTGGGAATGGTAACAATAGTAGAACACTTTCAAGAATGTAATGAGGAATATAAGGACTTGGAACCAAATAGTGAACTCTCCTTATATAGTACTACTCAGTAGGAGGTCTCTGGATGGCTCCAGAGAGACCCAAAAGGATCCTTCAAATCTTTTAATTGCCCATACTCTGAAAAGCTTGCCTCCCATGTAAGTTACCAACAAGCAAAAACTCTCCACCAAGTCATACCTCACCTTTGTCCTTTAAACACGTTGTTAAGTCTAGATAGAGAACTTCTTTTTGTCCATGCTGGCACAAAACAAATCCTAGTCCAAACCAACAAAGAACTTTCTATCAGCAGTTGGTTAACAGAAGTGGAAGAGGCAGTTGGTAAAATTATTACAAAACCACACCCAGGATTTTGCATGGGAATACAAAGACATGAAAGGAATCCATCCTAGTGTTTGTACACACCATATTTAAACTGAGGATGTCTAACCTGTTAGGCAACCACAATGAAGAATCAACCCAGCTTTAAAAGACATAGTGAAGGAAGAAATAGAGAAATTATTGCAGGTAGGATTCATTTATCCCATCTCTGACAGTCAATGGGTATCGCCATTAGTAATAGTGCCCAAAAATAATGTAAACTGGTGAGTCTACATAGATTATAGGGAGCTAAACAAAGCTACAAAGAAGGATTATTTCTCACTCCCTTTCATTGACCAAGTCCTAGACAACCTGGCTGGAAGTCGCTATTTCTCCTTCTTGGATGCTTTTAGTGGCTACAACCAGATCCACGTAGATCTGAAAGATTAGGATAAGACAACCTTCACTTGTCCATGGGGGACATTTTCCTACAAAGTCTTGCCATTTGGGTTATGTAATGCGCCAGCCACATTTCAACATGTTGTTTTGGCAATATTTGCTGATCTAGTGAATACGTGTGTAGAAGTCTATATGGATGACTTTACAGTGCATGGTAAAACCTTTGATGAAGCCCTAAATAGTTTAAATAAGGCACTTGAAAGATGCAAAGAACACCAGCTATCTTTAAACCATGAAAAATGCTTCCTCATGATGACCGAGGGAATTGTACTTGGTCATCACATCTCACAAGAGGGATTGAAAGTGGGATCCAAAAAAGGTCAAAATCATAGTAGAAATTCCTCCTCCTCAAACTCAAACTGAGGTAAGGAGATTTTTGGGACATGTTGGCTATTACAAAAAGTTCATTGAAAATTTTAGTCGAAAAGCTGACCCTATGTTTACTTTGCTAAAAAAAGATTATGAATTTAAATGGACACCAGAATGCCAACAGTCGTTTGAGGCCATCAAAAGTGCCCTCATAACAGCTATGGTAATAAAAGGACCAAACTGGGGAGAACCATTTCACATCCACACAAAAGCTTCCAATCAGGCCATTAGGGTAGTATTAGGACAATTGAGTGAGTTTGGAGGTATGCATGCAATATATTACATTAGCAAAAACTTGAACCCAGTCAAGAAAAATTACACCACAAATGAAAAAGAATTTCTGGCAGCAGTTTATGCTATCAACAAATTTTCCCACTACATCATAGGCTATAAAATCTTCATACACACTAATCATGCATCCATAAGATATCTTATGAACAAGGCTATAGTAGGAGGTAGAATTATCAGATGGCTATTATTATTGCAAGAATTTGACATAACCATTGTTGATAAACCAGACAAAGATAATGTTGTTGCTGACTTCTTGTCTAGATTGAATGTGCAGGGAAATAAAGAACTAGTGGATGATACCTTCCCTAATGAATATTTGTTCACTATCTCTATACAATCTCCATGGTTTACTGATCTAGCTAATTATTTGGTTTCGGGGAAATATCCACGGCACTTCAACTTGAAAGAAATCAGACAGCTAGTTTAGGAGAGCTTCAGATACAAGTGGGTAAATGGTTTTTTGTTTAAAAATTGTCCTGATCATGTATTATATCAATGTGTGCAGGAAATGGAGGTGTATGACATAATCTGTGCATGTCACAATGAACCTTCTGGGGGACACTTTTCAGCCATCAGAATCGGGTACAAAACCTTAGGAGCTGGATATTTTTGGCCAACAATGACCAAAGATATTCACCAATCTGTCAAGCAATGTGATCAGTGTCAACAAATTGGACATCCAACCTTCACCACAGAGATGCCACTCCATCCCCAAGTGGCTTTAGAGCCATTTGCAAAATGGGGGATAGATTTTGTCAGACCAATTGACCCACCATCCAGAGGAAATCACTACATGCTAGTCTACACAGACTATGCCACCAAATGGGTTGAAGCAAAAGCACTACTAGCAACAAAGGAGGAGAAAGTTGTAGATTTCTTGTACAAACATAGCTTGCAGTAGTATGGAGCACCCAAAACTCTTGTCTCTAATCAAGGACCACAATTTATGTCTACCATGATAAAGCATTCTTGGAAAGATATCAGATCAATCACAGGAAATCTTCACCATATCATCCACAGAGCAATGGTCAGGTTGAAGTAACAAATAGAGAATTAGAGAATATTCTCACCAAAACCATCTCAGGCAAGAGGACAAATTGGGCCGATAGAATGACAGAAGTTGTTTGGGCTTATAATACTACCTGGAGATCAACAACTAATGTCACTCCATATGAGTTAGTTTATGGAAAGCACCCAGTGCTACCCATCGAATATGAGGTAGAGACATTAAAGACAACACTTGAAGTTGGTATTGATTTGACCCAGACACAACAACAAAGGATACTACAGTTAAACAGGCTAGATGAGATGAGAATGGAGGCAATTCAACATACAAAGTTAATCCAACAACAAAGGAAAGAATGACATGACAAGCACATCATCAAGAAGCACTTCAAGCAAGGAGATTGGGCCCTGTTGTATGACTCTAAATAATAGGAGCTAAAAGGAAAACTACATACCAGATGGTTGGGGCCCTATGAAATTCAAGAAGCCTTCAAAAATGGAGTTGTCCAGTTAGTTCCAATTGATGGAGATTGTAGAGTTTTTCTAGTCAATGGACATAAATTAAAGTTGTATTATAAACCAGCCTCTAAAGAAGAATTCTCTATCGAAATTCAGTCTCAGATAGAACATTTCTCTATGGAAGATCTTTCCTCCATGGTAATTGTGCTCTAAATGATTATTCTTGGGTGAATAAAGTAGTTGAGGTTGAAAACTAGAAATGGTGGGCTCTCCTATCAGAAAACATAAAAAAAATGGGGCAAATGTTGAAAACTAGTAATGGCGGCTTTGCTTAGAGGAAAGACTAAAAACCAGCAATGGTGGTCTTCTCTTCGAAATTCCCTTCCTTTTCAATAAAAATCTTTTGTAGATTCTACAGATCCTTTTTGTGATATAGTGAGATCCAGATGGCTCCAGAAAGCTCCAGACGATTCTAAATGAATACCAAGCAAGTACCACCTTCTCAAATACCGTTGGGTGCAAGACCAATGTGTGGCAGAAATTAATTCGGTAAAAAAAAGTTAAAGTGACATAGTCAAGGTCATGGGTACTTTATGTAGGTATACTCTCTTCTCAAAACTTATATAATTATTTTAATGTGTATAAATATGCCATGTGTTTCAAAAAGTAACATCATGCAGCTTCAACTTTTGGAAAATAATACTTTGATAGCTTCCTTCTTCGCCGAGCCAAAATAAAGAAAGTTTTCAACAAACCAAAGTTGTGTAAACCTCTTTCTCCAGATTGAATTTCTTCAAACTAGAGTAGCAAAAAGAGAGATAATCACCAGACATGGGGCACAAAAGGAAGACAGAACTAGAAAATGCAATCATTAATGACGTCAGTGCTCAAATTTTCTAACAAGCAGGGTGGCTCGAGTTCTTGCAGAAATTTGAAGGGTTCAAGGAGGAATTAGTTCAAGAATTTGTCAAAAATTTCCACATGACATTCACAACTGTAAAAGGGGTAAGGATTCCAATCAATTCTACTATCATTAGTCAAATTTTTGGAATAGCTGCAGTAGGAGTTGATTTGTTTGCCACTAAACCCTCATATGAGGAGTTAATTCAGAACTTTCATGTCGCTCTGGAGCCCTTGCCTCAATACATTGTTAGCAAGGGTGCCACAAAAGGCATCAACAAGAACAGTCTTCTGAATCCATGGAAGACTATAGTCCTATGGGTTATGAAGTTCTTTACCTGTGATGGCTAGTATGTGACTATGTTCGGCCCTGGAATGAGATTGATTACCCACCTGAGACATGGTGTCAATAATCCACAATTTCTGATAAACATCCCTGCCTTTTTACACACTACATTGATAAACATGCTAACAAAGTAGAAAAATAGAGAGGGTTTGGTTAGCCATGCAGGGTTAATCCATTTGATTATTAAACACCATTTCATGTAGCAGGAAGATGGGTAGAGGAAATGGGAAGACTTTTTGGCTTTAACGCCAACGAAGAAAAGAACAAAGTTCTCTTCTACTGATGTGTCTGTATCTGGTGAGGCCATCGCCAGGCCTTCAAATCCCTCTAAAGTCTGCTTCAAAAGGCTCTAAAAAGGTGCAGAATATCAGAGCCAATCGGGTGAAGCAGGGTCTTCTGGACGTGCACAAATAAGACACTCTCGTACCTTTATTATTTCTTCAAATGAGGAAGATATTGAACCAGACTCCATTGCTCTGGCAAGTCAGTAAGGTAGTCTACCAAGAAAACAAGGAGCAGTTGAGGAGGGTGGTGGCAAAGATATTTCTCCAAAGGAGCAAGAAACAATTGAAGAAGGTGGTGGTAGTGGCATTCCAGTGGCAGTTGGTGAGCATGATGCTCCGGGAGAACCAAAGAATGAACCATTACAACATGGCCATAGGCAAGGCAAACAGGTCATGACAGAGAGCTCCAGCTCTGAAGATACCACTGCATAGGACACCCGGCATGCCCTTGCCATTTCAAAGATTGAATTTGAGCTAAAGCAGTGTAAGGCATAGTTGGCAGCCTTGTCCCAACAAGTAAAAATGAAAGATGAGGAGCTAGCGGCAGAATAGACGAAGGCCACTGGGGAAAAAGAAGAAAAGGAGAAGGAAATTATTTCTTTGAAAAAGGAAGTGGATAATCAAGTGGGCATGATTGCCCAAAAAGACAAGCAAATCACCAGTTTGAGATAGACTGCAGCCTAGGAAACCCCTGCCACCACGTCCTTAAATGTTTATACGCAAAATCTGCAGTTAACTAGAGGTAACAGACAACTCAGAGGTGAAATTGCAAAGCTCCAGAGAGAGATGGAGACCTTGAGGTAGGAGAAAACAAAGGTAGAGAAAAATATGGCTCTCGCTTGCGAAACAGGGGAAACCCTGTTAGCACAAAGGGCACCCTCAAGTGTGTATGCTCTTTTTCTAAGAGAACAATTTTTGAGATGGAAACTGTTACACATTAGCTACAATTTGCCTTGTGATTTTGAGAATGAAAAAGAATTTGTTGAGTGTTACTTCCAAAACCCACCAGACTAGAGGAACCTTCTCTGTGAGTTTTTCCAACATGGCCACATTTTGGGCCATGTGGATACTTCTATGCTAAATCTTTATATAGGGGAACTCCAAATCCAGAGCTATTTGTCCCTATAAAGAAACAACAGATTATGGGAAGACAAAATGGAGGAGTATGAGACTATTGCTGGAACAATTGGCCTACTAATGAGGCATGAATGCCCAAAGACTACATGGTTTAGAAACACTTTCAGAGCAAATGTTTATAGGCAGGGTATCACAAGCCAATATATACAAAATATGAATTCTTGTATTGCAGATTTCTTTGATGTTGTAGATTACCTTCCCAATGCCACTGTGTCAAGCTGCAGAGCACGGTTTGAAACACTTCCCAATGTACTGAAAAGAAGGGAACCAGTTTCCCCTGCAAACATACGATGGATGAATGCAAAAGTCAAGAGGCTCATTCCAATTATTCAACAAAAGAAACAAAATTGGATAGGAATGAAGTTTAGGCCTCCATTGCTACTCATGCCAGCACCCAAACTCATCCATCCTCAAGGTGAACCAACGCCGCAGGAAAAATTCAGCAAATGGTAGAACAGAATTCAAGAGAATGACAGGTTCCATCCCAAGGGAAGACAGTTGTTCCAATATAGTGATGACGACTACAACTGCAACACAATAATGGAGGGGAAGAACATACTTGATGGGGCAGTACAGTAGATGCCATGAGGGCATGGTATAAGCTAAGTGGGGAGGAGATGATGAACCAAAGAATTGACTCATTTAATTATCAATATTTTCATGTTCTAATAAACTTTTAAAAACATATCGGCATATAAATATATATTATTATAGTTATATTTGTCTTGAGGATTGATTATGCTTATGTTTTGTTTCCATTACGCTTTGATGAAATCTCTTTAATTTTGATACTTGAATGACATTTTCTATGTACATATCTCATAATTTGTGGTATAAGTTGTGGATGTTAAATAAGGATTACAGCAGTTGAACTTCAAATGAAACTCCAAATAGCTCCAGAGGCCAATACTTCCTAAGTGTCATCCTCCTCTAAGTCGATGACCTCTAGCAAATGCTCTCAGAGACCCTCTAAAGCTTGCAACATGTCCAAACCAATGCCTCAATCCTTGCCATAGCTCTTGATCACACCACCATCTCACTGAACTTTGGTGACCTAGATAATTGATGGCAGACATTAGTTCTAGCTATCACTGCCACCAAGCACCCCACTGTTTTAGGGAACTCATGGAGTTCTCCCTACTATTCGTCTTATTCATATCGTGGATCTAGAGTTCTTTGCAATTGATTGTGTAGTTAAGCAAATAATACAACTGGCTATTCCAGTTCCAATTCATAGGAATTAGTTAGTAACTAGATTTTCCTTTCAATAAGCATGCAACTGGTTATTCCAATTCGTTGCAGTTAGACTCACAATTAGTATCTCTTTCCAATAAGGCTAGATTGTATAAGTAGAAGAGCCATTGCACCTTTTTAAGTTAGTTCATATTTTTCATCAATTAGTTGTTCATCACAGTTTGTTTTCAGCAAAAGGAAAACTTTTGAGTTTAGGCATGTATGTTCTTTGAATGAGAATAAAATGCAAATGAAGGGAGATTTCTTTTCAAAGAAGTTGTTAAGAAAAGAGGATCATCTCCAAATGGGAAAGTAGGGCCCCCATCCCCATCTTGGAGGAGATCTCTCAATATTTTGTTTGTGTTATTTATGTTCTTGTTAATTTCCTTGCAGCAAATTGTTATATCTGTTTCTCCTGTTGTCTATTTTCACCTACAGGTTTATTCTTCAAAAATAGAAAATCATAAAAAATAGATTTGTTATCTCTTTAAGCACTATGATGTTCAGAGTATAGCATGCCTAAGAAATAACAATAGATTTCATTTCTTTTCATCTCTCATTTCTGCAAGTGTGTTCATTTCCAGCAACTAGATTAAATCTTCATTTCAGCACTTGTGTTTGTTTCAAGCAATTAAATTAGTGTTTATTTCAGCAAGTGTGTTTATTTCAGCAAATGTTAGAATAGTTTCGTTCCAAGCAAAAGTGTTTTTTTTCAAAGAAAATTAAGGTAGTTTATTTCATGAGAAAGAAGATTAAAACTCCAACTATGCAAGGGTCCCTAGACCGATCCTTGGTCCTCAACTGTTCCACTCAAAAAAAACCCCAACAAACAGTCATATCACATATCGCTCCAGACACCTCTAGATTGATAAAGAGTAAATGATGATGTATTAACAAATCCTACTCCAACCTCATCAAAATTTGCAACAAGTTTGGACACATAGCAAGGTATTGCAAGAATGGTCTTGAAAATTTAGAATCTTAGATAACTTATGTCACTAAGCAAGACAAGGAGAATGACAATGGAGTTGAGAACTCAATGATTGTCCAAACAACATTTCATGCTCAAGGACAAACCAATATCTGGGTGATAGATAGTGGATGTATAAATCATATGGCAGGTGATAAGAGCAAGTTTATTAATCTTGGCAAGTGGAATGGTGGATTGGTTAGGTTTGGAGATAACTCTTCTGCAAAGATCACTGGAAAAGACACTATAAGCATTGATGGAAATTCTTAGACACATGATGTTTTCTATGTAGAAGGTCTCAAGCGTAATCTTCTCAGTGTGAGTCAAATATGTAGCAAAGGATACAATCTCACATTTCATGATCATGGGTGTGAAATCAGAAGAGCACAATCTAGAAAATTGGTGGCAGAAGGCTTTAAGACAGAAGGTGACTTGTATAATTTGAAAGAGGTTAATGAGAAGACATGTTTGTTAGGACAAACAAATGAATGTTAGTTGTGGCACAAGAGAACATCAACTTTGACAATCTAGTGAAGATCAGTTCCATGAAAGCAATAAGGGACATGCCAAAGATCATCAAGCTTGCAAACACAATATGCAAAGAATGTCAGATTGGGAAGTGGACAAGGATAACTTTCAAGTCCAAGGAATATTCCACTACAAGGCCTTTGAAACTGATTCCTGTAGACCTATGTGGACCAACTAGGACAAAAGTCCTACAAGGTGAGATGTATTTCATGTTGCTCATTGATGATTTCTCGAGAATGACATGGGTTACTTTCTTGAAAGAAAAATCAAAAGCTTTCAGTAGATTAAAGATCTTCAAATCTATGGTTGAAAATGAAATGAATGCTAGAATCAAGTTCTTAAGATCTGATAGAGGTGGTGATTTCACTTCAAATGAGTTTGTAGAGTTTTGTCAAGAACATGGAATCAAAAGGCACTATGCAGCTGCTAGAACTCTTTAGCAGAATGGTGTTGTAGAGAGAAAGAATAGGATTGCCTAGGAGATGGCCAGGACAATGTTGAGTGAAGCTAAACTGCTTGATATATACTAGAAAGAAGCAATTCATACCATAGTATACATCCTTAACAAAGGAAAACTAAGAAAGCACAACACCAAGACCCCTTATGAGGTTTGGAATGGAAGACCTACAATAGTCAAGTATTTCAAAGTTTTTGGAAGAAAATGCTACATTAGAAGAGATGAAGAAGGTCTAGGAAAATTTGACTCAAGAGTAGATCAAGGTATTTTCCTTGGGTACTCAACTACTAGAAAAACCTACAAATGCTACAATAAAAGACTAAGGAAGATAGTTGAGAGTGCAAATGTAAGAGTGGATAAAGATTTGCATAAAAATTCATTTGAGTGAGAGGACTATTGGTTAGATAAACATGTTTGCACAGAGGAAGTTGTAGAAGTTGAATAAAAGGAAGAAACTCTAGAGAAGATTGCTAAGACTCCAGCCAAGTATGTTTAGAAAAATCATTTACAAGATCAGATCATTGGAGACAAGAATGAAGGAGTTCAGACAAGAAGAAGATTTGCAAGAACAAATGAATAGGTAAACTTTTCTTTGTTGTCAAGAATAGAACCTAAAAACTTTAATGAGGCTCGAAAGGATGAAGGATGGATACAAGCCATGGAAGAAGAATTGAATCAGATAGAAAAGAATCAAACTTGGGAGTTGGTACCAAGGCCTACAAACAAGAATGTGATAGGAACAAAATGGGCTTTTGAGAACAAGTTGAATGAAGAGGGAGAAGTGGTTAGGAATAAAGCAAGGTTGATTTGTAAAGGATATTCACAAGTTGAAGGTATTGACTATGAGGAGACATTTTCTCCTATGAAAAAATGGAAGCAATTAGAATGGTTCTTGTTTTTACAGTACATAAGGGATTCAAGGTATATCAGATGGTTGTTAAATCTTCTTTTCTGAATGGTGACTTGGAAGAAGAGGTCTACATAGAGCAGCTAGATGGTTTTCAATTATCCAAAGATCCAAGCATGGTGTGCAAACTCAAGAAGGCTCTGTATGGTCTCAAACAAGCCCCTAGGGCTTGGTATGGAAGGTTGGACAAGTACTTACTTCAACAAGGTTTTAAGAAAGGTACTGTAGATAGTAATCTTTACAGATCAAAATAGAAGGTGAACAAATTCTAATTGTTGTTGTGTATGTTGATGATTTAATCTTTTGTGGATATGATGAGATGTGTAATAAGTTTGTAGGAGAGATGCAAAAAGAGTTTGAAATGTCTATGTTATTAGAGCTATCATTCTTTCTTAGACTTCAAATTTATTAATCAAATGAGGGCATCTTTATCTCTCAAGAAAAGTATGTTAAGGAAATGTTGAAGAAGTTTGGAATGGAAGATTGCAAACCTGTGAGTACACCTATGGCAACCGGTTGTCACCTAAGTAAAGATGATGAGTCACCTATTGTTGATCAAACTCAATACAGGTCTATGATTTGGGATCTACTATATCAAACAACATCAAGGCTTGACATTATGCAAGCAGTGTGTTTGGTTGCAAGGTTTCAAGCTGATCCTAAGGAAACACATGTGAAGACAGTCAAGAGAATATTTAGATACTTGAAGAGCACTCACAAACATGGATTGTGGTATCAAAAGGGTGATGACTTTTCACTGAGTGCTTATACAGATGCAGATTGGGCTAGTAGTGTCGATGATAGAGGAAGTACCAATGGATGAGATTTCTTTTTGGGAGATAGACTGGTCTCATGGATTAGCAAGAAGTAGGATTTAGTATCCTTATCCACTGCAGAGGCAGATTATATGGTTGTAGCACCCTGCTATACTCAAGTGTTGTGGATGAAGAAAACATTAAAGGATATCAAGGTTGTATATGATGAACCTATTTCTATCCTTTGTGATATTACAAGTGCTATCAATATTTCAAAGAATCCAATGATGCATTCTAGAACCAAGCACATATCTATCAGGTATCACTTTTTGAGAGAGAAGGTTGTAGATCAAGAACTCAAACTAGAGTATGTGCCTACAAAGGATCAAGTTGTAGACATCTTCACCAAGGCACTTTCTAAGGATACTTTTGAGTATGTCATATAGAAGTTAGGGGTTGCTTCCCCTCCTTCTTCTAACTAGATTCATAGATGGCACATCTATCTAGGGGGAGCAATTCAAGATATAATTTTATCCCTGGATTGATGATGGCTACCTCTCAAGGGCAGTAGGTAAGCAAGAGTTTTTGAAGGATAACAAGATTTGATTAGGTAGAGGGATCTCAAGGAAGATCAGTTCAGAGGAAGACTACTAGCCCTTTGTCCTTGATGTCAAAGGGGGAGAAAATTGTATATCAGGTCAAGTTTTTCCATCAATGCCAAAGGGGGAGATTGTTGCACTTGTGTTGTCATTGATGTCAATAGTGTGAGATTTAGGTGTGTTGTCAGTGGTGCTGGAATGAAGAAGGTCGGAAGAAAAGTGAACAAGAGGTAATGATAAAGGAAGTTTGTGGCAACATACTTAGAGAAGAACACTAAAGAAGATAGATCAGAGAAGTTATGAGAAGAAGGGTAAGGCAATGAATGACATCAATATCTCCTAAAGTTGTATAGACAAAGAGAGTGCTATCATGAAGATTATTTCTTTGTGAAAAGAGGTTGTTGTTGTATGAAGTTGAGAATTAAGTCTCTGATGTGGTAAATATTATATTCTTGGTTTCCTGAGGAAAAGCATTTCTTTAGTTTTGAAAGAAAGATTCAAGTTGTCTAAGGCACCGAGGTTTGCACAAAATAAGCTCAAGAGAATGCTCTGCATTTGAAGGTATGGCCTTGCAGTTTGGGAGTTTGTCAAAGACAAATGTGAAGGATGTATGTTCCTTATTTCAGAGCTTGAAGATTAACACAGAAGATTCTAGAGCTCGCAAAGTGAAGACAGTTGTTCAGAGTTGATGCAGTCAGGATGCATCTAGGAAATGCTCCACATTTCTCTTCTTTTGAAGTTGAGCTGCTATGGTTTGAAGGATGATCACTTATAGATAGATGGTAATATTCAAATTTTAGTTGCTAAGGTTTATTGCAGAGGTTCTCTGGGGTCAACAAAACAAAGACATATCTTACTGCTAACTAGGGTTGTCTAGAAGAGAAAGTAGAAGCCACCGCATTTCACCGTAGTTTATCTTTTGGCTCTGATGTTTGGAGGATGAGGGGTGATCCCACAATAGTGGGTTACAATTTTTTTGACGACACAAAATTGTCCGTGCCTCCAAAAATAGAAAGACTAGGTTCGATCGAACCACCATGTTCGATCAAACCCTTCATCAGTGCGGGTCATGGGGGTGTTTGATCAAACCCCTGAATGACCTAATTTTTTATTAATAAAAATATGGGTTCGATTGAACTGGTTTGTTTAGGGTTTTTTTAATGTGTTTTAACTATCATTTCTTATAGTTACTGCTACTGAACCCAGAGGAGAGCAACCCAAACCCCAGGAGCTCCCCACCAGCTGAACGTCGCCACCCTCTCCAGGTATGTATAGTTTTATCCCTTTCTCTCATTTATTATGTATATACCTTGTCTATGCTTCCACATTTTGCTATGATACATGTCTACCAAAGCATTTCCAACTATATTATCTATCAAAAAAACCCCTTCAATTATGCTATGATGGATGTCCATACCCATTTCAAAGCTCCCATTTTGTTAGAGGTAGGGAGGATTCTGGTGAAGGGTATCTGGTGTACACCTTCCAATTGTATTTTCTTGAAAGTTTCTAAAGCCTTTTCAACAAATCCATTTTGTGCATACCCTGCGATCATTGTTGTCCATGAGGCCATATTTCTTTGAGGCATTATGTCAACAATTGACGTGCCTTGTCTATGCTTCCACATTTTGCATATACATGTCTACCGGAGCATTTCCAACTATAATATCTACCAAAAACCCCCTTCCATTATGCTCAGATGGATGTCCATACCCATTCCAAAGCTCCTATTTTGTCATAGGCCTACGCGGGAGGATGCTAGTGAAGCTTGTGGTTTCTAGCTTTACACCTTCCAATTGCATTTGCTTGAAAGTTTCTAAAGCCTTTTCAAAAAATCCATTTTGTGCATACCCTTTGATCATTACCATCCATGAGATGACATCTCTTTGATTCATTCTGTCAAACAATTCATGTGCCTTGTGCAGGCTTCCATGTTTTGCATACATATCGACCACAACATTTCCAACTATAATATCTAACAAAAAGCCCCCTTCTGTTATGCTCAGATGGATGTCCATACCCTATTCCAAAGCTCCCATTTTGTCACAAGCAAGGAGGATGTTGGCAAAGGTTGCGTTATGAACATGATATCAAACCCACAGTGAGTCAAATTTGTCATTTTGTGACAATGAAACAAAATTTATATTTTTTAGTCTAAATTATCAGTCCCTGTCAACATCCTTACTTGTCTACTAACAAACCATTTCAGGTTCTGTTATGCATTTATAGTTGAATTGAGTAGGCATTTATATGCTTGATCAGTTAAAATTTATTGTAGCATAGGTTGGGAGGCATACAAACACTTACATTCTAGTAAATATGCATTATAATATTTAAAAATCTGATGCCCGCCTCTTAGTAACTACATTGTTATATCCTTAAGCTCATAAAGAAACACACGATAGCATGTTGGATCGTCTCACAAGTACATATTACACAATTTATCTGAAAACATGCATTTTTATCCACATTTTCTGTACAGAGAATTAACCTAGTTTTAAATTTGAGACCTATAGTCAAAAGACATGGACCATGAAGTAAAGGTAGTGTGACACGTATCTCCATGGAATCCAACTTAAGATCCTAAAGCCAAACATTGACCTACACATCATCTCCTTTTTCAAAAAATTTCAAGAGACTAATAAATCATTTAAGTTGGTTACCATGTGAGAATCATTGATATTAATGGCCCATAGAAACATCCCACAGGCAATGTAACAAAGCTTATGTCAAAACATTGACCTAAGAAAAAGAACACATGAATGATGGGCCAATGAGACTTCTTTTGGGAAGTTCCTTTATATCTCTAATTAGATTTAGATATTTTATTTAAGTCTTTCTTGACATTAGATAAATGTTGAGTGATAAAGACCAGATTCAACAATGTCCTAAGAGGTTTAAAGCATATGATTTTGGAAATTGTAGTTGATCCTTCCATCATTGCAAAAGGAATTCAAACTAGTTTTAAGGTGGTAGCAAATAGGTCACCATTACATTAGCTCAATCCCCTAACAACTTGAGAGCACCAACCCACATTACAATTGTCTATTATAATGACGGCCTTAATTTATTTTAGAACTACATGAACTTGTGACATAAAATTGTGTAATTAATACCTACATGTTTTCTATTCTCCATATATAGTTTCTCTTCATCCTCCCCATGCTTGTTAATTCATGTGGACATATTGATTGCATAAAAGCATAAATATTGAACAAATCACATGCCTAATGAAGTCATGTGTGGGTGAAAGGTAAAACTATTGCTTACCTTTCTTAGTCTCCTACTTTCAAAATAGAAAGAACACTTCCTTTACTATTTTCATCTTCCGTGTGCATGTTATTACTTTTCATTGTTTGTGCTAGATATGGTAAAGTTTACATGCAATAGGAATGGATCAACTATATTGCATCTACTTGATCTTTGTTTTGTGTCAAATTTTAAATTTGTATCTCCTTTCACAAATGCCCATGAATCTCCATGATTGATTTTTTCGTTGATTTGGCTACTATATGCATAATATATTGTTACATTAGACAAGGCTCCAAAACAAAATATTAAGAAAATTATGGACCACATATTCTTAGTATCTATATTAATAAATGTGTTGCATTGTTCATGCATTCTAAAGGGATCATACCAAAATATACAAACTAATTTTCAAATATATTACAACAATTCATTGACTAACTATTAGCAACACATTGTTATTTCTATTTCTAAACATTTTGCAATTTGACAAGGACTAGCCACTATGTGACACTTGTCTCTTCTTACATTTACATGCTTATGATCATATTACTTTAAAATAGACTAAAGTTGTGCAAATTTCCTATCAAAAACATTTTTTATGAAATTGTAGTAATGTTGGTGGGAATCCTTGGCCATTTGTCTTTTGATATGGAAAAGAACTTAATGTAAATTGTATTTAATTTTATTTTTTAAAATAATTTTTATTTAAAGTTTTATTGAGTATAACAAAATTTTACATAAATGCTTGGGGTAAATAAATGTAAATATATAAAAATAATAAATTTTTTTAGTTATAGATAAATTTTAATAAATAATAATTTATAAGAGTTGAGTAGAAACATGTATTTAATTAGATTTAAAACCTTAATCATTGACTTAAATAAGCTTTCATATATAAATTAAAACCTTAATCATTGAAATTGGTCTATAAGCTTTTATGATTCTCCAATGCCTTCTACTAGTACTGGATCTCTTTTTCTTTATAATGTTTCAAAATCTTACAAGAATTCTAGTTGATAAAAATGAGATTTATGGCTTTGATAACATGTTAAAATATTGAACATATGTAGATGACATGGGCTTTGAAACTTGGAAAAGAATCATCCATGCATTTTAGAAATGAAATCTTCCTTCTTGTTCAACTATTTAAAACATGTTGGAATATGATAATTTACTATTGGAAATGTACTTCATTTATTTAATTATAACTTCTATTACATGTATATATATGTGTTAAATTGAAAGGTTAACATAGGTAAATATAACTTCTAGATTAAAACATATATGTGTGAATATATGTGCCATTTTGAGAGGACATGTGACTTGATGATATATCTGCTCGCATAAAAATGTACATATTTAAAAAAAAATAGTAGATGACACAATCTAGTGTACGTAAAATTAAATTGTTTGAAATAGACAATTATGTGTTTCAAATTATACTTACAAAACCTTATTTATACCAAGCTATAGTTGCATTAGTATGGCCATGTTTAACCAATTCTCTACAAGATGACTGATATGTCTCACCAACACCAGTGATAACTAGTGTCTACTTTGGAAGTTGTGGAAAAACATCAACATACACACCTACATCAGAGAAGAAATTGCATGTTGATATAGGCGAGCCAACACAACATCCCTATCTGCTCTGATGTAGGACGTGTATGTTGATACATTTGTTCCACAATCCAAAGTAGACACTATCATGTTATGATGTTGGTGAGACATATCAATCATCAAGTGTAGAGAATTGGTTCAACATGGCCATCCTAATGCAACTAGATATAGCTTGGTATAATTTTAAGGTTTTGTAAGTACATATTTAAAAAAAAAAATAGTAGATGACAGTCTACACGTAAAATTAAATTGTTTGAAATAGACAATTATGTGTTGAATTATACTTACAAAACCTTATTTATATCGAGCTATAGTTGCATTAGGATGGCCTTGTTGAACCAATTATAGATACAAGAGGATAAGCGAGCTCAACAAGTCAGAAGCAAGAAATTGTATGTTGATAGGTTCAACATGGCCATCCTAAGGCAACTATAGAGGTTTCTATAAGGTTAAATTGTAAGTATAATTCAACATATATGATGTATCTAGATATTTTGAAAACAATTTGATTTTATGTGTAGACCGTATGTATCATCTACTAAATTAAGTCATCTTTTGATTCACAAATTTAAGTCAATTGATCCAAAGCATCCTTTGCTATATTTGACTCACTAACACATGTAGAATCACATTATTAATTAAATTATATAATATCCAAAAGAAAACTTTACCAAATATCCATGTTACCTCCCACTCAAGCTAATAAGTATTTTCCTTGCTTTTCTTAAGGCATATAAAATTTATAAAATGTTATTGTATTTAAAATGTTCTTGTATTGTATATTATGTGTATTCTATACTACTTATTCTCTTTCTTGTTTTCTTATTTATATATAATATATTTATACACGTGAGAACTATGAATTTCTACATGTGCACATGATGTGTCTCTAGATGTCTAATTTTGCACATGTTTATCCAATTCTAGAGATCTTTGACTACATCACACATTGAAAATTATGCACCAGTTCCACCTCAGGAACTATTTGCATGAACTAATATTAAGATCGATAGATTGAGAGTTTCCATAAATGATGGAACTAACACAGGAATATATAAGGATAGTTGTAAGTCCATAATGAAAAGATTAGAAAAAATTAGAGATAAAATTTGAGACATAAATGCTTATTCCCCTGATGCTATAGCTGCTATTCTTTCCCACATGCGGGAAGAAGTTAGTGGATGTTCCCCTCTCTCATGTTTAGAGTGTGGTGACAAAAGAAACCATTAAATTCCAGTGTTTTCCATACTATCAAGATAAGGTAAAGGTGAAGGGATACCAGGTAACTAGATGTGTCGATGAAGATATGGCTAGATTGATATACCCTCAATTTCTTGCTATTTATGGTCGTTATCCAAATAATGACCAAATTCCCTTATATTTTGCATAGCAGTTGTATACTAAGGTTCATTTGGGCCTCAAAGTCAACTATTGTGACATTCCTTCAAATTGTGGTCAAGGCCATGGTAGGCTTGCTGATAGGGATGCTTATCATCGACCTGGTCGAGCGGCCCTGGTGTATAGGGCATTAGTTGGTGAGAGGAATCCTGCTATCTCCCTAGCCGTAGCCCCCTCAATAGATCATGTTGTTGTTGCTTCCCAAAGGGAAGCAATTGATAGTGTTGGCAATATTGCAATTGCCACCACTATGATAGTTACTGATCATGTGGGTCAGTTTTTTATGGCACTACATCTACGATCTATAGCTTCATTTACAACACAGTGTACCAACACTCATTGTGATCCTTATGCTATGGTAGGCATCCCTACACCTACATAGTTGGATGGTCTCGTAGGGGAGATGGCACGTAGCACATTGCATTGTTTCATGGAGGATCTCTTAGAGGCATATGCATTCATTGCATCAGAGCTTTAGATCTCCTTAGATCAGGTTAGAGATCGTCTGGCTATGTCTATTCATTCACATTCAGGATCTCGTCATTTTGACCACCCTGCTAGGCCTGGCAGTACTAGTGCACATGACAATCCACCTACAGATCATTCAGTTGTTGCACAGGTTAGTGATCCAGGTTCAAATCATGACCTTGAGAGGATGCAAACTTCTACAGGCTTTATGAGGATGTTAATGCACTTGATTCTATATCGATGCCATCTCAATTGGTCAGTCCACTGCACTCATCATTACTACAACATGAGAGGGCTCAGACAGATACATCAGATCATTTGGATGATTTAATAGAGGCAGACATTGCAGACGGCTCGGATCCTGTGCTACCAAGTGATATGCAGGTATGTATATGTGTAGTTCTAGATAAGATATATATGTATGTGTGCATGTGCATACATTCAATTCAATTTTTTTTTAAATTATTTAGATTTTAGTTTTAACTAAATGATATAATACCTCATGTTACTCCTAGCCTAAGGTCAGACCGTGTACATCGACGTGATTCTGTTGATGATATTGTTGTCAGTGGACATGTGAGTTTTGTATACATGTAGATATATCTATCTATTTATAATAAATTATAATATATACATTTTTAAATAGTTCTATATATCTAGATAAAATGTATTTAACACATTGTACTTGATTTTATCTCCAGGACTTAGCACATGCATCAAAACATGATTCTCATTCAAAGGGTCACTCAATTAGGAGCCAACACGACGATTAGGCTACAGCCACCTAGAGAGGTCTCCATTTGATGTTGCTTCTAGAGACATTTTCATTTATATATGCTAGATATGTTGACATTTCCACCTGACTTGATTACATACATGTGTTTGATGATTTATGTGGACATTTATGTTTATGTTTATGTTTATGTTTGAGATATGGACATGGACATTTATTTAACTTATGATTATGTTTGAGATATGGACATTTATATGTTTATATTTATATTCAAATGGCATGTATGGATGTTTATGTTTATATATTTGACATGTATGGACATTTATGCATCTATGTATGGACATGATTATGTTTATATTTTCAAACATGTATGAACATTTATGTTAATATATTTTCTTGAATATGTATGAACATTTATGTTTATATATTTTCAACATGTTTGGACATTTATGCATCTATACATACAGACATGTTTATTCTTCAGATGGACACAAATATGTTTATATTTGACATGGACAAATTTATGTTTGAGATATATTAATAAAGTTTTCATATAAATGCTTCTTGATATTTTTAATGGATCTATTTGATATTTACATGTGTGTATTAAGACATGTAATACAAATTTTGAAATAATAAAATATTAACTTAAAAAATATTATGCTTATCTCAATCACGTCATGTAAATTTCAACCTACACATGCTAGATGTAAGATATATATAGATTCTATAAGTTGTACATATCTCAAATTTTAAGTTTAAAATAAACTTTATAACTCTATAATGATATACCATTCAAATATCTAGATAAAGGACAAGAATGCTAGCTATATGATGAAATAACATAAGTTAGGCCCACATAAGTAGCATACGAACACAAGATATATAACAAATGTAAATAAAACTTGGAAGATTTTTTATTAAAAAATAAAATTAGACTTCTAGATAATTTGACTTTCACCACGACTAGAATAAATAAGTATTACACTCAAGTCATGAATTAGACTATACACGCACATAGAAGTTAAGATAATTCCTAAAAAAGTTAAGAATAAAAAGTTTAAAAAGTTAAGATAATTCATTGTAACTTTGTGTTTATGTTTATTTTTAATGCTTTATGGTTGCTATTTACTTGGATCTTTTTCTTACTTTAAAAGATTTAAATTTTTGAACTACCCCTAAGTTGGTTTTCATAATTTAATATAGTTAAATTTTCTTTCTTTTTTACTTACTAATGTATAGAACAAATTTATTACAAAGATAGAAAACAAATTTGTAAACTTAAATCTAATCTAAATTATAGTAAATTTATGTTTTTGGAAATGAAAAGTGTAAATAGATATATTACCATCTATTTAATTACCATTGGGAAACATATGCCTAATATCATAATATCAAAATCTGGACATCTTGAAATTGCATCATATTAATATCAAAATCTGACACCAACCCAACCACATTTAATCATATAACCACATCTTATTAAAAATAATTTACAATAAACATGACCTAGATATCAAAAGATTTGTATTTAATCAATTTGCATATACTCACTAAATTCACTCATAAAATTGAACCTAAAACAATAACTTGTAATTCAAACTTAACTTATGAAATAAGTGAAGCTATAAAAGTTGCATAGGTTCAATCATGAAATAAAAAAATAAAAGTTATCAATAAGCCTATTCAACAACATTTTTTCTAAGAGTTTTCCATTGGGGTTTTAATTCATGAGAGAAGATGATTGTGGTATAGTACCCAATCACCATGGTTAGAGGCAACTCTACCCTCTTGTATGGCCATCATGGTGAGGTCATCACATGACAGGTTGATACTTTCACTTGTGTAGTGATGATTTGTGCATTGATGTTGAAAACTTTGATTTTAATTTAATTTATACTGTGACATCTCGAGTGCATATGTATGTATTGTAGCATGTTTAAAGAGTATATATAGCATTAAATAAAAGCATTCAAAAAGTATCATATCATGCATGCTTGAATAAGAATCTAGTGCATTCTCTACATGACTTCTAATACAGAGATCATTTGTACATTAAGAACCGCATGTTGAAATTTAAAATTGTTGAATGAAAGAACTATTAATTTAACTTGCATAAATTGTAAAACAATTAATACATGAACATAGATCTAGATAGTGAATTTAGGTCTTCAAAACATTAAAAATTGTAAGTTCTTCATTTGGATATTTTTCATACCACATCAAGTGGTTCAGCTCACTCTTCAATGACATCTAATATTCTCTGATGATCATCACTATCTAGTCTCCACTTACGACATCCACGTGTGTTTGAAACTATATGAAGAGATAGGTCGGTAGCAATTACTAGATGGCTATACTGATATACCTTGTTCTTATGTTGATAATCAATAAAGTGAATCCCATGTTGAACAATCTTGACTTGTTTGAGATATGTCCCTTACACTACAACTAAACATGTGGGTTCAACAATATTCCACAGTAAGACATAACATTTTCAAGGTAAATGTAATCTATGTATCTATGAACATGTATAGCATTATCATTGCTTGGTAAGACATAACATAAATTATAATATAAATTGAATGTTTAAATCACTCTTGAGGTAATTGACATGTACATATGTAACAAATTCAAAATTATTTAAAAATATATTTAATAAAGTTAAACCTGTGGGAAACATCATTCCATCACTTGTTTCTAGATTTATTAGCTTTTGCCTCTCTTCTGTACAACACAATAAATAATAACTAACATCTTCTATATTTCTAGCCTCTACTATGATTGCAAAAACATCTCCTATACCAAATTTACATGTCCAAAATTTGTAACTTAAAAAATTTAGAGATACCTTATATAATTTATATATACATGTACACACATAAATTTTTTAATCAATCTTGAAATATGGTTATAGTCAGTTGAAATCAAAAGAATGTCTTCAAAGCTTTCATCCTCATCTTTGTTGTATGTGTTTGTCACAACTAGTGGACATTTTCCTATTCACTAACATATCCACGTTGTTGGTTCTTAAAATTATCAAAATCTCCCAACATGCACTCATAACAAAAACAATAGTAATCCCTAGTGTGCAACGTCCATGTCTAACTATCTGTACTTATGACACAATGCAAAGATCTTGTTTTCTCTACCCTCTTGCATCCATGCATTGATCTTCTATCCACACCTACAAATTTATTATATTGTACATTATGAATATAATCGAAATAATTAAACTCATGTACACATATCATATATATATATGAATATATATTTAAAGTACATTAAATAAATTCAAACAATACATATATCTCCCAAAACACTCTATGTGGAATGTATCAGTTTGTTCTTGAAGATGTGCCGACCTCATTTGGTGCAAAGTGTGACTTACACCATTCAACAACATCATGTGCATCATTTATACAATCTCTCTCATAATTCATTTGATGCTTTCTTAGAGCACATTTGATGCAAGCTCCTGTGCCATCATGTTCACCCTTTCCATGCCCACTCTCAAAGAAACTCCAAACATGTGGTATATTGTCATTTCGATGATATCTACATAGTGCATAAAATGGCCTTGATGATTTGAATTGTGACACACATCCATCTGACCATACAAAATACTTTTCAAAATTTACACCCTTGCTTGCCAAATATCCAAAAAAAATCTTAAAGAAATGTTGTACAAAATGTGTGTCATGCTCTTTATCATCACTAATATAAAAGTGAAATTCTTTCTTAATGACTCATGCTTCAAATGTACTTTCAACACCATCCAAATCCAATTGTGCATGCCGATAACACACATGCACCATAATAGTGATCTGCTCTAAAAAGTAATAATGTGATTGAATCTCTTTTTGATGTACAAAAGAGTAATTTTCTACAAAGTCGACTACTGATAAAATTGTTCCAAGTGGGAAAGAATCTCTTAATGTTTTAAACTGTTGTACTTGCCACTTAAAAAAAAGCATGATGTATGTATGGTTGTATCAATTTATGAAAATTTTTCATAAATATTCCAATAGGTATCTCCTCTTCTACATAATCTAACCTTGTGGATTCTTTCCCATTTTTTGTTTGAAATTGTATGTACTTGTAACTCTTGCAATTTACCAACTTCATTAGGTTGATATCTTCATTTCTCAAAGGCATTTTAGCCAAATGTCCACATGTTTCACAAAGACCTTTTATGGAGTTTATTTAACCAGTTCCATTATCATCATCTAATTTATCACATAAGATGGATGCTATGAACTAAATTACTTGTTTAGGAGGTGCATTTACAAAACCATCACTGTATTAACAAATCTTTCAAAACACCTGATAGTAGAGATTAAATTCAATATGATAACGACAACAACAAGTTTCAAAAACCTTGTTTGTCTTCACATAATATGGCCTTAACCTTTCAAACATTGTTTGCCCAATCTTTATATTTGGATTTGCATTACAAAAGTCCATATACATCTCATGTTGTGTTATGTCTAGCCAATGTTTTGTATGTAGTTCATAACTATTGGGCCCAATTCTATGTTTGATAACATCTCTACTATTTGATGAAGCACAAGTATTATCAATCCAAAAGGTTGAGATCAAGTTCCTAACAACATCTTGAATCCTATCAGATCGAGGAGCTCTACACATAATTACCCAATTGCCTTCTGAGATACTATCATCCAATAATTTTCTCCTTTTCACATATTTTGTTACTGTCTTTCTACTGAAACCAATTTCTGTTGAAATTGAAGATAATTGTCTTTTTTTAGAATTTTTTCACTTAAAATACCTGTCAACATCAGTCTTCTTGAAATGGACTTATCCGCAGATTGAGATTGTTTCCCAATGGAAGCCAAACCTTTTTTAACATTTTCAACAATATATTTTTCTAGGTGTGAACCTTTCCCCTTTTTCAATGACAAATCTACACCCAGCAATTGTAATGGCTCATTTAGCTCCTTACTAAGAAGTACAATTGATAATATTGGGTTTGGCCAAGCATATCAAGATTATTGAAATGAGCAATTATTTCCTTTGCAGTTTTATTCATTGACCTCCTATCAGTACGTCTAGGTTGTCCAGCATAATGTTTCAATTTATCAATATCCATTTTAAGTAAATGATCTAAATTTCTATAAGAAATTTTTCCCTTCACCTCTTTAGCTAGATTAATATGCTCATCCATACCAGTCAAAGGAAGTGATCCTGACCCCTCTCCAACATCCATTGTTTGCACTTGGGCCTCCTCTGGGCTAACATCAACTATGTGTTCTTCAGCAATGTTTGCTCTAGTTTCTATATCACACATTAAGGAAATACATATTAAAGAAAACTTATTTAATTTAGTGAAACAAGTCTTGATATATTTTAAAGAGCCTCCATATGATCAAATTACCATAAAAATTAATATACATGTACATGTAATAACTAATATTTATGACCACAAGTGATATATATGGACTCGTGCACACAAGTGACAAATATGAGTTTGTAAGATACATCTAGGTAGTTATACCATTTAGGATAAGTGTGTAAGTGTGCACAAATATTCAAGTAAGATGTACAATTTGATATATATGAAATATCATATACATAATATGGTAAGATAGCTCTTAGAGCCTTGAATGATTTAACAAAGTGCACAATCCTTTGTTCGAATATATTTAAGATCAAAATGAAATAAGAATACTTGTAAAGAAAAGATAGGGCTTATATAAACTTAGCAACATAACGTAGCAAAATAGGCCTAAGATTAAAGTGAAGAGAAACCCCACCATGAATTGAAGGTAGTGAAGTTCATTAAGCTCAATTTGAATTCAAGGAAAATCAAATGAGATAAAAGAAATAGATCTCTCCAAGTTAGTACAACAAGTACTATCATCTCCATTAAAGATGAGCACAAGAAGAAAATTTTCCTATACAATTTTTTCTAGAGAACTAACTAATGAAAAGAAGGATGAGACTAGAATTTTAAGGACTAACCTTTGGCTCTAAATGGAGTTCTAGCTTACAAGATAATTAATCTAGTAGCTACTTGTTAAAGAGACCTTTTTCAACTATAATTTATATGGTGACAAAATCTAAGCTACTAAGAGAAGACCTATCTAGAGAAGTCCTAGTAAAGAGAGAAAGAAGGAGCTTTAAAAAGACTTAAGTCAAGAGAGAGAGAGAGAGAGCTTTCAAAATTTACTTATACTTGTCAAGAGAGAGAGAAAGGACCTCAGAGAAAAAGGATAGAGAGAGAGAGAAAGAAAAGGCTTTAAAAAGACTTACTCAAGTCAATGGAGAGAGAGAGAGAGAGAGAAAGAGACTTATCTAGATTTAACGAGATCTCTAGAGAGATATAAAGAAAAAAACTTTAAAAAGATCGACCCAAGAGAGAGAGAGGAACTTATGACTAAATAATACAAGTATAATTTACTTCTAGTGTGCAAACCTATGAAGGACCCTAATACACATTCAATTCAAAAAAATATAAATTCACTTAGTATATTTATGTTCAAAAAGTTATGCCGATAAGGGCATGGTTCAGTGGTTAAGTCGCTCGGTTGTAGTGGCGGCCACCAGAGTTCAAACCCCCATTGGGCCAATGAGCTTGCAAGCTTTACGCCTTCATTGGGCCAATGAGCTCGGAGGTTTGAAGTGTTCTTGCTAGGGGATGAGGTCTTGCATGTTGTGGCCTCACCAGTTCATTGCTCTGGGAAAAAGCATTCGCATGGAGCTGGAGGGCGTGTCGTACCAGTGTTGCGGGTGATGTTAAAAATTTTACCAACCACATTTAAAAAAAATTGTTCAAAAAGTTACAAATAACATCCTACTACATGCTAAAAACTCATCAATTAAATAGGAAAGAAAATATGCCTACATACCTTGTTTCTTTCTATGGTATCTTGCCAAATTTATTTTGCGCATCTCTTGTTCTCTTTCCTTTGAATACTTTCTTTGAGTCTTATTTGTCTCTTTTTTTTTGTCTCCCATTTTCTTCTTCAAGTTTTGTTCTCTCAAATCCTCTACCAAAAGTTTTATTCTCCAAAATCTAGCTTCTTGAATGATAATGAAAATTAATCTTGCAATGATATATGAAAAAATAAAAAAAATGACTTCATATTTATATGGATATAACATTAATTAAAAACATAATAACAGTTTGGTTTGCCTGGGATTCAATCAAACGTTGGTCATTAAAACTTTTTAACTGACTGGATTGGGTTCGATCGAACCCATTTGTATATGATTTTTTATTTTTCACAAGGTGGGTTCAATTGAATGGAGGTTTGATCAAACCCCCATTCAATCGAATGGGTCAGGGGGGGTTCAATCGAACACCCATTCGATCGAAGCCCCTTACTTTGCCCTTGCCCCTCTCTAGCTACAATTTTATGCAGATTTTTTGGTTTCAAAGCTCTGGTTGAGGATCAAAATAGGAGCAACTTGACAAACCCATCTAGAGGATTATAGTACTTGAAACAAGCTTTCTATCAAGTATAATTTTAATATATTGTGGTTTTATTATAATTATTTTTTTTATTTAATTAAACATAGGTTTTTCACCAAAAATCAAGTTCTCTATTCTACACATGTGGAAAGATAGTATATTACCAAAAAAATTATGAAAAATATCTACCCTCTTCATATTCATGTCCTTGATCCAACAAAAAAAATTGAATTCTGATACATACAAAAAAATGTATGCTTTACACAGTACACCTATGTCTAAATTGTAATTGGTTTGACTTCAAAAGTTATTAAAATAAAAATATTCAATCAAACATTATGAAACCATATGCATCCTCTAGATATTATAGTTAAAATTTTAAATTCAAAAAAAATAGAATTTTATCCTTCATAAAAAAAAAAGTTATGTTTTACACAGTACACATCACTCTTTAAAAATGGTGTTTACTGTTAAAAACTAGTTATTGAAGGAGATGGAAAAAGAAATGCAATTTGATTCCAAAAAAATTTTTAAAATATATACTTAGAATCTACAGATAAAATGTGAAAAATCACTACTTTACATCATCTTCAAATTCCTCATGGATTAGCAACTATAGGTGTCTGAAAGTGAAGATTTTTTTCAAAATGTTCATTACAATGTCAACTTTGGCCAAAAAGTGTAACCCACTATTGTGGGATCACCCTGAGTTAAGATATTCATATAGATGATTCAATTCAAGTTTCAGGTATTGAAGTGCACCGCAAGTTGGTTTTTCAATGCTCTATCTCAAGACTGTGTGTTTAGTGTTCATTGGTGATACTAGGCTTAGTTTCTATTTGTTTGTACTAGAAAGAAAACATATATTTCAGAAGAAGGATTGATTGAGAAGGTTTGTGTAAGTCTTATGTTGCTTGTGTGATGATCTGCATGATGTTAATTAATTCCTATAGTACCTCTTTAGGTCTGGAGCTACTAGACGGAAGGATGAGTGTTTGTTGGGCCAACTTCATGTGTATGATGTTCTTCCCAAATGATTTGAAGTGTGCACTAGCTTGGAAGAATGTGATAATAAATAATAGGTCTTGGTTATCACTTGGCTTGAACTGCATTAATTTTATTCATCTTTTAGATGCCAACTTGGTGTGGCCTTACACATTTCATGAATACACGTTTCATCTTGGCTGACTTGGGAGAAGGATTTTTGAATTTGTGGAAGGTATAAAAGAAAGATCTTGTTTGATGAGGAAAGTATGAGAGTGTGAGAGTGTGCAAAAAAGTGTGAGCAGATGTGAGTATGTTTGTGAAGGTCTGTTGGAGGTAGCAATGTTCACTAGGCAGAGAAAGTGAAGTGTGCAGATGATGCGGAGGTGGTTTATTTAGTAAGATCTGTTGAATGTAATATCTAGAGGTTGTAGCCTCATTCTATAAGGGTGATTGCATTGTATTTTAGGGAGTTGTAGCTTCCTTTGGCTTGTAGCCTATAAATAATATTGTAATCATGTTTTATCTTTATTTGTGAGGCTAGATTTGGACAACATATCCAAGCAACTTGCTCACCGTAGTTTTTCCCTTCTTTGGTTTTCCATGTAAATCTGGTGTTGTGGTTGTGTGCTTATGTGTTGTGCTTTAATTGGTTTAATTTGTTAATCTTTTGGTTAAATCAGCTAAAATTTTTTTATTATTGATGTTAAACTGAAGTAAGTTTAGAGATATACCGATTCACTCCCCTCTTAGTATATCCTTGTGTTCTAACAAGTAGGTGGTAGCAAGCAATTGGATAGGAAGTAACATTTATTTTTTGTAAAATCATGGAATGCTATCGTATTGTGTGAGTACCTGTGCATCGTGATAGTTTCCTAGAGAAATCACTCAAATTTTAGCACATGTTCTCTAGAAAATGAGAAGAATTAGAATTTGATAAAGAAATTTGATAATTTAGTGAAGGAAAAGGCTAAGGCTAGGCTAAAATGATCCCTAAAACATGCTAAGGGAATGGAAACTAAAGCAAGCCCAAAATATAGTGTGAAATTGCAAGGGTATGAAATTTTTTATGTTTACAATCTTAAAATTAGTTAATTAAATAAATTATTTTATTAATTAACTAAGATAATATCCTAACATTAGTTAATTATATAATTTTTTTAATTAACTAAGCTAATGTCCTAATAGTAGTTAATTAAATAAATCAATTTATTTAATGAGCTAAGCTAATGTCATCGTTTAAAAAATTTTAAAAAAATAAAAAATCAACATCAACTTTTTCTTCTAATTAAAAATTCATCTCCAACTATGTTCTATTCAAAATGAAATTAATTTTAAATCTCAACTATAGACATTTGATCAAATTAATCCTAACCCTCCATTCCCAACTACCATCTATTTAAATAACAATGTTTAACCCATTTCATCAAATCCTAAATCAAATCAGTTTAAAATCCTAGCTATCAATTTGCTCAACCTAATCCTAGACATTCATCTCTCGACTACCTTTAATCCAAAATGAAATCAATTTTAAATCTCTACCATCCACTTAATCAATGCAATCTTGACCATCCATCTTGCAATTACTAGCATTTATTTCCCTATTTCCCCCTAACTCCAAATTCAAAAATCCTCTCTTTCAATCTTACCCATCCATTTTAAGCAAATCTCAACCCTCCATTCCTCCTCATCATATCTATAAGTTCAAACCAATCCCTCATCCAAAGCATGGAAAAAAATATATAGGTATATGATGTCACATTGAGGAACCTTCAAGAGAAACTCAACATAGCTATCAACCAACATCAACTCATCATTTGGAGAAATCACAAACATCATAGAGGGTATAATGTTGTTTTGAGTTTTGCATTACTTTAATTTGCTTTCTATTTTATGCTTTAACTCGAAGTAGAAGTAGGATTATTTGTTTGTATATGCACTCACATTTTCCCTAAGTTTCCCTTCTACGATAACTAATCCCACGATGTTGACTATTTTCCTATGGTGATATGTTCATCTACACTAAACTTGTTCATGTTTCCTAAGTCCCTTACCTATATAACCAAGTTTTTGCATGAGTTTATATCCAAAACCATAGATTTGTTTATATGATGGAGAGGTAGAAGATGGTTCAACTATAGAAATTGTACCTTTGAGATCACTATCAAACATACATGTTTCCTTCTCAGCATTATATTCCTTGGTTTTTTTCCCATATTTATGTATGGATCCATATAAATAGATTGTATTTTATATGATTTAGGATCAACACAATATTCACCAACACCATAAGGTGTGAAATCTAGTGGGCCCCAATCATCATTAGAAAAAGTACTATAAAGTAAGAGGTTGTAGTTTATAGCATTTGTATTTAATGGATTATTATGTGTAATAAAAATTTTATAACTACACATTAATTGGCACATGTTGTATGGTTGAAGATCAGTAGATATGTAACAAAGCTTTCATGTGTGCGAAAATTTTACAAATCTATACAAAGTGGATGGTAGATCTCTCATATCATGTAACCATGGATTCCTAAGAAAGATATTATGTTAATTTTCTAGACATCACATGTAACAATGTATTTAATGTGCAAGGTCCAATTGTGATTGGAATAAATCATGAGAAGATATTATTAGGTCTTTACTATCCTCATGAACACTAGTTTTAGAAAAATGGTTGATGAAAGCATGTGCTAAATTCATAAACAAAGTGTAAATCAAACAAGATGAATAAAACTTTTGCAAATGTTTACCACTTGGATAAAGTCTAAACTCACTAATCAATAAGATAGCATCTACATTTTCATAATTAGCAACCAAGAATGATTTAACATGTAATGAAGCATATGTAGTACTACCATAATCATCATGTAATAGTTCTTCCCTAAGGATCGTAATGTCACCATGTAATCTATGGTAAGGCCATGAAGTATCAATATGGGCTACAAGAGAAACTAATGAATAATCATCAAGGTGTAAGCTATCATCAAGTAGCATATGACTATGTGAAAAAATGTCATAAGTATCCATAGGTTCAACATGAGATGTAGAAAAATGATCATGATCATACTCATCATCATAGAATTTGATCGTCCTAGTATAGAAATTTATAAATCTTTGATTAATCAATGTCATCATGTTAAAACAAATTCAGAATTTGATGTGGATCAATCCCAAGCCTCTCGAGTTTGACCCCAAATGAATGGAAATAATTTACGTCACAAGATTGGTTTGTAACTCATGAGATTAACCTAGTAGAATGTAAACTCTGAAAAAATTGCTTCACCCTAATCTCTTATATTTGAATGATCATAAGGATGGTAGTATCTAAAAATACCTATGGGGAAGTTGTCAATCACAAGGGTCATGTTCACCTAGGTCAACCCCCTATCCAAATCAGCTTTATGATTCTAAGCAAATAATTGAAGACAATATTTTCAAGCATAAAGATGGCCTAGATGATTATGATGTAGATGTATTCATTTTAAGTTCCAAATCGAAGTGTTCCTAGAATGATTTTCTCCTTGAATGAACCATATGCATTATTTGCACATTGAATGTATTTAAATACAAGCACATAGCAAGAGGTCATGCAAATGTGTGTCAAGTTAGCCCATAACAACTAGTAGGAAAGTATGGGTGTAACTGTGAAATTTGATTCAAAACCTATTAAGATATCAAAACAACTACAACAATCGAGTCAAGAAGATGAAATCAAAGACAATCTAAAACATCAATAGAACATAAACCAATTCATCTTAAGAAAACTCCATTGCTCTCCTCTCTTCTGCCTTGGGATAAATGGCTTGCATGATTAAGCTTTGCTCTCAGATTTCTTGTAGCACATTCACATTGAAATTTCGGCATAGTTTCGTTGCATTGTTCATGGTGGAATCCTTGGAAAAAGCAAAAATAAGGGTTTAAATAGATTTTTTTGGTAGAAAGAGTTGGGAAGGTTTCCATTTTGAAATGGAAGATCCTCTCAAGTTGAGTGATGTGAGTTGGGGAAGGTTTCCATTATGAAGAGGAGATGGAGAGAAGATGGAAATGAAAATGCCAAAAGGAGAGAGAGAAAAGAGAAAGATGGATATGATAAGTTATTTTAATTAATTAAAATAAAATTTTAATTAATTAGTGGCATGAATGATTAAATAAATAATAACTATTTATTTAATCATAGAAGAAAGGGGTTAGATAATTAAATAAATAGTCCTATGTATTTATTTAATTATAAATGGGATTAGGAGGAACGATTAAAAGATAACAATAAAATAAATATTAAGAATTTATTTAATTTATAAGAAAGATGCTAGGGTAATTTTTAGTGTCTACAGTGGGAATTTGGGAATTCAAAATTCTAAATATTTAAATTTGGGTTTAATATCGAATGCCTTAGGATCAACCCCGAGCAGATCAAGAATGACCCTTGCAGTCAAAGTGTAAATCTCAGGGCAAGGAGTGAATGTATGAGGATGAGTGAGAATATAGATGTAATGAATTATGTATAGGTGATGGATATATAGAAATAAGTTCAAACAAGAAGAGGTTAGGGTGCAATAAATGAGAAGTGCAGAGAAATGTGTGAAATAAGGTATAGATAAGGATTGGACCATGAACCAAACTTAATACAAGAGTATACCTCATGTTAATATATAATTATATAAAAACCATCCCACCAAAATAAACACAAAACTAAATAAGAAAAAACATAAATATACAAATTCCACCATTGCAATAATATTCTAATTCTAGTATTTTCTCTATTTGTACTTGACTGTATTAGAAAAGTACTCCCCATATGTTCTTAAATTGGTCAACATTGGCAGCCTTTGTAGTGCTGGGTGGAGCAATATTAACAACCACCATATTCTTCCCCCCTTCATTTCAATAGCAACCATTCAAAAATTTGGAAAAGTAGATGTGATTTGGGTCCCCATAATTCTGTGTACGAATCTGTTTAAGAACAATAATGAAGTTCTCCATTGATAAGCTCAACCATTGAAGACGTTAACCCCGAATCTTGTAGCAGTGGCGTAGAGTCTGAGCATGAGAGCACCTTTATATATAAAAAAATTCCAATAGTATGGTTTCAATCATGTTTATTGTTCTATTTTCAGCTTTTTTTCAATATAAAAACATTCGATGAGATTCTTCTACGTACTTATCAGGAGCTTATTGCTTGTGTTTTCATCTTCCTAAATCAAATGCAGGGACTGTTTATCTGTTAAATTCTTAGACTTTTTCTAAAGTTTCTCAGCAATGAAAGTTTCATGTGTGTTTTAATTTCTCTCACTTGAAAATGACATTTGTTTTGACAGGAAAATATGTGTACCATATTCCTCTACTTGAGCATTTTTAAGCTGAAGATATGAAATTTTTCAACGTTACTTTTGGTATATGGGAAGAAACAACAGCTAAAGGTAAAGGGCTGTTTCATGTGCAATATATTTTAAAAAGATATAAGCTTGACTACATTGTCAAGCACTAACCATTTTTCCAAAGGAAAATACTATTAACATATAAGACAAGTAGTACCAGACATAATAGCAAGAACAATAACAAAAGGTAAAGGTGTGTTTCATGTTTTAACATATTTTGAAAAGATTTAAGCTTGACCATAGTGCCATTCATTGTACATTTGCATAAAAGACAAGAGTTCTAGACATAATAGAGGAAATTTCAATAGAATCTCTTAAGTTGGTAAGGTTAAGTTGGTAAGGTTAGGCATGACTTTAATTAAGTGTTTGGTTTAGTTCATGTATAATATGTAATACAGATACTTTGTTAGTAATATAGTATAACAATGAATGTTCTTTTTTTTTCTATTTGAATGTCTGTGAAGTATAGATGTATATACATATTCTATTTGATTGTCTATAAAGTATAGATGTATATACATAGGCAATATAAGTACTATTTTTTTTTAATGCATCTGGTAAACTTTTTAACGTGACCGGTGAGGCCACAATACGGGGGACGGGGGACCTCATCCTCAAGTAAGAACACTTCAAACTTGTGAGCTCGTTGATCCAGCGAAGGCGTTAGTAATATAGTATCCTCAAGTAAGAACACTTCAAACTTGTGAGCTCGTTGATCCAGCGAAGGCGTTAGTAATATAGTATAACAATGAATGTTCTTTTTTTTTCTATTTGAATGTCTGTGAAGTATAGATGTATATACATATTCTATTTGATTGTCTATAAAGTATAGATAAGTACTATTTTTTTTTTAATGCATCTGGTAAACTTTTTAACGTGACCGGTGAGGCCACAATATGGGGGACCTCATCCTCAAGTAAGAACACTTCAAACTTGTGAGCTCGTTGGTCCAGTGAAGGCGTAAAGCCTGCGAGCTCGTTGGCCCAGCGAAGGTGTAAAGCCTGCGAGCTCGTTGGCCCAGCGAAGGTGTAAAGCCTGCGAGCTCGTTGGCCCAACGGGGGTTTGAACTCTGGTGGCGGCCACTACAACCAAGTGACTTAACCACTGAACCACACCCATAATGGCAATACAAATACTCTGTTATTAATATGGCACAAGTGTTTTTTTTCTACTTAATTGTGCATTGTTTATGTATATACATCTAGGCTTCTATATTTTGTAATTTGTAATTGCTCTTTAATTTTAATCTAACAAAAATGATGGTATATAAATATGATTCTTGAAAAAATAAACATTTTTTTAAAATATTGACTTCTATTTATATTTAATATTTAATCTATTTTAAAATATGTATGAAATATAAAAATAATAGTTTCAATTTTAAATGGTATAAATAAATCTAATGAGTATACACAACTTTATTATGATAAGGTTTTTTTAAAGTGAAAAAGGTGAAGAAGCCACCCATACCATATATTAAAATAGAAACATAATTATAGAGTAAGCCAAGAATGTATCATCTGGCATCCAAAATATATATATGAGTATAAATGTATAAAAAAAAGGAGAAACCTGAAGACATAACACAACAAACATAAAACTACTTACAATTTGAATCGTGGTGCTCTTCAGGCAGTGGCATGGGGATTAGGAGGGCATGGGCTAGAGTGCCTAGAGCTCGAGGAGGACTTGGAGCCCAATCTGGAGCATGCACGCTTAGGAATCTAATAGCATTGAACACCTCCTTAGCCCTATCAACCACTCCAATAGGCAATTGAAACCTATGAGCATTCAAATGACGATTGAACTTGTTATAGAAGTTCAACCTTAAACCTCCCTACACCCTCGTGTATACACATGTTGCATGGTGCAACATCTACAGCAGAACTCTATTGAAGATACCACCAATGCAAGCCTCACCCTCCTAAAAATCATACACTGCCAACATCACTCTCCACTTCTCTGCACTGATAAAACATCTTTGCCGAAGGCATAGCCAATGGTGAAGAAATATTCTTGATCCTAAGTAAGATCAAAGATATTGGAGATGAAAGTTGCAGCAATCTCCGAGCCTTTAGTTAGCCTCTCACCTGGTTGGAAGAGATAATACCTAAGCACGCAACGAATAGTGAACTCCATGCTATCACACTCCACCTCAAATATTTGCCTAAGAAACACAGTGATTAAGGCACCCTGGTATGTTGGTTTGCAATCCACCGCAAGGAGGAAAATCCGTTGGTTGGGAATCCACAATGCCATCACTAGAGCTGCACAATAAACAACAGAAAATAAGAAGCAGAAAAAGATAGAAGTGATGAGCACCCTGCCACTCATTTTTAAACATATCAACCATCGGAATTGAAGATTGTTGTTGATCCTTATGTCACCGAGGCCAAGGAGCTTATGTGACATGAACTTAATGCCTGCTATGAATTCTTTATCTCTTGCCATTAAAACTCACAGATGTGTAAATCCTTAATAAATACACACATGCTTGATATCTGAATCCAAGCCTCTAGATTACTTTGCCACAAGCGGGAGGGTGACGTAGAGACTATAGATTCACTGAAGATTTGATGTATACATGTCCACCTGATATCTTAATAAATATTGGTGGCTTCAATCACCATCCTTCCCCGCAACCTGAATTTAACGTTGCCAAAGAATTGATAGATATTAATCATAAGTGTGATGAAGGAGATTCTAAGAGATATGCCATTAATGGCCTAGTTTAAACCTGCAAGAACATCACATCATTCGTCCAACTACTCATCCTTGAGGGAAGCTTCATCACTCTAAAACATGTCTGTAACCCATCATAACTGGGAATCAAAACATCAGCCAATCCCAGACCCAAGAAAGGATCCATTCTAATGTTACAACTCATTAATGTATGTTGGTGCAAACGTTCATCCTTCGCTAACCAAGAAACTAATGGACCCATTGATAAGACTTCAAAAAGGTCATTGTAAAACAACTCTTGTGACTCAGGAATGCCAAAAACCCCAAGCTAGCCACTGACTATCTAATCTGGTATGGCTTGGTTCCCACACCCCACCAGCCCGCTAAAGTTCTTGTCTCTCTCCCCTGGCAAGGACTCTAGGGTACCTTCATCATAGGAAATAAGTGATAACAAATTCTCTGGTAAGTTGTCAAGAGACTGCTCAAAAATGGTTTCAAACTCCAACTGATCAATAGTATAATTTGCTATCCAATCTGCCACCTTGTTACACTCTCGATAATAGTGTGGAATCTGGTATAACTCAAATTTCTCCAAGACTTCCCAAGCCTGATCAATGATGTACCTAATGTTCCAATTTTCCATCCATCTCTTCTGAAATGCTCTAATGATGATCTGAGAGTCCCCTTCAATCCACACATTCTTAAAACCAAAATCTAACGCGAGTTGGAGCCCTTGAACAAGCACAAAAGCCTCGGCAATGTTATTAGCCCCTTCAAGTAATTTGGTTTCTTTTGCAACTAGGAGTTTCCCCTCCTTATCCCTTATGATACATATCATACCTGAGGGCCACGTGTTTCCACAAGATGCACCATCAAAATTAATCTTGACAAACAGTTTCTATGGCGGGCACCATTTGACATTGGACCTATCTACTTTCTTAGTGCTCACTTGAGCAGGCAATCCACATGGTCTTCTGTCCAGGTTCTTCCAATTTCAGGCCATAAGCTCATCCCAACTCATCCACTTAACATTCAAACAATGTGACCTTCTAATCTTGGCATTCACAACCTCTGTAATCGCATTATCCAGCTCAACCCAGACCTCTTGAATGGTCTTCGATTTATTTCTAAAGATCTTTAAATTCCTTTCCCTCCACAGAGCCCAGATCAACATAGATGGACTAACAATCCATAGGTGTTCAAAAGTCACCTCTTGAAAGAGAATGGGCTAGCTTTTGAAGAGTTGTATCAGGGTTTTAGGAAGCATTGTACACCAATATAACCACCTGAGAAGCCAGTTCCAGCATTCTCCACTAAACTTGCAATGTAGAAAAAGGTGATTAGTACTCTCCTCAAGTTCCCCACATAACACACACTTAAAGATCATCCCAATCACCAGCTTTTGTATTCTTTCACCTATTAAAATTCTCTTATTTAAAGCTAGCCATGTAAATGCTCTTGCTTTGGGTAAGATTGCATCCGTCGAACATAAATGTGCAGGCCAATCTACACTCTCCCCTAATGCTAGTTGCTTGTATCCTTGTTTCACCTTGTACTCTCTTGGACCATCCCCATTCCAGATCAACACATCCTTCTTCAAAGAGAAATATACTATTCTCTCCCAAAATATCCTTCAACAAAGTCTTTTCCTTCTTGGGGAAGTTACATTCATCAAAATCTTTCCAGACTGCCTTCGAAGGAAAACAACTAGAATCTATAATGAAGTAATTGCAGACCTTGGTTCCCCATGAGTTCTTTAGATGTTCTTTTGCCTCTTTTAAATCTCTCCTTGCAGCCAATTTGGGCCACCCATTCCATGAGTCATCCCAGAAATCAGCTTTTGATATATTGATTTTAATATATTATGATAAGTTGTGAGAGATTTTGATATATTGATTTTAATATACTTTTTATATTTTATATTATATTTTATTTTGTAAACAAAGTAATTTTAAAGTGAGATTAAAGTTTCTTATATTAAATTTAGTTTATGAATAATGTGTTTTTATTATTAGTATTAAATGAGGGTTTATTGGGACCCTTACTAAGTTGGAAAAATAAAGATGCAACTAGATATAGATAAAATGGTTATATTGTTCAAAAAACAATAGACCATCACAACAAGTCCTAAGAATACAGAAAAGAGAACAAAAATTTAAGAAAAAAAATACTTAACAAAACAAAGACCAAAGATTAAACAACCAACCCACAACAAAAAATATGAGACATTACAGAGCCACAAGACCCTTCTATGGTTGAGTGACACCCCAACAACCAATATCACTCACAAAGACCTTAGCACCATCCAAGAAAACCTTTCCCACCACCACCACCACTACCATGGCCTCATCCTTAGACTGGAAGGTTGAATCCTCTTTTCAAGAATCTAGCTACTAGAATTTAATAATGTAAATTACCTCCATGTATTTGGAAACCAAACCTAGCACCTCATTATTGAGTGTGGGGAGGGTGAAATAATTAGTGACCTCTAGCTTCCCCTGATTATGGGTAACGAATAAATACCTAACAACTGTCCTTAGGTTGAGATAGAAGTCACATACCTCCTCTACCTAACAATAAACTACTAATAATTCATTGTTGAGCATGCTTAAATATCCCATAGTAGTTGGTTTTTTAGGGCCCCCTTTCATCTATGGATTTGTATCCTTTTCCACTAACACAAAAAAAGAAAAGGCATCATGATCAAGTAACAACACGTGCACCACCCAATTCTTGATCTCAAGATCTATCACCTTCTCCCTATCTTTTATAGATAATACTCAACGATGGATTCTCCTAAATGTGTCACACTAATGTCACCAATACCTTATGGGCCAAGGATACATTTGACTATCTTAAGAGAGACTACATTAGGAAAATTCATAGATGACAATTGGATACTAAGGCCTTGTAAAGGGGTCTCTAGGTTTTCCATAAACCCTATGCCTTATCATACAAACCTACTCACAAAATAAAGAGAAGGAAAATGCAACACCCACACCAACCATACCTATAAATAAAAAGAAGCAGACAAGAAAGATTTAGGCAAACAAAGTAAGACAACAACCATGCAAATATTTCCATCAGACAACCTAAAATTTTGGCTTATTAAGACACTTGCATGAGTTGAGGTATGACATCCTCAATGTGCCACATAAATTGAGCTTCCCTCAACAACAAGAAATAATGATGATCAATAAAGTTTGTGATGAACATAAATATAGATTACAACACATTAATAAATATATATTTTTTTGGTTTTTATTCTTTTTATATAAATAACCTAAATTTTATGATTTATTTGAAAGCATAACATGAACCCTCATAAATAAAAACCAAAGAATAGTTGAGAGCCTTAAGTTAATCTCAAGGTGGGGAATTCAACACTAAGAGAAAATTAAGACCATCTTAGGCCTCCTCCTTCTCACTAAATAGAGTTGGAAATAGGAATTGATTTACCCCCATATTGGCTAAAAGACTAGCTACTTGATTGCATTCCTAGAAGTAATAAATAAAAAAGATATCATCAAAGGATTTATGGAGGACCAAGGCCTCATCAAAAAAGCTCTTACGATTCTATCTTGAACATTTCATTTTACTTAAACAGATGATAACTATTAAGGAGTCTCTCTTGACTATAAGTTGTTTACAACCTAAGACTGATGCCAACAAGAGGTCTTCACTAATTATTTCCCACTTTGATTCATTGTTGGTATTGGAACTCACAAATAAGGATCTCACTTTTAAGAAGAAACCATTAGAATAATATATAAAAAACCATACCCTAACTAACCCTTAATTATCTCTAGAGGTGCCATCAAATTTTAGGACTTACAAAATCCCTACAAGGATTTCATCCAATATAATCTTTTTTGAACAATCTACTTATTATTACCCATTAATCATGGATGAAGAATGTCATTTTTAATAAACAAATTAATCATACATTACTTTAATATTTATTTAAATATGAAAAAAATATGTAATATTTTAATAAACACCTTGTCCTTGACATAAAAATATAACACTTTAATAAAAACCTTGTCCTTTTAACATTAAAGTTAGTGTTAAACAAATATATGTAATTTTTAAAAGATAAATTAATTCCTTGTATTATTTAGATAAAAGACAATATGTATGTCCTAAAACTTATTTCACATGTGAAAATGAAATTCTTTAGCTTACAATGTGATTTTTGGAAGTTAGGTCCATTCCCCTGCTTTTATGAACATACATAAACATGTGCTCTAAAAAAATATATTAATTAAAATTTAGCACTTTTGAATTTGAGTTGGTGAGGTTAGGCATATGACTCACAAGTGTTGAATTGAAAGTTATGTCCATTCCCTACTTTTATGAACATAAATAAACATGTGCTCTTAATAAATATATTAATTAAAATTTAGCACTTTTGAATTTGAGTTGGTAAGGTTAGGCATAAGTTTCAAAAGGTATTTAATTTATTTTCTTAAGTTTCAAAAGGTATTTAATTTATTTTCTAGGAATTTTGTTGTACTAATGCTTGCCACATTCCACGCATAATGTTTCTATTAATATTTATCTTTTCTTTTTCTTTAAAAATACTAGTTTAGATATTGTAATGGTGAAAATTGCATATTTATATTTTTTTTTCCTTAAGTTTTGGGTATATTTTGATTGGAGTTTTTTTAATGTAATAACATGTTTATAAGTGGTAATTTAAGGTATATTTAAGAAGTAATATCTTGAATATCTTTTAAAAAATTTAGAAGATCTACTCTATAGAAGTATAATATATTTAGCAATTTTTTTCATATTGGAAATTAAATTTTAGAGAGGATGATGTTGGATATGCCCCCAGATTGTACAATTTTGTCTTTTATGTGCCCCTATTGTTCTAGATTACCCTATGTTTATTATCGATATGAAACAATCTACATTAGGGATTTAATTCTTGATTAGGGTTTGGGCTTTAATTCTTAAATAAGTGGTAATTTAAGGTATATTTTAAAAAGTAAATATCTTGAATATCTTTTAAAAAAATTAGAAAATCTTCTGTATAGAAGTATAATATACTTAGCATTTTTTTTCATATTAGAAATTAAATTTTATAGTGGATGATGTTGGACATGCCCCCATATTGTAAAATTTTGTCTTTTATGTGCCCCTATTGTTCTAGATTACCCTATGTTTATTATCAATATGAAACGATCTACATTAGGGATTTAATTCTTGATTAGGGTTTGGGCTTTAATTCTTAAATAAGTGGTAATTTAAGGTATATTTTAAAAAGTAAATATCTTGAATATCTTTTAATAAAATTAGAAAATCTACTATATAGAGGTATAATATATTTAGCAATTTTTTTCATATTAGAAATTAAATTTTAGAGTGGATGATGTTGGACATGCCCCTAGATTGTACAATTTTGTCTTTTATGTGCCCCTATTGTTCTAGATTACCCTATGTTTATTATCAATATGAAACAATCTACATTAGGGCTATAATTCTTGATTAGGGTTTGGGTCTAGTCCACTTTGTTCAGTCATTAGAAACCTATGTTGTGTGGGATTCATAGTTGTAGTTTCATATAATTGTATTTACCCTTGTACTTTTGTTAGTATATCAATCCAATGGGCCTTATTAGATTGACTCCCTAGGGCCATGTGGATTACATGTTCTATGCTCATGCCTTGACTTTGTCTTGTTCTCATGGTATACTCATATCTTCTTGGTGCCCTACAATTCTACATGTACACCCAAATCATACCCTTAGACAAAGCTTTGTATTTATTTCATGGCAAGTCTGCATATTGTCCCTAATTTCTTAAGCTCCTACCTTGCCCAATTCATATATCTTTCGTGACTTAATTTATATTTCCTTATCCACACTTTAGTTATAATTTTTCATTGATCAGAATTAGCCTGCTCTCGCATAACCTAAGACATGTGCTTAATTTTGCCTTCTTTATGTCTATCAACTTGGCCCATCCTCATTACTACTTGCTATTTAACATTCATATGCTAGTGTGTGTTTCATGTTTTAACAAGAAAAATAATAGCAAGAACAATAACAAAAGGTAAATGTGTGTTTCATGTTTTAACATATTTTGAAAATATTTAAGCTTGACCATAATGTCATTCATTATACATTTGCATAAAAAATAAGAGTTCTAGACATAATAGAGGAAATTTTAGTAGAATCTCTTAAGTTGGTAAGGTTAGGCATGACTTTAACTAAGTGTTTAACTCATTTTAAACAAAAATTTTCTTTTGATTAATGTTTGGTTTAGTTCATATATAATATGTAATATAGATACTTTGTTAGTAATATAGTATAACAATAAATGCTCTTCATTTTTCTATTTGATTGTTTATGAAGTATAGATGTATATACATAGGCAATAGAAATACTTTGTTATTAATATAGCACAAGTGTTTTTTTTCTACTTAAGTGGTAAATGCTTTTGACCGGAGTTATGAACCAGGTATAACAATGGAATACATGCAATTCAAAGATAGTGTTGTCTTCGAGGAGGTTTGAACCTCAATCTCCATCATGATAACCAAGTGGCCTTAGCCACTTGATCACACCCCATACACAACATCTATTTATATTTACTCTTTAATCTTTTTTTTTTATTGGTAAAAGGCCAAGGCCATTAATATATAAAATATAGCTTTGTTCAGTGCGGGCACTGGTAGGAAAGAACAGAGCGAAGAAAACCTCCAGTCTAGCTGGGGACTTTTGCAATCTAGTACATACTATTCATTTATAGAACTTATACGGGTCAAGCCCAACAAGGAAACAAATTTTCTTATACAATTACTGAGATACAAATACAGATATCACCCTTATCCATGGCCTTTCTTTTGATATCCTCTTGTTGTATGTCTTTTGGTTCTTCGACTCCTGGGATGACCTCCATGGCTTATAACATTTGATCAATTGTCCATCATCCAATTTAAATGGCTTCTTCTATCTTGCTCCTACCAGTAAACCTGTCTAACCTGAAACCACAGGGAAACTACCACTTCTTCTCGCATGTTATCTATACAAAAAACATAAAATTCATTCTCCTGCAAACATCTGTTAGTTATTTAAAACCTTTGCCTGAGATGAAAGAATAAAATACTTGCTATTGCCAATCTTATCAAAATTAATCCAACACACTTGCTTCAATGTTAACTTAAATCTGGTTATGTGGGGCATCCCTTTTGGTTGATTGATCCACTGTATATGCCAGCATCTATATATATACTGTATAAATACTAATATATATATATATATATCTACATGTGGGCATAAGTAAGTGATCAACCATTTCACTTAATAATGTTGATAAACCAAAATAGCCCGTTCCATCTAAATTCTAACCCATCATAGAAAACGTTGTTACTTGTCAAATCATATCAATTAAATCTCTCAAATGAGCTAAAATGATGGTCTGATAGTCTAGGGACCTCATTATTGCCTTTCTTATTACCTGCCTTCTCACATGACACTAGTGATGCAAGTTTCAATCAAAGCATCGAGACAACCTGCTTCGCACATAAAATCATTATTAAACAATTATGGAGATCAGATCATATCTTAAACTCTTCCTACTTGGGAATTGATCCCTATGCTGAGGGAAGTCGTGCAAACTTAGAAAGCCTTGAATGCTATACATCTATCTATATATATATATTAATAGATATATAGATGATAGACGAGTTCCTGCATGCTGCAACTTGTTGGGACAGGAAAATTTGAAATTTTTCTTGTATTCTTACTCACCCATTTCTGACCAAACCAAAAAATATTTCACCCAAAATCAGAATAAACAACTGATAAATCCCATGACTCTTATCACAAATAATGTAAAGGGCCTCAATTTCTTAACATCGGCAAGACCTTCCTTTAGTTATACCAATCCATGCTCTATGAGATACTAGTTGAAGTGGCTATTGGCATGATAATAAGGATCAGAGAGAGTGTTTTGGAAGATGCTGATGGAGAAAGTGGCACCAATGACCTTTCATTGGGGAGAAAATGCATGCTCTTGCTGATCGGCATAGGGAAACACTATCGGCAAATACTCTACAAGCCCTCCTAATAGTATAAGTCATGCCGATGGTGGAGCTCAATAGGACTCTCACTGAAGCATCTAGTGGAGCGAAGGGAACTAGTAGTCATCAACAGGAGATTATCATCGAAAAGAAAAACCAAGGAGTTTCTGATACTCTAAAGTCTCACCGATTGATGAAAAGTGCTTCGGCAAGGCTTACACCGATATGCATGACGATCTGAACCTGATGACTTCATAGAACTGGACCTGACATAGTTAAGAGTTAAAATAAATAATTGATCATGTCCGACGGATGTATTTTGAGTTTGGCAAAGGGAAACATACAAGACGATATACAAAGCTATATGCAAGTCGCGGAACTAAAAAGACTATGAAATGAGGTTTTAATGATGTATGTTTCATGCATTGTATGTGTGGTTATACATTTCAATATACATGCAATGCAGAACTCAAGAAAGTTGAAATTTGGTTAAAATGATGCATCATGACTAGATGCAATGCACTTTATATACATTACGGAGCCAAAAAATAAGTAAACTATGGTTTATAAAAATGATAAGTCCGAAGAGGAGAAACAAAGGAGTTTGTATGTACTCAGCTTTGTATCTAAAAATTGGATACAAGTATTGTTGCATTTCAGAAGATACCATCTAATAAGTGATGTGGGCTCCACCGTTTGCATATCAGGCTTGTATAAATAACATCGATATGTAAGTTAAAAGGATGCAAATAAGAGATACAAACTGGATGCAAAAAGAAAGTTAAATATTGAAAAGTCTTTGTATGTTCAGGGTGCTTCTATAATACCCGATATACAAAGGAATAAAAGTATCGCTAGGGATAAAAGGTAAAGAGAGGGTTTGTATAAGATGCTTTGTATGTGCACTTATACAAACGGCACTATACAAAGAAAATATACAAGAGAATAATATACAAAACCTGACATAATTGGAGCTATATCGATTAGGTGGGGACCATGAATGTATGTTGGAGACATTTGTATATGATATGCAAAAAAGTAATACAACAAGATACATACAATGGAGGATCCAAAGATAATTCCAATTCGTTCATAAATCCAATGAAGTCTGTGATTGTATAAAAAAGTGTACGCATATGATATCAAATGGTGATACTACATACAAGTCCAAACCCAGTTAGAAAGTTTAATGAAGTCTGTGATTGTTTGTTACGATGTATGTATACAAGATACATAGACAAATGCATATGAGAAAAATGATGTATCATGACTAGATGCAATGCACTTTATATACATCGCAGAGCCGAAAAATAAGTAAATTGTGGTTTATAAAAAATGGTAAGTCTGAAGAGGTGAAAAGGAGTTTGTATGTATTCAACTTTGTATCTAAAAATTAGATACAAGTATTGTTGCATTTTGGAAGATACAATCAGAAAAGTGATGTAGGCTCCACCGATTGCATATCGAGCTTGTATAAATAACAATGTATATTCGATATACAAGCCGATATACAAGTTAAAAGGATGCAGATAAGAGATACAAACCAGAAGCGAAAAGAAAGTTAAATACTGAAAAGTCTTTGTATGTTCGGGGTGCTTGTATGTATACATACCCGATATACAAAGGAATAAAAGCATCGCTAGGGATAAAAGGTAAAGAGAGGATTTGTATAAGATGCTTTGTATGTACACTTATACAAATGGCACTATACAAAGAAAATATACAAGAGAATAATATACAAAACCTAACATAAATGGAGATATATATATCGAGTGGGGACCACGAATGTATGCTGGAGACGTTTGCATATGATATGCAAAAAGTAATACAACAAGATATATACAATGGAGGATCCAAAGATAATTCCAATTCATTTCACAAATCCAATGAAGTCCACGATTATATAAAAAGTGTATGCATATGATATAAAAAGATGATACAAATGGGTACATACAAGTCCAAACCCAGTTAGAAAGTTTAAATTCTAAGAACTTTATTTGAAGTTTGTGATTGTATATTGCAATGTATGTATACAAGATACATAGACAAATGCATATGAGAAATGTATATACAAATGCACGAAACACCAAAGATACCTATGTGGGCCCCATCTCCAATGGATATACAAGTTTATACAAACCTGGATTTGAATGATAGGTTAAATATTGTGAATTTTAGCTGGGGTCTACTATTGTATATATAACACATGCATTCGATATACAAGAAGGTGATACAACTATGGATTTGAAGGTGATTTCAATTCATTTCATAAACCTAGTTGGGCCCGCTCTTGTATACAGAAGAAAATGTATCTGATATACAAAAGATATGTATGCAATATACAAAAGGAGGATGCAGGAAAATATACAAGTATAGATCAGAAATCCAATTTATTTTATAGACCTGATGGAGTCCGCACTTGTATGTGTGTCCCAAATGCATATACAAAAGTTGATACCCAGGAATTTCTAATGCATGTATGTTTATTACAACTCTGAGATGGATTTGTTTGTTACTGGAGCCATATGAAGAGGATTGTATAAAACAAATATGGATGGACCCTGTGATGTCCTTTACTCTTCCTCTGTTATTATAGTTTCAGCCAAACTTTTAATATGGATATGGCCAAAACTTAAAACACTGATTCTAAAAGCATTAATAGTTTGGAATGGTAGAATGATAGAAGATCCAAGCAGGAATCAAATTAGTTTAAAGGAAAAGGATAGATAAGAGAATGCTTGTCTATACATTTCTGAAGGATTTGAGTAGATAGATCTTCTCTTAGACTTTATATGTGGAATAAATTGTTTTCTCTATACTAAGTTCTGATAAAGATATGACTGTACTTCCCATCGCTATCAGACTTCAAATCTTTAATTTGGAGTAAACTATACCTGACTAGAAAGGGTCTAAGATCTACCTAACCAATTGGGGGTCCAAGAAGTGTTCTTAATTTCTCTATTATACTCCCTTGCTGTCTAAAGGGTAAAAAATATGAAGATGCTCTGAGTTTGTTCACCCTCCATGGTGTGTTATTAGACCAAGTGATGCACTGATTAGCCTCATAATAACTTTCCTCCAAAGTTTCAGTTTGATTTTGATAATACTTCAACGGTGTTAGCTCTAGTAGATAGGTAGAGACCATCTGCCCCTTTGTTGGCAAGAGAGTCTGCTTTGCTATTACCCTCTCTGTAAGTATGATTGAATGTGCACCTCCTTAAAGAAGCAATGATGTCGAGGGCATTAGCCAGCAGGGAGGTCAGTCTCCAATTAGGCATGTTCCCTTTTCGTAAGCCATTAATGATGATTGCGGAGTCTCCTTCAACCTCTAATTTTTCAATTTTCATGTCTTTGCAGATTCTCAGACCTTCAATCAGGGCAGTTAATTCTGCTATATTGTTTGTTGTTTCTCCTAAGGGTTTGGCTAAGGTTGCCATTTCTCTAGATTTAGAATCATGGATTACACAACCTATTCTTGTGACTCACGGGTTGCCCCTAGATGCCCCATCAAAATTTAGCTTGAACCACCCTTCTTTAGGAGGTTGCCACTTACATTCCTTTCTCTTGTTGGTGGTGTTGTGGTTACCTGGTCCCACAAAGGAGGGAAGTTTTAGTCCTGCCCATCTCCCCCGCATCTTTTCATCCCAATGTGTCATTGTGGATTTTTTGGAGTTATTTACAATCCTACTATTGACTATTTCTATTATAACGGCCTCAATTTTAATAATTAGCTAACCAAAAGTCATGTTTCTATCTTTAAAGATTCTTCTATTTCTTTCTTTCCACAGCTCCCAAACCATCATTGAAGGGGAAATTGTCCATAGCATATGGTAGATGCTTTGTTTGTGAGTCTCGGGCTAGCATTGGAAAAGGTTCAGAATGTTATTAGGCATGGCAGTAATCCATCCCATCTTATTACTTAGCCAATTCCATCATTTATTAGAAAATTAACAATTGAGGAGAATATGGTCTACTATTTCTTGATCCTCTTCACAAAGGGGACATCTGCTAGGCCCCTTATATCCCATCTTGGTGAACCTATCCATCATTAGGATTTTTTCCTACAGGGCCATCCAGGCAAACAACCCAACCTTTGGGAGATAGTTCTTATCCCAACATAGTCTCAGTGGTAACTCCAATTTTGGTCTTAGTTGCTGTGTGATTAAAGTTTTGTAGCTATCCTTGGATTTATAATTTCCTAATTTAGCCCCATCCCAAACTAATCTGTCTAAGTCTCCTTTGAGAGATACCCTCCTTTTGTTAAGGATATCAAGTAGTTTCTTTTTCACATTATCCAGAATGTTCATATTATCCAGGGGTTTCCATTTCCACCCCCTATTCTCCTCATGATTGGGAAAATCTATATAATCTTTAACATATTTCCACCAGTGGGATTCTAGTATCCTTTTGGCATTCTCTAAGTTATCCAAGCTGCTTATCACCTCATACCCACCCCATGAATCATCCCAGAAAAGTGCTTGGTTCCCATCTCCTAAACTCCAAGTCAGTTTGTCCATTATGAGCTTCCTACAGTCCATCATAAAATTCCAGAGGCAAGATCCTTTAGGTGGGTTAGCCATTCTAAAAAGGAATGTCGGTTCCTTCCCTCTAAGTATTTGTTTCTAAGGATTTTAACCCACTTTGAATCGGGCTGCTGATACATTTTCCATACAAGTTTAGCGCCTAAAGCCTATTCTGTTCTCTAAAGCTTTTTAAGCCCAAGCCTCCTTCCTCTTTTGGTCTACAAATCTTGTCCCAAGCCACAAGTGCCATTTTCTTTTTATCCTCCGAGCCTTGCCATAGGGAAGTTCTTAGAGTTTTGTTGATTTCTTCCCATTTACCTACTGGAAGATTCATATAGGATAATTGGTATATTGGGATAGCTGAGAGAACTGATTGTAACATTATCACTTTGCCTACTGAGGAGAGCCATTTGCCTTTCCAAGATTCTACTCTATTCCTGATCTTGGAAGTAATATGATCCCAGAGATCATTAGTCTTATTTCTTTTACCCAAATGTATGCCTAGATATTTACAAGGCATTTCCCCTTTTTTGTAAGACAGGATTCTATATATTTCTTTTTTAGTTTTAGGATCCGTATTGAAAAAATAAATTGCTGATTTATTAGCATTAACCTCCTATCTAGAGGCCCTACAGTAGGAGTTAGGATGTCTTTGAATGCCCTAGCTTCTTCTATGCTCCCCGTACCGAAGAGCATAGTGTCATCTATGAACTGTTGATGTGTTCTAGGATCGACACTGGAAGTAATTTTAATTCCTTGGATCTTTCCTTCTTCCCTAGCCTTGGAGATCATTCTCCCTAATATGTCTACCATTATAATAAAGAGAAAAGGGGAAATGGGATCGTCTTGTCTCAATCCTCTTGAAATGCTAAAAAAACCTTCTTAGGATTAGAAATACATGCATAAATGAGGTTTATCCACTGTTTAGTAAAACCAAAAGCCTCTAGGGTTTTGCAAAGGAAACGCCAGTCTACCTTATTGTAGCACTAACGATGGAGATATGAATGAGTCAATAGCACCAGAATCAAAGAGAATAGAAATGGGGTTACCCCCAATCATACCTGACATCTCAATCACTGACGCCTAAAAATTAGCCTGGCAGTTATCAACCATCGTAAAAATACGGTGGGATCTACCCACATCGCCAATAGTCTACTCAGATCCTCCTGCACAAGGCTGTCCCCCTACTATAAAACCCTGTGGACACTCTCTAGCTAGGTGTCCAGCTCCACCACAAACATGACAAGGGCCCCTAGCCTGTACCTGTCTAGTCTGAGTCCTACTCGACTGCTATTGCCCTGATCTACCAGTAGACCCCTGTGAGCCCCTATATGACTGATGCGACCTTGCGGGTCCCGCAGGTGGTCCCTGCTACCTCTAATCTCTGCGTGGGCTCTACTGCTACCAACCTCTATTATGTCCCCCATGTGACCTCTGTTGTGTCCTAGCTCTCTGCTGCTACGACTGCTGCTATTGTGGGGGCCTAGGAGGTAAGGGTGCGGAACTGAAGCCTCCCCTATGAGGTGGCTGTGATGATCTATGGAAACTCTATTGATGCTGCTACTATCCTTGATCCTGAAACTGAGGGCGTTAACCCTGCCCTCATCCCTAAATCTCCTCATCAATGTATGCCTTCTCAGTAGCATCACTCAAAGTCTGGGGGTCTACCATCCGAACAGGCCCTGCTATACTGTGGTTCAGTCCTCTAATAAACTTATGCACCAGGAGTTTCTCGTCATGGAGATACTCTGCATATCTAGATAACTCTATAAACCTACCCTCATACTGAGCCACTGTAAGTCCCCTCTGCTGTAGGTCATGGAACTCGTCTATACGACGCTGGCTATAATGCTCTGATAAGTAGCGTGCATTGAAGCGCTTAATGAAGGTCTCCCATGTGAGGTTGTCTAAAGAAAGGTGATGCTTGCACTCCTCAGTGCGCCACCAGTAGCTCTACTGCATCTCACAACAAGTGTACCACCACACAGGCCTTCGTGTTGCCCTCGTAAGGGCGCAACACGAAGCATCTGTCTAAACTAATAAGCCAGGCCTCTGCCTCGGCTCCCTCTGTGGTCCCGATGAATGTAGGAGGGTTCAACCTCAATATATCCCTAATGGGGTCTCCTCTGTCTTTAGGCCTCATGATAGGCTCATCTGTATAGTAGTCATAAGGCCCGTGACCAAGGTGCTCTACCCGTACTACCTCGTCATATCTAGCATGACGTGAAGGACTCCTGCTACGGGCCCTATCAGCCAAACCAACCTCCTCTATCTCTAGTATCTTGACATAAGGCTCCACATGTGGTGCCCCTCGTGGCTCAACGCGGGGCTCCACATATGGCTTGACACGTGACTCATCTTGTGGCTCGACACGTGGCTCCTCTCGCGGATCCTCGTGGGGCTCGACACGTGGCTCTATACGTGGCTCAACTACAGCTGGTGGAAGCCTATCTATAACTGCCTGTAAGGCCTGCAGAATCTGTGGCCTAATATTTGGTATGGTCGGTGGTGCCTGCGGTACCTGTGGAACTAGCTGTGCCTAAACCTTAGCTAAAGAATCACTGTGAATCTCAGGGGATGGAGTGCGGCGGGACCACGCTCGCCGAACTCGTCAAGGAGGCATCCTACAAAAATGAGGTAGCCACAAATCAATCAAAGTTACAGAATAACAATGTGCCCAAAACAAGCCCAGTGTTTAAACTTAGGCTCTGATACCAAATATCATACCCGCATTTCCCATGCGGTCACGACACAGCACACGTGTCATGTCCACATTTGACATGTGGTCATGACATGAACTACGAAAAACTTTTCTACCTATCCCTAGGAACCCCCTTGCACGCGTCTGCATGCTCAGTGGTAATACGCAAGGACGTAGACATGTCAACGTAACCGTGATGGTGAAGGCCATCTAGGGGGTATGTGACATGAAGTGTGTCGCTTCTAGGGTTAGACTGTTTCAAATCTAGACCCTAGTTTCCTAGGTGTGAAGAGGAATCTGCCAACATCAAACCTTATAGAACTAGATCGAAATTGATTTAATAATATGGTAAGATGGCGCATGATTTAAGTGGAGAGATGGAATGAAATAAATAAAACAACGCATAAAATTAACCCTAAAAATCTAGCAAAATTCCGGTAGCATAACGCGTTTTCGATAAACGCAAAATAAATTTTAAAAAAATAAAACATCAAGAAGGGATTAAATAAAATTTAAGAATAAATTAAATTTAGACTTGAGAACGAATTCAAAACGATACAAAGTAACAATTAAAATTAAAATAATGATAAGACGTCAGTTAAATTTAATTTTAAAAACCGAGTTCATCATTAAACATAATTTTGGCTTTATGTTTAATATCTCACTCAAAAATTTAATGGATGAGGGAGGAGGGTTTAAATAACCCTCCCCATAAAATAATAATAAAATAGATGAAATTGGAAAGGTGAAATTACGTCAAAATAAATTTAGTATCCCCATTTAAATAATTCCATAAACAAGGGAAAGAAAACAAATACCCTTACTCAATCAATTAAATTCAAACACAAGACAAAAATCAAATTGCCCAAACTCAACCTGCTCAAAATTAAAATTCACTTAAAGATTTCAAGAGATAAAATTTAAAACAGTAAAAGGAAAAAGGGTGGTTTAAAATCATGAATAAGATAAAACCTCACCAATAATCTCCTCACAAAAATAAAATCCTCTCCAAAATAAAATATTCTCATAATACAAGAAGAAAGAAAGAAAAGCCCTATTATCAAAATTCTAGTTGTTTTCTATGCACAAGTTGCCCTAATTTCTTATTCTAATATTTTCTTCTTGAGCACTAATCTCTTGTCTCCTTTCTCATCTTGTTAGGGTTTTGTTTCTTGCATTTACAGGTTTGGGATTTCTATTCCAAAGGAGGCCATGGATGGTTTCCCCACGGAGGTTTGTATTTGAACCTCAGAAACCTCCAATGACTGCCTTTAAACTAAATATGTCTGAAATGCTCTTCTAGGAATGGTGGAAAACAAAGTAATATAGAGAGTGTTGTTTTTGGTACAGGGTAGGCAGATTGACGGCGGCCATTAGAAAGGTAGAGCGGAGGGAGTAATGGCTTGGTGGTGCTGTCGAAAGGGGGGTAGCGGAGTGTGGAGGTGAGGATGGCCGCGAAGGCTGGAGCAAGCGGTCGTGGCCTGGGGATCATGGTGGGTGATGGGGCGTGGTGAGCCGCTATGGCGGCGGAGACTGTGGATCGCGGGAGGCTGGGGTTGTAGGCTCCGGTGGTGAGGGCTATGCATAGGGTTATGGGAGTTGACAGTGCTGGGGTGTTGGGAAGGTGGGGCTGTGGGCATAACCACCCACAGTCCCACATTCAATCTTCACTTTGTTAAATTTTTTTTTTTGTTTCACTTTGTATAAAAAGAAACCCCTCTGCCAACCCGTCCACTGTGGGGAAAATCTATTCACTGCATTTTTTTTGTACAAACATTTTGGTAAATATAGTATGTTTAATATATATATATATGTAAGTATATTTATATTCAGGTTTAAACTGCAGTTTGCTCTAAACCACAGTTACTTCACATTTCCTACTATAGTATATATATAAAAATATGTATGCACATTCATATATATATATATAAGTGTAAACATAATATAAGATATCCATCATTAAACTACTTTTGACTTTTCTTCTACTCACAGCATAAACATAGGGAATAAAATATATAAACAACAACTAAGATAACCAGTGCGGTTTTCTCCTTTTTTTTTGAATATATAGATACATTGCACTCTCCCTTATCAACCAAGTTTTAAATAGAATACTAACATTTCATTTCTGAACCAAAATAAATAGACAACCTAGTATAAAAAAAAAAATTCTTTTTGCACATTTAAACAGAGATGTATATATATATTTGGTTTCCTTTCTGAGGATAGCCTCAATGGCAGAATATGCATTTTCACATAAAATTCTAACAGCAACTAGATGTTTAATAACTATTTTGTGTAACAAACAGAAAATTTAATCCTTAAAATCCCTCTTCCTTCATGCATCATATTTTAACAACCATTGAGCCATATATATATATATATATATATATATATATATATATATATATATATATATATATATATATATATATATATATATATATATTTGTAGAAAAGACAATGGCAGAAAACTATTTATATCTACACAAGCATTTCACAACTTCACAGCTCCACAAAAATAGAAGTAAACAGCATTAGATTAAATATAGAAGGTTTACATTTCACTATACATCACAGCCATCTCCATGGCAAATAACTCAACAGTCCCTACATGAATAGAATACAATAAGGCCATAATGGCCATGGCTCCAACAGCCAACACAAGGGGACTAAATGAACACCAACATGAGCTCCAAAACAACTCCACCTCTTCACATAATAACCTACAACTAATCACAGCAACAAGACAACAAAACTAGCCACTACGAAAAACTCTCCTCCCTACCGTAGACCCACAAGTGGGTCACCCCCGAGCTAGGGAGGTAGAGATTCACACAGGTTGAGCACTCCACAACAAAATCAAGCACAATAACACAAAAACACCCATAAGATTAGCACAAAACTCAACTCATAAAAATGAGTTGTTGAGGGTAGGGAATGGACCCCTCAACTCAAAAGGGCTCCCAAATGATAAATGTCAAGCTCATGGCCTCAAGCCAAATAAAATCTCCAAAACACCACTCTCCACAATATCACAAAAATAACCTCCATGGCACTCTTGCCATTCAATAACCTTCTCAACAAAATAAAAGCCCTCAAGGCATAAATACATAGTGTGGGAGAGACCTCAAGGAGGTTCCTTTCCCCTACCCATACAAGTTGAGCATTACCTCCATGGGAGGTGCTCTCACCATAACTCCCATCCCAACAAAACAAAACAATGCAACAACAAAACAACCAAAAACTAAATCACAACACATTAAATAAGCTAAGGTGAGAAAACGAGTTAAGAGGTCTATCTTCAAATCCGTTATAATGGAAGCAAGTTGGTGAAGGCTCCAAGCCTTCCCAAGCCTTCCAAATCCTTCAAGCAATCCTCTAACTCTCCCAAACTCCTCCCAATATAGAATAAAATTGAAGAACCCCACACTCCTCAACAAGAGGAGATAATATAGGTCATGAATTTGGCCTTGAGGAATGAGAAGGTGACACTTGTCACCTTCTCCTTCCTCCTCCCATGCCACTTGCAAGGGAGAGGAAGTGTGAGGATGACAAGTGTCATCCTCTCATTCCCTCTCAATCCTCACCTTATCCACTTGTCCTCTCACACATGTGTGAGAGGACAAGTGGTGAGGTGGCATTCCCACTCACACTCTCAAGAGGATAAGGGATGTCATATGGCATCCTCTTATTCTCTCAAGGAGCCATCTTCCTCCAAATGCTCTAACACATTGTGAGAGTCTTGGGGAAAGCTCCCACACACTTGGGAGTCTTGGAGACCTCCCAAGTCTTCCTTGGGAAAGGGTTCCCAAACTTTGGGAAGGGAGATGAGTCTTTCCCAAGGCATGACTCATCTCCCACTTCCCTTAATTCAAATTTTCGTCACTCTTACTAAACCATGGTTTAGAGTGACCAAACTTGAGTCAAATCTAGGGTTAGATAGTCCAAGTTGACCCTAGACTCATGGGTAACCACCTACAGTAGCTTTTGGGACTCTAGGGTTCACCAAGGGGGTTAAAAATTCACATTTAAATGGCCTCAACAAAGTAAAATAAATACCAAGTGGTGTAATTCAAGTAAAATTTATACAACACTTATCATTAATCAATTTAACAAAAAGGGTACTAAGGCAAAAATAATAAAATAAAATCAAGTACTTAAATCATCATTCAAATTCAAATGTGATCCTTATCCCTCTAGGGAACGGATTGGTTTACAGGGGATAACATAGTGTCAATTCTACCTCTAATTTTCTCGTGGCTAGGAAATGTAAAACCTGCACATCTCGATCAAGTGTCAGTCCTGTCATGAAAAGTCATAGCCGAAGCAACTGGAATTAAATTCACGCAATCGAATGCAACAATAAACATCAATACATAAATCCAAATTAAACCGCATTATCCCATCCCATGTCAATTAGTCCACATCACATACACAACTAGAATCTCATCACAAGCATCATCAGATATATATATCCCATGTGTCAAATCACAAAATATCATCCACTATGATCGAATCAAATCATATATGTCAAATCAATGTCCTATCATAATCAGGAGATAAAAACCAAGTCTACATAATAAAACCATAGTCACTAAAGGTCTGATAATGTCATCAACAAAATAGCATAATCGATCAAAATAAGGGAGGTAAAATAATCGGCCTCATAGCTCTCTTATCCTGGTTCTAAGAAGGGCCATAAATGTTAAGGAGAAAAAAGTGTAGATTGCTCCTGATGCTTCTGGCATTCCCAGCCATCCAATTCTTCCTCCAACTTATCACTAAAAATGAGACCGCTCTAGGATCCCAGATTACCCCAAGGCCTCCCAAAGCACCATCAACTGGAGCTCCTGCTATCTCCCATATTCCTAGCTTCTTATTTAGAGCGTCTATCTCATCTTTATTAATTTTAGTCTCTTGTAGCATTAGTATATCTGGTTTTGTGTTGGTTATATAGCATTTTATGATTCGCTGTTTGTTAGGGCCATTGAGACCCCTAACATTCCAAGTGTAGATTTTCATGGCACCTTGGGAAGGTACTTCACCTTCCTTGCATTAAAAAGTGTGGTTATCTTAGTCTGATCTGTTGCCTCACCTACTTTCTCTCTTAGTTCCAAAAGTGATTTCCTACCCCTCTTCTTATTGCTTTTGGCACAATCAGGAGTCTCCTCACTGAAATTGGTTATTGCAATTCCCAGCCATAGGTCTACTTCCTCTAACTCTCTATCTCCCTATTCTTTTGGGTCCTCTTTGTTATTCTCCTACCTTTTCTACCATTCTTCAAGTTCTAGGATCTTGGAGATTAGTTTTTCCTTCTCTTTATTCGTTTCCTCAATTACTACTTCCTCTAATGCCTCATTGAGAATCTCATTGCATATCTCTTCTAGCTCCCTATGGCTGACCTTATCTGTGGATCTCTCTTGATATCCAGTCTCTTTATGTTTCTCCTCTATTTCATAAATGTTAGGGACCCATTCTAGAGTCTCTAATACCTCTGGTTCTATATTACCTTCCTCTGCTGGGGAAATAATATTTATGTTTTCTTCAATAGGGACTTCTCCCTCTTCAAGCTCCTTCCTACCTTCGCCTATCTGAGGTTTATAAATATTCTCTGGAGACTTAGCTGCTACGTGTGTTTCTTTGCCTATGCTCTCCTGTGGGGGGTTAAAGTTTTGTAAAATGAGATCATGATTCTAACTTTAGGTATTCCTTATGGTATTTTGAGAGGGTTTAGGGCTCTTTGTGGGCTGAGCTTTTACCACATTGGGTTCTGAGTTTGTCCAGCCATATCCCTTCTGCCACAAAGGGACACAGGGCTGGTCCTCTGATAATCTACTATAAATCTGCCCTTGTTATCATTAAATCTAATATTGACATCCGACTATTGGGGATTGGGGTTCTTGTTGGTTAATCCTTTTGAAATACTATTGATTGTATTACTGTGGGTGAGACCCTGGTGAAAAACTGGTTGAATACAATAATTAGCCATATTAGTGTTAATTTCCATTGGTTCGATATTTTTAATGCTTATATCCATTTTTACTACTAGGAAAACATCTGAATGAGTTAAGAAGTCCTTCTCAATTGTTATAAATTCTCCCAGGTGATTACCTATCTCCCTTAGGATTTCGCTGTGGATGAGCTCAACCGGGAGATTTGGTAATTTGACCCATCTGGCCACTTTAAGTTTCATTTTACTAGGGTCAAAATTCAGTTGCCAGTCTACATAATCAAATTTATACCCTTTGAAGAGTAGTCTTCTGCTATTCAAAATTTCTTTTTTAAGGTCTACACTTTTGCAATCAATAAAAATGAAAGCTTCAGAAGTGATAGTGATACTTACCTGATCTTTGAGGAAGGACTGGACCCAATTCGCAATTTCCTTCATAGGCTGCCCCATCCCACACCACCATATAAAGACGCCATGGGTTCTACAATGATTCCCCAGACCGTTTGAGTAGATACTACTAATATTTACCAATGCTTTCTTGCCTGAGGTCCCAAGGTTTTGATACTACCCTGAATTCATTTGTAGTCTTGACTGAGGGGAGCTAGAGATTGCCTACTCTTGAGTTGCAAACTGGTTATTGCCCCTTCCTAGAGTGTTGGCCGTGGTAATTTTGGAATTAGGGTTTTGGGTAATTGATCGTTGAAGGGGTTCTCTTAGATTCACCATATTGTTTAAGGAAGGCTTCGAATGAATGATCCTGGGGGCCAGTTTTGAGAAACCCTCCACAACTTTTTGCCTTTGAAGGAGAGGTTGAGAGACAGTAGGGAGGAATTAAGCATTGTGGCTTCTTTCCCTACTTATTGAAGTACGATTTGCTCTAGTAGCAAATGCTAGGATTGCTGAAGTAATTGGGATAGCCAAATCTTAGAAATCTTGGCTTGGGCATTCCTTCTTGAAGCATTGTCAGCCCCAATTCCCCTCTGTGATTTCCTCCTCCTCACAACTTTCCAGCCTTGTTCCCTATGGGGTTGCGAAGGGGGAGCCTAGCCCCCATAAACCATCTTCTCCTTCCATGGCAGATCGCTGCTAGGGTACTCTGCCCTATCTTCAAATTTGATTCTATTGTCATTGTAGTATTGTCGCTAAAGTTCTGTCTTTTTTGCATTTTTATTACTTTTGTAAACTTTTAATCAATAATCTCTTACTCTTTAATCTATTTTAAAAATATATATGAAATATAAAAATTATGGTTTCAATTTTAAATGGTATAATAAATCTAATAAATGTACACAAATTTATGTATGATAAGTTGTGAGAGCTTTTGATATATCATATTTTAATATATTTTTTATTTTTTATATTATATTCTATTTTGTAAACAACGTAATTTTAAAGTGAGATTAAATTTTCTTATATTAAATTTAGTTTATGAATAATGTATTTTTATTATTATTAAATGAGGGTTTTATTGGAACCCTTACTAAGTTAAAAAAATAAAAATGCAACTAGATATAAATAAAATTGTTGTATTAGCCAAAAAATAAGAAGTCATCACAACAAGTCCTAAGAATACAGAAAAGAGAACAAAAATTTAACAAAAAAATATTTAACAAAACAAAGACCAAAGATTAAACAACCAACCCACAACAAAATATATGAGACATTAGAGAGCCATAAGACCCTTCCATGGCTAAGTGACACCCCAACAACCAAAATCACTTAAAAAGACCTTAGCACCATCCAAGAAAACCTTTCCCACCACCAATACCATGGCCTCATATATAGAGTAGAAGGTTGAATCCTCTTTTCAAGAATCTAGCTACTAGAATTTAATAATGTGAAATACGTTCATGTGTTTGGAAACCTAACCTAGCACCTTATTATTGAGTGTGGGGAGGGTGAATGAACTAGTGACCTCTAGCTTCCCCTAATTATGGGTAACCAACAAATACTTAACAACTATCCAAGTAGGTTGAGATAGAAGTCACAAACCTCTTGTAGCTAATAATAAACTACTAACAATTCCTTGTTGAGCATGCTTAAATATCCCATAGTAGTTGGTTTTTTAGGTCCTTCTTTCACCTCTAGATTTGCAACCTTTTACACTAACACAAAAATAGAAGAGGCATCATGATCAAGTAACAACACATACACCACCCAATTCTTGATCTCAAGATCTATTATCTTCTCATCTATCTTCTATAGATAATCCTCAAGGATGGATTCTTCTAAATGTGTCACACCAATGTCACCAATACATTATGGGCTAGGGATACATTTGACTAGCTTAAGAGATACTACATTAGGAAAATTGATAGATGATAATTGGAGACTAAAGCCTTGTAAAGGGGTCCCTATGTTTTCCATAAATCCTATGCCTTACCATACAAACCTACTCACAAAATAAAGAGAAGGCAAATGAAACTCCCACACCAACCATACCTATAAATAAAAATAAATAGACAAGAAAGGTTCAGGCAAACAAAATAAGCCAACAACCATGCAAATTTTTCCATCAAACCACCTAAAAATTTGGCTTATGAAGACACTCGCATGAGTCAAGGTATGACATCCTCAATGTGCCACATAAATTGAGCCTCCCTCAACAACAAGAAATAATGATGATCAATTAAGGTTGTGATGAACATAAATATAGATTACAACACATTAATAAATATATATTTTTTTGGTTTTTATTATTTTTATATAAATAACCTAAATTTCATGATTTGTTTGAAAGGATAACAAAAACCCTCAAAAATAAAAATAAAAGAATATTTGAGAGCCTTAAGTTAATCTCAAGGTGGGGAATTTAACACTAAGAGAAAATTATAACCATCTTAGGCTTCCTTCTTCTCACTAAATAGAGTTGAAAATAGGAAATGATTACCCTCATATTGGCTAAAAGATTAACTACTTGATTGCATTCCTAGAAGTAAAAAATAAAAAAGATATCATCGAAGGATTTATGGAGGACCGAGGCCTCATCCAAAAAGCTCTTATGACTCTTACTTGAGCATTTCATTTTACTTAAACCAATTATAACTATTGAGGAGTCTCCCTTGACTATAAGTTATTTACAACCTAAGACAGATGCCAACAAGAGGTCTTCACTAATTGTTTCCCACTTTGATTCATTATTGGTATTAGAAATCAGAAATAAGGATCCCAATTTTAAGAATAAACCATTAGAATAATATATAAAAACCCCTGCCCTAACTAACCCTCAATTATCTCTAGATGTGCCATCAAATTTTAGGACTTACAAAAGCCCTACAAGGATTTTATCCAATATAATCTTTTTTGAACAATCTACTTATCATTACCCCATTAATGATGGATGAAGAATGTCATTTTTAATAAACAAATTAATCATACATCATTAAAATATTTATTTAAATATGAATAAAATATATAATATTTTAATAAACGCCTTATCCTTGATATAAAAATATAATACTTTAATAAAAACCTTGACCTTAACATTAAAATTAGTGTTAAATAAATATATGTAATTTTTAAAAGATAAATTAATCTTTGTATTATTTATCTATAAAAGTGAGTATGTATGTCCTAAAACTTATTTCACATGTGAAAATGAAATTCTTTAGTTTACAATGTGTTTTTTGAAAGTTAAGTCCATTCCTCTATTTTTATGAACATACATAAGTGGTGCAGGAGCACCTGGTAAAGTTCATGCATCAATGAGGCAACTTTAAATTTTTAGTTAAGGTTGATGTCCTAAGGCCCAAGAGGCCACATTTATGATGTTATGGGTCTTAGGGAGTCATTTTAGGTTCATGTTTTTTAATATTGTGAAGTTGTCAATATGTTGTATTTACAAAGATGCAAGAAGTGCAAAAAATGCACAAGGATGGAATACCAAAGGTCATAGGGTAGTTTGAGTTAGTTTCATTCGTTGGAGGAAGTTGTAAAGCCTTTAAAAAGGAATTGTAACTCATTGCCAAGACAGAAGAAGATTGTATTGAAGATGTATTGAGTTGGAGGAATTGTATTGTAATGGAAAATCATAAATAAATTCTATCTTTTCTCAAAAATTACTAAAAAATAGTTGTTTCAAGTCCTTGTACGGCCCAGTACGAGAAGAAGATCACTTCAAATTGTTAGTAAGTAAAAGTATGCTGAATCTCCTTCCCTCCAAAGTTTATTTCATGCAATTTGGTTCAAATTTGAATTAGATGTTGGGAATTTTTTGAAAACAGTTGAAACCCTGATTTAGGGTAAACAATGACATAAAAATTTGTGTTTCTCCCAACTTTGCCATTGAAATGTTCTAATACTTGGTGAAAAGAATCCACAAGGCAAGTACTTTCATGTTTTTGAGGTTTCAGACCATAAGGTAAAGGCTAATATGTGAGAAGTGAGAGGTTAGGAATAAAAATCTGTGTACAGTCATGAGAAAACAGAGTTTTGGGACAGTCAAATAGCCTAAAGCCTAGGGTTTGATAAAATGTTTATGAAAATAAACTTTCTGATAGATTTGTGAGCATGAGTAAACTCAATGAAGACTATTTGAAGTATTGATTAAATGAATTTGAGATTGGAGATCAGAGGATCAATAAACCCTTATGCAATTTAAGCCTAATTAGGCCTAATTTGGAACAGTAATAGTCATGTTTGGGCCTTGTTTCCTAAAATAACCTATGTTGATCTTTTGATATGTTTTAAAACCCCTTAAAGGGTATCCTAAAAGCCCATCATAGTCTTGAATGGAGGTCTGTGTCAAAGGATATCTCTAACAATTTATGTTTAGAGGACTACTAGCTTTGAAGACAAGTTTGAGTTGAGTGATTTGGGTGAGATGGAGTCTCTAAGTGTCTAAAGATGATGACTAAATGTGCTTGGCTCAAAAATAGTAGAAACTCAGATTTGTGCCTTTGTAGAGGTCATTGTTTTGAGTAGATTTCTTGTGAACTTGAAGTATTAGATGGATTGAAACCCATTGTTGTGAAATATGTCTCCAATGAGTGATTTGTGAATCCTTTGTACTGCATCAAATTGGTATCAGAGCTCAGAAGGTATGGGCAAGAGATTTTTGTGGTTGTGTGCAGCTTGGTGGCCAAAAGACTAGGTTGAGGAAAAGTGGAAGGACCTAGGTGAGGCAAAGAAGTTGAGAAGAAGCAAGGATAGACTTGCTTGAGTAAAGAGGAAATGAATGTGCCAAGAAGGCATTTGTAGGCAGAGGAAAGAAGAAAAGAGAGAAAGAGGCAAGAGAAATTTGATAGGGAGATAGCAGCACTGAAGCAAGACAAAAGAAGATTTGATTTGGAGTTCCAAGAGTTTCAGATGAAGATGGAAGAATTGATCAAACAAATACAAAGTTGGCACTTAGTGATGAAGAAGGTCACTTGGCCCATTAGGAAAATTGTTCAAAAAAGGAAGAGACAAGCAAGGGAAGCAGCAAAAAGGCAAAAAGAAGAAGAAGAGATGCATAGGAAGTTGAAATAAGATGAGATTCTGACAACAAAGTCTGAGACAAAGAAAATTGAGGAAGAATTCCTTAAGGGAGAAGAGAGCCTAATGAAGAAGGAACAAACCATTGTTACATGGCAGAGACAACAAGTTAAGGATATTATTTACCATTTCCTTGTAATCTTGATAGGATACAAGCCAAATTTTAGAATAAGGAGAGAAGGACAAGGTATTGAGGTAAGGATTAGAATGGAGCAAAGCATGGAGGATCTGATTTCAGTTGACAAGATATGGAAAAGGCTAATTTGAATGGACAAAATGAAACCAAAAGTAAAGATGAAGGCAAGGTGGAGTTGTTTCAAGGAGCAAAGCATGCAAGAAGGAGAATTCAAGGGTGAAGATCAGTTATTACCCTCACTCCAAGTGGGCTTGGAAATTTATTTGGCCGAGAGTATGGTGCAGGAGCACCTGGTAAAGTTCATGCATCAATGAAGTAAATTTAAATTTTTAGTTAAGGTTGATGTCCTAAGGCCCAAGAGGCCACATTTATGATGTTATGGGTCTTAGGGAGTCATTTTAGGTTCTTTATTTTCAATATTGTAAAGTTGTCAATTTGTTGTATTTACAAAGATGCAAGATGTGCAAAAAATGCACAAGAATGGAATACCAAAGGTCATAGGGTAGTTTGAATTAGTTTCATTCGTTGGAGGAAGTTGTAAAGCCTTTAAAAAGGCATTGTACCTCATTGCCAAGATAGAAGGAGATTATATTGAAGATGTATTGAGTTCAAGGAATTGTATTGTAATGGAAAATCATAAATAAATTGTCTTTTCTTAGAAATTACTAAAAAATAGTTATTTCAGGTCATTGTACGGCCCAGTACAGGCAGAAGATCACTTCAAATTGTTAGTAAGTAAAAGTATGCTCAATCTCCTTCCCTCCAAAGTTTGTTTCATGTAATTTAGTTCAAATTTGAATGAGATATTGGGAATTTTCTTAAAATAGTTGAAACCCTAATTTAGGGTAAACAGTGACATAAAAATTTGTGTTTCTCCCAATTGTGCCATTGAAATGTTCTAATACTTGGTAAAAAGAATCAACATGGCAAGTAATTTCATGTTTTAAGGTTTCAGACCATAATGTAAAGGCTAATATGTGAAGTGAGAGGTTAGGACTGAAAATCTATGTACAATCATGAGAAAACAAAGTTTTGGGACAGTCAAATAGCCTAAAGCCTAGGGTTTGATAAAATGTTTATGAAAATAAACTTTCTAATAGATTTGTGAGCATGAGTAAACTCAATGAAGACTGTTTGAAGTATTGATTGAATGAATTTGAGACTGGAGATAAGAGGATCAATAAACCCTTGTGTAGTTTAAGCCTAATTAGGCCTAATTTGGAATGGTAACAGTCATGTTTGAGCCTTGTTTCCTAAAATAACTAATGCAGGAGCATCCCTAGTTCAAAAGAAATCTTGTATCAACCAAAAACATTTGCATTATAGTTTGTTTGCAGTTCAGTTTGTTTATTTTATTTTTTTAGTTCAATTTAGGCAGTTCAGTCAGAAGCAGTTTCTGCTTTTGGTCTGACATTTCACCACAACTGCATTTTAGATCTTGTGGAGCTGGATTTAGCATCTACATTCATTCATCTACATCATATCCATAATTAAGAGATCCACACTTCAATACCAAAAAGATATCACTATCATAAGTTCACTGTTTCTTAAGGTAGAGTATCCTGATAATCAGAGACAACTAGCTGAAGGAGAAACTTGCAGAATCATTCCCTGATCTTTGGAGCCTAATGAAACATCATTCAATGATTTTTGGTTTGTGGCTGACCTTCCCAAAGATCCACACATCATTCCATTCATTTTTTGGAAGGGTCCAATGCATTTAGGTCTGACCTATCTATGTACACACATTACAGCTCTTCATTGGAGTTTGTGACCTTCTTTGGCCGACGTGGAGGAATCTATTGTTCCGGAGATGATATATATTGATGTAATTGATGCCTAGGAAAGTAGTAATTCACATAGTGATAGCTGATAGTTTAGATTTTATGCGAAGAAGATTCAAAGCTTTATCTTGTGCATGTATGTAATCAGGCCTGTGAGCTTGAATTGTAAGCCTGCATGTTGCCGGCTAGATTGTATTTAAATTCTATGATATACAAAATGACTAAATCTACATTTTTTTTCCATTTCTTTGAGTTATTTCTATTGTGTTTACTCTTCCTGTACAGTCCAAACAGTTCATTCTATGAACCCTCCTACCGTGACTGCACCAAGTGGTATCAGAGCGAAAGTTCAAATCTTTGGGAGCGAATTGAGTGAAGTTGTCAAGGGAATTCTGTAAGATCTTACTATGGAGAGATCACCGAATTGAGGTAGGTTACTTGTGTTGCAACCAATCGCTGATTGTGAGGTAGTTGTCGCCTTGTAACCTGATCGCCGAACTTGAGGTAATTTGCACTTGATCCTAGGAAGAATGCTACCGCAAAGAGTTGCTGATGTTGAAACAATGGCTGGTAGAATGGATGAGATGATGGAGATGATGAAAACAATGTGAATTAATTTGGATGATATTGAAGAAGATAGGCAAAGAGGATTAACACTGAGACCGAATGTTGAAAGCAACGATGAAGAAGAATTTCAATCTATTGAACAAAATGGCGAAACCCTAGGATTTGATGAAGAAGAAGAATTAGATCAAGTAAAGATGTTGCAAGATATTTCAAAGATTGGAAAGAGACCTAGAGTTGATGTGCCAAATTATACTGGTAATTTGAACCCTAAAGAATTGATTAACTGGATAAATGACATGGAAGAATACTTTGAATATGAGGAAATTAAAGATCCAGAAAAGGTGAAATTTGCAAAGACAAAGTTGAAAGGACATGCTGCTATATGGTGGAAAGAACTTCAGTTGGAAAGAAACAGAAAAAGAAAAGAAAAAATTACAAAGTGGGACCAAATGGTGACAAAGTTGAAGAATCAATTCATTCCTGCTGACTATGAGTTGGAATTGTTTAAGAGATTACAAAACCTGAGACAAAAGGAGAAATCTGTGAAGGAATACACTGAAGAATTTCATAAGATGATTATAAGGATAGGACATAGTGAAGAAAGCAAGGAGAAAGTTGCTAGATATATCAATGAGTTGAGATTGAACATTTAAGAAGAACTAAGTTTGGTAAGGATGACATCTTTAGAAGAAGCATATCAATTTGCCCTAAAAGTTAAAGAAAAGATGAATAAGAAGCATGTTCAGAGACAGATAGGTAGAGGAGGTAAATTTCAAAGAGGAAGGACTTATTCCAGAGGAAACAGATCATATTCGGAGTAGAACAAGTTTGATAGCCCATTGAAGAAGGATGATAGAGATAACAATGCTTACCGGAGAGATGACAGAAATTTTTACCAGAGAGGAAACCCTAGTGCATACCAAAATGAAGGATACAGGAGAGAAGGAGGAGGATTTGATAAGCGAACATTCAGAGGTACTTGTTTCAAGTGTGGAGATGAAGGACATAGAGCATTTGAATGTAATTAGGGTAGTACAAGTAAGAGGACAGAAAATAGTGGAAGAGCAGCCTATGTTGAAGAACCTATTGGATCACCTAGTTCAGTTAGCAAACCTAAGAAAGGAGAATCACTTGTGATGAGGAGAGCACTATTTCAAGTAGAGACAAATGAGGAACCACCACGGAGGAAGAGTCTATTCAGAACTAGATGCAAATCAGGGGGTAAGTGTTGTAAATTTGTAATTGATAGTGGTAGTTTAGATAACCTAGTTTCAGAGGAGATGGTGACTAAGCTGAAGTTGGAAAGATTGAAACACCCTAAGCCCTATCAGATAGCATGGATTCAAGATGATCATAAGGTGCTAGTGAGTGAATAGTGTTTGGTGAAATTTCATATTGGATCTTATCATGATGAAGTCTTGTGTGATATTATGCTTATAGATGTTTTTCATATCTTGTTGGCTAGACCTTGGCAGTATGATAGAAAAGCTATACATGATGGGAGAAAGAATACATATATTATAACATAAAATGGGAAGAGAATTACTTTGATTCCTTTGGAGGATGATCCTAAGAGTGAAGTATGTGGGAATGCTAGAATCTATTTGGTAGATGGAAGAAAAATTTTCGATGGTTTGAGACATGAGAATATGTGTTATGCCTTGATTCCTAGGAATCCTAAAGCATTGAAGAAAGAGACTGAAGAATCACAACCAGAGGAGATAAAGGAGTTGCTGAAAAAGTATGAAGACATCATATTAGATAATGTGCCTGAAGGATTATCACCTATAAGGAGTATCAGTCATCACATGGATCTTATAACGGGGGCAAGTTTGCCTAACAAAGCAGCGCATAGAATGAAACTAGTAGAGAATGAAGAATTAAATAGACAGATATAGGAGTTGTTGAGGAAAGGTTTGATTAGAGAAAGCTTGAGCCCTTGTGCAGTACCTATAGTGCTTGTACCTAAGAAAGATGGAGAATGGAGAATGTGTACTGATTCTAGAGAAATAAACAAGATCACAGTTAAGTATAGATTTCCTTTACCTAGGATGGACGATATCATGGATTGTTTGAGTGGAGCAAGATATTTCACAAAGATAGACTTGAAGAGTGGATACCATCAGATCAGAATCAGAAAAGATGATGAATGGAAGACTACTTTTAAGACAAATGAAGGAATGTATGAGTGGTTAGTGATGCCCTTTGGATTAACAAATGCACCAAGTACTTTCATGAGATTGGTGAATGAAGTCTTGAAGAAATTCTTAGGTAAGTTTATGATTGTATATTTGGATGATATTTTGATTTTTAGTAAGACAAAAGAGGAACACTTCTGGCATATTAGACAAGTTTTGCAGAGACTGAGAGAAGAGAAATTGCTAATAAACATGAAGAAGTGTAGTTTCATGAAGGAAGAACTAGTGTATTTGGGATTTGTGATTTATGAGGAAGGATTGAAGATGGACCCTGAGAAAGTGAAAGCAATTGTTGAGTGGCCTACACTGGAGAGCATTGGAGAAGTTAGATCATTTCATGGATTGGCTAGTTTCTACCGAAAGTTCATTAGAAATTTTAGTTCAATTTGTAATCCTATGACAGATACAATGAGAGGTGACAGAAAAGATTTTAAGTCGACATCAGGAGCAGATAAAAGTTTTTAGTTGTTGAAGTAGAAAGTGACAGAGCAACCTATTTTAGCATTACCGGATTTCAATAAGGTATTTCAAGTTGATTGTGATGCAAGTGGAAATGTGATTAGAGCAGTGTTAAATCAAGAAGGTAGACCAGTAGCATATTTCAGTGAGAAGTTAAATGACACAAGGAGAAGATATTCAGTTTATGATCAAGAGTTCTATGTGATAATTCAAGCCTTGAAGAAGTGGAGACATTACTTGTTACCTAAGGAGTTTGTGTTGTATATAGATCATCAAGCTTTGCAATATTTGAATAGTCAAGGTAAGTTGAATCAGAGACATATGAGATGGGTAGAGTTCATACAGAGTTATACTTTTGTGTTGAAGCATAGAAGTGGAAAATCAAACAAAGTTGTTCATGCATTGAGTAGAAGAAGAAACTTGTTGATAGAGATGAGAGTTGAAGTGATGGGATTCGATGAATTGAATAACATGTATGAGGGAGACACTAATTTTGTAGAACCTTGGAAAGCATGTAAGGAACCTGTTGTGACAGATAGGAGTAAGTGGTTGGACTATTTCATTCAAGAAGATATGTTGTTCAAAGGAAGTCAGTTATGCATACCTAGAAGTTCAATGAGGGATAATTTGATCAAGGAGAAGCATAGTGGTGGATTAGTAGGACATTTTGGCATTGATAAGACAGTGGCCTTGGTGAGTGAAAACTATTTTTGGCCCCAAATACATAATGATGTTTCAATATTTGTGCAGAGTTGTAGAGTTTGTCAAGTTGCAAAAGGGAGTAGTCAAACACTAGATTATATAAACCTTTGATAGTACCGGAGAGACCTTGGGAAGACATAATGATGGATTTTGTAATGGGATTACCTAAGACATAGAGAGGACATGATTCAATATTTGTAGTGGTTGACAGATTTTCAAAGATGGCTCATTTCATCCTTGTAAGAAGAAAACTGATGCAGTGCATGTAGCTGACCTATTTTTCAAGGAGATTGTGACATTGAATGGATTACCTAAGAGTATAGTTTTATAAAGAGATACAAAGTTTGTTGGATACATTTGGAAGACACTTTGGAAGAAGGTGAAGACATATTTGAAGTTCAATTCATCTTTTCATCTACAGACTGATGGACAGACAGAGGTAGTGAATAGGAGTTTGGGAATCTTGTTGAGATGTTTGGTTGGAGAGAAGATGGGAAGTTGGGACTTGATTCTTTCACAAGCAGAGTTTGCATATAATAAGTCAGTAAATAGGAGTACCGGAAGAACACCCTTTGAGATTGTTACTAGAGTGCACCCTAGAGGAATTACAGAATTAAGAGATATCAGTATGGAAGATAAGAGAAGTGCAAAAGCAGAAGAATTTGTAGATCACATGAAGGCAGTGCATAATCAGGTGATGAAGCATTTGGAGAATATGAATAGTAAGTATAAGGAAAAGGTAGATGAAAAGAGAAGACAAGGAATTTGAAGTTGGAGATGAAGTCATAGTGTAGTTGAGAAAAGAAAGATTTCCAATTGGGACATATAACAAGTTGAAGATGAAGAAGTTTGGACCTTGTAAGATACTTAGGAAATTTGATTCCAGAAATACATATAAAGTGGAGTTACCAGAGATATTGGGTATATCATCAATTTTCAACATTACAGACTTGTATCAGTATCATGAAGCACAGAGTTTAGTGACGGCATGGAAGAAGTCTTGAAGAAGCAGTTACCACAACAAGCACTGGAGTAGATTGAAGTCATTTTGGATAGTAGAGTTGGATGCAGCACTAGAGGAAGACAATACAAAGAATATCTTGTGAAGTGGAAAGGCATACCAGAAGAAGATTTAGCATGAATTTCTTAGGTTGAGGTGGACCGTCCTGGTTCTCCCTTAGCCCCAGCAAAGTGAGGGACTCACTTTTTCAATAACCTTAGATGTCTGATGTAGGAGCATCCCTGGTTCAAGAGCAATCTTGCATCAACCAAAAACATTTGCATTTTAGTTTGTTTGCAGTTTAATTTGTTTCTTTTATTTTCCCAGTTCAGTTCAGGTAATTTAGTTAGAAGCATTTTCTGCTTTTGTTCTAGCATTTCACCACAACTACATTTCAGATCTTGTGGAGCTGGATTTAGCATCTGCATTCATTCATCTATATCATATCAAGAATTCAAAGATCCACATTTCAATATCGAAAAAAGATCACTATCAGAAGTTGATTGTGTCTCATAGCAGAGTATCTTGATAATCACAGACAACCAACTAAAGGAGAAACTTGCGGAAGCATTTCCCAATCTTTGGAGCCTAATGACACATCATTCAATGATCTCTGGTTCATGGCTGACCTTCCTAGAAGATCCATACATCATTCCATTCATTTTCTGGAAGGGTCCAATGCATTTAGGTCTGACCTATCTGTGTACACACATTACAGCTCTTCATTGGAGTTTGTGACCTTCTTTGGCTGATGCGAAGGAATCTATTGTTCCAGAGATGATATATATTGATGTAATAGATCCCTAAGAAAGCAGTAATTCACATAGTGCTAGCTGATAGTTTAGATTTTGTGTGAAGGAGCTTCAAAGCTTTATCTTGCACATGTATATAATTAGGCCTGTGAGCCCGAATTGTAAGCCCGCATGTTGCCGGCCATATTGTATTTGAATTCTATGATATACTGAATGACTGAATCTACATTTTTTTCCATTTCTTTGAGTTGTTTCCGTTGTGTTTACTCTTGTTGCATGGTCCGAACAGTTCATTCTATGAACCCTCCTATCGTGACTGCATCAATAACCTATGTTGATATTTTGAAATGTTTTAAAACCCCTTAAAGGGTATCCTAAAATCCCATCACAGTCTTGAATGGAGGTCTGTGTCAAAGGATGTCTCTTAAAGTTTATGTTTAGAGGACTACTAGCTTTGAAGACAAGTTTGAGAGAAAAACCATTTGGGTAATGCACAAAGGTCCTGATATTGAGTGATTTGGGTGAGATGGAGTCCCTAATGAGTCTAAAGATGATGACTAAATGTGCTTGGGTCAAAAAAAGTGGAAACTCAAATTTGTGCCTTTGTAGAGGTCATTGTTTTGAGTAGATTTCCTGTGAACTTGAAGTATTAGATGGATTGAAACCCATTGTTGTGAAATATGTCTCCAATGAGTGAGTTGTGAATCCTTTGTACTGCATCAGTAAACATGTGCTCTTAAGAAATATAATAATTAAAATTTGGCACTTTTGAATTTGAGTTGGTAAGGTTAGGCATATGAATCACAAGTGTTTAATTGAAAGTTAGGTCCATTCCCTAATTTTATGAACATACATAAACATGTGCTCTTAAGAAATATAATTAAAATTTAGCACTTTTGAATTTGAGTTAGTAAGGTTAGGCATAAGTCTCACAAGTGTTTAATTTATTTTGCAAGTGTTTAATTTATTTTGTGGGAATTTTGTTGTACTAATGCTTGCCAGATTCCATGCATAATGTTTCTTTTAATATTTATCTTTTCTCTTTCTTTAAAAATACTAGTTTAGATATTGTAATGGTGAAAATTGCATATTTATATTTTTTTCCTTATATTTTGGGTGTATTTTGATTAGAGTGTTTTTTATGTAATAACAAGTTTATAAGTGGTAATTTAAGGTATATTTTGAGAAATAATATCTTGAATATCTTTTGAAAAATTTAAGGTATATTGTGGTTGGTGGTGAATGAGCTCTGCTAGGGTTTCATGTGTCTACAATTTTCATTGGCCCCTCTTGTGTCATATCGACCTTAGGCGCAGGATTTTTCATTTACTCTATATTGTATGACCACATTTACTATAGTTTTTGTGGTTTTTAGAATGCCTACAACCAACTCTAACCTAGTAGTTCTTACTGGTGTTGGCAGTTCAATGACTCTACTCAATGGCTCCTCCCCTAAACAAGTGTCCCCAGAAATTTGTTCCAAAAGTATTCCACAAGGTAAGTCTTTTGATTCTCCTGCTGATGTGGTGTTACCCACTCAGGATTTTGATTCTACATGTCAATGGTTAGAGCGACATACTCTTGTTGGTTATTTTGTTGGGAGGACTCCCTTTGAAAGTGTGCTTAAAGAATCAGCTCAAAAGGCCTGGGTCCCTCATGGGGTTTGCCTTGATATGGTTCAAAATTTGACAAAGGGATTTTTTCTTTTTCATTTTATAGAGGTCAGTCATGTTCAGGCAATCCTAAATCATGGTCCTTGGTATGTCCAGTCCTCTTTGCTGTATTCCATCCCTAGACCTGAGACTTCATTGTCTTAGATGACACAAAGTTACGAGTTCTAGTCTGGATTGAGTTTCCTGGTCTGCCCTTGCCTTGCTTGCATTTTTTACAACCTATTGGTTCCTCCCTAGGGAGAGTTATTTATGTCAAACCTGATAGATTCTTTCAAGCTCTCCCTCAAAAGCGAGTCTCTGTCGAAGTGGACCTTTCACAAGATTTGAAAGAGTCCATTGATATTCAAATTGGTACTCTTCAGCATACCTAGAAGGTCACTTATTTTAATCTACTGAACACCTGTTATTAGTGTCAGTCCACTGAATATAAGATTAAGGATCCCCCTCTTGCAATCCCCCGTACTCAGTATCCGCCATGAGAAGCTGACAAGCCCCTTCAGGTGGAAGGTGCTGCCACTAAACCAAAGGAAAAATGGTCAATGGTTACCAACTAGAAATCTAAGTCTGATGGCTCTGGGGCGGTTACCAAAACCCCTGCGCCAACAAAAGAAGTTTCAAACCCTTCTATGAAGGGGAAGGAAACCCAAAAGGTTTCTAATAACATTTCAGCTCAGCCAAGGCCTTCGGCATGCCCCAGCCTATCTCAATAATGACAACTCAGCTGACTAAGTCTCCTCTGGTGTTGGGAATTCACAAGTGATCTCATAGCCCTTCTTAGCCTCTTGAAGAAGGAGAATATGTTTAGGAAAAATGGAGAAATTCCTCTCCTACCATTCAGATTGGGTCAATCCCACCAGAATTTTTGTACAATCTCTATTCCTCTCTGGAAGAGTTGGACTCTGACAAAATGGTGGAGTATCTAACATGAATTTTCTTTCTTGGAATGTTTGAGGTCTAACAAACCTCTCTAGGAAGCATTCTTTTAGGGATACTCTTCAGAAGTATGTTGGTATTGATGTTTTGTGTTTTCAGGAAGTCAAAGTTGTTGGTTTTTTTCTTTCTTTGGCTTGCCACTCTATTAGCCAACCAGTAAAATGTTTTGTACTGATCATGAAGCCGGGCGTGGTGGCACAGTCACTCTTTTGTTCCCATGGTGGCACACTTTGGTGGTTGCTCATGGGTATGACCCCACACATCGGCTTGTCTAGATTCTTCTGAACATTAATAATCATTCCTTTAGGATTATTAATGTTTATGCCTCAAATGATGTTGTTGAAAGATCTATTCTCTAGCGATGGATTGTTGAATCATTGCTAGTTGCCACCCGGTTGCTTTGTGGAGATTTCAATATGGTTGAGATGGCATATGACAAAGATGGTACTCTACCATTTCGATGGGCAACTGGTGAAAGAGAGGCCTAGTTTTACATGCGTAATAAATTGGGTCTTTTCAACCCCAACATTGGCTGCCACCACTCTCATTCTCTCTGGCACACTTGGTGTAATTATCAAGCTAGGTCTAACAGGATATTTAAATGCCTTGATCGTGCTATGATCTCAACTCAATCTTTTTTCTCTTTTTCCAGCTCTTCCCCACTTCCTATTAACTTGTTAGTGTATGTGATGTAACACCACTTTCCTATTTTGTTTTGCATTGAATGGAAAGTAAGGCAACCCCACACTAGTAGGACCCAATTTTTTTTTAATACCTCTTTGCTAAGTCACCAACCCACACTAGCCCACATCAACACCATCTAGAATCTTGAATGCAAACCATCCCATTCAACTAGCTGGATCAAGTGGTGGAATGATGCCACCACCCAGACTGCGAGATTTCTTCACATTTATGGGCATCAATTGGCTATTTTTCACAGATGGTCTTACGAAGCAACAATGTTTGATCTCCGCACCGCCACTGAGGCTTTGGCAGCTAACCCATTCTCCCCTTTTCTACAAGTTAGGGTTGTAGAGTTAAGACATCAAAAGCAAGTTGTTGATAATTATGTAGCCAGAGGGGTGCAACTCAAGGCTAGATTACACTGGCTCAAGATTGGGGATCGTGCCTCGAAAGAAATTTTTCTAGCTCTTCAATCTAGACATTCATCACCTGGCATCAAGCGAATCAAAGAGAAATAATGTGCTTTCAAAACTACTTGATATTCTCTAGGTGTTTGTTAAGCACTATGAGCAAGTTTTCATAACCCAAGAGTATACTCTTGAGATGAATAATGTGCTCCATGATTGCCTTGTTGTTGTGCCAAATAGGCTTTCCTTAACCCAGAAAGCTTTTTGTGAGCAATTGCTCACAATTGAAGACCTCAAAGAAGTTGTTTGCACTATGACCGATGAAAAAGCTCTGGGAATTTATGGGTTTCCTTGTGAATTTTACAAATCTCTTTGGGATTGTGTGGGGAAGGATTTGCATAAAGTCTACCTTGAAGCTTTTCATTCTAACTACCTAGGTAATCTTATCAATAAAGGCAATATAAAATTCATACCTAAAATTGGTGATCTTGAGGATATCTATAACTGGTAGCCCATTATGCTCCTTAATGTTTCCTACAAAATATTTGCCAAAGGCCTTGCTTTAAAAATCTACCATCTTTTGCCTCAGGTTGTGCACCCTAAACAGACTAGTTTTATTAAATCCAGGCTCATCTTGGACAACATAATTGTTGTCTAGGAAGGCATGGAGTGGGTGAGACACTCTAATCAAAAGTCATTTTTTCTCAAAATTGATTCTGCCAAAGCTTATGACCACATAGAATGGCCCTTCATTTTAGCTATGCTTTTTGCGCTAGGTTTTGGCCCAAATTTCATTCAGTTTGTGAACATGTTGTTCTCTGAAGCTTCAGCTTGCATCATCATTAATGGCCACCAATCCCAATCCTTTGGTCTATTCCATTCCATTCGTCAAGGTTGCCCACCTCACTTCATGTGTTGGTTGTTGAAGGGTTTGGCTATCTTCTTTCTCATTGTGTTTCCCAGGGGCTTGTTCGAGGGATCTCCTTGCCTAATTCATTAGCTCAGCTAGTCAATGGTCACTTTTCCAATGATTCCTTCCTTATCTTGTTGGATGAAGAAAATACTGTCAAAGTTGTTCTTGGTTGTCTCGACACCTTTTGCTTGGCCTCTGGTTCTGCCATTCAATTGCACAAAACCTTGTGTTACAGACAATCAGTTCTACCCAATCCTCTCTGGATTCAGCAATATGGGTGGAAGTGGATTGCTCCTGGTGAAATCTTCCAATTTCTCAGCATCCCTTTTGCCTTTCAGGCCTCTTCTATTGATATCTAGCATGCAGTTCTATCTCGAATTGAGTACAAATTAGCTTTTTGGGTTACCAACCCAGTCTCTCTGGAAGGTAAATTTTAGGTGTGCTCCAAAGTATTAGCAATGACTCATGTGTATTACTCTTCATGTTGGGCCCCTTCCAAGGCCTCTTATGCTAAGCTAGAAAAATTTCTCAAAGATTTTCTTTGGGCCTCTTCTGAGACTCACTGAGGCTTTCACCGCATTGCCTGGGAGTTTTGTTGCCTCCCTAGAGATTTTGGTGGGCTTGACCTTCTTTCCAATTAGAAGCAAGGGATTACTCTTTGTGTCAAATGGATCATACGTTCTCTTACTGGTAATGAGGCCTGGAAAATCCTCCTCCGGCATTGTATTGAAGTGGGTTATCCCACCCACAAACCTTCTTGGAAGGGAATTATTGTCACATAGAATTACACCCAGCGTGGAGAAACTCCAAGCATTTTAATGACACAATGGGAATGATATCAAGGTGTGGGACCTTGCAAGTTGAGATCAGACCTCTAGAGAAGGTTGGTTCCTCATTATAAGCCTAATGCTTAGAGAAAACTATCTAAACCTAGTGCTAACGATGCAAGGGAAAAGGGGTAGGAGGAAATTGAAAGGAAATGAAGGTGATGCATCAAATTTGGTAGGTTTAGCTGCAACTGAATCAACACAGTAATAATCTCACAACTAAAGGGACTTGCACAGACTAAATTGATTTCAATAGAGGCCAGTATAGAGAAGTAAAGAAATGAAAGGGACCGTCTTATCCACAATACATAGCTCACACCAATCCAAAGAGTAGACACAGTGCTAAAATCAAAAGAGAGAGGCAATATAACAACTTATATTGATTATAGAGGTTAAATAACTATTACAAAAGAGATAATGATGCAGGAAATAGATAAAATAATCAATTACATTCATTGTTGAACAAGACTAGAGACATGAGAGGCTCAGCAAAAGAGCACAGTCCATCAAATCTAGTTGTTCCTACAATTGCATTACAGAGGTGTGATTACAAAGATTCTATACCTATAGTAGCCCAAAAGACCTGCCAACCCTGAATACATCTTTGAGACATGTATATATAGCATTTCAATACTCTACTATAGTAGCCATGGTGGGAAAAGGAGAAGTCAATGGAAGTGACATTCGACCATGCTACATTGAATTTTGCTCAGAAAACCCCCTGCAAATTAGGGTAGAGCCCATACCCCTGTCAGGCCTACAACCCTACAAATAGATTGCTTGCATGAAAGAATGGCAAGAGCATTGATGTGGAGATGCAGAAAGTCCTTATCTTTTACTGCTGAATTGACCTTGCATCTACGTCTATACCCTAGCATTGAAGGGTTCATCATTTCATCTACCCTCATCAGCCTGAGTCACAAAAATTGAAGGAGAACAACTTTTACAACATTTTAAATCTTAACCCTTGGAGTCTTAGCAGAACTCACCAACTCAGACTGAATGTTTTGGTGCTACCATATAGTGTTTAAATGATTTGAATTTGAATAGGAGCTGTAGGATGAAGGAATGGATAAACAATCGATGGCCCCGTGAGCTCTGTAGCATACACTTACCTTTTACTTTATGCTGACACCTTAAGATATGTGGAAGAATCTTGCAGGTACAAAAAAGAATCTGACTAGCAGGCAAGATTCATCTACGATAGTGCACGACTGTCCGATGGAGTCAACGATTCAATGCTGTAGCCCACCTCTTTATCAGTCGACACATGTCACGATTCTGGAGCTTCTTGAAAAGAAATGAGCCATCTTCATTTGGGCTATGTAGAAGTACGAAGGATCCTCCTTTTGCAGCCTTACAGTGGAACAATGATGCCACCTTTAGTGGTCCACGGGCATTCGATATCTAGATATGTACCCATCAAATTAACCTTCGCAGCATAGAGAAACTGTCATCTGCATGGATATTAACCTTTAATATCTAGGTGCTAACTTAATATCTAGATGCCTTTGAATATCCTAATGATGTCATCGGCATGAAGAACTTTATCGAAGAGGGGATTTGGATGATGTCATCAAGATATTAGCACTGCAAGATGATATACCAGAGGTAGAATGTCTAGGTGATGTCATTGTCATGTGTGTTCCTTTGGAGAGGGTGTTTGGATGACATCATCAAGACATTCACAAGGTCCCGGATATTAAGAAGGATCTAGACATTAGTTAAGATCTAGATGTTAAGAAAACATCCAAATGTTAACTAAGGTCTGCATATTGGAATGCATCCGAATATTAGGAAATATCCAGATGATGTCATCAGGATATCCATGCTGAAAGACTTAAGAGTTAGAATTTATAAGGAACGTGATCTGACAAACAACAAAAGGTAAAAACTAGGACATAGGGCCGATTACTTCATGACATAAAAGGCTTCAAGTGATAGCTTAAGTGACCGAGCACTAGGAAGGAAGGTCAACTTCAAATTAGAACAAAGGCATGATGACCATAAAACCTTAGGTTTTAAGGGGAAAATAATGGAAACCCTAAGGGGTCTGAGCAGGGTTTAAACAATTGGCCTACTTACCAAAGAGGGAAAACACCAGATCATAGGATTACTTAGTCTATTTGGCCAAGAAGGCAAAATAGGATAACATTTTGGTGACTTTCCAGGGGTTTTGCCTATCTAAACACATGAAAACTAGAGGCCTTATCAATCCATTGGGCATAGGGTCAAAGAGTTGCAATAAGAACAGGGGCTAAAACAATTGGGCATACAAGGCAAAATAGAAAAACTAGCAAGCATGTATCCAAGGGCACTTATTGAAAGTAGACACCTAACTTATTTACAAGATCTCACAACTATGTTGAAAGCAAGGTTTGAGATGGATCCCATTGGCTGGGATTGGCAGAACCTCTCCACTCAGCCTGGAAAGTTGGAATGCATTGGCCTATTTGCAACTGGTAATGATATAGGGGCCACTCCACATGGCATCAAACTTTGAATGTCTTCCAGCTTTAGCCCTATCTGCATCCCATTTCAGCACTATATCTCCTTCACTGAATGTTTTGTCAATAGATTTTCTATCAAATGTCCTCTTGACCTAATCTTGGTGGTGCTCAAGGGTCTTCATAGAAGCATCTCTCATCTCTTCAAGTTCTAACAGCTCTGCAAGTTTGACTGCCATAGCATCATTCTCCATTATTTTTAGCTATTGTGCCAACTCATGAGAAGGTAATTCCAATGATAATGGAACCCTTGCTTCCCTTCCATACACTAGCATGAAAGGGGAATTACTTATAGCTCTCTTGGGAGTGATTCTATCAGCCCAAAGAGTAGTCTTTAACTTGTAGTGCCAAGTTCTTTGATTATCCTCCATTATTTTCTTGATGATTCTGATTAGGTTTTGTTGGTGGACTCAGCCAAGCCATTTCCTTGTGGGTAATAATTAGATGAGGTCTTCATGTATACCCCATAGTTTAATGCCCATTCACTAACTTTTGTGCCTGTAAAGGCCTTGGCATTATCAAAAATGATGGTGGACAACACACCAAACCTTGTGGCTATACCCTCAAGGAAATCCACAATAGATGCTTCTGTAGCATCCCTTAAAGCAACTACCTCTATCCATCTAGTGAAGTAATCAGTGGCTATGAGAATCCACTTATGGCTAGCATTAGAAGGTGGATTAATTACTCCAATGAAGTCTAAATCCCATTGAGCAAAAGGTTGATCTATTTGGATTGGATGAAGGGGAAGAGATGGCAGTCTCTACTTCCCAGCAAATAATGCACATTCTTTACATTTTATAATCCATCTATGTGCATCACTAAATAGAATAGGCCAGTAATAACCAGCCCTCATGATTTTCATTGCAGTTGTTCTGGGAGAAAAATGGCCACCGGCAGGGCCACTGTGAAATTCTTCTAAGACTCTAGAAGTCTGATCTTATGTTATGCATCTAAGAAGAACTCCATTGATGTCTTTTCTAAACAAGACACCATCAATAATAACATAAAGGATGGATTGGAGTCTGAAATACCTTCTTTTAGCTTGATCCAATCCATTAGGACATCTTCCTAACTGCAGAAATGTGAACATGTCATGATATCAGTCAGTTGGAATATGGGGCTCAACTAGTTGTGCCTACCCTTGAACACATATAGCTTCACTTCTATCTTTGACATCTGCTACCATTTGTTCACATAGACCTTTGTTACGAACCAATTTGGTAATGTTGATGTTGATGTCATAGTCTATCACCTTGGTGATCCACCCACCCCTTTTTTCATTAATATCTCTACTCAGGAGAAACTCTTTCACACCAGGGTGACTCACCATCAATTGAATTTTTCCATTTGAAAGCATATGTCTAAACTTTTTTAGGTCATTCACCACAGTAAATACCTATTTTTGTATAAATTCATAATTTAGTTCATATTCTTTGAGAGGATGACTGAAAAAAGTAACTGGTTGTTCCATCTTATCTTTATTCTATTGTGTCAGGACAACTGATATGCCCTCTTTGCCTCCAAAGGCATACATAATGAAATCTTTCTTATAAATAGGGTTTATTAGTGTAGGATCTTGTGCGATAGCCTGCTTGACAACTTCAAAACTGTCCCTGCCTTCCTTTGACCATGTGAAGGCAACATTGTTTTGTTAAGAAAAGTGTCTCAACCTTGCAACTTCGAAAGATTACCATTCTTCCCAATTTTGGTCTTTTTTAATACCCTTTATCTTGGATAATGGTCTGGAACTTTCAAAGTTTCCAAAAGTTTACAAATGAGCTAAAAATAGCGAGACTTACTATTTTTAGTAAGTCCTTCAATTAAGCTTGGACTCACCTAAAATTTTTCCTAGAAGGTGTAGAAAATCTAAGTGAACATCTCAGGTGAGTTTCATCTCAAGATCATATCTGGATCACGAGATATTAAAGTTTTTATTTTTTTAAACTGTGAGAAAAAAGTTTTGAACTCAATTTACGAGAATCAAAACTTCTCTAAACATCTTGAAAATGGTGATAACTGACAAAGTGGATTATAGGGTGATAGATCTCTTCACGAGCTTTCTGACGCATTAAACAGTTTGTCAATCAGACACCCAGATCAAAAGTTATGGCCTCCGATAGTTGGACCTTCTATTTTTGGGAAATGTAAAAACATGTTGGACACATAAAAGAGTTGTAAAGGGGAGAGTTACATGTGTTGGTGTGTGCTTTCACACATCACAAGGCATCTTTGATTGGAGATAATTTGGGTACCGCTTTTGGGTCGTTTTAGCTCATGGTTTTGTAATTACCGATGGTGGTGTACTGTATTGTATCTCCTATATATCAGGAACTTGAGACGGAGGTTATATGTAAGAATCTTTTAGATGTTGAATTACCTCCTAGATCTCTAGTTGGATATACTCCTATAAAAGTTTTCACTACAGGTATATTGTAATCTTCTTGATTCTTGAATAATATATTGGGCAGCTTTGGAGTGTGGGTTTTTTACCTAAAAGGGTTTTCCCCATGTATATCTTGTGTTGTGAGTTGTGTGTTTGCATTTGGAAGTTGTTATTATCTTTTTGTTACTGTGCATCTTAATCTATAACTGTAAAAGTTGAAATTTACATAAACCTTTCCTCAGTAGATCAGTGTAGGAAGTGTTTTTCACGTACCTTGCTTCCTTTCAGTTGGTATCAAAGCTTGATCACTTTTGGTTCTAGTTGTTGGGTAGAGGGTTTTTTGAGCTGATCTTCATTTGAGTGGGAGCTTGTGTAGAGGATTTTGAAATCTTTGTTGCAGGTAAGAGATGACGAGCACATATGGGAGGTTTGAGATAGAGAAGCTTAATGGAAATAATTTTGAGTTGTGGAAACTCAAATTGGAGGACATGCTTGTAGATCAGGATTTATGGGAAGTCGTATCACATACAAAACCAATGGCAATGTCTCAAGAAGACTGGGATCTCAAAGATTGAAAAGCTAAGAGTTTGATAAGACTCTGTTTAGATGATTCAATGCTCCTAAATATCCATGAAGAGAAGACTGCAAAGGAACTTTAGAAGAAGCTTGGAGATGTTTATTAGGCTAAATCCCTAGTGAACAAGTTATTCCTACGAAAGAAATTGTATTCTCTAAGGATGGAAGATGGAGGATCTATCACTAATCACCTGAATACATTCAATATGCTTGTTGCCCAGTTGACTTTTGTTGGTGTGAAGATGGAGGAGGAGGATCAATGTATGAAATTACTGTGTTCCTTACTAGATTCATCGGACCACCTTGTTATGGCCATTGGGAGTACCACTACCACCTTCAAGATGGATGAAGTGGTTTCTTCGTTGTTGTCTAAAGAGATGCAAAGAAAGTCTTTCAAATCAGCTAAGGAGGCTCTTGCAAATTGTGGTAGATCTAAAGAGAAGGGAAAGAAAAAGGATAAGAAGGAAGAAAAAGGAAGATTCAAATCCCATGGGAGATCTAGTCTCCCAGAAAGTCCAAGGCCCTATGTTGGAACTGCAAAAAACTTGGTCACTTCCGTAAGGAGTGCAAGGAGGAGAAAAAGAAAAAGAAGAATTCAGATTCAGATTCTGACAAGTCCTCTCATGATGAAGGAGAATCATTTGTTGCTAGCTTGGCAACACATGCATCTGAGGATGTGTGATTTATTGACTCTGGTGCATCTTTTCACATGACCTCGCATCGGGGCTGGTTTTTGAAGTATGAAGAATACGATGGTGGAAGGTGTACTTGGGTGATGATTCTCACTTAGATATTGTTAGCCATGGAAGAGTCTTGATTCAATTCCCTAATGGATGAGTAAAGGGAATCAATGGTGTTTTGTATATCCCTAGTTTGACACAGAACCTACTTTCTGTAAGTAAATTGAATGATGTGGGCATGCAGGTTGTTTTCTCGAATGGGGGATGTAAGATGACTAGAGGATCTATGGTGTTGGCTAAGGGTGTTCGGATTGGCACTCTATTTCATCTTGATGCATGCATGGTTCAGTGTAATAGTGCCTCTGTTTCGAAGAAGAGAGCTTCAAAGTCTTCATCCTCACCATTGGAACCAATAGCGAAAAAAACTATTGCATCTACTTCTGATGGTCATGCTTTCTGGGTACCTAAGGGTACTCATTCTATGGAGATGAAACTTCCAACTGAGAAGACAATGTTATGGCACCAAAGGCTTGGTCACATTGGTGAAAAGGGTTTGAGGACCCTAAAGAATAAAAATCTTGTTGAGGGTATGAATGATTGTAAACTTAAGTTTGATTTCTATGAACATTGCATTTATGTAAAACAAAACCATGTCCATTTTTATTCTAGTTCTCACAAATCTTTTGATGTGTTGGACTTGATTCATTTTGATGTGTTTGGTCCTGTTAATGTTCCTTCATTTTCAAAATCTTTTTATTTTGTTTCATTCATTGACAATTACAGTAGAAGGACATGGGTGTATTTCCTTAGAAGTAAATCTGAAGTCTTTAATAGATTCAAAGAGTTTAAAACTCTTGCAGAGAATCAAAAGGATAGAAAGATTAAGTGTTTGAGGACTGACAATGGTGGTGAGTTTTGTTCAGCAGATTTTGACAAGTTCTGTAAAGAACAGGGGATTGAGAGGCAGAAGACAACTCCGTATACCCCTCAGCAGAATGGAGTGGTAGAGAGGATGAATAGAACGTTGATGGAGAGGGCAAGGAGTATGCTAAGTGGAGCTGGTCTTGCACAAAAGTTCTGGGCTAAAGCTGTTGCTACCGCTTGTTACCTGGTTAATAGGTCTCCTACATCAGTGCTTGTTGATAAGACGCCTATGGAGGTATGGTCTGATAAAAAGCCTTCATTAAGATACATTTGAGTATTTGGTTGTGAGGCATTAGCACATGTGCCTAAGGAGAAGAGGTCTAAGTTGGAGAATAAGGTTGTAAAGTGTATCTTCATCGGTTATGGCATCTATGTGAAAGGGTACAAGCTTTGGGATCTAGTAGCTGAGAGAGTTCTGTATAGAAGAAGCATCATCTTCAGAGAGCCCAATCCTTCTTCTATTGTCTTGCAGCCAGAGAAAGAAGAGAAGAAAGATGATGTGGTTCATCTTCCTTCCACCCCTAAGAAAGTTGAGCCAAAAACATCTACTAGACCCAATAATGAGGAGAGCTCTAGTAGCTCTGAAAGTTCAGAAGAACATGAAGAACCTCAACCTTAACCTTTGAGGAGGTCCACACGGATAAGGCAGCAACCTGATAGGTTTGGTTATTCATTGTATGATTCCAGTTGTATTTTTTCTTTGATTTCTAACACTGATGAGCCTAGAACTATGAAAGAGGACACGGGTATGAAAGATGCAAGTTCCTAGAAGAAGGCCATGGAAGAAGAGATGGCTTCTTTGGAAAAGAATAATACTTGGGACTTGGTACCCTTGCCCGAAGGATGAAAACCTATTAGATGCAAATGGGTGTTCAAAAAGAAATTCAGTGTAGATGGTAGTGTTGAGAAATATAAGGCTAGATTGGTTGTGAAGGGGTATTCTCAAGTGGAGGGAATTTACTATAGTGAGATTTTCTCTCCTATTGCAAAGCTGACATCTATTTCATTCCTGTTATATCTTGTAGCAGTATATGATCTAGAAGTGGAACAGATGGATGTGAAGACAACATTCCTTCATGGTGACTTGGAGGAGGAAATCTATATGTCATAGCTAGAGCACTACTTGGTGAACAGTAAAGAAAATCTAGTTTGCAAGTTAAAAAAGTCTTTGTATGGTTTGAAATAGTCTCCTATTATGTGGTACTAGAAGTTTGATGCCTTTGTGTTTGGTATTAGATTTTAGAGATTGAAATCAAATCATTGTGTTTATTACAAGATTGACAATGATTGCATTCTCATTATTGCATTGTATGTCGATGATATGTTACTCATTGAGAATGGTAAAAGTTTGATTTCTGATTTGAAGTCTTAGTTGTCAGCACAATTTGAGATGAAAAATCTAAGGGCATCTTGGTACATTCTATGGATGGAGATTAGACGAGACAAAGAAAATAGAAAACTTTGGTTAGGCCAGAGTAAGTATGTTAACACTGTGTTGGAGAGATTTAGCATGGTAGATCGTAGACCTTTGACTGTTCCTGTTACAATACGAACAAAGTTATCTATTGAGATTGTCCAAAGTCTCCTTCTAAGACAAAGGATATGAGAATAGTTCCTTATGCTAGTGTGGTTAGTAGTTTGATGTATGCGATGGTTTGTACAAGACTAGACATTGCCCAAGCAGTGGGAGATCTTAGTTGATTTATGGCTAATCCTAGATGGGTACATTGGGATGCAGTTAAGAGAGTGTTTATATATTTGTAGGGTACTTCCGAGTATTTCTTATGTTATCATGGTTATCCTATAGGATGGTGCAGGAGCACCTACCTGACAGCTGGCCTCCATGAGGCAGTTAGTTTGTTTTAGGTCTGGTTAATGTTTCCAAGAAGGTCTTATAAGACCAATGCATGTAATAAGGTCTATGTTGACCGTGCTTTTCTATTTTTAGGTAGTTTGTTATGACAGCTGATGACAGCTGTATAGTTTGTTAGTTCAGTTGGATCCTCCCAGCCGCTTGGAAGCTCCCAGCCGCTTGGAGTCGAGTTGGTAGTACTCGCAAGAATTCCTATTTATGCATTAGGATCGGTTGGTTTTAGACAGATTGAGGAGTTAGATTGCATTGAAGAGGAGAGACAGAGTGAGACAGAGAGAGAGAGAGACAGAATATTGTATTTGCATCTTTTGAAATTAATAAAGAGATCCTGTTTGTGTCCATTCTCTGTTTTGGATTCCATTGTGTAATCGAGTTGCTGTTCTGGTGGTTGTATGGATTCACTGATCCATTCCACCGGTTGATTCATCAAATCGGTGGAATGGCTATGTACGATAGTTTAGGTTTTAGTTTGCATTTTCTGTTTGTTCACATGTATGTTTGCAGGATCGCAGTCGAGATGTGTTGAGAACCCTAGCATGGGTATGTGCTAGGTCGTGCTGGTAGTTCGAGTCTGGAAAGTTGTCCAGGAAGCAGATCGGGTCACCTCAGGAGGTTCGGCGGATTAAAATTTGCTAAGGTTGGAAATTCGTCACAACGGCATCATCAGGATATTTCTGTGTATATCCTGCAGTTACTTCGGGCGTCATCCGAGTAGATGGAGGTGAGCATGATGCAATTGTTTGCATAAGGTGAATGCGTTTCGGATGATCGCAAGGTGTTGCCGAGGAAGAGTATATCGGCATAAGTTAGTCAATCGGGTTGATAAAATCATCGCGGACCGATAATGTTAAGTTTGGCCGACAGCAGGATATTGAAGGAACTGCATATGACGTCATCATCATCAGGATAATCGTCATCAGGACATTCTAAAATATCACCCGATAAAGGTTTATCCTGCTGACCCTAAGTGTTTTGGTATCGGCGTAAGGCATCGGGGAGATAAGTGGATCGTGAGAGGATATTCGGCAGAATATTCGTCATCAGTATAAAGTTGAGTATCATCATCAGGATGTTTCAATATGACCGGATAAGTCATATCCTGATGCTGTTGTTTAAGTAGTCAGATATCGGGGTGACATAAGCATCAGAGGAAGGGTGCATGAAGTTGTCATCATCAGGATATATGGAGGGAACCGGATATTTTATATCCTGCTGGTGAACATGATGTTGAACATCATGATGCTGCAGAAAGAGTTTGGCGGTAAGATGAACAGTGAACATCAGGAGGATGTTTGCGCTTGCCGAATGTGATGATGCTGCTGATAGCCGAATATGATGATGCTGCTGACAGGCGAAAGGTCGAAGGTTTATCTGCAGGAGGATATCGGTCGGCAAGAGAAAATATGATGATGATGATGGGTTGTAGACATACATGCTGTATGTCAAGGTTTTAGTGTGGATGCCTCTGCATCATAGTGGTATCAGAGCTCAGCAAAAAGGTCTGGGTTGTTGTGTGTTGATTCTATCACTGAAAAGACAGAGGTAGAGGAGTGAGAGGTTGACAAAATGCCTCCGAAAGGTAATGGTACTGCAAGGGAATTGCAGGAGATGAAGGAAAAACATGCCAGAGAGATGAGGAAGATGAAGGAGCTTGTTGAAGCACTTCAAGCCAGGCTTGTAGCCCTGGAAAAGAACAAAAAGAGGGAAGTGGAAGACAGTGAGTCAGAAGAAGATGAAGATGCTGTTGAAGAGTATGAAGAGGTAGCTGAAGGTCTGGATGCTGAAGACCAGAGATTTGCAAAACTGTTAAAGGTAGTACAGAGTGATAAACCTAAGGTAAAGGTTGATGTTTCCAAGTATAATGGAAGTTTGAATGAAGATGAGTTACTGGATTGGATTGCTGCACTTGATAATCACTTTGAATGTGAAGATGTTGCTGAGGATCAGAAGGTAAAGATTGCAAAGACCAAGTTAGGAGGTCATGATTTGGTATGGTGGGATTATGTACAATCCGAGAGAAGGAAACAAGGAAAGTCAAAGATCACTTCATGGGATAAAATGGTAGCAAGAATCAAAGGTAAATTCTTGCCCAAGGATTATGAAATTTAGATGTTTAAGAAGCTGCAATTTTTAAGGCAGAAGGAAATGGATGTGAAGGCATATACTGAGGAGTTTTATAAATTGAGTATGAGATCTGGTCATCATGAGAATGAGGTAGAAAAGGTAGCTAGGTACTTGGCTGGCTTGAGATTGAACATACAGGATGAGTTAGTTTTAGCTAACCCTAAGAATGTGGAAGATTGTTATCAAATGGCAATCAGGATTGAAGAAAAGGTGAATAGAAGACAAGATAAGTCCATGAGAGGAAGAGGAAACAATATGAGGGGAAGAGGATCAGCCCCTACAACAAGGAAAACCAATGAGGATCAAGAAGACACTAGTAAAGGACAGGGACAGTCTGATTTCAGAGGTGGATGGAAAGGTAATAGAGGCAGATTTGGAGGTGGTAGAGGTTCTACTACATTTTCAGGAAAGTGTTACACCTGTGGTGAGTTTGGTCATCCATTTTTCAAATGTCCAGAAAACAAGGGTTCATCATCCAAAGATGATAGAATGAATGACAAGAGAGTACAACTTGTGCAAGAAGAGAAAGTAGAGCAAAGTGTGCAAAGTTTAAACACTTATCAAGATAGAGTTCCTGACAATTATGGGTATCCTGAGGAGGGAGAAGCATTGATGCTAAGGAGAACTAGTTTGCAGACATCAAAGGATATGATGCAAAGAAGAGCTCTTTTCAAGACCACATGCAAGAGCAAAGGTAAAGTATGTAAGGTTGTCATTGATACTGGTTCAACAGACAACATGGTCTCTCAGGAAATGGTGGATAAACTGAATTTGGAAAGGATTCCACACCATCACCCTTACAAGGCATCTTGGGTGAGTGATAGTCAATCACTTTTTGTCTATGAACAGGCATATGTGGATTTTCAGATTGGAGCATATCAGGATAGAGTTTTGTGTGACATTTTGCCCATGGAATGTTGTCACCTACTGTTGGGTAGGCCATGGCAATTTGACAGGAGGGTACTGTATGATGGGTATGCTAATACCTACACCATCAAGAAAGATGGGAAGACTATTAAGTTGATGCCATTGCAGGCAAATGCTGCAGCACAGGGGGCAGCCAAAATTATTTTAGTGGGAAAGAAGGAGTTTGTGCATATGCCTATAGCAGCAGGCATAAAGGCAGTTGAGGACATTGCAGGGAAAGAAGTTGTTAAGGACAACAGGTTGAAGAAAGTTTCAGTTGTGACTGACAGAGGTCAGCAGCAGGTTCAGAAACAGGTTTGCAAATAGCAACCAGTTGAGAGGAATGACAAGGATGTTGTCATAGTTGGGACTATTGTTTGTCCTATAAAGGTTGAAAGAAAGACAGAGTTGAACATTGCAGAAGTTCAAGAGGCAGTTCAGACAGAGGTTCTGGTCAGACAACCTGACAAACACAAGGTATGTGAGAGAAGGGCCTACATTGACAGGCATGAGGATTTACTTGCAAGAAAGCAAGTTACAGTTCAGAAGTCTTGGAGTAGCCGAGAGCCAGTAGAGGACAAAGCTGGAACAGGTCAAGACACTGCAAAGGCAAAGTGTAAAGGTGGAGGACTTCCACAACCTAACTCATGGGACATGAGTTCTTTTCTGTTGGGGAGTATGGTGCAGGAGCACCTACCTGACAGCTGGCCTCCATGAGGCAGTTAGTTTGTTTTAGGTCTGGTTAATGTTTCCAAGAAGGTCTTATAAGACCAATGCATGTAATAAGGTCTATGTTGACCGTGCTTTTCTATTTTTAGGTAGTTTGTTATGATAGCTGATGACAGCTGTATAGTTTGTTAGTTCAGTTGGATCCTCCCAGCCGCTTGGAAGCTCCCAGCCGCTTGGAGTCGAGTTGGTAGTACTCGCGAGAATTCCTATTTATGCATTAGGATCGGTTGGTTTTAGGCAGATTGAGGAGTTAGATTGCATTGAAGAGGAGAGACAGAGTGAGACAGAGAGAGAGAGACAGAATATTGTATTTGCATCTTTTGAAATCAATAAAGAGATCCTGTTTGTGTCCATTCTCTGTTTTGGATTCCATTGTGTAATCGAGTTGCTGTTTTGGTGGTTGCATGGATTCACTGATCCATTCCACCGGTTGATTCATCAAATCGGTGGAATGGCTATGTACGATAGTTTAGGTTTTAGTTTGCATTTTCTGTTTGTTCACAAGTATGTTTGCAGGATCGCAGTCGAGATGTGTTGAGAACCCTAGCATGGGTATGTGCTAGGTCGTGCTGGTAGTTCGAGTCTGGAAAGTTGTCCAGGAAGCAGATCGGGTCACCTCAGGAGGTTCGGCGGATCAAAATTTGCTAAGGTTGGAAATTCGTCACAACGACATCATCAGGATATTTCTGTGTATATCCTGCAGTTACTTCGGGCGTCATCCGAGTAGATGGAGGTGAGCATGATGCAATTCTTTGCATAAGGTGAATGCGTTTTGGATGATCGCAAGGTGTTGCCGGGGAAGAGTATATCGGCATAAGTTAGTCGATCGAGTTGATAAAATCATCGCAGGCCGATAATGTTAAGTTTGGCCGACAGCAGGATATTGAAGGAACTACATATGACGTCATCGTCATCAGGATAATCGTCATCAGGACATTCCGAAATATCACCCGATAAAGGTTTATCCTGCTGACCCTAAGTGTTTTGGTATCGGCATAAGGCATCAGGGAGATAAGTGGATCGTGAGAGGATATTCGACAGAATATTCGTCATCAGTATAAAGTTGAGTATCATCATCAGGATGTTTCAATATGACCGGATAAGTCATATCCTGATGCTGTTGTTTAAGTAGTCAGATATCGGGGTGACGTAAGCATCAGAGGAAGGGTGCATGAAGTTGTCGTCATCAGGATATATGGAGGGAACCGGATATTTTATATCCTGCTGGTGAACATGATGTTGAACATCATGATGCTGCAGAAAGAGTTTGGCGGTAAGATGAACAGTGAACATCAGGAGGATGTTTGCGCTTGCCGAATGTGATGATGCTGTTGATAGCCGAATATGATGATGCTGCTGACAGGCGAAAGGTCGAAGGTTTGTCTGCAGGAGGATATCGGTCGGCAAGAGAAAATATGATGATGATGATGGGTTGTAGACATACATGCTATATGTCAAGGTTTTAGTGTGGATGCCTCTGCATCATAGGACCTCAGCATTCACTTTGTATTTGTGGATTTGTTGATTTAGATTGGGCAAGTGACATTGACAGCAGGAGATCCACCAGTGCTTATGTGTTCACTATGTTTGGTGGTCACTTTATCCACTACTAAAGATGAGTACATGGCAGCAACTCATGCTTGTAAAGAAGCCATTTGGCTTAAGAGATTGTGTTTTGATGTTGGGTTTAATGCAGGGAAGATTACTATTTGTTGTGACAGTCATAGTGCAATATGTTTGGCGAAGAATCCTACTTTCCATGCAAGGACTAAGTATATTGATGTCCAGTACCATTTTGTTCGTGACATGGTAGAGGATGGGAAGGTAAACTTGGAAAAAGTTGAAACTTTGATGAATGTTGCAGATTCCTTGACAAAACCTATGAGCACAGAGAAGTTCAAATGGTGTTCAGTGTCTATGGGCCTCATAGCCCCTAGAAATTAAATCATGCTGTTGATAATCTGTTTGCTCTTGCAAAATGTTCAACAAGTGGGAGAATGTTAGGAAAAGATTACTATTCTTCCTAGATTTGGTCTTTTTGAATACCCTTTATCTTGGATAATGGTCTGGAACTTTCAAAGTTTCCAAAAGTTTACAAATGAGCTAAAAATAGCGAGACTTACTATTTTTAGTAAGTCCTTCGATTGAGCTTATATTGACTTGAAATTTTACTCAGAAGGTGTAGAGCAACTAAGTGAACATCTCAAGTGAGTTTTGTCTCAAGATCATACCTAGATCGCAAGATATTAAAGTTTTTGTTTTTTGAAATTGCTGGAAAAAAATTTTGAACTCAATCACCGGAATCAAAACTTCTCTAAACATCTCAAAAATTGTGATAATCAGTAAAGTGGGTTATAGAGTGATAGATCTCTTCACGAGCTTTCCAACGCATTAAACGGTTCGTCAATCGGACACCCAGATCAAAAGTTATGGCCTCCGGAAGTTGGACCTTCTGTTTTTGGGAAATGTAAAAACGTGTTGGACACATAAAAGAGATGTAAAGGGGGGAGTTACATGTGTTGGTGTATGGTTTGGCACATCACAAGGTATCTTTGATTGGAGATAATTTGGGTGCCACTTTTGAGTGGTTTTAGTTCATGGTTTTGTAATTACTATTGGCGGTGTATTGTATTGTATCTCCTATATATCAGGAACTTGAGATGGAGGTTGTATGTAAGAATCTTATAGATGTCGAATGACCTCCTAGATCTCTGGTTGGATATACTTCTATAAAAGCTTTCTCTACAAGTATATTGTGATCTTCTTGATTCCTGAATAATATATTGGGTGGCTTTGGAGTGTGGGGTTTTTACCTGAAAGGGTTTTCCCCGCATATATCTTGTCTTGTGAGTTGTCTGATTGCATTTGGAAGTTGTTATTATCTTTTTATTAATGTGCATCTTAATCTGTAACTGTAAAAGTTGAAATTTTCATAAACCTTTCCTCACTAGATTAGTGTAGGAAGCATTTTCTGCGTACCTTGCTTGCTTTCATGTTTTTTAGCATAGTTGTGAGGGGTTTTGCTATTAAGGCAAAATCAGGTATGAACCTCATCACAAAGTTGATCTTTCCCAAAAAGCTTTGTAGACCTTTCTTATGACTAGGGAGAGGAAGAGCAAGAATGGCACTTGTTCTTTCAGGGTCAATAGCCAATCCCTCTTTACAAACTACATGCCCTAATAATTCTCCTAAAATACACTTTTTAGGATTCAATGATATCCCAAATTCCCTGCATCTTTCAAAGACTCTTCTCAAATGACCCAAGTGGTCAGTTGCATGCTTAGAATACACAATCAAATCATCAAGATACACTAAAATAATATCATTGATTAGACCTTTGAAGGCCAAAGCCATTGCTCTTTGAAATGTTGCTCCAGCATTTGTCAATCCAAAAGGCATCTTTTGATAAGCCAAGGTATCCCACTTGGTGGTAAAGGTTGTCTTGTACTAGTCTGATTCTTTTACAAGAATCAAATTGTAGCCTGAGTAGCCATCTAGGAGTGAAAACCTTTCAGCGCCTGCTACTATTTGTTGGATCTGCTCCATGGAAGGGAGTGGATAGTGGTCTTTAAGTGAGGCCTTATCAACTCTCTAAAATCCACACATAATCTAATCTCCCCATTTTTCTTCCTAACTAGAACCAAGTTAGCTACCCAAGAGGAATGTTTGATGGGATAAATGATTTTAGCCTCTATGAGTTTGGATAGTTCTTTTCTCATTAATGGCTCAATTTTGGGATTGACATGCCTCTGCTTTTGGTGGTTAGGCTTGGCATTAGGATCTAGGTCAATAGTATGTTGGATTACACCAGGATCAAAGCACTTTAAATCCCTATAATCACAAGCTATTAGATCATTAAATTCATTACAAAGCTCAATTAAACCTTGTTTCTCAGCTTGGCTACATACCTTACCATGTTTTATAAATTTGCCCTGTGCAATCTCCAACTCTTCATAGTCTTGCCTTTTGACTGTCATATTCATTTTTTCTTTCTTTTGATGGTCGTCAGCACCAAATATGCTCTCTAAAGTGATCAGTCATCTAGGTAACTATTGATCATGATGTTAGTCATCAACAATCATAGATAAAGAAATGCAAATCAAACCTTTATCATCTTGAAAGATATGATGAATTCAGAGAATTCATGATCCCAAGTCTCTGTGGATTAGTTCATAATCATCTGACGTTACTTAGTGGTTTGATGTGCATTGTTGTTTTCCATTTAGGGGCCTTACGTTTCTAACTCAAAGAAATTCGTGTCCAAATAAGCTTTATTTCACCTACTTTCTGTGAATTTCTTAACAAACAAGGTTAAATCCTATTGTATTTAACTAGATGATGCAGACATTTATAATATAAATTTGATCAATTCTCTTGCATATCAATCCTATTAACTTGATTCATGATGAACTTTTGTTGGATTCTTCTAAAACTATCTCCACTTCCATGGTCATACATCAATTCTTGCTTAAATTTACTTATGCACTATGAAGTTGCTTAAATGATGTGCCTGTAGGCATATATTGTCATGACTATTGTCATTATTCATTTTTATTTACATGATATTTTCCATTTTGACATGCTATTTGCTCAAATATGCTAAAGATGTTCATTTATCTATGGGATGTCAGCATATTTCTTTATATTTGCTTGGTATTTTTTGTGTATTTGCAATTATGATGGTGATTTAAATGAAATTAAAGAAATTGAACTTCATGCTTTCTAAATTTATTGAAATAAATTGAATCTTTAGTCATTGATCCACATATACTATTGACACTGTCATGAAGAGAAGGAAATCAACCCATATTTTCACCAGGTCATTCCACAGCTAGATATGTTTGATGCTAACTTCAAAGGACAGGAATGAAAATGACATGCACAAATTGAAATGCACTTCAAGGGACGCATCAACATGTCCAAAATTCTTTCACAGATTACTCAAATTTTATGATTAGTTGTAATTAGGGGGACTTAATCTTCATTAAGTATGCAAAAGAGTATATATTTACAATTGACCTTGAGGATTGGTCCTAACATTTCAGTAATCCAATCTTAATTAAGCTTCTGAATGATTTATGACTAAGACTCTCCATCCTTTTATAGGATAAGCATGAGAATCAGTTATAAAAGATCTTACGGTCAAGGATTATTTATCATGATCAACAGTTTACATTTCTTTGACCAAGTCAAAATACAACCTACGTGGCACAAACTGCCAGCTAGCAACTCTCAGGAATATCCCAAAGTATGATTTGGTCAATACGACCACTCTATCCTTCTTCTTCTTCAGACTCTTCAGAGGAATGCCAGTCAGTTATTAGTGCACCGGCACCTTGGATAACATTATAAGCCTAGACGGCTGCCTCTATCTCTTCTCTATTCAAAATCTTATCCCTCTTGGCTGCATAGGCTTGTGCCTTCAATTGCTCCTGTAAGGACATCCACCGGTTTGTTCTGCTATCTAATTCTTCTTTATATTTTTCTATACTTGCCTTCATTCTCATAGCCATATCAATGGTAGTTTCAGAGAAGTTCTTAATAGGGTCCTTTGTTGCAGGCCTAAAATTATCCCTGAAGGCATTGGTAGCAAAATCTTCATCTTGATTTTCTACCTTTCCTTCTACCTTACCTTCTAGAGCCTCCAAAATTACTATTTCATCAGACAATAGATTGTGTAGTTTTCCACTAATGTTTGTAATCTTATCATTACATCTCCTCAATACATCCACTACAAACCCCACATCCTCACACCAACTATCCAACATTGGGAGTGTTTGTGTTGTTACAACTTTTTTCTCTATGAGGACATTAGAATCTTTCTTTCTCATGTCCTTAAAAGCACCCAAGTATTTGTCACTGGTTATTAACTTTGGCTGACCTCCTTTTTCATCTTGGCTACCTTTTCTTTCAGATTACTCAATAAATCCCAGTTGGACAATGGTGTCCTTATTATCTAGTCCCCGTCCATCAAGAACTTATCAAACCAATTATCCATGATCTATGCCTGGAACTTATGTACATCTAGGGCATTTATCTCTTCCTGAGAGACCAATGTTAATGAAGTATCTTCAGTTATTTGAATATTAGTGGGAGTAGAAAATCCTTTCACAAAAGCTTGTAATTAAGCTAATTGTGCTTTATACATCCTTTTCTTGGCTTTGACCTTTATCATCCTAGCCTCCACAGCATCTATATGATCTCTAAGTGGATCTCTTGTTCATCTATGGCATGGCCTAAATCAATAGTAGTTATCTGGAATTCTTCTGGCCTTATTTACTTTTGGTATAGCTACCCGGGCTGTCCTCTTTTCTATGGTTGCATCACACTTTATTACAGAGACTGTCCTTGCCCTTCTCTTTGGCTTGGTTGGGTCCAATGTAAAGAGTGACTTAAAGTCCAATGGCTCAGTCTCCTCCTATGGAATTCCTACTTCTGATGACATCCATGCGAGTGCACCTGTATCTAACCCTCTTTGGTCTAATTGCTCAATTTGAGCATCATGTACCTCTTTATCTTTGTTTAGGACTTCACTCTCCCCACCCTAATTCTGCACATTTTCTTGTGAGGCAGGATGTCTCCTGAATCTTCTGTTTGTTGACGCTATCCTTGGTCCACCTCATCAACCTTATGTTTCTTCACTTGTTAATGTTGAGAGAAAACTAGGTGTGATGTATCTTCTAGTTCATCCTGACTCTTATTCTCCATTTGTATATTTTCATGCATATCCTTGACTTGCTCTTGTGGTATTTCTCCCTTTTGAACATTTTCAAGCTCTATGGCTTGACCATCTGGGGTTGAATCTACCAAAGACTATTCTTGACTACCTTATCCTCCATATTACTAACAATTGGGTCTGGTTCTGGCATTTGTATTTGCTCAATTGTAGCCATAGGTGTGCCTGACTGTGTATCCTTAGTTTGGATATCTTTCCCTGTATCATTTGTTTCCATGGGAATGCTTTCTACCCCTTGATTAGGTTTCTCAATTACTTTTATTTTCTCTTCTTCATGATGATATGCTAAATCAATCACCTCTGACCTAGTTACATTTTCAATTAAGGCATTGAGGGGATCCATGTGTACCTCCACATCTGGAGATTCTTCTCTATTGACCTTTGTTTCTATCATCTTTGTATCTTCTTGATCCCTTGTCCCTTGATCTGAATGATGCAACAAGGTCTCCAGTAGATTATTAGTCACATCTGTCACTACATCATCATCTATCAAATCTATTGTTTTATCCAAAGGCAATACCTTACTCATCTCCTTTTCTAAAGACTTCTGAATAACCTTTTGTGTCATTTCAGCTTTGACTTTGATGATGGTATTAGTAGGGACACCATGCTAGAGTTCTTTAATGGTACTGATGCTGGGGCCTAAAGATGTTGATGTATGTGCTTGTTTTTGCAATTGAGAAGTAACACCCCTCATGATAGGGCCTTGGTATCTGGATTGTCTAGGAACTACAACACCTTGGAGTACATATCTTCCCCTTTCAAGTAATGTCCCTAGGGGAGCTTCATCTTCTTTATTCAATTATTCCCCCTGTGTTGCTTGTGTCTGAGGTGTAGGAATAGGAATTGCCACCATGGGAGTATCCTTTTGTGAAGGAGGTTGTGCATAAACCAAAGATATACCCTCGGTAGTAATTTGCTCTGTAGCCCCTAAACTACTAGGCTCAACTAATTTGGTCTCCAGAACCTACCGTTTGTGCACTAAGAAGTCATCATATCCTTCTTCCTCTATTTCTTTTCTCTTTTTCTTTTTATCAATGGTGATGGCAACACCTTTTTCTTTTAACTCTTGAATCTTCCTTGCCACCCAAGCTTCAGTTCTTTTCATGACGTTGGAAGTCATGGCATCTATGGATGTCTCATTAGGTAATGAATAATTAGGGAAAGAGATTAGGTCTTTGAATACCTTCTTCTCCTCATACTCCCTATCAAGGATATCATCATCATCATTCTTCAACTGGGGAGGAGCCTCTGGCTAGCCTATTATCCTTATCTAAGCCAAAGTAAGCCTTTGGTATCCACGCTTCCTGGCCTCATGTTCATCCTGACAATCAGCCAAAAAATCCTCCAAATGAACATTGTGCCTGTATTTCTTATTGAATCTTTTCTCCACCCTATGATAAGGGTCATAATCCTGGGCCAAAGGAAATAGCTGCAAATTCAAACCTGCTAAATCTTTCTCTACATCTTTAACATTATCTAGATTGGGGGCCACATACCAATCAGCCATAATAGGAAACTTTCTATATGGTTTCCCTTCAATCACTTGGGATAATTCAAAAATAGGCAATTGTTGCCTCACCATCTCCATTAGAGCAACTTTATCAGATAGATACCTAGGGAGCATGTAAGACTATTTGCAAAATCCCTCCATCATTATGTAAGAATACGTTCTGGCTTGTACAAACCAGGAACCATATGCATTTATCAATTTGGTCATGGTGATTGAAAATCTCTTGGTAGGATCTCTTTCTAGCATCTGAACCAGATGCATAGTGAAGCAATCATTCACTCTTCTGTAGTTCTAAACAGATTGATTCCTTTCTAATTAGGGATAGTGCTCCCAAGGGGTCTTTTATTGTGGTAGCATGCCCATGCTTCCTATTCTTTGCAATCCATTGAGTATGCCCTTAGCAGCGAAAGCATAGACTAGGTATCATGTCATCTTAAAGATTATGTCCTTCATCTTCTTCCATCTAATGACCTGATCATAGAAGGCATCACTGATTATCTTCGCCCATTGTATCTTGGTTTTTGGGTTTTCAATGACTAGTCTAATTAATTTGAACATCCAGGGTTTGAAAGTGACACATCTGGGCATCCCAGTCATCCTGCTGAGTAGAAACATCATGTATTGCACCTCCTCTGAGAAGTCATACTTATAAAGATGTTGAGGCATTTTAGTTTCTACTTTAGGTATATTTATTGGATGCCTCCAACCTAAATAAATCACTTTCCTATAGGCCTTCATACTTGTGTTGTATTCTTTTGCCAAGGCTATCAAATCTAGTACATACATCTTGCTATCCATTGGCAATTTGAAAGTGGTGGAGATGCCATCTATGGAAAAGTCAACAAAGACCCTCCCTTCCTTTAATACTCTTCTAGTGACCACATTATAGTTCTAAATGCATGAAACCAACAACTCCAAGGGCTCTACAACATATGGAAATCTAGCTACATAATACATTCCTATTGCCATAATGTTCTTGAGGATAGGGTTATCCTCCCTATTGTTTATTCTTGTTCTGAAGGCTTCTATATCTGTATTCCCATAATGAGTGTCCTTTGCATACCCTTGAGTGTTGCAAATGCTATTAATTCTTGGGAAAATGTCCTGGTAGAATTCTAAATCTCTCTTATCCATCCGTGGGTGAGGCATGATTGACCTGCAAATGAAAACATGGGTCTCAAACAAGGAATACATGTACATATGTCTATCTAGGGTTAGCTGACAAAATCTTATGATTTTTTTAAAGGAACAACCCTATAAGCAAACCAATTGAACATAATTATAGACAAAACACCATATATGTATCGTCATGTACCTAATAAATCACAGTACTCTGCAAAACAAAATGAGAAGGAGGCGATTCCAACATACTTGTGTGACATTTTACCCTAATTACAGGTTGTGTTTGAAGAACTTATGTGCCACGGACAGATATCTCCGCACTTATATTTCTTCCTCCTTGTATTCTCAGCTCGTATTCTGAATGAAAAACTCAATAGCTGCTCTGTAACTTAGCAAAGAACACACTTTCACTATGATAATCACTCAATTCTTGAATGCAAAGTATCGATTATGGACCCCAAGTTTTCCTTTTAATTGGATCAATTTATGATTTAGGGTGTATTAATGATTCAGGGAGCGATTTGACAATTTGTTTTAGTGGGATTATCTAGGATTATCACAAGTGTCCATTTGCACGCTTTCAAATTTAAATGCCAACGGCATCCTTTTCACATTTATTGCAAAAAGCGCAGGGTGCTTAACGGAAAGTCCAATAAGGAATATTTAGGTGAATCTATCTAGATGAAAATGGTCCAGGTGATGTCATCAAATCAGGTCAACTATTGTTGACCAAGAATTCTCTATTTGGGTCCTAATTTTTGTTCATATTGGGTAGAGAAGTTGATGAGGACACGTGGCCTCGTGCCATTAGTTGCGCGGGTGCATGAATATTGGGGATCAGGATATTAGAGTGTGAAATATCCTTCTAGACCTAATATCCTGATGATGTAAGTAGAGTGAAATTTCTTCATTCCTCAGAGATAAAGTGACGTAAGCTGGATGGGGATATTAAATTTGCATGGATATTAAGAGATGTAATGTCCATACAAGCTAAAATCCTGATGAGGTAAGTGTGCTTGGGACTCTTCATAGGGTAAAGGTGACATGACGTCATCGGGAGGAGGATATTGGGAAACCTAATATCTGCGTGTTCTGATATCCCTATAGGTCTAACATCCATATGACATAAGCATATAATATAAGCATTGAAGACATGATGTCAGCAGGATGTGGATATTCCGTGTTGGGATATTTAAAGATAATATCTAGACATTAATTTAATATCCAGATGTGTAAGGATATCCCTATGTGAGTGACGTTCAAATGGTCAGAGGAGGATAAATTTGACGTCTAAATATTAGAAATGATCTGGATATTAGAACGACATCTAGATGTAGAATGTGAATAGCTAGATGATGTTTGACCAAGGTTTGACCGAGCATAACTTTTTTATTTTGGAGGAATTTTGGGGTGCTTCAATAGGTAAACTTGTTTAAAATTTCATGATCTTTCACTTAATGAGGTTTGTGACAGCGAAATCTGATTTTGAAAATTAACCTCTCCCTATTGTTTATTCTCGATAGGCACCAGATGACATCCTATCATGCATCTAATATTGACTCTTTTACCATACCACCCAAAGCAAGGGAACAAACAAGCTAGAAAAAAGTTGGGTCCCTATTTTTCTGAGACAAAATGGGGCGTGTTGTGTAACCACACAATAGTAACTTGTTGGTCTTAGCTGGATTATCTAATCACCATATTACTTTTGCAATACAGACTAATTTTTGGTAGAAAATTCTACCTCATCTTGCAAGAAATTCACAATTTGCTAGTCACTGTCAAACACCTGCTAGATTATCACATTGTCAGGCATAGTTGGCCTAACAACAACCCTTAGATGATGATCTGAAACTTGCTTGACATCCTGAGGAATATCAAACTGAGCACCAACCGTAGCTAATGTATCAGCATCCTTGTTTCTCTATTTGGGAACTGCCTAAATATTGAAGGCATTAAAGTCCTCAATCAGGTCCCAAACTCTATGTTTGTATGACTTTAACAAGTCATTCTTTGAAGCACTTAGTTTTTTTATTTGGTGAACAACTAGTTCACTGTGACCAAATACATGTAAAAAATTTATTCCTCTTTTTTGAGCTAGCTGTATGCCCTGAATCAAGACTTCATATTCAGCTACATTGTTAGTACAACTAAACTGCAATCTAAATGAAGAGAAATAACTTTCCTTTTGGGGTGAAATGAGTACCACCCCAACACTTGCTCTATTTTTGCTTCTGGAGCCATCAAAGTACATCTGCCATATCCCACTTGGATCTGATTTTTCCTTTTCAAGATTGGGGATAGTAGCATCCTCATCATGGATATAATAAGTACCCAGCCATGTATCCTCTATGTAATTAGGAGTGTCAAATTTAAAACAATTCGCCCACTCATCCAGCAGTATATCAAGTATTTCATCCACAGGTGTGGTAGCTTCATGCCTGCTACTATCATCCTCTTCTAACTCATGTATTGTGTAGTTCATGTTATTTGGGTTGAGTAGGGTTCTATATGTTCATTGGTGATAGGCTTAGCCCTAATGGTTACTTTGGTGTCATATCTGGTTCTAAACAACATGTGGGACCAGTCACAAGATAAGTACCCACCTATCTTAGTAGTGAAATCCCTAGATAAGCATATGCCAAAGTATGCAGGGAGATCTATAACAAATATATCTTGTGAATAGAGAAGCCAAGACATGCATGTAGAGTGAGTTCCAAACCTTTAATAACTCCCACTGTCTTGACAGTAGTACCATCTAATTGAACTACACCCTTGTTCACAAGTTCATATTCTATGCCCAACCTATCAGCAATATTTTTTGTCATAACAGAGGTACCTGCCCTAGAATCTATCATACAATTGTGCAACAATTTATCACCTATGATTAGGGAAACATAAAATGGAAGGGGATTACTAGTTTTTCTTGTACTTACTTCTTCTAGCTGACATAGATTTGTTGGGGTAGTTTTTTTCTTTTGTTGCTTCCACACAAGTTGACTGAAAATAGTTAGGGCTTCTTGGAGAAGATTCCTTTGGGCTGGAATTAGCAACACATCCCACATAGAGACACTCACATTTGTCTTCTTCATCTGGTCCACACTACTAAAAGGTATTTTATTACCCTTTGGAGGTGTTTTAGTGACAATTGGACCACCTTTTGGCTGCTGATTAGATTGGGGCTGCATTGTTGAAACTATATCTGCCTTTTCAACTGTCTGATCTATTTTCCCTGAAGGAACTTCAAGCACCTTCTATTTAGTTGTATTTGTTGGAGACACTTTGGGTATGAGTGTATGACCAGCTGCGGGTACTAAAGTATCTTCAATAGCTCTTCTTTTTGCCCTTGTATTGAATGCTATAAGACCAGTGCCTTGATTGACACCACAATGTTCATCAGGGGTCCAATTCATCAAGGTAGCATTGTCTTGCATCTGTCCCTGGCTCCCAACTATTCCTTGGTTGGTATAACTTGCTGCTCTAAAATTGTTGGTTGTTCTTGCACTATCAAAGCATGACTAAACTATCCACTCTAGCACAAGTTTTGGTCATGTGGTTGATTGCAAGGATAACACCAATCACTATCCTAGGCTAGATTGTTCTAGATTGGAACAAGAGGCCCTGAGGTGCCTGTCGTATTAGGGTTAACAGCATTTAGTGGTCTAACATAACTAGGTCATCCTTGCCTGTTACCCTGGTATTGTGGCATGTTCTGTTGATAACCCTGATTGAAGTGTTGATATGTCTAATTGGAGGGTTGAAATGGCCTATTTGATTGTGCCTAATGTCTCTCTAACATCACCACTCAGTTGGTTAACCTTCTTATCTTGGCATCTTTATCCTCTGTTGGTTCAATCGAAGGTGTAACTAGAGGGGCAATAGAAGAAACAGTAGGAACTAGTGCTACATTAGGTTGTATGATAGGGGTCTCTAGAAATATAGGCATAGGTGGCCTTAGAGCAATCATTCCTACCTGAATTAGGCAATTTTCTACCCTTATGGCTATATCATAAGATCAGGTAATACAGTCCCACCCATGGACTGAATCATGATAGCAATATCTGGATTGAAAGACCTTAGGTAGTAGATAAATGTTGTGTTTGGAGAGGGTTTCACTAACAAGGGGATTCTATCCCATGTCTTCTAAAATCTGTAGTTGAAATCCACCATGTATTCATGTGGAGCTCTCTTGATGTTAGCTAATTACTCCATGAGTGACAAATGATCACTCCTGTCTTAAAAGTGTTGGCACAACTTAGTGCCCAAATCATCCCAATAGTGTATTGAGTTGGCTTGAAGACCCCTATACCAGTATAAGGCCTTTCCCTTGAATTGAGAAGCTAGCAATCTCATAGCCACATTGTCAGTAGTGACATTGTGGATAGAACAGACACTAGCAACATCTTGAATGTGCTCAACATGAGTGGTAGAGTCTTCACCAGTAAAGAATGGGATAGCCTTTAAGGCTGAAGTGGGTATGTCATCATATTGAGCTAGGTCTAGCGGGCTACCCCATTAAATGCAACAAATGGAAGATTTCTAGCCATGTTTTGTATATTCAAGTTAATTACTGGTATATGTAGGGTTCTCCCTAAATATTGAGACCTAACCTGAAAGTTGACTCAGGGAGGAGTAGAATGAGCTCTTAAATGGTATGAATTATTGTTTCTACTTATCGTTATAGGGGATCTAGATAATCTTCTTCTTCTTCTATCAACAAAAGAGAGTTCTATGAATTGGAAGTTACCTCTAGAAGAAGACCTTGTCTACACTCCAGGCATGAAATGTTGAATGATTATGTAGGAACTAGATTAGCAGAGTCCCTAGGTGCCTATTGAATGCTTTCACAGTAGAAAATGAACCAAGAATGGTACCAAATCCTTAGTCGAGCTCTCACTCAAAGCAGAGTGTCCCACTGGGTGTGCCAAAAATTGTTGTCACATAGAATTGCACCTAGCTCGGAGAGAGTCCAAGCATTCTAATGACACAATGGGAATGATCTCAAGGTATGGGACCTTGCAAGTTGAGATCACACCTCCAGAGAAGGTTGATTCCTCATTCTAAGCCTAATTCTTAGAGAAAACTATCTAAACCTAGTGCTAACGATGTAGGGGAAAAGGGGTAGGAGGAAACTGAAAGGAAATGAAGGTGATGCACCAGATTTGGTAGGTTTAGCTGCAACTGAATCAACATAATAATAATCTCACAACTAAAGGGCCTTGCACAGACTAAATTGATTTCAACAGAGGCCAGGACAGAGAAGTAGAGAAATGAAAGGGACCATCTAATCCATAATATATAGCTCACACCAATCCAAAGAGTAGACACAGTGCTAAAATTAAAAGAGAGAGGCAAAATAACAACTTATATTGATTATAGAGGTCAAATAACTATTACAAAAGAGAGAATGATGAAAGAAATAGACACAGAATAATCAATTACATTCATTGTTGAACAAGACTAGAGACATGAGAGGCTCAACAGAAGAGCATAGTCCATAAAATCTAGTTGTTCCTACAATTGCATTATAGAGGTCTGATTACAAAGATTCTCTATCTTATAGTAGCCCAGTAGAATAGCCAACCCTAAATAAATCTTTGAGACATGTATATATAGCATTTCAATACTCTATTGTAGCAGCCATGGCAGGAAGAGAAGTCAATGGAAGTGACATTTGACCATGCTATATTGAATTATGATCAAAAACCCCCTGCAAATTAGGGCGGAGCCCATAGGGGTCAGGCCTGCAAACCTGCAAATGGATTGCTTGCATGAAAGAATGGTAGGTGCATTGACGAGGAGATGCAGAAAGTCCTTATCTTTTACTGTTGAATTGACCTTGCATCTGCATCTATACCCTAGCATTGAAGGGTTCATCGTTTCATCTACCCTCATTAGCCTGAGTCGCAGAATTGAATGTTGAGTTGGTAAAGGAGAACATCTTTTACAACACTTTAAATCTTAACCCTTTGAGTCTCGGTGGAACTCACCAACTCAGAATGAATGCTTTGGTGTTACCAAGCAGTGTTTAAATGATCTAACTTTGAATATGAGCCGTAGGATGAAGGAATGGATAAAAAATTGATGGCCCTGTGAGCTCCGTAGCATACACTTACCTTTTACTTTATGCCAACACCTTAGGATACATGGTAGAATATTGCAGGCATGCAAAGAATCTACCCAGTAGGCAAGATTCATCTGCGATAATGCGAGACCATCTAATGGAGTCAATGATTCAACGTCGCAGCCCATCTCTTTATCACTTTACATGTGTCATGATTCTGAAGCTGCTTTAAAGGAAATGAGCCATCTTCATTTGGGCTTCACAGAACCATAGAGGATCCTCCTTTCTCAGCCCCATAGTGGGATGATGATGTCACCTTTAGTGGTCCGTGGGCATGCAATATCTAGATATGTACCCGTCAAATTAAACTTTGGAACATAGAGAAATCGTCATCTGCATGGATATTAACATTTAATATCTGGGTGCTAACTTAATATTTGGATGCCTTTAAATATCCTGATGATGTCATCAGCATGAAGAACTTTGTCAAAGAGGGGATCTGGATGACATCATCAAGATATTAGCACTGCAGGATGATATACCAAAGGCAAAATGTCTGGGAGACGTCATCACCATTGGCATTCTTTGGACATTCGCAAGGTCCTGGATATTAAGAAGGATCTAGACATTAGTTAAGATCTGGATGTTAAGAAAACATCTGGATGTTAACTAAGGTCCACATATTGGGAAGCATTCATATATTAGGAAATATCCAGATGATGTCATCAAGATATCCATGTTGAAAGACTTAAGATTTAGAATTTATAAGGAATGTGACCCAACGGATAACAAAAGGTAAACCTTAGGACATAGGGTCGATTACTTCATGACATAAAAGGCTTCAAGTGATAACTTAAGTGACTGGGCACCAGGAAGGATGGTCAACTTCAAATTAGAACAAAGGCATGATGACTGTAAAACCTTAGATTTTAAGGGGAAAACAATGGAAACCCTAAGGGGTCTAAGTAGGGTTTAAACAATTGGCCTACTTACTAGAGAGAGAAAACACTAGACCTTAGGATTGCTTAGACTATTTGGCCAAGAAGGAAAAATAGGATAACAAGAATTAGCTTTCCAACCCTTCTTGTTATGAGGGAGCTAGTCCATATTTTGGGTACCTTTGTTGCCAAAAGTATTTGGAGTGCCTAGGAGGCAGTCAAGCCCTAGCTCCACTAGACTGGGACTAGATTTCATGATGGGCTCTTGTTCAATCAGTAGAATATTTGGTGGTCTCCTCTTTTTGTCAGTGCAGGTCAGCCGTTGGCCAAGCTTCCTTGGCTTAAGGCCCTCATATTCCACAAGAAGGGTATCCAGACCCTACAAGATATATTTCATAGACCCACCATGAGTATTATGTCATGGGAAGCTTTCCATACCCAGTTTGGTTTTCAAAACCATGACCGTGAAACCTATGACAGCCTGGTGATGTCCATTCCGGTTGATCTTCTACATAAGGTGGGTGTTTGCTCCACCAAGCTCTGGTGGAAGGACTAGAAATGGTATCCAAAAACCCCTTTCAAAAATTACAAGCCTCGGCTTGGTTATCAATGGCTTTCTCCTCATTTTCCCATGATTGACAACCTAAACCAGAGATGGAACCTCCAGTCCTCAGTGTCTGTTTGGCACAAAATATTTTCTGTTGTGTAGTCTACAATTGTTGAGCCAAAGCTTGCCCACTTTGCTTGGTGTATTCTTTTCCAAGTCTTACCAGTGGGGTCTCAGCTTTCTCACTTGGGGGTTCAGGATCCTCGTTCCCTTTTTTTGGGTAGGTCAAGTCATTTAAGCATCTCTTCTGGTTCTTTACCAGAGCTCAGCAACTGTGGAATTGGATTCATGACTTCTTTCAACCATTTCAGCCAAAGCCCTTCTCCTGGCATATGGTTTTACTGGGGGATTCTCCCAGGCTCCCTGCAAAGTATAATCAGATTTGGCACACTTTTAGGGTGGAAATCCTCTTCATTATTTGGAAAGATAGAAATGCTTGCATATTTTCTAATAGCTAGATTGATACATTTGTTTCTTTATATTCTAAAGCTATTCTTTACTCTAATGTTCTTCTGCAGATTCAAGTGCAAGCAAACAAAGTTGCGCTTGAAGTTTCTCACCTTCAGGAGCTTCTGGACCACTAGGGTAATGCCCCTTACACTGTGGCTCACGTGCCTCCCTCTCCCACTTCCTCCCAGAGTCAGTCGCCTTCATGGCACCGCCGGCAAAGTGGCTCTACCAGGGATTTTTGCCCCCATGCTCAGGCTCCTCTTCGTTGTGGCTCTCACCCTCGTAGGCAATCATCCTCTCCTCCTCCACGTGCTAACCTAGGGTGGCCTTCTAGAGGAGTGGAAAGGAGTGGAAGCAAAGATTCTGGGTGGCCTTTTGGTATCACTCTTGAAGGCGGTTGTGACTGGCCCACTAATACTTCTAAATCATTCTCGCGTTTGGACTTGGCAATTTCACCTTGTCGTGAAGATAAAGATAAAGAAAATGAGAAAGATGATGATGGTTGGGCTCCTCCTGATGTCATCCCAGACCCTATTGTTGTATGGGGAAACCTAGTTGATAGGGACCCGCCACTCTTTGGCACTACTCTGGCCTCTTAATGGCCTTTTTATTTACTATTTTTTGTAATGTTTCCTGAATTCTGGGTGTGGCCTGACTCTTTGATTTTTTGGGCTCTTCCCATGTGACTCTCAGGGTGTGCCTTCTTACCACCCACATTTTTTTGTGAATATGTGTATTTTTATCTTTTATTAATATAGATATGGTCACCTATTCATCAAAAAAGTAATCGGAAAATCTACTATATAGAAGTACAATATATTTAACAACTTTTTTCATATTGAAAATTAAATTTTAGAGTGGTTGATGTTGGGCATCCCCCCCAGATTGTACAATTTTGTCTTTTATGTGCCCTTATTGTTCTAGATTACCCTATGTTTATTATCGATATGAAACCATCTACTTTAGGGCTTTAATTCTTGATTAGGGTTTGGGTCTAGTCCACTTTGTTCAGTCATGAGAAACCTATGTTATGTGGGCTTCATAGTTGTAGTTTCATGTAATTGTGTTTACCCTTGTACTTTTGTTAGCATATCAATCCAATGGGCCTTATTATATTGACTCCCTAGGCCCATGTGGATTACGTGTTCTATGCTCATGCCTTGACTTTGTCTTGATCTCATGGTATACTCTTATCTTATTGGTGCCCTACAATTCTACATTTACACCCAAATCATACCCTTAGACAAAGCTTTGTATTTATTTCATGGAAATTATGCATATTGTCCCTAATTTCTTAAGCTCCTACCTTGCCTAATTCATATATCTTTGGTGAATTTATTTGTATTTCCTTGCCCACACTTTAGTTCTAATTTTTCATTGATCAAAATTAGCCTACTCTTGCATAACCTAAGACATGGTGCTTAATTTTGCTTGCTTTATGTCTATCAACTTGGCCCATCCTCATTACTACTTTCTAGTTACCATTCATATGCTAGTGTGTGTTGTCATCACAGATGCCACATGTCTAAATTTTATATCATTAGGTAGGAGAGCCCCATCAAGCTATTATTCCCCATATAACTTCTCACCTGCCACCCAATAACCATCAAATCTCTTTATTCTTTCATGTGCATCATCCAATCTTCAAATATGCTTGGCATTTTCCCTTAGAATATGTGCAATTGGTCTATGTCTTATGCATAGGTGGCTTTAAATGTGTGATATGATGTTGTATTGGGCCACATGTCTCCAAATGGAAATATAGTGGGGTTGGTGTTTATAGTCAGTAGGTCCAGTGACTATTTAATGTAGGCATGTGCTTTATAAAGGAGGGATCGCAAGGTGGTATTCTACTAGCTAGTGGGTGAAAGACTCTCAACAAGTAAACTTTGTGTGTGCTACTTTATTAAACCTAATGCATGATGGCCACATGATCTTAAATCTCATCCATGCCAAACATTGTTCTCCTTCCATCTTCAAACATTTTAGAAGTGGTCATGCCCAAGCATAATTCAAATGTCATGTAACATTTTTCAAGGGTTTTGCTTGTAGAACTTGAATTTGATGTATATAGCCAGATGGGTTTCTATGTCCCTTTGTGACACGATAGTTCCTAGTGGATAGCCAATGGATATTCCTAGTCCTATAGGTGGTTGTTGAATCTTTGTGTGTGTGAGTAAAGTTGTGGCCCAAAATGCCTTATTTTTGGCATTTCCTTTGTACAATTAGACAATGATAGGTATTGTGTTAAGTGCTTCTCATTAGACCATGGCTACATATTTGAGTTTGATGGTGACTTTTGGGGATGGGAATAATTTTGTATATGGATAAGGACTTATGCATGCATTCTCTACACATGTATTGGTTGTAACTTACATTTGCGTGTATAGAGAACATCAAGGCTTGTTAACTACTATTGCACATGATTTAAGGGATGAGCAGAATTGAAGTAGGACATGAAGGTATGATGTAGAGTGGGTACTACATGCTCTTGTAGGCCTACAATTGAATTGATATAGTAAACGAATGTGGGAGATTTTCTCCCCTACTCCTTAGTACTTTGAACTAATCCAAGGAGGATCTCATCATTTATGTATTATTTTTCTTGCTATCTACAAATATGTGCTAAGATGATCTATGTTGTGTTGGGAAAATACCCAATATGCACCTCTAGTACCATAAGATTTACTATAAACAAAGATTGATATAAGTGTACATAGCTATGCCCATAAAGAGGAATTAGAACATAGATTCATTTATTACATTAAACCTTAGAGGAAATAAATGTAGATCTTAGATCTATGAAAATTTTATCAACATAACGACATGTAAATTAACACTTTACAAACAAGAATGAAGAAGAAGAATGGAATCATAGACAAAAGAAAAGAGACACTGAGTAAAACAACACCACCCTCCATTTAGTACAAAACCAATGTATTATTTAGTAACATATAACAATTAAAATACACTTCCAAGCTCTTGCCTTAACATGGAGAATATCATCATGTTCCTTTGCAATAAATATGGTAACATAACCTTGCAATGAATACTCTTCAATGCCTCCATCACAATCCCTCAATATATAGACTCAAGAAGGTCCATAAAACCACCAAAAGACATTATCAAGGGCCCAAACAAGGCCCAAATATACCATGCTAAGAATTCGCATGACCCACACCTCATTTGGACTCATTATTTGTCGTTTACCTCCTTTAGAAATATGCTCTATGATGCATCACAAGTGGATCAAGATTCCTAGTCCACTTTATAACTCCTTACAATCATGCTCTTACATGCATCATAGAATCCATCATAAGTAACTCTCACATATTATAATACCATAATGACATTATATTCTCTTACAACTTCTCATGTACACATCATGCAAAGGCATACACATGGCATAATGGGCAAGTCATAAGTGGGATGCCCCATTTCCCAAATGAGGACAAAACATTTAGTAAATACAAATAAATAAATATTTAGAACATTAGAACAAGTACAAGTTGTATGAAACACCTAATCACAACATGTTGGAGCTAAATTGATAAGGCTTGGATGAATTTAGATTGTTCCTTCACTTGTGTCTATGCCCTTAGTGCTAGATGAAATTTCTAATACTATATATGCATGACTGTGAGATTAAAAAAGGGGTTTTTTGTTCAACCAATTTTTCTAGGTAGTCCTAAGTTTTCTCTAGGGAATTAATGCTTGCATGTCACTATTTATAGAAATGGGAGTTGTTGTGTATGATGCAGAAAAGGTGTCACAGTATTGAAACCTCTCTATAGGTGAATGTGTCCATGGCTAACTAGAATGTAACCAAGGGATTTTGTGAGTGTTCCATAATGTCTCTCTAACCAAATTTGTTGGTATGATTGCATTAAAGATTAGTTAGCATCATAGTGCTATAAAATTTTGTAAAGGATTTTGTAATAATCATTTCTTCAATGAAATTTGTATGCTCTTGATTTGAATTGGATACTTGAGGTAGGCTTAACTATGTGATGTTTCTAGCATTTGTGCTTTGCACATGTGTACAAGTCTTTCTCTCTACTATAGATTCATAAGATTATCTCTCTCTTCTCCTAGATATGACTATGTTTCCTAATAAGATAGGCACTAGTCCTCTTGGATAAATGATCAATATTTCATTTAAGTATACCTCCATTATTACTTGTTGGTTTAGAGTTAGTTTAGGTTAAATTAATTGGCATGATTCAAAATTATACTTTATCCTAATCCTAAGTGAACTCAAGCTAAAATTAATTCAGAGAATCATGCTTATGGTCTCCAAGTTACACATGTGTATGTAAGGTTAAGGGGTTTCATCCAAACAAATATAACTATATTTTTCATCTGTACTTTCATGTGCATTCTTATTATCATCTACTTAAATGAGGTATTGTAAGTTTGTTCATGGTAGCTATAGGGAATGGTTACTTAAGGCCTAAGTTGTAATTTTATGTTTCTCTTTAATTGTCCTATTTAGTGACCTTAGGGAAGACCATCCTAGGTTTAGTAGAGCCTAAAGTATAGAGGAGATGCCCTCTCCTATTGATTGATGCCTAATTGTCCACTCCTTAAGGATGACCTCATATTGCCTTTTTGTCTAGCTTAACATTATCCTTTCCTGGATATTGAGTATATTTGATCCAAAATAATGTAGGTACAGTTATGATCACCAACAAATGGTGACTCTATTGTGGAATAGTGTTAGTTTTGTCATTTCTTGGGTTATTACATTTTGAATACTCTATTGGTGGAGAGAACCTAAAATATATCTACCCTTGAAGATCAATGGTGTTTTAAGGTTTTTTCCACAATATTTAAGGTGGAAATTTTGTTATTTTCCTAATTATTCTTTGGTGCCATCAATTGTTGGCCATGGTTTCTACATGTGTATTTCAAGGAAACAAATTCTAAGGTGTAAAAATTCTCTTCTTGTTCTCTCTTCATAGATATGAATATGACTGTTTGAATTCTCTCAGGTAGAATAGTGTAAGGGAAAATCATGAAATTTTATAATCATGTGTTCTTATTGGGAATGTACTTGGGAAGATTTTTCTAGGCCATTTCCTTGCATTACTCTAGTGTATGCCCATGTTCCTTGTTATAGTGAATAATGTGAAAACCAAGGGTATACTAGTGAGGAAGTTTCCTATGCTATTAATTGTTATGAGGCCTCCCCTAACCTCTATCAAGATTTATTTAACACCCAATAATAGATTACATATATAATGAAAGAGATAAAGATAATTAAGTAGAAACATATTTAGCAAAAGGCCCATTATACTCACTTGAAATCCCTAGACATCTTATCTAGTCTTCAAAGATGTGAAGAAAAATCCATATGAGCATTTAACTCTAGATTTGATAATGTATTGTTTGATATCCTCGAGATTACTAACCTTGAAGAATCAACTTGTGTGAACTTGTACTTTAGAGCCATTGGTAATGGAATAGGTCTTCTTTTGCAATACATGAACTCTACAACCCTTTAATAAGCCTACAATTGAGCTGAGCATGTTGATGAGATTAGAATAATCTCAAGGTTGTTGAAATCAACCTAGATGGAAGGGATCATAGTAGTATACATGAAAGCAAGGATGTTCATACAATTGAGTTGATTAATGTTGGTAACTCTAAAACCCAACTGCTCATTTATGATGATCTGCATCCCTAGTTTGATGGTTGCCAACTATCTCATGAAGATTTTGTTGCATAGGATATCTTGGAAGAGGAAGAGGTTGTTAAGGATGTTGTTTTAGCATTGTTTATTTGTGATTTTACATGTGAAACTAGTGATCAATTTGATTGTAGTAGTGTCTCATACAAAACTAGTTGTAGCAATGATGATTTTAAAACAGAAGGGAAAATTAAAGAATTATGTTCTTCACTTGAGGTGCCTCAATCTTTTTTCGTTGGTGTTGATGGTTTGGGTTGCAATAGTGGTGACTCAAGTGAATTTGTGTCAATGTTTTCTAACCTTAGCATTGAATATTTTTACCCTAATGAAATTTCTAAATCTTCCAACATAGTCAGTGAGTCTAAAGTTCCAAGAATTCAACGGGACTTGAGTAGTGGTGAAGAAAAGGAAATGTAGCTAATTCAAATGGTATACTTGATGATGAAATGTTTGATTATTAGTTTTATGGTCAAGTATAAAATTTTGGATCATGTGAGTCATACACAATTAGTTCTAGTGTTGATATACCTAAGATGGTTGTCTTTCAACGTGATATTGGAAACATGGATTATGTTATATCACACTTCCCAATGCATGAGTTTGATGTTGTTGACCCTTGTGCTTATGACTTAGATTGTGTTACCCAAATGATTAGGATAACAATGTTTTTTATTATCCATATAAGTTTCATAACATTATATTTCCAAATTCAGGATAGGGTTTTATTGACCAACAAGGCCATTCCTTCTTCAATGTTGATGGACTCATGCACATACTCAATTTTGTAAGAAGCTTTGTATTTCAGATCTTTTAGGTACACGTTGTCAAGGTGAAGAAGTTAAACTCAACTAAAAATAGTGTATTTGATAGAGAAAAGTGGTGGTTTTAGTTTGTCTATGGACTTGGGCCATATGTTTTCTTTGTAAGACTTTATTAGTATTTCTTGTCTCTTGATGCATGTATCCATAAATAAGAATTCAATCCTTTATTTTTTTCTTCCATGTTAATTGGTTACCTGGGTATTCATTTTTTTGTGATTTAAATCTGTGTTAGAGTTTTAGGTTTTTAATGGTCTTTCTTATTTTTGTCTTTTCTTGTGTTTGTGTGTGTGTTTGCATCTTTTTTGTTTCCCTATTGATGAAGGGGGTATATCATAAAACACACAATAATAGAAATTGCACACATAAAATAGAATGATATTTTATTAATATGGGCAAAACATTACATTACAAAAGCTCAAATACAATCAGAGGATGAATCCCCTACAGGTTGCAACACATTACAGGTCCCTCTCTCAAGACTCTAGAATCATCAGCCTTCTGTAACCCCAAACCAACTAGGGTTTCTATTTTCCTACCTTTTTGTTGACTCTACACCTTCCCCCTTAACTCTACTACCCCAAGGGTTCCTAAAAATGGTCATATATAGCCTTTTTTGGCGGCCACCAACTTAATTTCAAAATTTGCATCTCCCCCCAAAAATAGGTCAACTTCGTGGGGCCATAACTTTCGATCCGACTTTGGATTTTTCAATTATAATACCTTTTTAGAAAGCTCTCAAAAAGAAGGCTGTGCAGAAGCAGTACTTAAAGGTAGACTACTTGGGTTTCTCACCAAATTTCGGGCCCATCCGGAGCGTCTCAGTGCCTCAAATTTGACTTTGAATATTTCAATAGGATTTTTTAAATTTGAAATTTTAATATCTTACAAATGACAAATGATATTGAAGTGATTTCTTCACCATTAGCTTCAATTCACCATTCTGGAGGTCCATGTAAGATTTTGTATCAAACCGTGCACAAATGCAAACTTACTAAAAATAGTAACCCTACCAAATTTAGCCCTTATTGAAAAGAACAACATTTTTTTTGGTTGATACAAGATTGCTCTTACACCTTGGATGCTCCTACATTAGACACCTGGGTTAATTTGAAAAGTGACCCTATCACTTCTCATGAGTTAGAGGGAAACCAAAATAGTTAACCTCAGTCTCAGATAACCATGATGAATCTTCAACAGGCCTTCCTTTCCATTTCACCAAGTATTCTGTATACTACATGTTTCTTGTACTCTTACGCACACGGCTGTCTAGAATGCCCTCTATCTCCTCCTTCTCTGAAGTAGGTGTTAGAATGTCCCACTATGATCCTTTATCAAGTCCATCATCATGATACTCTATCAAATCTAAAATGTTGAACACTGGTGAAATATTGATGTCATCAAGCAACTCTACCTCAAATGCATTTCCTGAATCATGCTTCTTCAGGATTATACATGGTCCAAATTTCCTCATCTTTAGCTTATTATATGTACCAACTGAAAATCTTTCTTTTCTCAAGTGAACCATGACTTCATCACCCTCCTAAAACTCTTTATGTCTCTTCTTATGATCTTCTTTAGCCTTATACTGAGGATTCATCTTATGGATATGCTTTCTTACCTCTTTGTGCAAATTCTTCATGTGCTCAAAAAAATTTTTAGCTTTAGCACTACTCTTCTCCCCCTTATCCATCCTCCTCAATTCGGAAGCAGTTCTTGGGCTACTCCCATACACAACCTGGAATGGAGATTTACCTGTGTTCCTATTGACAAAATTGTTGTAAGCGAATTCTGCCTGTGGTAAAATCAAATCCCATCCCTTGGGCTTATCTCCTACTAAGCATCGTACCAGGTTACCCAAACTCCTATTCACCACTTCTGTCTATCCATCAATTTGTGGATGGTGTACAAAACTGAACTTCAATTCTATCTTCAACTTCTTCCACAACGTCCTCCAGAAATAACAAACAAACTTGGTATCTCGATCTAAAACTATGCTCTTTGGTAGACCGTGTAATCTCACCACCTCTCTAAAAAATAATTTAGCAATATGAACAACATCATTAGTCTTCTTGCAAGGAATGAAATGTGCCATCTTTGAGAATCTGTCCACCACCACAAAAATGGAATCATGTCCTCTCTGTGTCCTTGGTAAATCAAGAACAAAATCCATACTGATATCATCCCATGGCTTCTCTGGTACAGGTAATGGCTGATATAGCCCTATATTCTAACTTGTTCCTTTTGCCATCTGACACACTCTACAACTCTGCACAAATTTCCTCACATCCTACTGCAACTGTGGCCAATAATAATTTTCACCAACAATAGCAATGGTTTTATCTCGACCAAAGTGTTCAGCCAATCCTCCACTATTCTTCTCTTTAATCAAGTTCTCTCTCATGGAACTCCTTGGAATGCACAACTGGCTTCCTCTAAACAACATGCCATCTTAGATTAGGAAATCTAACCATTTTGTCCTATCCAAAGTAACAGGTTCCAAACAAGCTTTCCAGGCCTCTGCAAAATCTGGATCTTTAGGATACAAACTTTTGAGCTCATCGAACCCAACAACCCCTATCTTCATTTTTGTCAACAAATTTTGCCTTTTGTTCAAGGCATCTGCAACTTTGTTGGACTTCCCACTCCTGTGCTTCAAAACAAAAGTATAGCTCTACAAAAACTCAACCCATTTTAAGTGCCTCTGGTTCAACTTTCCTTGACTATTAAGATATTGCAAAGTGTAATGTTCAGTATATAAAACAAACTCCTTTGGCAACAAATAATGTCTCCATTTCTTCAAAGCCTAAACTATTGCATAAAACTCGTGATCATAAACAGAATACTTTTTCTTGGCATCATGAAGCTTCTCACTAAAATAGGCAATGGGATTAACTTCTTGACTCAAAATAGCTCCTATAGCACTGCCACTAGCATTGCAATCTACCTGAAATACCTTATTGAAATCTGGAAGTGCCAAAACAGGTTGCTCTGTGACTTTCTTCTTCAATGTATCAAAGCTTTTATCTACTCCTTTAGTCCATCTAAACTCTTTTCTATCCCCTCTCATTGTCTCATTTAGGGGTACACAAATGCTACTAAAATTCCTGATAAACTTTCTATAAAAACTTGCCAAACCATGAAAAGATCGTACCTCTATTGTACTCCTTGAAGTAGGCCATTCAATGATAGCCCTTACTTTTTCTGGGTCCATCTTAAGACCTTTCTCTGAGACAACAAATCCCAGGTATACCAACTCCTTCTTTGCAAAACTTCATTTCTTTAGATTGATCAACAACTTCTCCTCCCTTAGCTTCTCCAAAACTCTTCTGATATGCATCATATGCTCATCCCAAGTCTTACTGAAAATCAAAATATCATCTAAATAAACAATAACAAAACTTCCCAAAAATTCTTTCAATACCTCGTTCATGAGCCGCATGAATGTGCTCAGTACATTGGTTAGCCCAAAGGGCATGACTAACCACTCATACAAACCTTCCTTTGTCTTGAAGGTTGTCTTCCATTTGTCTCCTTCCTTGATATGGATCTAGTGATACCCACTCTTCAGGTCAATTTTCATGAAGTACTTGGCTCCACTCAAACAGTCCATTATGTCATCCATTCTTGGCAATGGAAACCTGTACTTGATCGTAATCTTATTTATAGCTCAAGAATCTGTACACATTCTCCACTCTCCATCTTTCTTTGCTGCTAGTACTGCAGGTACTGTACATGGACTCAGGCTCTCCCTTATCAGTCCCTTCCTTAACAACTCGTGGACTTGTCTGTTCAACTCTTCATCTCTGCTGGAGTCATTATATGGGCTGCCTTATTTGGCAAACTAGCTCCTGGTATCAAATCCATTTGATGACTTATCTTCCTCACTGGTGGTACACCTTCTGGTACATTATCAGAGACAATATCTTGAAATTCTTCTAACATTTCTGAGACTTCTGCTGGTACATCTTCACATTTCTCTCAACTAATCTTAGGAATCAATGCAAAGCAATGACGCTCATGCTTCATACCCTCCAAAAATTTTCTACCATCTACCAATCAAATTCTGGTAGTACTACATACCTTTTCTTCCACTTCCTTCAAGGGCTTCAATTTATGACGAAATCTATCCTTTGTTAGAGAATATGTGTTTGTACGACCATCATCGACAATGCTCCTATCATACAGCCACGGCCTCCCCAACAGCATATGACATGCATCCATTGGTATGATATCACACAGCACCTCATCATGGTAGTCTCCAATCTTGAACTTCACTAAACACTACTCATTGACCAAAACTCTGTGGTCCTTGTTGTTCTCAAAATCAGCTACGCTTGTTTTTGTAGACAACCCCCACGAAACTTGTCCATTTCGTGAATCTACACTCTAAGATCGCAAATCGAGAAAAGATTTCCTTGGTCTCGTACGAAGTCATTTGACATTCTAAACTCGTCTGCGACATTCCCTTGAATTGATTTCTCGATATTCGTGAGGATCATTTAAGTCGTAAACTAGTTAAAAGGTCAAGTTTTAGTCATTTTTCAAGTGTTAGCCAAATTTTTGTTTTATCATGTAAGTGCGGTGTTTTCACCTGCTATTACATCTTTTAAAGTTTGTTTTCATATGTAATAGCAGAATTTTTAGCCGCTATTACATATGTTGCATTTTTGTTTGTTGTGTAATGGTGGCCATATCACCCACCATTACATATGAGTGTTAACTCTCCCTGTCGGAACGGCCGAAACACCCGCTTCAACAAGATCTCCGGATCTTTAACTGGAGTAAAATTTATGGTCGTTCATGCCAGGTATTAATGGTTTTGTTTTCAACCTTTTTAATGTGTTATAAACCCATGGTCTCGTCATTTCTTTCATTTCAAAATAGAAACCATTTAGCCTATTCGCTAATACCATCTTCGCCGCTTAGACCTTCCAAACCTCGCAACTTCCATTATGTGCAATGTTGGCAGATTTTTCTGCCCTTACACCGAAGACTCTAAAATACCCTTTGCAGTGTCGATGTTTATCGCCGACCGAACATTGTCAACTTTGAGTTTTGATTCACATGTAATAGCGGCTGATACACCTACCCCTACACCAAAACCTGTTTGGTCACTTCCCTGCTGGAGCGGCCGATACACCCACCTGAGCATTTGTTGGTAATGAAACCTATTATATGCATAAGCAGCTGGTACCTCCGCCCGAGCACTCGAGGTTTTTACTAAGTTACATGTAATAGCAGTAATATTAACTGCTCGTGCATGTCAAAACCAAAACTTCATATACATGCAGAAGCGGTGTTTTCCACTGCTCTTACACCTGATATGTCTCCCAACCTGCAATGGCGGCCAAATCACCCGCTCAAGCACATTTTCTTGATTTTTTTCCCAACACTGGAAAATTCACTTTTCAAAACTAGAAGCCTGCTTTGACCTTCGCCTTGATTTAAGCACTCAAGCCCTTCAAACGCAAGCTTTCCTGCCCATGATCGTCAAAACGCAGTTGACCCAGTTTATCCAATTTTTCCCCTAACTGCGAGATCATGGCCTTTTGCAATTCTCAATCAACGTTTGTGGTGTTCAAGTTCACAGTTTTCTCCAAAGCTCATGTCAGAATCATCTCCATCAAAGTCCAGAGCCATGAAGTACAAGTACCAGGGTGTCTTTCCGGTAACGGCAGTGCAATCAAACATTGATGAAATCAAAGACACAGAAATTGGGCATGTGGACTTGGCCGAGTTCGTAGATAGAACTAAACAAGCAAATCCCTCCAAGCCTATGCAGAAAATCATTGACAGCAGTATTCATTTGGTTGCATCATTTCCAGTCAGTGCACACAATCCTGAATTTGTTCTACAAGTGGCCAGCCACTACAATAGAGACACTAGAGCTGTGACGGACTCACAGGGAAATGTAATCATGAGATTGGATGTAGAATTCATGGACAAAATCTTCATGTGTCCACCAATTGAAAACGTTGGGTGGATTGATTTTGCTTAGGGTCAACAAGACTATGATAATGACGTGGAATCTGCTAGGAGGCACATAAATAGCAAATGGTTAAAGATTCCTAGGGCAACTTTGACCAGATGGCCAAAAGACCTTCACAGGAGTGATTTTGTGGAGGAAGTGTGTGATTTGATTACTCTCTTGAGTCGCATCAGAGGACTCCCTTCTGCTTCCAAATTCCAGGACTGGATGTACTCTTACATCAAGGTGATTCTACGGGGTAATCAGAAGATATTCTAGGGTGAATAGATCAGCAATGCTTTGCACGAGCAACTGATAAGGGTCAATACTACCTTCAAATTTTACATGACCCCTTATCTTGTCTATGTTGCTGCAAGCATGAGGAACTTTCCAGGTTTAACCCAAGTAGGAGACAGGAGATTGGTCCCGGTGTATGAATACTACCCCCAAATCACTCTGAAGGGGTCAATTCATCATTTCAGAAGAGTTAATGATGCTTTCTTCTTAGTTTTCATGTGCTTGTGGGATGGTGAACTAGTTCAAAGAAGAGTTTCTGATGAAGCTTGGTAGGTTGTAAATTCTTTTGGTTGCTTGTTCTTGCAATTTCCCACCTTTACATATCTTCAAGTAGGATACTATCCTGGTTACCCTTACATGCTGCCACGATATCCCAGTGATCGCATTGTTCTTATGGAGCTTTGCAGACAACTGATTGTGGTGCATAACAAACAGATGGAGCTTAAGAGGTCAGGGATAAAGTTTCCAATTGAAATTGGGAGGTACTCAGTTCAATCTGCCAACAAAGCAAAGATAATTGACTCTGAGCTGCAGTTGGTCACCATGAAGACCTACAAGAAAATAAATCATTTTGACTTTAGAAGGGTTCAAGATAAAATCAAGAGGAAGTCAACTTTTCATGTGCCAATGGTCGAAGACATATGGGCAGATCTCAAGACTCAAAATGAGATCAGAAAACTGGATTTCTGCAGACTTCATCTAAGCCAAATTGAAGAACTAGGACTCGCTCATATTCCAGATGGAATGGAGGATGATGGGGATGTCCTAGATCACAAATATGACACAGAGAATGTTGAGGCTTCACCTCTCCCAGAGGTGAAATGGTCAGTCAAAGAGGAGACATCCATCAGGAAAAGATTCCAACCAACATTGGCAAACACCAACTTGTGGTTGGAAAGTAAGGGAATTAAGTTGAAAGAGTTCCTTACAGGGTCTGAAGAGGGAACACATGAGCAAACAGGCAAGAAGGTAGAGAACCGAACTAAGAATAGGAGTGACACCCCTTCTTCCTCCAAGGTACACAAACCAAAGATCAAATTTGTATCTAAAGGAGGAAAGAAAAAGGAAACCATAGAGGCTTCTGATGCCACTAAGTCAGATGTTGAAGATACTAATGATGATCAGATGAAAATTGAAGATGTTGAGACTGAAGAACAAAATGTTCAAAAGTCTAAAACAAAGGTATCTGATAAAGCTGAACAAGGTGAAGATGAAGATACAAAGGTAGAATGACTTGATGGTTCCCCTCAAACTCCAATGAAAGATCTTCCCTCCGAGATGCAAGTTCTTACACCTCCTCCTCATGTTCCGGTTTCTAATAGTTTGCTAGTGATTTCAAGTGTTCCTCTTTCTCCAATTTTTGTTGTTTCTTCTAACAATACTCCTCCATCCATGAAAGCTAGCTTTGGAACTATTTTTTATTCTTCTGGTTCCATTCCAAGCTTATCTTCCCCATCTTTTGATATCGGGGAACAAACTATTTTAGAGAACCTTCTGGATGCTTCACAAAAGGTTGTTGATACAGGTGTTGTGTTTACAAACACAAGTCCAATTGTCACCATCACCGGTACAAACATGGAACCAACCAAGCAAGTAGTGGATCCTCCTCCAGCTGTTGATACATCTATACTTCCTCCATGGCTATCTGCCTATACTCCAAAGAGGAAGAAGCAAGCCATCTCACCTGATGAGATTGACATTGAAAAGCTGTTGCCTGTGAAAGCAAAGAACTAGAAGAAGAAGCCTAAAACTATTTCTAGGCTGGTCACTAAAAAGGGAATCAGATATGCTAAGATTTCCAAACCTCCTGAAGATGCCACGGTTGACACTTTTGACATGAGTAATTATGTCATCTCAAGGGTTGAGCTTGGTAAGGTGACTCATGAGGGTGTCAAAGCAGATTTCCAGACCACTGCCAGTACCCTACTTGAAAAGTATGATGAAGCCAAGAAGGAGAAGGAGCAGTACAAAGCAAAAGCAAAACAACTGGCTGTTGTCCTTCAGAAAATAGTAAAGTCATCAGAGATAGTAGAACCAATGGCAGTGACAGTGGAAGATCCACTGATACAGAAGGTTGAAAAAGCCCAAGCTAGAGGCAAGATAGTGGGGGATGTAGTGGAACGATTGTTGGCTCAAGGACAAGTTCTGTTAAAAACCACTGTGGAAAGGAAGGAGAAAATGGACAAAGCTAAAGCTAAGCTGGACAATCTGGTGGATCTACTTTCACAAGAGCTGCAAGATCAAGAAGAGAGCCTAGAAGAGTGGATAGATATGAAGAAGATCAAGATAAAGAATCTGATCACCATTGGGGTCATCACCAACAGGGAAACATATCTCAAGACCAAGGAGACTCTAGCTCATTGTATTTTCATAATAAAGAGTCTACTTGAAGATCTGTGCCAAGCTCGAGAAGCCAGCGAAGATAGTGATGTCACACTCCTACACCGGCTAGAAGAACATCCTTGCACCTTGACAAGGGAAGATCATAGTTTCCTCACAGCACAGGAAATGATAAGTTCTTTTGAAGAAATGGTACAAAAGAAATTTGAAGAGGAAGCTCCCTCAGTGCTCTCAATGGATAGCCTGTATGATCAACATTCGACTCTAGAGAACCTGAAGGATAATTTAGACAAGCATGAAAAGGCAGTAAAGGCGGTGAAAGATTCAATTCTCCGAGCTCGCACCATCTCTGAAAACACAGCAAAACTAGATGCATGCGAGATGTCAGTTGTTTGAACTATGTACCAGAACTTCTTGAGGAAAAAAGATGGAGGAAGCTAGTGCCTTAGCTTGTTTTTCTTAGATGTTATGTAAATTGAATTTTGTTTTGGACATCTACACGTGTAATTTTCCAAAATGTAATTACATGTGAAACAAGAGAAGTCCTAAGTCAAATAGGACTCTCTTGTTGAATAAGTCAAATTAGTTGTAGATTTCCTAAATTTTCTCAAGGCCTTTCCCTATAAATAAAGGGGGCCTCTTTTGTAAATATTATCTTTTGTCTATTGCAAGAAAACTCTGGCGAATTGAGAAGCAAATCAAGACTTTGTACTTTTTGTGAAAATCAATATTCAAATATTTATCAATACAAGGAAGCAAGTTCAATTCCAATCTTTGACTTGGGATTATTTGTGTTGTGATAGTTTTGTTCTTATGTCTTGCTATCATAATCTTATTTGATAATAATTGAAGTGTGGAGTTTATTTCAAGTGATTGAAGAGCACTCTTAATTTTATTCTGATAAACTTTGTGTTATCAAATCAGTTGTGGGTTAAATGTTCATGTTGTGAGAATACAATAGTTTGGAGACTTTGTGCTGCAAGTTGTTATATTCAATTTACTTTTATCATCTTGAAGAGAAGTGAAGACTTTGGGCTGCATTCTACTTCAAATAAGTCCGTTTACAAGTAGTAAGTGAGGTAACAGAAAATTTTGTGTTTCTGTGATTTTGTAATAATTTATAAGTCCTTTATCAAGAGTTTGAAGTATAAACATCTATTCTGAAAAAAGAGAATGAGATGAGATGGAACCACCACAAACATAGTTTTTAGTGTACATAAATTTCATAAGTTGTTTGGTTTGCAAAAGTCAAGTAATTAGAGGGAACCTCCCCTTGCTGAGAGGAGAGACTTTGTCTCATCATAGCTGTGGCTGATATACCCATTTTGCTGTTAGCGAGTTAACGACAAAATATTCACCCAACACTTCTGCAACCATGCAATCCGATATGGATGTGGATGCTTTCTTCTTGTCAACTTCAACTTGTCAACCATCTCCTCTAAAACAAGATTGTCAGTGCTTCCATTGTCAATAATAATATCACAACACTTACCTTCACATTTACACCTTGTGTGGAATAAACTCTTCCTCTGATTGGGTTCTTTCTCTTCATTCAACAAAGTTCTTCTGACAACTAAGGTTTCTCCCCTTTCAGCATCTTCAAAATGCTCAGACTACGCATCTTCATCTACATGTACAACTCGTGCATTACCTTCAAGTCTTCTATTTGTCCTTGATGTTGTAGACACTCGTATGCTTGATGCCCTTCTTCTCCACATTGGAAACAGGTTCCTCTGAAACCTCCTCTTCCAAGTCCTTGCCTAGGTCTACATCTTCCTCTTCCTCTTTGCTCACCATTATTCTGGTCATGAGGGCGGTGGGTATTATCTCTTCTCTGATTTCGACTGGTTCCAGTTTCTTCTCTTTCTTTGGATCTTCATTTCGGCCTCCATAGGGTCTTCCACCAATCCTTCTACCTTGACCTCTTCCCCTTTGCTTTCTTTCAAATCTCTTATTCAGCTTCTCTTCCACCTTTAGGGAAAACTAGTACGCATCTTCTATGATGGTCATTCTGACCAGGCTCAACTCTTCTTGAATACTTGGCCTCAACCCATTAATGTAACAAGATACCTTCTCCTTATTGGCCACTCTATGGCCTGTCCTGATAGTGATCTTATAAAAATCTTTTGTATACTCCTTAACAAACTTGTTACCTTGCTTCAATCCTTGCAACTTCTTCAGCAACTCCATCTCATAGTCCACAGGAATGAACTGCTTCTTCAATTTCTCCACCATCCGATCCCATATGGTAATCTTTGCTTTTCCTCTTCTATTTCTCTCTAACTGGACCTCCTTCCACCAAATACTGGCATGGCCCTTCAACTTTGTCTTTGCAAACTTGACCCTTTCTGGGTCTTCCACATCTTCATACTCAAAATACTCCTCCATATCATTGATCCAATCAATAAGTTGTTCCGGATTCAAATCTCTAGAATAGGTAGAAACTTCGATCCTGGGCCTCTTTCTGATCTTTGAAATGGCCCTCAACAACCTAACTTCTGCAGCATCTCTCATAGCTTCTTGTTCTTCCTCAGATAGCTCTTCTTCAGCTTCATCTTCACTTTCCTCTCTCCTCAATTCGAACCCTCTTCGCAGCTCGTCTTGCAATGCATCGATTTGTCTTTACAGCGCTCTAAAACCCTCTTCCGTAAAAGCATTCCTCCCACCACAGTTTCTTCGTGGAGGCATCTTGATCTCTGCAGAAAACCCACAACCTCAGGTCCTGGTGCAAACTACCTCACAGTCGACGATCTGTCTACACACTTAGGAACCCTTGCTCTGATACCACTTGATGAAAGGGGTAAATCATAAAACACACAATAATAGAAATTGCATACAGAAAATAGAATGATATTTTATTAATATGGGCAAAACATTACATTACAGAAGCTCAAATAAAATTAGAGGATGAATCCCCTACATGTTGCAACACATTACAGCTCCCTCTCTCAAGACTCTGGAATCTTCAGCCTTCTGTAACCCTAAATCAACTAAGGCTTCTATTTTCCCGCCTTTCTCTTGACTCTACACCTTCCCCCTTAACTCTACTACCCCAAGGGTTCCCAAAAATGGTCATATATAGCACTTTTTTGCGGCCACCAGCTTAATTTTGAAATTTGCATCTCCCCAAAAAAATAGGTCAACTTCGCGGGGCCATAACTTTCAATCCAACTGTTGGATTTTCAATTATAATACCTTTTCACAAAGCTCTCAAAAAGACGATTGTGCAAAAGCAATACCTAAAGGTAGACTTCTTGGGTTTCCCACCAAATTTTGGGCCCATTCAGAGCCTCTAAGTGCCTCAATTTTGACTTCGAATATTTCAATAGGATTTTTGAAATTTGAAATTTTAATATCTCACAAATGACAAATGATATTGAAGTGATTTCTTCACCATTTTGGAGGTCCATGTAAGATTTTGTATCCAACCGTGCACAAATGCAAACTTACTAAAAATGGTAACCTTGCCAAGTTTAGCCCTTATTGAAAAGAAACAACATTTTTTTTTGGTTGATGCAAGATTGCTCTTACACCCTGGATGCTCATGCATCACCTATGGTTCTCCCTTGTTCATTCTATTTATAGTCTACTCCTAGAGACTTTTTGGTTTCTTGATGTGTCCACAAGAGACACACATCCCCAGCCAAAGCTAGTGTTGGTCATGCCCCTACATTATACAATTTTATGTCTTGTGCCCCTGTTATTCTAAGTTACCCTATGTTTATTACTAATTTGAGATAACCTTCATTAGGTTTTCAATTCTTGAATATGGTTTGGGTTTGATGCACTTTTTTTAGTCATGAGATACCTATGTTTTGCCCTTCATAGTTGTAGTGTCATGTGATTACATTTACCCCTATAATTTTGTTAGTGTATTAATCCAATGGACCCCATTAGATTGAATCCCTGGGCCCATGTGGATTACATGTTCTATGTGCATGCATTGACTTTGTCTTTCTCTCATCATATGCTCATGTCTTCTTGGTTCCCTATAGTTATACATTTGCACCCTAATCATGAGCTCCTAGTTTGAGCTCTCTATTACTTTCATGGTGGATTTACATATTGGCCCTAATTCCTTAAGATCTTTCCTTACCCAATCCATATTTTCCTTGATGCCTTAATTTTTATTTTCAAGCACCCATGCTTTAGTTCTAATTTTTCATTGACTAGCATTAGCCCATGTTCACATAACTTAATGCATGTGTTTAATTTCACTTCCTTTATGTCTATTATCCAAACCCATCCTCATTATTTCTTGCTAACCATTCATATGCTAGTGCATATTACCAGCATATATGTACACTTCTTAATTCTATTACATCAAATGGGGTAACCATTTCAAGCTATTATGCCCCATGCATCTTTACTCACCTACTACTCAATAACCATTAGATCTCCTTGTTCTTTCACACATGCCATTTGATCTTTGAAGATACTTGACATTTACCCTCAACATACACATGGTTATCTATCTCTTGTGTGTAGGTGGCTTTATGATGCATGTAGTAGTGTTTTATTTGGCCACATGTCTCCAAATCATGATATGGCAGGACCAATGTTTATAGTCAGTGGACTCAATGACTATTCAATGTGGGAATATGATTTATAAAGGAAGGGTTGCATGGCAATATTCTGCTAGCCAATGGATGAAATCCTCTCAATGAGTGAACTTTGTGTGTGCTACTTTATTAAATCTAATGCATAATAGCCACAAGATCTTAAATATCATCCATGTTGATTATCAATCTCCTTCCATCTTCAAACATGTTAACAGTGGTCACACCTAAGCAAAATTCAAATGCCATATGCCATTTTTCAAGGTTTCTACCTATAAAACTTGAATGTGGTGAACATAGTGATGGTACAGTTGGGTAACTATGTCCCTTGGTGACATGATAGTTCCCAATGGATAGCTAGTGACCATTCATGGTCTATAGGTGGTTATTGAAGCCCTAGTGTGTGCAAGTAAATTTGTGCCCTAAAATACCCTACTTTTTAGTTTTCCTTTGTACTATAATTAGACAATGATAGGGATTGTGTTCATACAAGTGATTCTCATTGAACCATGGTTGCATATTTGAGTTTGATGATGACTTGTGAGGCTAGGAATGATGTTATAGATATCTTGGAGCCTATGCGTGCATTCTTTACCCCTATTTTAGTTGTCACTTCTATTTGTGTGTAAAGAGGACTTTAATGGTCATTTTAACTATTGTTCCACATGACTCAAGGGCTTAAAATAGAACTAAAGTAGGGCATGAAGGGATTATGTAGAGTGGGTACTAAATGTTCTTGTAGGCTACAACTAAATTGATTACTTACATGAATTTGGGAGATTTTCTCCCCTACTCCTAAGTACTTTGAATTGATCTAATAAGGATTTCCTCATTTATGCCTTCTCTTTTCCGATTGTCTATAAATTTGTGTTGAGCTGATTTATTCTAGAGTTGAATTGACAAAGCCTAGACTATTTTGAATTGTTCTTTCACTTGTGTCTACACACTTGGAGATAGGCAAAATTTTCAATGTTATATATGGATGAATATGAGATGAAAAAGTGGTTGGTCATTTAACCAATTTGTCTAAGTTGTCCCCAAGTTTACTCTAAGGAATCGATGATTATATGTCATTGTTTGTAGAAGTGGAAGTTGTTTTGTGATTCTAAGAATGTATTTTACTGTTGAAACCTCTCCATAGGTGAATGTCTCCATGGTTGATTGGAATATACTCAAGGGATCTTGTGAGTGTGCTAGAATGTCTCTCTAACCATATTTGTTGGTTTGATTACATCAAAGATTGGTTAGCATTACAGTACTACAAAATGTTATAAAGGATTTTGTAATACTTTTCTTTAATGCAAGTGGTATGTTCTTGATTGGAAATATATATTTGAAGTATGCTTAACTATGTGATGTTTCTACTATCTATTATTTGCACTTGTGTACAAGTCTAATTCTTTACTACAAATTCTTAAGAGTGTCTCTCTTTCTCTTCTTCTATTTGTGACAATGTTTCCTATAAAAGATGGGCATTGGTCCTCTTCGCTAAATGATCAATCTTTCAGTTTAAATATATATTTGTTATTCCTTGTTAGTTTGGAGTTAGTTTTAGGTTACATCTATTACCATGATTTAGAATTGTACTTTATCCTTATCCTAAGCGAACTCAAACTAAAACATATTTAGAGAATCATGCTTATGGTCTCCAAGTTGCATGTGTATGAAAGGTTAAGGGGATTCGTATAAGGGGGTATAATTGTACTTTCCATCTTTAGTTGCATGTGCATACTTGTTATCATCTACTTAAATGAGGTCTTGTAGGTCTACTCATGATAGCCATAAGGCGTGTCTGCTTAAGTCCTAAGTTGAAGTTTTACATTTCTCTTTAACTATCCTATTTATTGACCTTGGGGAACACCCTCCTAGGTTTAGCAAAGCTTAGGATGTAGAGTAGATTCCCTCTCCTATTAGTTGGCGCTTAATTGTTCACTCTTTAAGGATGATTCTTACCTCTTTTAACATTATATGTTTTTCCTTCATATTGAGTGTTTGCTCTAGGAGAGTGGAAGTATAGTTTTGATCACCAACATATGCAATATTTTTTCCTTGTACCATTTTTTAATTTAATGACTAAATTTTTCTATTAATATTTGAATTTTATGTTAATTCACTGCCTAACTTTTAAAAAAACATGTTGAAATTGTGTGACTGTAGAAAATAAACTAGTATAGATATCTTAAATACATCTAGTGGATCCTTCCTTGAAACATTTTTCTCATAGAATGATATCTCTGTGTGTGCTAAGGTTTAGGGTTTAATAGTTTTGCACGTGGTATCTTGGGGTTGTGAGATTTATCCCTTTAGAATTATTATTTTTGCACATTGACTTGATGCCCCAATTTCTTCACTTAAAGGTAACTGCTTCATCCCCTTGAAGTCCATAGATATTACTAGCCCTACACATTGTTTTACCACTTGTTGCTAGTCCCCACCTTCAAAATTTATACCTCGATCGCATAGTCCTCAAGCACTTTATTACGTGGCAGTTTCCCATTGCATTGCATTGATGTCATTGCTTCAATTTTATCCACTTGTCTTTTATGTGATTTATTTTGTAAAGGAATTAAGAAAGTTATTAAAGTGACATCATTAGACTCAATAGGTGGTAAAGTCTTATTGCATTGTGGCAACCCTTCATATCATAATTTTCAATGGTGGGCCCATTTCCTTCTTTTTGATGTGTGATGGTTGTTGGTCTAACCAGATCAAATCTAATGATGTTATTTTCATCCGATGTTCATAAGTGGGCTCGATGCTTTGTCACATATCAAAATGGGAATGTGATGTGGTGCTAGCTATGTGTCGTATGTGCTCATATCTTGATGTTTGATTGGTTAACTAGATGGAAAGTTGTGAGGTGGTGGTGGAAGTATGAAGTTATGCCATAAGACAAATAGATAGCACATTTCTATTGCATTCAAATGTTCTTTGAATTGCAGCTTCGGAGGTGGGCCCCAATATTGAGAATGCGAAATGTGATGACTATTGATCTAGGCTGGTGAGATCTGATGGTGGTAATCTATCCCACATGAAAAGGGTCCCAACTATCAGGGTGCATGTCATGAAGGCCCCTTTTCAAGATGCCACATGTATCTTGGCCCATCCAATTGCTCAAATCTCATTGGCTCTCGAGGTGGTGGGGTATTTTGATAATTTAAAAAAATATGAAGATGGGAATGGACATGAGGTCAATTTTCCTCTTGTCACCTATGCCTTCCACATAATGCTTTTAGTGAAATAATCTGTAGAAATCAAAATCCACTTGTGTCCTTGGCTTGAAGGTGGATTAATAGAACCAATGAAGTCCAATCCCCACTTGCTAAATGGTTGTTCCACTTGAATTGGATGCAAGGGCATTACTGCCAGCCTTTGTTTACCTGCAAAAACTAAACATTTAAGACATTTCTTTACCCATTCATGAGCATCCTTGAACATGTCAGGCCAAACTAACCAGCTCTAATAATTTTTAAAGCTATTGTTCTAGCTGCAAAGTGACCTCCAGTAGGTCCATCATGAAATTCTTCTAGAATCCTTTGAGTTTGATTTGGTTGTACACATCTTAGTAAAACATTGTTAAAATATCTCTTGTACATAATTCCATCAATTATGGCATAAGGGATTGCCTGTAATCTGTAATATCTTCTTTTAAATCTATCCAGGCCTTGTGGACAATCCCCAATGTGCAGATAATGAATCATATCATGCACCCAACTTGCAGGGAGTTCTGGGACAATAGTTGTTTCATTGTTTTGAAGCACTGTCTCAGCCTCTCCTTCAAGTTCCTTGTTGGTGCAGGGGCACCCCTTCAACTGGATCAACATACACAAGAGGGAGAGGAAGAAGACTAATATAGTTTTTGACATTTTATGTTACCTTATAGCATCTTCAAAAATGTAACATTCTCTATTAGCATTTCATGTTGGTAAACTCCAAACTTGACATTTATTGACAGTTTGGATTAAGGGAAAGATAATCAAGGTGTCTTAGCTTTAAGAGTTTTGCTGTCTTATGCAAAACAGATGTCATTTGTAATAGATTAAGGGTTTCCACCTATAATTTTGAAAAGATCAAATCCCAGAAACAGAGGGGAATGTCAGTCCCTCGCATTGGGAAAGATAAAAAGGGGAAAACCTTTCGTAGAGGGGACGGTGGTAGTTTTTGGGTCTAGTCTCTGAATAGTCGAATGTAATCCTGAACATCAAGAAAGAATAGAAGTTCTGTAATTTGTTGTTTTTCCTTCCAGATTCTAAATACTGTGTAAATATCCAGTGTAGATACTCTGTGTAGAAATTTCTTCTGTGCAGGGTCTGTATAGAATATAGTTTTGTGTCTCTGTGGTCGAATTGAGTGGATAATTCCATTCCACTAGCAGATTTTTGGGGAAATCAGTGGAATGGACTTGTAGATTAATTCCCCATCTTTGTTTATTCATTCTAGGTATGGAAGGTTAGAATTGCAGAACCACTTCAAGCAATCTCTCTATGTCTCTCGTTGTTGCAGTTTCCATTGGTGTATATGTCCAGTGTATATTGATTAGATGCTTTGTTGTTGTATGGTGAGAAGACATCAGTTCTGAGTGTCTGTTGTTTGTCATAGATAACCTACAGGTGTATTTTGCATTTAAGTCATCAGCGTGAGCTGTAGGGAAGTCTAGCCGAAAGGGTTTGGCGTAGGAGTTTTGGCGGGATATGAGATATTGGCAGAAGCGAGAAAGGTGGCACCGACGATAGGTGGTCTTGCCGATAGAGTTAAGGTCATCAGCGAGAAAGGAGGCATCGGTGGAAGATTTCAATAGTGGGCCGATGGTTGAGGGTCATACCGATCGGGGTGACGAACATGGGAGTCTCGCCAATGGAGTAGCTGGGGATAAGTGTTTGGCGTGACATTTAGTATCGGTGAATGCTGAAGAAAGGTGGGCTGATAGTTGTTGTCTTGCCGATAGGCAAGAGGAGAACTACTTCAGTGAGACAAAAGGAAATGTCTTGCCGACAACAAGGGAGGAGTGTATTTTCAGTCTCTATTGTACCTCGGCGTTGAACCTAGCCGTTGAACCAATGGTTCAACCCGATAGATAGAAGTCTCGCCAAAGGAGAAGGTTGAACCTCGCCAGTTGAACCTCGGTGTTGAACCTCACCATTGAACCATCAGATTGAACCAGTTCATCGGTTCAATGGGTTTGTATATTTCGGTGAGACATTGCTGTGGTCCTGCCGATGGAAGGCTCATCGGGGAGAAATATGCATCGATGAAGGAGTTTTTAGCTTGACCGACGGTGGACTGTCTTGCCGATAGGCAAGCGTGTGTATGTTTCAGTGAGACAATTCAAAGGTCTTACTGATATATTCTCAATTTGTTGTCTTGTAGGCTCCAAAGGGTCTTTGACCCAGTTCATTTCACTTCTATTGGGCTATACTCTGCATCAAGTGGTATCAGAGCTACAGAAAGCTCTGGGAAAGGTTAGTGTGAAAATTTCATTTCTGAAGTTATTTGTTCCATCTAGTAGTAGAAGGAGAAAGCAGAATGTTGGAAGGAGAAGCCTCGGACACTCTTCCAGCAAAAATGACCAATGCTGAATCGACAGCCTTGGTGAAGAAGCAAATAGCAGAGAGTAGAGCTGATAGAGCTCAGAATCAAGAATTGAAGGAAGAACTAGAGAAGTTGAGGGAAAGAGTGGAGAGAGGGGAAGAAAACTCTGGTGAACGAGAAGATGGGGATGAAGAGGAGACCCCAGAGCAGGAAGAGCTAGAGGTTCCTGCAGACCAGAGACCCTTACTCAATGCCCTCAAGTCCATGGAAAGAAGGACCATGGATGTGAAAATAGACTTGCCAGTGTTTGCAGGAAAAATGGAACCTGATTTAGTAATGGAGTGGATAGACTGCTTGAATAATTTCTTTGAGACAGAAGAGATACCAGAACACCAACGAGTGAAGATGGCTCAGTCCAAAATGAAAGGAGCTGCAGTGACTTGGTGGAATTTCATCCAAGATGACAGGGTGAAAGAGGGAAAGAACAGAATTACAACATGGAAGAGAATGATGGTATTGGTGAAGGAGGCCTATGTTCCATTGGATTACAATATCCAATTACATAAGAGAAAACATAATTTGAAGCAGAAGGAGCTAGATGTCAACTCATACACAGAAGAATTCATGAAGTTGTGTGTAAAAACAAAGGTAAGGGAAGATGAGGAAGAGAAGGTAGCAAGATACCTCAATGGATTGAGACTTAACATCCAGGAAGACTTAAATCTACATAATCCAGATACAGTTCAAAAGTGCTATCAGTTAGCACTCAAAGTGGAAGAAAAACTAAAGAGAAGGCATGAGCAGAATCATAGAGGTAGGGGAAGATAGTAGAGAGGAGGAAGAAGTCCTTTTAGAGGTAGAGGATTTGGATACCAGAGTGAATCCAACCAAAAGACCAGTAGAGGAGATAATAGTCAGAACCAAGGAGGAAGCTACAATCCAAAGGGAAACTTCAGGGGTAGAAGACCACCTTTTAGAGGAAGATCTTAGGGCAGAGGACCTATCAGATGTTACAATTGCAACCAAGAAGGCCATATAGCCAGCAGATGTCCAGCAAAGGCAACAAGTTCAATAGGAGAAAAGAGGATCAATCTGATCCAAGAATCTGATTGTCAGATTGTAGCAAGCTCAAGCACTATTCAAAGTGTGAATGCTCCTAGTAGTTATGGGTATCCTGAGAATGGAGAATCTTTGATGATTAGGAGAGCAATGACCACCATGAAAGTACCTGGAAAAGAACCTCCACAAAGGAAGTCTCTCTTCAGAACTACTTGCAAGGTAGGAGGAAAGGTATGCAAAGTTCTGATTGACTCTGGATCTACTGAAAATTTTGTATCCATTGAGATGGTAGAAAAACTTAAGTTTATGAGACTGCCACATCCTTGCCCTTATAAAATTTCATGGCTTACCCAAGGACAGCAAATAGTTGTAGAAGAACAGGCTTGGGTAGAATTTCAAATTGGCCCATACAAGGATAGGTTATTGTGTGACATTGCCAAGATGGATGCTTGCCATCTCCTGTTTGGAAGACCATGGCAGTATGATTTAAAAGCATACCATGATGGAGTTAGGAACACCTATTCCATCACCAAGAATGGTAAGGTGATAGAATTGATACCATTAATGGAGACGGAGGTGGAGACAAAAGGAAAAGAGGTTAAAGTGATGATGGTAGAAGGAAGACAATTCATGAAAGAGATAAGAGAAGAAGGAGCAGATACATATGCTCTAGTTCCTTGCCTAAAGGTAAACAAGGAACAGCAGAAAGAAGTCAAGGGAGAAAAGAGACAAAAATTCATAGACCCAGCTGTCCAAGAGCTATTGGACAAGTACAAAGGCATTAGTTCTGATGGGATGCCAAGTTCCCTACCACCTATAAGAGACATCAGCCATTGTATAGATCTAATCCCAGGATCTACACTTCCAAACAAAGCAGCATATAAGCTCACTCCATATCAGAATACAGAGGTAGCAAGACAAATTGAAGAGTTGTTGAAGACAGGCCTATTTGGCAAAAGTTTAAGCCCATGTGCAGTACCAGCTGTACTAGCACCAAAGAAGGAAGGCACTTGGAGACTTTGCACTGATTCAAGGGCTATCAACAAGATAACAATCAGGTACAGGTTTCCAATCCCTAGGATAGAAGATTTACTTGATTGTTTAGGAGGTGCTAAATTCTTCACCAAAATAGATTTAAAGAGTGGTTATCATCATATTAAGATTAGACCTGGTGATGAGTGGAAAACTGCATTCAGCACAAATGAGGGGTTATATGAGTGGAAGGTCATGCCTTTTGGTTTATCCAATGCTCCTAGTACCTTTATGAGATTGATGAATGAGGTCTTGAGAGAGTTCATAGGTAAATTTGTCATAGTATATCTAGATGACATCTTGATTTTCAGCAATCTGAGGGAAGAACACCTCATCCATATAGACTTGGTTCTCAAAAGGTTGCATGAAGAGCAGCTAATGATAAATTTAGCAAAGTGCCTGTTTATGAAGGAAGAAATCATCTACTTAGGATTTGTTATCTCACATAATAAACTGAGAATGGATCCAAAAAAGGTAAGTGCCATATTGTCTTGGCCAACACCCAAAACTATGAATGATGTTAGAAGTTTCCATGGATTAGCAACCTTTTATAGGAAGTTTATAAAGGGATTTAGTCATATCTGTGCACCCATGCTTGAGACTATAAAGGGAGGATAGAAGAGCAAGTTTACATGGACAAAGGAGGCAGATAATTCTTTTGAAACGTTAAAAAAGAAGATGGCAGAACAACCAGTTCTTGCATTTCCTGATTTCAGCAAGATTTTTCAAGTATAATGTGATGCAAGTCATATTGCCATTGGAGCAGTACTCAGCCAAGAAGGTAGGCCTATTGCATTCTTCAGTGAGAAATTAAATGATGCCAAGAGGAGATACTCATCCTATGATTTGGAGATGTATGCTCTAGTCCAGTCACTTAAGAAATGGAGGCATTACTTGATGCCCAAAGAATTCATAGTGTTCACAGATAATCAGGCCCTCAGTTTCTTAAACAGTCAAGAGAAACTGAACCATAGACACATGAAATGGGTGGAAACTTTGCAAGCTTTCACTTTCACACTCAAGCACAAGAAAGGGGTTAAGAACAAAGTAGCAAATGCTTTGAGCAGGAGAGTTCTGACCATAAATTAGATCCAATTGGAGAGTGTTGGGATTGATTCGTTGAAGACAATGTATGCAGATGATGAAGACTTTGGAGAGGTCTATAAGGTATGTACTTCTTTTGGAGACAAATATCATGTTGAGTTCTCTGAATTTCTGATCCAAGATGGATTACTTTTCAAAGGTGGACAACTATGTATTCCCAGATGTTCTATGAGATTGAATATTATTCAGGAAAAACATTGTGGGGCTCTGTCAGGACATTTTGGTCTTGATAAAACTCTTGATCTTGTAAAAAGGCATTACTATTGGCCTAAGTTATAGTCAGATGTGAGAAAATTTGTGGAAGCATGTGTAATATGCCAGAAAGCCAAAGGAAGATCCACAAATGCAAGTTTGTATCAGCCATTACCCATTCCTTCTAGGCCATGGGAGAGCTTAAGCATGGATTTTGTACTAGGTTTGCCTAGGACAAGGAAAGGATATGATAGTGTTTTTGTGGTAGTAGACAGATTCAGTAAAATGGCACATTTCTTACCATGTAAAACCACTTGCGATGCTTCATATGTCGCTGATTTGTTTTTCAAAGAGATAGTGAGAATACATGGTTTACCATTGAACATAGTATCAGACAGAGATGTGAAGTTTATTGGCCACTTCTGGAGAACTCTTTGGAAAAAGCTGGGAACAAATTTGTCTTTCTCATCAGCCTACCATCCTCAAACAGATGGGCAGACTGAAGTTGTTAACCGTTCATTGGGTAACCTACTCAGGTGTTTAACCAGACAGCATGGAGAGAAATGGGATAATATCCTCCCACAAGCAGAATTTTCTTATAATGACACCATCCATAGGAGTACAGGAAAGTCACCTTTTCAGATAGTGTATGGACTTCATCCCAGGGGTATTCTGGAGCTAAGAGATCTACCTGTAAGAGAGCCTATTAGTGCAGATGGTGAAGCTTTTGCTTCAGCTATTAAAGAAGTACATGATCAGGTTAAGCACCAACTCCAACAGGCTACAATGAAGTACAAAACATATGCTGACCAGAAGAAAAGAGATTTACAGTTTGAAATTGGAGATTTGGTTTGGGTAAATCTAAAGAAGGAGAGGCTCCCTAAAGGTAAGTATACCAAGCTAATGCAGAGGAAGATTGGACCATGTCAAATTTTAAAGAAGTGTGGACAAAATGCATATGAGATCCAACTTCCTCCTGATCTTGGATTGTCCCCAATTTTCAATGTCTATGATTTGACTCCATACAAACCAAATGCAGATGTAGAACAGGAACCATTGCAGGCAGCAGCTGATGGCATTCCGAAGCATGATCCACCAAAGTTGAACCACATCTTAGACTCACGAGTGCTCAAGAAGACCAGAAACAAAGAATACTTGGAGTATTTGGTGGCCTGGCAAGGACAACCAAATTCAGAGGTAGTTTGGATGACTGCTGACCAGATTTCAAAGCATGGTACAGACCTCCAAACTCTGATCTCAAAGGGGCTTGAGATCTCTTCTCCCGGGGAGTATGGTGCAGGGGCACCCCTTCAACTGGATCAACATACACAAGAGGGAGAGGAGGAAGACTAATATAGTTTTTGACATTTTATGTTACCTTATAGCATCTTCAAAAATGTAACATTCTCTATTAGCATTTCATGTTGGTAAACTCCAAACTTGACATTTATTGACAGTTTGGATTAAGGGAAAGATAATCAAGGTGTCTTAGCTTTAAGAGTTTTGCTATCTTATGCAAAACAGATGTCATTTGTAATAGATTAAGGGTTTCCACCTATAATTTTGAAAAGATCAAATCCCAGAAACAGAGGGGAATGTCAGTCCCTTGCATTGGGAAAGATAAAAAGGGGAAAACCTTTCGTAGAGGGGACGGTGGTAGTTTTTGGGTCTGGTCTCTGAATAGTCGAATGTAATCCTGAACATCAAGAAAGAATAGAAGTTCTGCAATTTGTTGTTTTTCCTTCCAGATTCTAAATACTGTGTAAATATCCAGTGTAGATACTCTGTGTAGAAATTTCTTCTGTGCAGGGTCTATATAGAATATAGTTTTGTGTCTCTGTGGTCGAATTGAGTGGATAATTCCATTCCACTGGCAGATTTTTGGGAAAATCAGTGGAATGGACTTGTAGATTAATTCCTCATCTTTGTTTATTCATTCTAGGTATGGAAGGTTAGAATTGCAGAACCACTTCAAGCAATCTCTCTGTGTCTCTCGTTGTTGCAGTTTCCATTGGTGTATATGTCCAGTGTATATTGATTAGATGCTTTGTTGTTGTATGGCGAGAAGACATCAGTTCTGAGTGTCTATTGTTTGTCATAGATAACCTGCAGGTGTATTTTGCATTTAAGTCATCGGCGTGAGCTGTAGGGAAGTCTAGCCGAAAGGGGTTGGCGTAGGAGTTTCGGCAAGACATGAGATATCGGCAGAAGGGAGAAAGGTGGCACCGACGATAGGTGGTCTCGCCGATAGAGTTAAGGTCATCAGCGAGAAAGGAGGCATCGGTGGAAGATTTCAATAGTGGGCCGACGGTTGAGGGTCATACCGATCGGGGTGACGAACATGGGAGTCTCGCCAATGGAGTAGCTGGGGATAAGTGTTCGGCGTGACATTCAGTATCGGTGAACGCTGAAGAAAGGTGGGCCGATAGTTGTTGTCTTGCCGATAGGCAAGAGGAGAACTACTTCGGCGAGACAAAAGGAAATGTCTTGCCGACAACAAGGGAGGAGTGTATTTTTAGTCTTTGTTGTACCTCGCCGTTGAACCTCAGCGTTGAACCTAGCCATTGAACCAATGGTTCAACCCGACAAATAGAAGTCTCGCCGAAGGAGAAGGTTGAACCTCGCCAGTTGAACCTCACCATTGAACCATCAGATTGAACCAGTTCATCAGTTCAATGGGTTTGTATATTTCGGTGAGACATTGCTGTGGTCCTGCCGATGGAAGGCTCATCGAGGAGAAATATGCATCGGTGAAGGAGTTTTTAGCTTGACCGACGATGGACTGTCTTGCCGATAGGCAAGAGTGTGTATGTTTCAGTGAGACAATTCAAAGGTCTTGCTGATATATTCTCAATTTGCTGTCTTGTAGGCTCCAAAGGGTCTTTGACCTAGTTCATTTCACTTCTACTGGGTTGTACTCTGCATCACTTGTTGTATCCTTCATTTCCTGCAAGTTGTTCACACAGTCCTTTGCCTCAGACCAGCTTGGTTATCTTAATTTGTATGGTATATTCCATGACCTTTGTTATCCACCCTACTCTCTTATCATTTAAATCTTTACTGAGTAAAAATTCTTTCACTATTGGGTGAGCAACCATTAACTGAATTCTATTACTTGAAAGCATGTGTTTGAATTTCTTTAAGCTCCTAATAACAGCTAATACATGCTTTTCAACAAAAGAATATCTTACCTCGTAGTCATGCAAAACCTGGCTGAAAAATGCCACAAGTTGTTCCATTCCTTCACTGTTTTGCTAACATAGCATAGTTGATATAGTATCTACACTGCCAAATGCATATAAAATGAAGTCTTTATCAAAATTTGGATTTATCAGAGTTGGAGCAGTAGCAAGTGCTTCCTTTATTTCTTCAAAACTCTACTTTCCTTCTTTGGTCCAACTGAAGGGAATATTCTTCTTCAGCATTGTTGTAAGAGGTTGTAAAAGTGTTGCTATGTTTGGAATAAACCTTCTTACAAAGTTCATTCTTCCTAGAAAGCTCTGTAAGCCTTTCTTATGTGCCAGAAGAGGTAATGCCAGTATTGTAGTAATTCTTTCAGGATCAATTGATATTCCATCCTTAGACACAATGTGTCCCAATAGTTTTCCTTCATGAACAGAGAAAATACTCTTCTTTAGGTTTAATGATACTTCAAATTCTCTACATCTCTCAAAGATTAGTCTTAAATGATGAAAATGATCTTCATCTTTTTTAGAAAAAATAGTCACATCATCTAAGTATACAAGCACAATTTTATTAATCAGGCCTTGAAAAGCCATATCCATTGCTCTCTAAAATGTTGCACCTACATTTGATAACCCAAACGACATCTTTCTGTATGCTAGTGTGCCCCATTTTGTGGTAAAAGCTATCTTGTATTGATCTTCCTCTTTTACAAGAATTTGGTTATAACATGAATAACCATCCAATAAAGAAAATCTCTCTGATCCAAAAACAATCTGCAATATCTGTTCCATAGATGGTAAAGGATAATGATCCTTTAAAGATGCTCTATTTAAATCACAGAAATCAACACATAATCTGATTTCTCTATTTTTCTTTCTAACAGGAACCAAGTTAGAAACCCATGAAGTATGTTTGATAGGAAAAATGATATTACCTTCAATGAGTTTATTGAGTTATGTTTTTCATAAGCACTTCTAGTTTGGGATTCAATGGTCTTTGCTTTTGTCTGACAAGTTTAGCTTTAGGTTCCAACTCTATTGTGTGTTGAGCTAACTCAGGGTTGAAACCTTTTAGATCTCCATATTCCCATGCAAAAATTTCACTAAACTCTTGACAAAGCTAGATGAATGCTTGTTGTTCTAGTTTTGTACATATCCTTCTCAGCTTGAGCAACTTTCATTTAAAGATCTCAATAGGTTCATAATATTCTTGCTTTATTGACAAGCTAGCTTTGTCCTTTCTTACTTGATCATCAGTATTAAAGATAGATTACAGGGTCACTAAGCCCTTGGGTAGCTTATTTGATCTTAACTGAAGTATTTGATTATCATATTATTGTGCAAAATTATGTTGATTATCTGCTGAAAATTTAGCTTCTTCTATTAAGAAATTTACAATCTATTCATCATTATCAAACACTTGCCAACTGACATTATTATCTGGAACTGATGGTCTAACAGCAACTTTGACATATAAAGGAAAGTGAATATTCTTCATTTCAGCAGGAATATCATATTCAGCTCCTATAGCAGCTAGTTTGTCAGCTTGCTTGTTATCAATTCTAGGTACAGATATTAGATTAAATGCATCAAACTCTTCTATCATGTCCCAAACTCTATGTTTATATAATTTTAGCAAGTCATTTTTTGTAGCAGCAAGGTTTCTAACTTGTTTAACCACTAACTCACTGTCTCCAAAAACTTTTAAGCATCTAATTTTTCTCTTCCTTGCCCATTCTAGTCCATGAACTAAAGCTTCATATTCAGCTGAGTTGTTAGAATAGCTGAAAGTAAATCTGAAAGATGAATAATATTTCTCACCTGTGGGAGAAACTAAAATAGCTCCTCCTCCATCTTTTACCTTGCTTCTAGAACCATCAAAATATAGTTCCCAAACATCATTTTCAAATTCTACAGTTTGTTGTTTTTCTTCTTTAATCAGATTTGGAATAACTGTATTATTTTCTTAAATCATGTACACACCAAGACCAATTTCATCCATTTTCTCAAATGGATCTGTTTCATGATTTTCTACTACCCATTGGTCTAGAACCAAATCTGGAATTCCTTCTAAAGGTGTGTTTGGATCTTGGACAGGATTCAGATCCTCTTGATCAAAAATGGGAAGATTTGCATTTATAGAATTGGGTGTATACAGTTCCAAATGATCTTTTGCTAGTGGTTTAGACTTTATTGTAACCTTGGTTCCATATCTAGTTCTGAAGAATAAATGTGTCCAATCAGATGATAAATACCCTCCTAACCTTGCTGTAAAATCTCTGGATAAGCAAATGGCAAAGGTAGGTGGCAAATCAATGACATAAATGTCTTGGTATATAACAAAGTTTGGACAAACATGCAGAGTAAGGCCTAAATTTCTAAACATTCCAACTGTACTCACTTCAGTTCCATCCATTTGTACAACAGGTTCATATTTCAGACCTATCTTATCAGCTAGCTAGTTTGGCATAACTGAACTGTTGGCTCTTGAATCTATCATGCAATTATGTACTAAATTGTCACCCACAATCAAAGTGACATAAAATGGTGGAGGTTTACCTACTGGTTTAGGCTATTCTATTCTTTTTTTTGTTTCATTTGCAATCATAATATGAGGTTGATGTGATTTTGTACCTCATTTGACAAAGGCAACTGAGATAAAGCATTTTATAACAAATCTTTTTGTCCTGGAATGTGTAAAGCATCTAAAATAGACATGCTTACTGTTGTCTTTTTCATATGATCCAAAATATTAAAAACAGGGCCACTAACCTTTTGTTGTACTTTTGGGACAGTAACCTATGGTTGGTCTTTTACTGGCTGTTTATTTTCTGTAGTTGGTTGTCTTGACAAAATGTGCAAATCTTTTGATGTAGAGGCTTGATTTTGTTCATTCTGAGCTGTAGAAACTGTATTTTTCCCTTTATCAGCTGGCTATGATACATTTCCAGCTTGTTGTTTACTAGTTTTAGTTTGCTGATTTGTATTTCTGGACTATTGTTGCAAGTCAACAACTCTCTTTTTCGATCTTGTGTTTGCTGCAATATTAGTAAAAGATTGATTTTGACCTGGCAACTAATTTATACCACAAAATTTATTATCCTACCAATTCATTAAAGCTACATCAGGATTAACATACTGAGGCTGAATGTCTAGCTGGTTGTTTACATCACTTGCTAAATTTTCAACAGCAGCATAGTTATTCTGTACCATCAAAGCTTGACTTACTATTCCATTTGGACAAGTGGCCTGATTATGAGGCTAATTACAGGGATAGCACCATGAATAGTCTTGAACCATGTTGTTCTGTATAGGCACCATTTCTTTTGATGTACTAACAATATTTGGATTGTACTGTTGATTTGACCTATTGTTGTAGTTTCTTCTTTGACCCTGATAATCTGCCTGATAACCAGGTCTATTTGCTTGGTAAGGGGCTGCTTGGTAAGGTTTGTTATTATGATTTGTTGAAATTTTTAGACTTACTAAGTCATTGCTCACAGTCTATAATATCTTTGCTATGCTTTGTTGATTTTCTTCCAGCTCTCTAAATTTAGATTGAATTGGATCTGTATTGTTTTGTGTATTTGCTAAATAACCAAAAGATGGTATTGCTGAAATATGTGGGGCTAAAATTGGTATTAAAGGTTGTATATCTAGAAAATTTGGCATTGGGGGCCTAGGTGCTATCTTACCAGCTTGTATTAAACTGTTTCCTGCTCTTATTGCAATATCAAAAGCAGCTGGTAAAGTTACCCCTCCCATGGATTGTATCATAATAGCAATATTAGAATTTAATGCCCTTAAATAATACAAAAAAGCATGCTCTAGTGATGGTTTCACTATTTCAGAGATTCTATTTCATGTTTTCTAAAATCTATCATTTGCTCTTGTAGAGCCCTCTTAGTAGTAGTCATTTGTTCAACTACTGATAAATGATCAGACTTGTCCTGAAATTGCCTATTCAAAGCAGCACCTAATTCATCCCAAGATCTAATTGAATTTACTCTTAAGCCTCTAAACCATTAAAGAGCTTTACCTTTTAGTGATGCTGTCAGCAGCCTGATTGCAATGTTTTCTTCGGTGATATGGTGAACAGCACATAAAGATGCCACATCTCTGATATGTTCAATGGGTGTAGTCCCATCTTCTCCTATAAAACTTGGTAAACTTTTCAATGCAGCCATCGGTATGTCATCATGTTGATTCAGATTCAAAGGGATGCCTCCATTAAATGACACAAAAGGCTGATTTTGAGGTGGTGGTGGATTTCTTCCACCTCCTCCACCACCTCTGGGTGTTGGTAACACTCCTCCACCTCCTCCACTAGGAGGTGGTAATACTCCTCCTCCTAGTAAAGACATTGGAGTGGATAAAACTTGAGTTGGTGTTTGGACTGAAACTTCTTGGAATATTTCCCATAATACAGGTTCTTCAGCAGTAAACTCAAGAAGAAGTGGTTCCTCTTGGAAAATAGGAATCTGTTCTTCTGGGCTTGCTGGTGGAGAACTTAAAAGTTTTGTTGATGAACTTGCAAACAATGGATTCTGATGTGAAGCAAAGTTAGGATGTGTACTTGGCAGATCTATAACAACTGATAAATCTGATGTATTAGCCTCTTTCTTTGCTTTTATTCTCCTTTTTGGTGGAGATAACTGATTATGCTTCTTCTCCAAATTTTTACTTGACCTTGTTTGATATTTTTTCATAGGCTACAAGATCTGATCTAAAAAAACCATAGTATTAGAGTAGCCAAGTACTAATAAGAAACCTCTAAAAAGCCTAGAATTCTACTACTCAATCCAAAAAATAGCAAAAAGAAATAAGTCCTTTTGAACTGAAAACCAGTTTAGAGTCCCACCGAGCGTGCCAAAAATTGTTATCACTGGGAATTACACCCGTATGCAAGGCTGGTTAAAGCACTGCAATTCTGTGTAACATGGGACTAATATCAGGTTGTGAGTGCCCTATGATGAGATTAGACCTCCAGATTATGAGCTAGTTCCCTTCAAATGTTCTATTGAGATGTGTGTTTTTACTTTTTTGGGAAAAGGGAATAAAGAAACTAAATGAATACTAAAGGTAAAATGGTGATGCACCTGATATGGATAAAAATAATCCAATCTGATTCACAATGTTTGCCCAGAAATCTAACTTCTACACAATCCAGACTTGGCATAAATACCACAAAAATGATTCTAAGGAAGGTTTGAAAACAGGTTTTTATGAAGGAAATGGTTTTTTCACAACATAAAAAGACTATTTCTGGTTAACACAACCTAAGACCTGTGATGAATGTATGCTTTAATAAACAAGGAGGTGAGACAAAAATTTTGAAGGTTTAATAATAAAACACAGCAAAATTTCATCAAAATCACTTCAACATTCAGCACTAAAAGGAAAGGTAATTCAACTGATCTAAAATAAACGAAGGAAAGCATTGCAAAAAAGACAAAAGATAACCTGTAACCTGTCGATCTCTTAATAAAACTGTAAAAGTGAGCTACAAGAATTCTAAAATCTTTCTGAATCAAAATGAGAATCAAGAACTAGCAAAAACAAACTTTTTCTTTACAATATATAGGTCTGCTCTCTCCAAGAGGCATGCAAAAATTATGGACTTACAAATAACTGCCTCTAAAAAAACTCATTCCTAAGCAACCTCAAAAATCCTCAAAATTAGGGTCTAAAACTACCACAAATTGAGCAAAAATAGCTTCAATTTGGGCCTCTCCATATGTTTGACCAAGGACCCTAAAAATACTCCTAAAAGTCATGCAAAACCTCCTAGGTGGCCTAGTTAACTCAACTAGTCAATTTGTCTGATTTTGCATGACCAAAATTGATTGTGAGTAAATAATAAAGTAATAGAATATTATTCTATTATTGGTTACAATTTGTTCTATTTTTTATTTTACAACTTGTGGAAAATAATAAAGTAATTTATAAAGTATTAATTTATTATTTATTTACAATTAATTCATGTGTAAAATCGTGCATGATTAGAAGAAACATATCACTCCTTATCACTCCAATACATTTGCCTATTTTGCAAAATAGGACTTAGGAATAATTACAAAATTCCTTATCACTCCAATGATCAGTGAGAAAAAAAATCTCCCTCTACAAGATTGTGCACATACATCACATTTTCTAAATCTCCTTATATCCCCATATGCAATTTGAAGTTAAGGAAGGAAGAACAACTCCACTATGCAATTTGACCCCATGCATAAAAAATGCCCATAATATACTGCCACCATCAATTGTCTTTATGCAATGATCACATCACTACAAGACAATACCTTATCATCCCATGAAATCATATCTCCACCATGCATGAAAGCTTACCCTTGAACTCCATGTATAGCATATGTATATACCATGTCTAAAATCATACACCTTCTTGGCTATTAGCCACCATGCATAATGAGGAGATACATATCCTTGGATGCTTTGGAAATGGATAAGGAACCATGTGATTTGTTATTCATTCACCATCCGACCACCAAGGAATCTTCAAAGGTTTTATAAGGCTTGGAGCCTTTCCCACATGTTACATCGGCCTCTTGACTTAATAAAAATCAACTTCTAAAGTATTGTTGTCGGCCACTCCATGTTATGATGGCTAGGGAAAGTCTTAACCATGATAGCAAAATGGATAAAGTAATTATTGGTTTTTTGTAAGTCAAAAAATGCACTCGAGCAAAAGAACCTTCAAACAAAAGAAGAAAAACAACCCTAACTTTCTCATTCACTTCATTTGACTTCCTTCTTTGATCTCCGTAACTTTCATGTTGGCCAAGGGTTTCAACTATCTTCATTATAGCTTTGGTCGTCTCCTTTCAATGGCTCCTCTTCATTGTTGCCATGGAACTCTGCATGATTTGAGGAAGAAGGTAACCCTGTATGAGTTTTATATGAAATATTTAAGGATCTATAGCTTTACTTCTCTTAAATGGTCATGGCCTTCTTCACTACTATGAATACCTCCATTGTTGTCCACTCTTTAATACCTTCATTCTATTTATGTATCTTATCCTTCATGGTCTTCATCTGCTCTTTGAAAGTTTGAGGCCATTATGAGGCCATGGAAGATCTTTCCTCCTATTAGCAACAAGGGTAAGCACTTGCCATTTTATCTCTATAGTTTCATTTATCTTTGGTTTCACTCCTTATAGCATGACAAGTTTGTAGATAGACATGGGTATTGCATTTTATAGAAAAAAATGTTATGTCACTGTCAGCCATGGCTGTATATTTCTTCTTTTGTCTTAATCTATTTTCATTATGCAGAAACTTGAGGGTTTTGAAGTTTTTTAACATGAGGGTTTTGACATCTCCATTTTCAGAACCTCTACCTGCCATGGCTATGCTTCTCTTGAAAATAGGCATAAAAAATTGTAGCTACTCGAGGGTTTGTGAGCCTTGAAGTTAGGGTTTCAACTTGCTTATGCACAAAAAACCTTTGTAATGCCATGGCCATACTCTTTCACTTGATCTCTCTCTCTTTATACTATAATGAAAGAAAGGTTTGATGTATCTTTGAAGAAATCTTGTTAATTTGGCAGATGAGTATACCTTCTTTCATGCTTCTTGCTCCTCTTTGTCCTTGTGGCTGTCTCACATTGTTGATGATACACTTTACCCTATCTTTCCACTATAGCTACTGGGTTGAAGTGCATTTTGGTATTCTGTATGACAACAAAATTTTGTGATATTCTATATGATGACTGTAACATCTACTTTCATTGTATCTGTAGCATAAATTGCATGAGTATCATACCTTTACATTCTGTGAGGTTCTTCTTATGCATATCTCTAACTTATTGAATATGATACTTATGCTCTTCAACTTTACAAGTTGTAGCATAATGGACTTCTGTCATGTAACATCATCTTTGACTGTGTGTTGTTTTTATTGCATTTGGATATATACTATGGCACAGGTATCACGCTATCTCTTGACTGTCATATGTATTAGAATTCTTCTGTGCATAGCTATCATGTTTTTTTGCTCATTTCCTCATTTGAATGTTATAGTGTTTTATATATCATGCATATTTCTTCTATACATGTAGTTGTCCTTGTGTATTTCAAGGCATATCTGTAGTATAGACACATGTTTTTATTTCTTCTTGGCTGTTATGCATTCTTTCAATATGCATGTAGCATGCCTTTGTGCATCTTCATATCTCTTCTAGGTGTTTCTCTTTCATCATTTATGCACCTCTGTATTATAGATATGTGCTCTTTATTCATCCATTTTCCTGTAGTCATTCTTGTGCACAATGATTGCCTATCTTATCATTTTTCATGCTCTTCTATAGATGGACAATGACCATTATGATGTATCATGAATGTCTCTTCCTTATATAAGTCATTTCATTGGTCACTATCCCTGACTATCCATGGTGATGGTGACTGTATCTGTATCTTGATCTTCATGGTATCTCACTTCTCTCTTGCACTGTATCTTCCTTGTTGCATTGTATCTCTCTTGGATCTTGCATGGCATCTTCTTGACTACATGGAATCCTCTTTACTGCATGGCATCCTCTTTACTGCATGGCATCCTCTTTACTGTACCATGGCATCACTGTAGTTTTGGGCATGAGAAATAAAAATTGGCAAAGCACAATAATGTCGAAATGCATGGAAACACTCTATTCATCCTTGAACTGTTGCACTCTTTATGTTTTACTATACTCTATGTATACTGTATTTGCAACTCTATACATGACAGTCTCTTTTTTTTGCATATGTACTTGACTATCATGTAAGTGATGACATACATAGCTACTCTATAGCTTTCTCTTCCTTTAAGATCACTAATGGTTAGTGACAGTCTTTATCATTTGATGAATAGTGAACATGTTGTATGTATTTGTTATTTGTATCCTTCCACTTAAGTCATGACTGTCTCTCATTTGATCTTGAAAGTTAACTGTCATGTCTATGATAACCATTCATGCATTGGGGTATTTGCTTATGCATTATGTGCTTCATCCCTGGATGCTTGACTATTTGAACATCTAACTCCATTTAGACTGTAGCATTCATCTTCATGTATCTTTTGATGGTTTGAAGTTTTGAGGCATTGGTGGCAGACTTTTGCAAAGTTTATATCTTCTTTCTGGATGACTGCACACTTATCTCATATATCTTGTGAAGTTCTATTTTATGGCAGTCAAGTTGGCATATTGTTTTATAATTGTCTTGCCTTCCACTATTCCATCTGTTGTCCCATGTGGCATTTGCTTGACTATTTCTATGAGACACTTGTAACTTTGAATGTGATATAACTGTTTAAACTTTGATCATCTTAAATAGTATGAAAACAACATGAGAAATACCTGGTATAAAATTTTGCTTCATCTTACTCTCTTGTCATAATGAGATGACCCTTCACATGATTTATCCTGCAACTTGTTCAAATGATACATAAGTTCTTGTATCCTTCTTTACTCTCTCTCTTCTCTTTATCAAGCACAATAATCTAAAAACTTGTATCACTCCTTAGATGACTGTAATCTGATATCTAAATTTGTCTTTTTATCAATCTTGACTCAGTCATATAGCCTTGATTTGTTTCAATCAACTGTAATGATGTCATGATGACATCTTCTTTATGTAAGTTGATTAGATGATGCATGATATAGCTTAGAATGATGCATCCTATCTTTTTATAATACTCTTTTCAAAAAATGAAAAGAAGCATGTTGGGCTCAAACCCTTGTGGGAGCCACATTTAATCCACATGTTTATTTGTCTTCAAATCAGTAACAAAATTTGTCCTATACCTGCACAGTGAACAAACAAGTTAGCATAAAAAAGTACCTGATAGCATTAATTGATCTCCTTCATGATTTCTTCCTAATTTGTATCATTACCTGATCTAAATTCTTATCTAAATGCATGATATGATAAGTAGATGTCTCTATTTGATAAAAACATGTGATAACTGTAAACATCCGAAGCACTAACAGGGTTGTCCCCAAAGTTTTGCAGGTTTCAACTGGATGTTGGCTTGGAATGAAGAATGAAGACTGAAGACTTGAAGGCCAGCTTCAACAGCAACCTCCATCATCAAGCAATGATGGATGTTTAGATTTATCATATGTTCTTTTCTCTTTTCTTTTATCAAATAGATACATAGCTTGCATATTTGCAATTGCTCAGTTTACTTACTCCTACGGCTTGTATGGGACACATTTGAACATTTCTTTTAAACATGATCAGTTAGTTTCTCTGATGCATATGATGTATATGTATTTCCTTTTTAATCAATGCATGAGATAAAGTAGCAAATACCTAGATGTATTTTCAAAACATGACATGAAATAACAATGCAATACAACATCTTTCTCACTTTATTCAAAACTGATTAATCTGAATAATCAATTTAACTTATAACTCCTAAAAAATCAAACTTTGCAAAACAACTGTATCTCCTTGAATGTTTGATCCTTTGATAATCAATTCTTTTGTCATGATAACTTATCAGTCCTGATTGGATTGATGGGTTATTCTAACAACTGGATCTTCTTTTCAACTTTGTCAAGGTATCAATCATTCAAGAATGCATAACTTTGAAGTTTTCTATTATTCCTTCTGAACAATTACACTTAGGTCCAACTAATTTTCTGTGTGAACAAAAAATTAGTAACAATAATGTTCTGATCCACTATGTGGGCTAGTCCATGAGGCATTTCAACACCTTCTTGTCCTTCTTGCAATTATACTCTTATACCATCAACAATAGGTATTATTTCTTGAGCTAGATGTGCACCTCCTACAATTTGTTGAAAATCAGCTATTTGTTTGTCTAATTTCTTGATTTGTTCTTCAGGCACATGTGTAACTATGTCAATCACATCTTCAGAATCATGAAATTTTTGTTCTTCTAACATATTAGAGTTTATGATATCTTGCAAAGATGTTGATTCACCTTTCGTAAAGTAGTTGTGTAATGGGTTTTCCAATGTTTGTATATTGTTGCTATTGAAAACACTAGAACCCATTAGTCTACAACTTATCCTTACAAAGGTGTTGGTGTTAGGGCAATGGGTTATACAACTCATGGAAAGTATTATAACACTCAATGTACTAACAAAGAGTATGATCAATAAGATTATGAAGATTAAGGTAGTTATGCTTGTTGAAATACACAATGTGTAATTACAGAACTATGAATTTTAAAACCGTTGATATGAAATGATGCAAGATTTTCAAATGAATAATGAGAAAAATGCTAGGAATCAATGCAAGGTTTGAATTTAACTATTAGCAAGATGCAAATGCTTGAAGCTACGGGTTTACCAAAATGTTATGTATGAAAAAGAGAATGAAGAAGACTAGCATGCACACTAGATCAAACCCTCTTCACAATAACATTCAAGGACAGGACCGAGAAAAAATCACTACCAAGTAGAGGTGGACTTAGCTACAGATCTTGTAAGTTCTTATTTTCTATGGAAAGATTATATTCAACCAAGCCTTTTTATCAAACCCTAGATCAAATATGCACTAAGCCCTAGTTCTAAGATGATCAGGTTATAACAAATAGAAAATGACTGAACCCCAGAATCTAAATACACAAGAATGATCACAGAGATACTGAAACCTGTGTCTTAGAAGCTAAAGTGTTAAAGGACAAACTAGGAACCACCCAAGTCCTAGAAGTGAGAATCTACTGAAGTTGTAAACTGAAGATATGTTGTAAATGATGCTCATATGCCAAATCTGGTGTCAAAAGGCCCAAAAGACTAGGGCGCCAAGCATCCAAGTCTTTTTGGGGGAATATTCTAGAACTTCTTTCGGATCCCGAAACCTCAATTTTTGCATAGTCTTCTTGTATCTTCATCTTTCTTGAATCATATATCTATAACCTGCACACAAGACATGACAAGAGAGGGTTGGGGGGTTATGGTGTTTAGGGATTTGCCTCAGTCAAACCCTAGAATGGCATTTAATCCTTCCAACACCATTGATAGATAAGAGAGTGTGCCCTATTAGAGTAGAGGCTAAACAAAATGATGATAGAATGATTCAAATAACAATGATATCCCCTATGAGGTGAAGCCCTTAGGAGAATGAAGATTCTTCAACTCATAAGGATATGGATGATGTCTTCAAACCTACAACAACACACACAATAACAACACAAATCTGCTCTAGAAACATAATGAATGCTTTAAATGCTCTTTGCTCCAAGATCATAAGTTTTCCCTATCCATCTAAGTTCATAATGAATTCAAAAACTCACATATATATTCTTTCTCGCTAACATTCATCAAATTAAACCATAAGAGACAACAAAGAGGAACCTTTTGAAAGGTCCCATGCCGACATGCCACTAATTTACCCTGACCAATCAGGGAGGACTTGGGCAGTTGGAACCCAAGTCCAAGGGCCCCTTTTTAGTCCTAGATAATCTTAGTGAGGTACCAAATTATCATGGGTGTCAGGCAATTTCCTTCGGGATGATCAATTATAATGCATAATGTAACAAACAGGGACCTAGGAGCTAAACAAGGAGGTAAAAAGGCAAGTGTCTACTTTTTACTCCATAATAGATAAAATCTTATTTAAACACATAAAATATGCTATTGTAGTAGCAAGATATATAGCAACAATAGAAGCAATAAGATATGAAACTATGTCTTTAGAAAATAACACCAAACTAGAAACTACACAATTATGTCAACAATCTATTGCCAAAAACTGAAAGATAATAACTCTAACCCTTGGAACTGATCTAGAATAAAAAAATGAATTGAAATAAACTGATTTATAATAGAAAAATAACCACCACACATAGCAGAAAACTGAAATCCCAAATCTATGTTGGAATCCACACCCAAAATCCTACATAAAACATACAGAAGTTGCAAACTACTCTAATAAGATCCAATACAACATCTAGACGAGATTGTCCTACTGAACCAAATGGGTTTTATCCTCTAATCCAAGAAACCAATGGGTTTTCATCCACCAATTCAAATCTCCAATGGCTTTTTGTCCACATAAGATATTATAAAAACACAAATGCTCATACAAGAAAGTTGAGAGATAAAATTATCAAAAAGCCCTTATATATGAAATCTCCCACATACTAATAGATGCATGCAACTCAAATTTGGGTTCCAAATCCTCCAACACCTCATTTTAGAATTAAAAACATAATTAGCATCAACCTATTCCAATACTAATGACGACTAAAAAATAGGAACGTAACTTCCCACTTACACCTTGTCATGGAATCTACTAATTTTGTATTGGGAGTTACATAATTCTTGTTTAGAAACTACATGCCCCCACTTGTGCAATCAAATAATAATATTTAAAATTTAATTTCTCCCAGGAATAATAAATCCTTAATTTATGGAATTACAATTAAAATATTAAATATTTCCCATTATTTTTCCTTAGCCCACGGGAAATATAGGAACGGGCATTTTCACCATAAAATTAATTTAATTAAAAAGGGGACATGACACATTGAGATTAGGGACCCTATTGAGAGAATGTGATTAATGATGCTCTATATAGATGCACTTAGGGTTATGCCAACAAAAGTTTCTCCAGAAGTAGCCCCAATGCAAACCATAGATGAGTAGTAGAAATTGGCAGAGTGGGAAGTGGCATTGAATGAAATGGAGGTGCCTATTGTCCCACTATATTAGGGCCAATCATTTTCATTAGTTTTGTGGGCTTGCACCTACAAGGGTTCCTATAGTGAATATTTCACAACCCCTAGTAGATTATGCATACACTAAGGAAACTAAGGATTATAGCCCTAATAGGGAAGAAATTGAATAGTCATTGGCCTCACCTATGAGAGAGATGGTTCCAACTATTTCACATGGTAGATCATTAATGGGTATTGAAGAAGGTGAGAAGGAAATTTAATACATCAAGATCGTAGCTTGTGAAAAGTTTCTCTCAGATGATGAATTTGTCAAATCTGAGTTCAAAATGTTGGTCCTCAAAATAAGAATGTAGGTAGATATATAAAGAAGTGAGGATCGGGCCTACAATGGCATAGAATCAAACAAGGAAAATGTTACTCAAAGTATCAGACCACAAGCTGATATTGATGTTGCTAATATCACCCCAAAGGAATGAAGGAAATTAGTGAAGACAGTGGTTGTTTACTATTATCAGGTTGGAAAATTTCTTTTACCATAGCACTTGATACAATCAAGAGAGACAGTGAAGATTATGAGATCTTTGAAGAAGAAGAGAAAGTGGGGAATTTTTATTTTGGTTTCAGTTTCACTCCTAAGCATGAAATGCTAGTAATTTGAACAATTGCTCCTGAGGATCAAAAACCTTAGTTGTCAGAATATTGGAGAATTGAGTGGCAACCTGATTATCAAAAGATTAGGAGATACCACTACTCCCCAAGTTGCTTCTTTAGTGGTTAATACTACATTGTTCAGTGAAGCCACAATAAATAAGTTACAATCTCATTTTGATAGTTTGCAGAGTGAACATACCAAGTTGCTCTTTGAATATAACAAGATAAAATTTGACAGAGCATATGTTCCACATGTGATAGATAATTCAATACAAGCACCCTTCCCTTAGGAGACATCAGATCAAGATAAGGTTGCCTTGATGTTAAGAGTTAGTATCCTAGCTCAAAGGAGCTTAGGAGTTAGAGAACAAGATTAGAGTAGAGGTGGGGAAGAATCTGACTGAATTAGTTAGCAATCTATTTCAACATAGGATTGCTTGCATCATGAACAAAGTAGATGATACATGGGAATGCTTCAATAATTTACTTAAAGCCATGGAGTAGAAAGAGAAACAAAGCCTAGTTGCAAGTCAAATTCTAAGTAGATGGATACCAAAGGTATTACAAATTAAGCATGCCCATAATAGTCCAAAGTACAACCCAAAAGCCCCTTCTACCATTGCCAATACATGTGAAGTGGCTGAATTATTGAATGAGGTGTCCTCATTTTATAACAAGCTTGGGATAACCTTGAAAGAAAAGAGAAAAAAATTTAAGATTCTAGAGGATCAAGAATTACCACCTATTCAGAATGATGGTGGAAGGATAAAACTATTGGATACATGAAATTTTGAGCTTCATGGGATACTACCAAAAATTGTCAAGTCATTATTTCATGGTGACAAAGTTGACCCAATTTTGTGTAATGATAAGATTTACAAGTTATTGAAATTAGAGTCAAGACTAGACAATTTTATTTGAGATGTCAATTTTGCACTTGATGCTAGGTATGTCACAAATTAGAATAAATTAAAGAGAATATTAGAATATGACTGGCCATCCAATGAGGAATTCAAGAATTGGATTTCCACTTATGGTTAAGAATCAACATGATATGACACAACTCATGTTTTGCCTTACTTGGTAAGATTAATTAGTAATTAGTCATCTCCTAAAAGCTACAATCATATCCATCAAAAGGTCCAAAATTCTATTTTGACATGTGTGTTCCAACTTGGCACCTAGATAGAGAAGACCTTTTGATGACCCTATGGATTATTTTAATCTTTAATTCATTAGGTAGTTCTCACAAGAATGATGGCCTTTGGGCTATTTAAATAGATGCGGTCTTAAGCAATGGTATTCATTTTTGAAGGTTGGTGAATGTTCGTTAGTTGATGGTTGTGTCTCAACAAGGTTTTTTTCTTTTTGGATGTTTGTTGAATCCGTTTAGAGGATGCCTCATCAATTATAGTTCATGGAACTAGTGGTTATAACAAAATGTTCAGTAAGGCGGTGGAACATGGTAGTTGGGAGGATCTATTGGGTTCAAGCTTGTATAATTCACTGTTGATCTATATTTTCCAAGAAAGAATAGCCTTCTATTCTTCCTCAATTGTTAATAGTATGTTTTATTTCTCCAAGTGCCTCTGAATCAATGTTGGGTGGAGTGACCCGTAATCTTTAAGCTCTATAAGAAGAAATGGTAGCCCCTACATTCAAGTTGTTCCACCCCTCTTGTTGTCTGCATTGCCCTTCCTTCTTCCAAGCTGACATCCTTTCCTTCCACGCTATCACTTTCATCTTCTGTGTTGCTAGCTCTAGCGGCCACTATATCGTGAGATGTAGGAGCAAGGGTTCAGCTATCATCCCCAACACTATGGGTTGTGGGAGTGTGTGTCCTATTCTCCCTCTTGGCACATTTACATCAACTTACAAAACTCATGGAGTATTCATGTGACCTTCAAACTATGGTAATTTAGCCTTGATAATCTAATGACAGGTGTCACTCATCAATTGTCTTATTTATTCCTATATTTTCTTATAAAAGGGGTTGTAACTTTATTGTAAAGGTGGGGAAATGAGAACAAAACTCAAGAACTTATTGTAATTCTATTTTCTTTGAGAAATACAAGAGAAATTATGTGTTGTATGTAACTTCATGTTGACAATCTTTTTTTATTGAATTATATGAGAGAATCTTTGTTTGTGCTATTATCTCCTTTATTGTGATGTTATTCTTAGAGATAAATTGTTAAGGATGATTTGTCTCTGCATGCGCACTTGTTGTTTGTTTTACCTACCTTAAGTTAGCATATATTGAAGGAATATAAGAAGTCTTTCTAACCTGGTAATGAGGTTAGTAATTTCAATTAAGGCTAACTAAGAATAGTAGTGTCAAAGTAAGTTGTATTTGCTAGTTATGTATCATTGTAAGGCATTGATATCTTGTCTAACCTTCAAAAATAGTGCTATCAAGATTAGGTTACATTAATACTTGAATGACTCTATTTTCCCAAAGATAGGCACCGATCATTTTTTGAATTCCTCCCAACCCAATTCTATCAAATAATGAAAATCAAACCATAATTTATTTTTAATTTATTCCATTCATGAATGAGAATTAAGGGTACAAGGGGTACAAATGATTGTGCAATATTTTAAGAATCCTTCTTGTATCTCCATGAACATCTTATCTACTTGTCACTATGATAAACCTGTTTCATTTCATATAGAATCTAGTGAGTATTGATAGGAATACCCCCTAGGTCTTGCATAGCCTAAAGTGTAGGAGAGATTTGTTTATCCCTCATTCATTGGCCCATCCTCTCAACAATTTTGAGCATAGAAATTTGCAACTTCTTAGAAATTCAGGTTGGAGAACCAACAATATCTATCTAAAATATTGAGAAATGATTTCAAGCTATTTTATTTACTTAAGAGTTATTTTATTTTACTTTACAATTATTTTATTTACTACATACATACATGGATACATAAATTTTAATTTTTAATTAAGAATTATTTTATTTTATCTACATTGTTTACTTTATTTTTATTTGAAGAGTTATTTTACTTTCATGTATAACTTTTAATTTTACTTTTGGAAAAGCCACCATTCATTATGTGCAATTATTTTGTTTTGTATTTAGTTTGAAATGTTTAGTAAATATTATATACTTAAATGTTATTTTTTAATAGTTTCATTTGTAGGCGTTAATATATATTTTAAAATTTTGTTGTCTTTATATTTAAAAAATACATAATAACTTTTCTACTAAATAGAAATTAATTAGTTTATATTATATATATTTATTTTTTATTGTTGAAAAAGTAAAATAAATATATTTATTTTATTTTATATTATATTTATATGTTTTATTTCTATATTTAGTTATGTTGGCTATATTTTTAATTTTATAGTTTTAGTTTTCTTAAATATATGTCAGTCGTGTTTTGGTTTTTATGTACATAGTCACAACATGAGACTCCATACCCAACTACCATTGTAAAATACCTTTCGGCATAAGAATAGCCTATGATATATTAAGGAGATTAGGTTCCAATTTATATATACAATAGTGTGATATTTGTCTATCTTAAATAATTAAAATTCCTAACTCGAGGCAATTTTGTCTTAGGATCAAGGAAAATCTATCAAATATGGGTGAATCAAAAAATTCTAAAGAACCTAAACTATCCAAATTTGGGGATATAAATGTTAAAAATAGCCAAATGGCAACATATAGCCACTAAAAATTTCCTTGAGTTGTATATTCATGCATGAGTTTGCTCATGGCATTACACCACATCCCATGATCACTTATCCATAGAGATTTGTCTCAATGCTTAGATCCTCCATTTGCCATCTTGGATTAAATCCTTAGGTGCATACTTGACCCAGGTCATTTATGCAACCATGGATCTAAACCTTTAGCCTTTAAAAATTCTAAACCTCTTCACTAGTTGTTGTGAACTGACCTAGTTTATGTTTGTGTTGGTTTGTGTGTTATGTTGTTGTAGTTAGAGACATTCATTCATTCATTTTAAGATCACCTAGGAATCATTAGATCATCATTAGAGCATTATCATAGAACATTTGTATGAGAGCATTATTGTAGTATTATTAGAGCATCACATTAGAATACATCATCCTAAGCCCATTGTGTGCTTTCTTATTGTTAATAATCATTGTTCCAAAGTTGTTGAATTGATCATCCTAGGGGTTTAACTGGGGAGAACATGGCATTTAGGATTTAGTAGATTCAATAAATATGTTTCTAAATAATGATAGTCCTTAGATTCAAACATTATATAATCAAGGTGAGTGAGTTCTAAGCATCAAATTTCTATCAATTCATTTCAATGATTGTAGGTTCAAGTCTGCATGCTAGTCTATAGGCATAGAGATCAGGTCTCTAGGCATGGATCTAAACCACAATAGTGAATAGTCAATTTGCATGTTTTTAGGCTTTTATCTGATCAAAATCTAAAATTTAACCACCTAAATATATCAAAGTTTGGCATCTTCCAAAGCACATTTCCATTATCATATTTTGAGCTAAGTATTACATTTAATTTATTTTAATTTACACAAGATTTAATTTAACATTGATTATTTTTATTCCCTACTCATAAATACTAGGGTTAATTGTTGTTTAATTATTTTCTCTCATAAAATTTATTAGTGAACCCAATATTCCTACATGACCTAAGGTTTATCCTTCTTTTATTTAAGGTTTCAGATCTAATTTTTCTGATTGTATACCCTAGGGGATTCATTTAGGAAACTTATCCTATAACACCTTTGTTCATAGAATCTTCAATAATACCCCTAGTTTTATTTCTACCTATGTATCTTGAATGTTTTTTACTCCCACCTAGTATACCATACCTATTAAAATAACCCCTCATTTTACCATATATCCTAGTGCCTATTGTTTTAATGAAATTTTGTATGCCACTATTCATTTTTAACCCTCGTATGTTCAATTGAACATTTCATTTTCATTATTATCAAACCCAACTCCAAATTAAAAGTATTGAATGAATTTTTATTGGAGATTATGAAAATAAAACACAACAAAAGTATTTTTATACTATAATAATTTGCATTGATTTCTTTAATGGAAAATAAAATTCAAAAAATATAAGGATAACTAATTGATGTGAATACAAGATCATTCTTGACTTACTTTACAAGTTTGGATTTAGAAAATAAATTAATACTTATGCATAGGGTAAATTGTAAGAAACTAGAAATATAATTGTTCACCCATCTCATATCTACCCATCAAAATTGAAAAATCCCTCTTTAGTGTTATCAAGTTGCAACCCTTTAAATAAGTTATATATTAACCTCTATAATATGTCAATGAAAATATTAAAATATATTTAAAAATAGTAAAAAAATGTATGTTTCAACTTCTAAATCTTCAATCATGATGTTCTTTTCATGGCTTCTCTAACCACATTCGGATATGAAAAACCACTAAAAAAATACTCCCACTCTAACCATAAAAAACTCACAACATTGAAAGAAATGTTTCCCCTTATAAAATCAAGTTGTAGCTTTGATACCAAATGTTAAAATACAGGGTAAATGACTAAATAAGAATATTAACAATGTAGTGTTTATATCTAATAAAAGATGTGTTTAATTCATTAAACTTTAATAATGAAATAATAGAGAAGTAGGAATCAACATCATAAAAGTACAAACATAACACTATATGTACGTGGAGAAACCCTTGCAGAAAAAAACTCCACCACCAAAGAGACCCAAGCTTGTATTAATCCTCAAAAAAACTCATCAATATAATCTACTTATCCCTCAAATCTAATAGTAATCCAATAGTAGAAATGTACCTAGAAAAGACCATATGAATCCACTATCACATGCCTCTAACAAATAGGAAAATAGAAACCATAAATGATTTCCCAAAACAATGAGCCATAACAAAAATCCATTGCTCCTATACTCATGGTCAAGCCTCTAGGAATAGTATGTAACTCATCTTAAACCACTTACACATCTTAAACCCTTCTTACTATAATAATTTGCATTGATTTCTTTAATGGAAAATAAAATTCAAAAATTATAAGGATAACTAATTGATGTGAATACAAGATCATTCTTGACTTACTTTAAAAGTTTGGATTTAGAAAATAAATTAATATTTATGCATAGGGTAAATTGTAAGAAACTAGAAATATAATTGTTCACCCATCTCATATCTACCCATCAAAACTAAAAAATTCCTCTTTAGTGCTATCATGTTGCAACCCTTTAAATAAGTTATATATTAACCTCTATAATATGTCAATGAAAAATATTAAAATATATTTAAAAATAGTAAAAAAGGTATGCTTCAACTTCTAAATCTTCAATCATGATGTTCTTGTCATGGCTTCTCTAACCACATTGGGATATGAAAAACCACTAAAAAATACTCCCACTCTAACCTTAAAAAACTCACAACATTGAAAGAAATGTTTCCCCATATAAAATCAAGTTGTAGCTTTGATACCAAATGTTAAAATACAAGGTAAATGACTAAATAAGAATATTAACAATGTAGTGTTTATATCTAATAAAAGATGTGTTTAATTCATTAAACTTTAATAATGAAATAATAGAGAAGTAGGAATTAACATCATAAAAGTACAAACATAACACTATATGTACGTGGAGAAACCCTTGCAGGAAAAAACTCCACCACCAAAGAGACCCAAGCTTGTATTAATCCTCAAAAAAACTCATCAATATAATCTACTTATCCCTCGAATATAATAGTAATTCAATAGCAGAAATGTACCTAGAAAAGACCATATGAATCCACTATTACATGCCTCTAACAAATAGGAAAGTAGAAACCATAAATGATTTCCCAAAACCATGAGCCATAACAAAAATCCAATGCTCCTATACTCATGGTCAAGCCTCTAGGAATAGTATGTAACTCATCTTAAACCGCTTACACATCTTAAACCCTTCTTACATGTCATAGATGTCATAAATCTTGTGACATCATAATGGTCAAATCAACCAAGATCCCAATCCTAGGCGCTTCATGAGGGCATTAATTGCCTTGTCATAGCACCAACTATGAAAGATCTTCTTACAACTCCCAGTTTTGACTGTTTCTATGTAACCTTCTCATTTAATTGTTTCTTACACAATAATCAAGGTATCCTAGAGAATAAACAAATAATAAACAAATCCCCCTCCCTCACATGGGCATCAATCTTTGCCCATTCCATGATGTTTGGAGACAAGACATTATTTATCATCTACATAATTAAATACAACTTATAATACTTAGGATTTCCAAGGTGAATGGCACAATTCATCCTAACATTTCCTACTATTTCATATTTGCCATGTTTCTTATACATTCTTGGGGGCAATCTTCCTAGTTTCTTCCTCCTTTCTCTTTTCTATCTATTGGCATATTTTCCTTTCTATCTTCATATTCTTCTTAAATTGATTACATCCTTTATTATATAATCATCTTAAGTAGGGGCATATATTATACTTCATCAGCTATGGTGTTGGTGTGAAAGGGTACAAGCTTTGGGATCCTATGGCTGAGACAGTTTTGTATAGAAGAAGTGTTATCTTTAGATAAGCCAAGCCTTCTTCTATAGTATTGTAGCTAGAGAAGGATGGAAAGAAAGATGTGGTTCAACTAACCCCAAATATCAAGAAGGTTGAACTAGAAGCCCACGAAGCACCTGAAGAAGAGGAGAGCTCAGATAGTTCAGAGGGTTCTAAAGAAGAGATAGAAACCCCACCTCAGTCATTAAGTAGGTCTACTTGGCAAAGACAACAACCAAATAGGTATAATCCTCCTAATTGGATGTATTTTTCCTTTGACTACTAACATTGATAAGCCTAAACTATAAAGGAGGCTATGGGTATGAATGATGTAGATTCCTAGAAAGTGGTCGTGGAAGAAGAGATGGTTGTGTTAAAGAAAAATTATACATGGGATCTAGTACCTTTACCTAATGGACGTAAACCTATTGGATGCAAATGGGTGTTCAAAAAAAAATGGTTTAGCTGGCAGTGTTGAGAAGTACAAGGCGAGATTGGTTGCAAAGGGTTATTCTCAAGTTGAGGGAATTGATTATGGTGAGATTTTCTCTCTAGTTGCTAAGATAATATCCATTCGGTTTCTATTATCATTTGCTGCATCATATGATCTTGAGGTTGAGCAAATGGATGTGAAGATGGATTTCCTTCATGGTGATTTGGAGGAAGAGATTTATATGGCACGACCAAAGTGTTGGTAATTATTTATGTCTAGGGTTTTAAACTTGAATGTTTGCTAATTTTCTCCTTCAAACCCTGAAATTTCTGAGTTGTGGGATCTTGTTCTGTTGCTAAAATCTCCATCGGCCCCTGAAAAATGATAAAAATGAGTCGTATGCATTCCTGAATGCATACCCAGCTACGGTTTCCTATGTCTAAATATTTCTAAAAGTGGCTGGGAGGGTCTCATTGTGCCAGTGCCGCGTGATTCACCATGTGTTGAGCCTCAATTTAAATATGTGCCTTTGTTTTTGCTTCCTGCGGAGCGTGCCACGTGTCACTTGCGGAAGCAGAGTTTCTATATGTTTCAAAGTGGCACGGAAAGCACCACGTGGAGGTACCTGAGGGACACGAAGAGAATTCAAAGCCCCGCAGACGGTGCCAGGTGTCGGCCTCCACCGGTGATTTCAAAAGACTCTTTTGTGTTTCAAGAAGAGCGCAGAGCTTGCCAAGTGTCGTTTTCCGAAGAAATTTCAAAAAGGTTTCTAAGATGCAGCAGAAGATGCCATGTGCTCCTTGAGGTTGCTGTGGAGCATGACAGGTGTCAGCTTCTGCATAATGTTTCATAAAATTTTGGTGCTAAGTGAAGACGCGGTGGTGGGTCCAAGTAAAGTGTCTTAAAGTGCCGCGGAAGGTGCCATGTGGTGGATGCGGCGTTAATGTTGCCTTTTGTTTATGACCCTTCCCGGTGAGTTTCTTAAAGTTTCTTTGGTGGCCACAGAACCTGCCAAGTGTCAATCTCCGCGAGAGTTTCACAGAGTTTCTAAATGTTTCAGGAGTTGCTGCGGAGCTTGACAAGTGTCAGCTTCCGCGTGCCTCTCCTTGTTTCCCTTTTTATGAGGATGAGCGGGAGGTCGTGGGCCCCGTTTCTTTATGTGTCTCTAAGTTTCAAAGTTGCGGATTGCGACAGCTGTCACTTGCGAGGGCCACTTAAGTCTATGACACAGTATGTTTCATGAGTGTTGCGGACAGTGCCAAGTGTCAGCATCCACGAGAGTCTCAAATGTTTCAAATGTTTCTCAAGTATAGCGGCGACAAGTGTCGGCACCCACGTGAGTTTCAAAAAGGGGCCTTAAAGTTTCTGAGGAACGTGGAAGGCGCTAAGTGTCGGCTTCCGCGGTTGTCACAGTAGGTCCTTTCTATGTCTCTCGGTGTTGATGCAGAACTTGCCATGTGTTGGCTTCCGCCTGTGTTTCAAAGGAAGTTTCTATGCATTTCAAGGATGCCGCAGAGCTCACCACGTGGCAGCTTCCGCGCATGTTCCCGGTAGAAGGCTCTCGGTGGGGAAAATTGAGGGAGCAACGGGCCAGTGATTGAAACTTCAAGTGCTTGTGTGGCACGATCTGGTTGGCTAGCGACTCAATTAATGTTTTGGGGCCACTGATCTCAGCAATGGGAGTAGATCGACGGCCATATTTTGAACCTGTAGTGACAAGTTTTTTCCTGAGTATCTGTGGCCAATTTTGGGCGGGAAAACTCTATGGGCTTGCTGTGGCTATATTGCGGCTATATTTCCAGAGGTTGCGGGTAGCTGAAACATTAACAATAGTTTGCACAGAAGGCATGGGTCGAGTTGACAGGTTCAACCACCCGATTGATGAAGAAAATCCCTGAGTGGCGGTGCAAATCCTGATCTCACCTGCTCCTTCCTCTTGGTCCCTCTACCGCATTCAATTTTGAGCACCATTTTTCACAGTGCATTGTATCTGGCAGGATTTTGGTCTCCCTTGTAATTAATTTGTTGAGTACACAGTTTTGCTATAAAAGGCAGACTGTGTTACTCATTTTGTTGTTGGAAACTGGACAAAAATTTTGGTGTTGTGATAAGATACAACTCCATTGGTGGCTCTGTCTTGGTTGTCTTGTGAGTTTATGAGTCTCATGTTGTATGTTTGATGCAAAAACTTACTAGTTTCAATGTTGATTTAAATGAGTAATGCTTCATTGCATGTGTTCTGTTACTTGTCTCCAAATTGAATGTGTTCTTCTTCTGAATCTGAATATCTAAGGGGTATTAATGATTCTAGGATATGGATTTTCTATATTAAATGCTTGATCTTTTACTTCTACTCAAGGAGTAGATTAAATGTTTTAGGTGAAGTGTTAAAAAGAATATAATGCAGTGAGGATCTTTCAAGCAAAGGTAACTAAATACTCAACTTTTGGGAAATATCTGAAAGGAAGATATTAAACAATCCCCTTGAAACTTAGTCATTAGTATGGGTTTATGTGTACATTCACATGTGTATGTCTATTAACTCCGAGCTTTGGATAGGCACCGATCCTGTCTTGTATTAAGGTCATAACCAAAGTCCTAGTTTTGCATCCAAATACAAATCAAACTTAAACCTTAAATCAAACCATTAGGACTTTAGAAGTAGTCTTAGGACTGAAATCCTATGTCTACAACTGAATATAGGCCCAAAGCTAGCGCCTTTGCACTTATCTCACAATTTTGGTCTGCATAAGAGAGGATTTATTTGCTTTATGTCAACATCCCAGCTAATACAAAGATGCATTTCATAGATGTTGAGTAGGGAATACCCCCTTTGGTTCTGCAAAGCCTAAAGAAGAAGAGGAGATAAAAATAGAGTCTATCTTCTATACTGTTGGCCCCTGGCCGAGAGATCCTGTTGATCACTGATGGCTACCTTGTAGGGAAATCTGGGAATAAGCATCCAGTCTCGGAAAATAACCAACAAATTTTGGTGACTCTACTAGGGAGGTAATTTTAAAGAACCTTGATTTAAAAGAAAACAATTCCTAGTTATAGGTGGCGACTCCGAGTAATCTCCCAACCGGTCAAAGTGAAATTTATATGCAGGGGAGAAGATCCCAGCATAATCCTCTGTCTAAAGAATTACCCATAAAAATGATGTATAGAAAAAAGGGGACTGTTCTAGCCAGTCAGGAGGGTTCTCCCAGAAGTGATAATGTTCAGGACAACCCTGGATCTTTAGAGAGCACAATACCTTATTTTTCAAACACTGAAGCTGAAATCCAAAATGTAAATGAAAGACAGCAGGGTGCTAGTTTGAGAATAAGGTCAGAAGTGTTCCAAGAACGCCCTTTCTTGGATCCTAGTGATAGATTTGAGGAGACTGAATCCCCAAGGGATGATGATGATGATCAGAATATAATGAAACCATCCTCTTCTATGCCTAGAGAGGAATAATTAGTTGAAGAAATCAAAAGCTTAAGAGCAGAATTAGAATATTTACAAGCAATGAAAATCAGAGATGACATGAAACAAAAAGTGCAAGCTCTGAGAGTTGCTCACAATGATTCAATCCCTACTCTTGAAAATGCAAATATGCAAAGAAATCAACAAAGAAATGAAGTCCAGAATCAGCATAATGATCAAAGACACAATGCAAATGACATAAGAGCTCCATTAAATAATGTAAGAAATCAAAATGCAAAGAGAAATGCCAATGCTAATCAATTTGGTAGACAACTGATGCAGCTAGACAGATTCAGACAACTTATTTTTGATGGCATTCTTGGTTATCCAAATCCTATTGACAAGCATGTAAGGCTGCAAGTGCCAAAATTTTTAGGAAATAACACTGTGTTAGGGGAAGATCATCTAAAAGCTTTTCAAAATGTCATGGACAACTTTGAGGTTGGGCATGAGTATGTTTTCATGAAGTCATTCATGCAATCTTTTGTTGATGAGGCTAGAGAATGGTACAAGAATCTGCCTGATCGGAGCATTTCATCATGGGATGATTTCAAAAGGATGTTTAAGGAGCAGTATGGTGACAAAACTGACCCTAGCTTTTTTGTAAATGAGTTCACTAGTATCACCAAGGGGTCAAATGAGCAGGTTGCAGACTTTAACACTAGATTTACTAAAGTGTTGAACAAATTGCCACATCACATGAGGCCAAATGAACCAATGTGCATAATATTGTATATCAATGATTTTGATGCCAAAACTGCATATGGGTTAAGAGATAAAGGTCCTGCTACTCTTAGGGATGCTTTCAAGATAGCAATAAATATTGAGAATAATAGGAAAGCATCAGGCAAGACAAATAGAAGGGATGATGTGAAAATTCTGCAGAATCCAAACAAGCCTCAAAACACTTAAAGTAATACATCTGCCCCTGAAGATAAAATAGACAAACTGGCAAATGTTGTTAAAGACCTAAGCTATAGACTGGCTAGAAGTGAAAAAGGGATAGGTCCTGATAGACAAGCTTACCAAAGACAAGAAAAGAGACCATCATTGCATGATATGCCATATAATACCAATTGGCATAATGGTAAGCCTATATTTCCACATAACAACACAAATTAGAGAACTCCACATGCTAAGGAAACTCCTGATCCTTTGAAGAAAGCTATAAATATTGTTGATGATACTCCATGGTGCATAATTTGTCAGATGCCACATTCATAGTCACAATGCATGATTGTTCAGTCTTTGTCTGATAATGTTGTATCCTATAATGAATGCAATGAGCCACATTATGTACAGGATGATGATGTTAATATGTTGTCCATAAGCGGTGGGCATCCTTCTCATGATGCTGATGAGAGTATAGATGATGGGACTCAGCCCTGTCAACAGATTTTTTATGATGAGGATAATGAAGATAGTTATGTGTATGCTCAGGGCTCACACAATTTTTTGAGTAACCTGCAAAGACCTTCTGATGAAGAGATTCGAGCTCTCACAGTTGCAGCAGTAGCCCAAGTCAAAAGTAATTATAACCTCAGAGGCAAAGCTCAAGTAAGTAGCCAACATCAGCCAGAAGGCACTTCTACAGGTTAGCTAGTGCATAGTCATAAGGGGATTGAACCACAAAAAAGGCAATGGGGTAATAACAAGCAAAATTTTAAGCAAAAAACAAGTCATGAATCTCAAGGACCAGAAAATAGAATCCCCCAAGTTGAGGATCAAAGCAAAAGTTCCCAAAACAAGAATGACTGTCAAGCAGCCATAAAGACTAAGGCCGGATCAGTTCAAGCTAAGAATAAAACCATGGATCAGGCTACAACTGTTATTCAAAATTATGCCCCATTCGACATAGCTCAGGTCTTGTCTCAAATAAAAGTCTTTGTTCCACTAATGGAGCTGATGAAAGTTGAAGAATTCAAAAATAAGACTGTATCTTTGATTTCAGGAGTACCATGTCAAGCCAAGCAGATTATTGAGACTCAAGATAAGAAACAAGCTGTGTATTGAAGAGGATGATATCCCTGAGGTGTATTTAGGGGTGACCATGACTAAGTGCCCTTCACAAGTGGATCCATTTTATGTATCCCTGGTTATAAATGGAAAAGTAATTAGAAATTGTATGCTTGATTCTAGAGCATCTACAAATATCATGCCTTTGGCTATCATGCAACAAGCTGACTTAAAAATAGATAAGGCATGTGGCAAATGCTATGCAATGCTAGGGAGGTACCTGTCATTGGAATCATGAAGGATGTTGATTTTAGATTGGCAGCATATCCTGAAAAGACCTACAAAATGAACATAACAGTTGTTGATATCAAGCCACAGTATGGCATGTTGCTGTCGAGAAGATGGGCAGCATTGATTGGTGGAAGTATGTAACTAGACCTGTCATATGCTATGATCCCTATGAATGGCAAGGATGTCAAATTGATCAGAGAAGAAAGATCATCAGATACAGTTGAAGATCAAGAATCAGAGGAGCATATATGTTTTGTGGACACAAACTGTGGAAATTTCAGGGTTATCTCAGATGGTAAAGAGGGTAAAGAGAGAGATATGTGCTTTCAAGAGCTTGACCAGCAGGGTCTCTGGACCATGTTTTTTGATGGAGCTTACTCGAAGGAAGGTTCAGGTGATGGGATTATTTTTCTGTCCCCAACTTGTAAGCTTCTCAAATTCTCTTTCTTACTGAAGTTTGCTTGTACAAATAATATTGCAGAGTATGAAGCTCTATTGTTAGGATTGAATGTGGCCTTAAAGCATGGAATCAAGATGCTCAGAGTGTTTGGTGATTCTGAGCTAATTGTGTCCCAAGTTAGAGATAGGTATGCCTCAAAGAACAAGAGATTAAAACAATATAAGCATGTTGTTTGGGATACAATTGAATTATTGGATGCATTTTCAATAAACTAGATAGAGAGATCAAAAAATGTCAGGGCAGATTTTCTAGCCAATATAGCTATCAGGCCAGATGATATCACTCTATCAGATGTTACAAATGTTGAAGTTAAAGTCAGACCTGCAGTACCAGAAAACATATGCAGTTGGCAAGTGTTCGATGATGACAAGGACTTGTTAAAGTTTTTACACTGCATAGATGAATATGAGAACCAAGAAATTGATTTTCAAGCTTTTGTAGAAATTGTAGATGGAAAAGAAACCCTCCTGGGGAAAGAGATAATTCAACTCAAGACAAATAAAATCCCTAGAGGGCTGGTTGCTTTGGAGTGAGCTTTTGACAATAGGGACCAATTTGTTACAAAAGCATCTCCAACAAACAAGAATGACCTGGAGGAGATAAACTTGGGAACATCTCATGCTCCCAAAAGGGTATACATTGGCAAACAGCTCAAACCACATATCAGAAGTATGTTGATTGCATTATTGAGAAAGTATAAGCATGTCTTTGCTTGGTCATATGAGGATCTGAAAGCCTATAGAGAGGATCTATTTCAGCATGAAATCCCTTTGAAGCCTGAAGCTAAACCATTTAGACAAAAACAAAGGCCTATCAACCCAACCTTGGCTCCAAAAATGCAAGAGGAACTTATGAAACTTAGGGAGGCTGGAATAATCATGCCTATCAGACATTCAACTTGGGTGTCTAACCTTGTCCCAGTTAGAAAAAAGAATGGTGATATAAAGTTGTGTGTGGACTTTAGAAACCTAAATGTATCTTCTTTGAAGGATAACTATCCATTGCCAAATATGGAGGCCATGTTGCAAAGAGTGACTGGTTGTGAACTTTTATCTATGATGGATGGTTTTTCAGGGTACAATCAAGTGAAAGTAAAAGAATCACAACAATTTAAGATTGCTTTCACTACTCCATGGGGAACCTATGTGTATGTAAGGATGCCATTTGGACTAACAAATGCAAGTGCTACATTTCAAAGGGCAATGGATGTTGCTTTTGCAGGATTGATTGACTCAATCTTGGCTGTTTATCAGGATGATTTGACTACTTTTTCAAAAAAGGAAGAGCAGCACTGTATGCATTTGGAACAAATTTTTATTAGAGCATTAGAATATGGCATCTCACTCAACCCAAAGAAATGTGCTTTTGGGGTTGTTGAAGGAAGATTGCTTGGGCACATTGTTTCTAAAGATGGAGGCAGGATTGATCCTGAAAGAGTGGCTACAATTGATAAAATTCAGATCCCTAAAACAATAAAAGGTGTTCAATCCTTCTTTGGACAAATTAACTTTGTTAGGAGATTTGTTCCTAATTTTGCAGAGACCACAAAAGAAATTTCCAAGATGTTGAAAAAAGGTGCAATTGTCAAATGGGAGGATGAAGCAACTAAATCATTCCAGAACATAAAAGAGGCTATAAAGATGGCTCTTGTGCTAAAGTCTTCTGATTTTTCTAAGCCATTTCAATTGTTCTCATTTGCTTCTTTCCATACTGTTGCTACATGTTTATTGCAAAAAAATGAAGAAGGGTTTGAACAGCCTAGTGCTTTCTTTAGTAGGTCATTGCAGGCTGCTGAAATAAAGTATGACATTATGGAGAAACAGGCATATGCACTGGTTAGAGCAGTCAAGAGCTTCAGGCCTTATTTGGTAGGCTCACAAGTAATTGCATATGTACCTCATGCAACAATAAAAGATATCTTCACTCAGCAAGAGGTAACTGGAAGGAGATGCAGATGGATAAATAAGTTGCAGGAGTTCAACATAGAGATACAGGTCACAAAATTGGTAAGAGGACAAGGATTGGCAAAGCTAATGACACAGTCAAATCTAGAGGCATGCCAAGTGAATGTAGTACACAATGAAGTTATAAATATGCTAGAATCTGAGTGGTACAAGGACATAGTATATTATTTGCAAAACTTGAACTGTCCTTCCCACCTCAGTGATATTCAGAAGAGAACTTTGAAGTTGCAAGCTATTAAATACATCATTGTTCAAGGAGAACTGTATTGGAGAAATCATGATGGTGTATTACTCAAATGTGTGGATGAAAATCAGGCCAGGAACATTCTCAGTGACATGCACAATGGAGTGTGTGGTGGATATTATCATGCTTATACAACAGCCCACAAAATCCTCAAAGCTAGCTACTAATGGCCAACTCTTTTCTCAGATGCACAAAGAATGGTAAGAAAATGTGACCCTTGCCAAAGGTTCTCAGGAAAGTTAAGATATGAAGGTGCACTTCCCCTCAGGACTATAACTGTGGAAGCTCCATTTCAGCAATGGGGAATTGACTTCATAGGGGAAATTTCAGAGAAATCTAGTGGAGGACATAGTTAGATTCTGGTTGCCACTGACTACTTCACTAAATGGATTGAGGCTATCCCTACTAAAAAGGCTACAAGTAAGGTGGTGATGGATTTTATCCTGGAAAATATTATTATCAGGTTTGGGGTACCAGTCAAGCTAATCACAGATAATGCAATGTGCTTTAGATCAGGTGAATTTGTTGATTTTTGCAATAAATATGGAATTGACTTGCCTCACACATCACCATACCACCCACAAGGAAATGGTCAAGCAGAGTCAAGCAACAAAAGCCTAATGAAAATCACCAAGAGGATAATGGATAAAAATAAGAAATCTTGGGATTCAAAACTGAAGTTGGCATTATGGGCTGATAGGGTGACAGTGAAAAGAGCCACTGGAAGGTCACCTTATGAATTAGTGTATGGTACAGCAGCTAGATTGCCTGTGAATAACCTCCTGCCAGTTTACAAGTTCATACAAGAGAATGATGGGGAGGTTAATGATTCAATGACTGAAAGGATCAATCAGCTGGTTGAGCTAGATGAAATCAGGGTGGAGGCACAAAAAATAAACATCAAGAAACAGTAAAAAGTGAAATATCTGTTTGATAAAAGGGTTACAGAGAGAGGTTTTCAGATAGGTGATATGGTCCTTATGTGGAATGCAAGGAACCAGGATAAGGGTAAACATGGCAAATTTGAACCCTTGTGGACAGGCCCATATCAAATTAACAATATCTATGGAGGAGACTCCTACTTTCTCCAAGCCCTAAATGGTGAATTAATGGAACTGCCGGTGCACAGCAAATTCCTTAAAACCTTTTTCACATAAATGAGTAACTTGTGTGCACAATGTAAAATAGTTGTAAATATTTTGTACATGCCTTGTATAGTCGGGCGTGTTTTGAGTTTTGGGTTTTGTCTGGTCTGCCCGGAGTTGTCTGGTCCTCGCTGCAGTCTTGCGCCTGCACGTCCCCAATCAGAGCTTATGTTGATAATTATTTATGACTAGGGTTTTAAACTTGAATGTTTGCTAATTTTCTCCTTCAAACCTTGAAATTTCTGAGTTGTGGGATCTTGTTCTGTTGCTGAAATCTCCATTGGCCCCTGAAAAATGATAAAAATGAGTCGTATGCATTTCTAAATGCATACCCAGCTACGGTTTCCTATGTCTAAATGTTTCTAAAAGTGGCTGGGAGGGTCTCATTGTGCCAGTGCCGCGTGATTCACCATGTGTTGAGCCCCAATTTAAATCTACACCTTTGTTTTTGCTTCCCGCGGAGCGTGCCATGTGTCACTTGCAGAAGCAGAGTTTCTATATGTTTCAAAGTGGCGCAGAAAGCACCACATGGAGGCACCTGAGGGACACGAAGAGAACTTAAAGCCCCACGGACGGTGCTAGGTGTCGGCCTCCGCTGGTGATTTCAAAAGACTCTTTTGTGTTTCAAGAAGAGCGAAGAGCTTGCCAAGTGTTGTTTTCTGCGAAAATTTCAAAAAGGTTTCTAAGATGCAACGGAAGATGCCATATGCCCCTTGAGGTTGCTGTGAAGCGTGACAAGTGTCAGCTTCTACGTAATGTTTCATAAAATTTTGGTGCTAAGTGAAGACGTAGTGGTGGGTCCCAGTAAAGTGTCTTAAAGTGTTGTGGAAGGTGCCATGTGGTGGATGCGGCGTTAATGTTGCCTTTTGTTTATGACCCTTCCCGGTGAGTTTCTTAAAGTTTCTTTGGTGGCCACGGAACCTGCCAAGTGTCAATCTCCGCGAGAGTTTCACAGAGTTTCTAAATGTTTCAGGAGTTGCCGCAGAGCTTGACAAGTGTCAGCTTCTGCGTGCCTCTCCTTGTTTCCCTTTTTATGAGGATGAGCGGGAGGTCGTGGGCCCCGTTTCTTTATGTGTCTCTAAGTTTCAAAGCCGTGGATTGCGATAGTTGTCACTTGCGAGGGCCACTTAAGTCTATGACACAGTATGTTTCATGAGTGTTGCGGACGGTGCCAAGTGTCGGCATCCGTGAGAGTCTCAAATGTTTCAAATGTTTCTCAAGTGTAGCGTGAAAAGCGACAAGTGTCACACCCGCATGAGTTTCAAAAAGGGGCCTTAAAGTTTCTGAGGAATGCAGAAGGTGCCAAGTGTCGGCTTCCGCGGTTATCACAGTAGGTCCTTTCTATGTCTCTCGGTGGTGATGTGGAACCCGCCGTGTGTTGGCTTCTGCCTATGTTTCAAAGGGAGTTTCTATGTGTTTCAAGGATACTGCGAAGCTCACCACGTGGCAGCTTCCACGCATGTTCCCGGCAGAAGGCTCTCGGCGGGGAAAATTAAGGGAGCGGCGAGCCAGCGATTGAAACTTCAAGTGCCTACGTGGCACGATCTGGTTGGCTAGCGACTTGGTCAATGTTTTGGGGTCGTTGATCTCAGCGATGGGAGTAGATCGACGGCCATATTTTGAACTTGTAGCGACAGGTTTTTCCTGAGTATCTACGGCCAATTTTGGGCGGGAAAACTCCATGGGCTTGCTACGGCTGCGTTTCCAGAGGCTACGGGTAGCTAAAACATTAACGATAGTTTGCACAGAAGGCATGGGTCAAGTTGACAGGTTTAACCACCTGATTGATGAAGAAAATCCCTGAGCGGCGGTGCAGATCCTGATCTCACCTACTCCTTTCTCTTGGTCCCTCTGCCACATTCAATTTTGAGGGCCATTTTTCAGAGTGCATTGTATCTGGCGGGATTTTGGTCTCCCTTGTAATTAATTTCTTGAGTACACAGTTTTGCTATAAAAGGCAGACTGTGTTACTCATTTTGTTGTTGGAAACTGGACAGGAATTTTGGTGCTGTGATAAGATACAACTCCATTGGTGGCTCTGTCTTGGTTGTCTTGTGAGTTTATGAGTCTCATGTTGTATGTTTGATACAAAAACTTACTAGTTTCAATGTTGATTTAAATGAGTAATGCTTCATTGCATGTGTTCTGTTACTTGTCTCCAAATTGAATGTGTTCTTCTTCTGAATCTGAATATCTAAGGGGTATTAATGATTCTAGGATATGGATTTTCTATATTAAATGCTTGATCTTTTACTTCTGCTTAAGGAGTAGATTAAATGTTTTAGGTTGAAGTGTTAAGAAGAATATATTGCAGTGAGGATCTTTCAAGCAGAGGTAACTAAATACTCAACTTTTGGAAAATATCTGTAAGGCAGATATTAAACAATCCCCTTGAAACTTAGTCATTAGTATGGGTTTATGTGTACATTCACATGTGTATGTCTATTGACTTTGAGCTTTGGATAGGCACCGATCCTGTCTTGTATTGAGGTCATAACCAAAGTCCTAGTTTTGCATCCAAATACAAATCAAACTTAAACCTTAAATCAAACCATTAGGACTTTAGAATTAGTCTTAGGACTGAAATCCTCTGTCTACAACTGAATATAGGCCCAAAGCTATCCCCTTTGCACTTATCTCACAATTTTGGTCTGCATAAGAGAGGATTTATCTACTTTATGTCAACATCCCAGCTAATACAAAGATGCATTTCATAGATGTTGAGTAGGGAATACCCCCCTTGGTTCTACAGAGCCTAAAGAAGAAGAGGAGATAAAAATAGAGTCTATCTCCTATACTGTTGGCCCCTAGCCCAGATATCCTATTGATCACTGATGGCTACCTTGTAGGGAAATCTGGGAATAAGCATCCAGTCTGGGAAAATAACCAACACAAAGCACTTCATTAAGAAAGGTAAAGAACATTTGGTTTGTAAGTTGAAGAAAGCTTTGTGTAGTCTTAAGCAATCTCCTAGGATGTTGTACCAAAATTTTGATTCTTTTGTGTTGATTTTGGGATTTCTATGACTTGAATCAGATCATTGCATCTACTATAAGATGGATGGTGATCGTATTATCATTATTGTATCGTATGTTGATGATATATTATTTTTCAGTAATGGGAAGGGTTTGATTTATGAATTGAAATCTCAACTTTCAACATAATTTGAGATAAAAGAGTTAGTGATATCTAGTTACATCTTGGGGATGGCGATCAAAAGAGATAGAGTAAACAAAAAACTTTGGTTGGGCCAAAGTAAGTATGTGAACTCAATGTTGGAGAGGTTCAACATGTCAGCTTGCAGGCCATTGTGTGTTCCTGTTACAATGGGAACAAAGTTATCAATTGAGAATTGTCTAAAGTATCCTAGTGAGATGGAGGATATGAGTAGAGTACCTTATGCTAGTGCTATTACAATTTTTATGTATAAGATCAAACATTTTCCAAGAAGTGGGAGTCCTTAGTCACTTTTATGGCTAATCTTGGATGAGTACATTGGGATGCAGTGAAGAGGGTCTTTAGATATTTGTGGGGTACTTCTAATTATTCCATTTTTTATCATGGTTATCCTATAGGGACCTAGAATTTAGTGTGTATTCATGGATATGTGGATTTTGATTAGGCTGGTGATATTAACAGTAGGAGATCCCCTAGTGGATATATTTTCACTATGTGTGGTGGTGCAATCAACTGGATGAGTAAGCAATAGGATATGGTCACTTTGTCCACTATAGAAGAAGAGCACATGGCAGCTACTCATGCTTGTAAGGAAGCCATCTCACTTAAGATAATGTGTTTAGATGTTGGGCTAAATGTAGGAGCCATTACAGTTCATTGTGATAGACAAAATGCCCTATGTTTGGCAAAGAACTTGACCTTTCATGTGAGGACAAAGCACATTGATGTCCAGTACCATTTTGTTCATGATATGGTAGAGGATGGAAGGGTGATGTTGGAAAAGGTTGAAACTTTGATGAATGTTGTAGGTTTGTTGACAAAGCCAGTGAGCACAAACATGTTTAGGTGGTGTAGGGAGTCTATGGACCTCTCATCCCATAGCAATTAGATTTTAGTGTTGGTAAATTTCCCCTTTGCTCTTGCAAGGTGTTCTACAAGTAGGAGAATGTTAGGAAAGGTGTCATAACCTTGAACCTAATTTAAGATTACAAATAATGTGATTTTCAAGTTAAAAAATAGAAAAACTCATTTTTTGGGAAATAGAGTTTGGTTTTGGCCAAAATAAAAATTCTAGGTTGTTTATCCCAAGGTCTTTGGAGCCTATCACATGGACCTCTTCAATCTCTACAATTTAAAAAAATGGGCCCAATCAGCCTCTTGGATCAAAAGTTATGGCCTCTGGAAGTTGGGCCCCCAACATTAGAAATGTAAAAACATCAACACATAAAATAGTTGTAAAGGGGAGCTACACTTGTTGACCAATATGTCATAAGGCATCTTTGGATGGGAATAATGAAGCCAAAATAGAACGGGCAATTTGGTGAGTGGATTATAACAAGTTTATGACAGGTGGAAGGAATGTGTTATTTTTAGCCTGTAGTCTTATCTTGGAATTTGGGTGTTGGATTTCTAACTAAGAATTTGGGTGCCACTAGTTTGGTTAGTTTTAGCTCATGGTTTTTTAATTATCTTTTGATGGTTTCATGTATTGTATCTCCTATTTATTAGGTTCTTGAGATGGAGGTTATGTAGCAATTTTTGTAGATTATTATGTTGTCAGAATTCCTCCAGATCTCTATTTTATTGATACTCTTGTGTAGGCTTGCGCTGTAAGTGATGCAGGAGCATCCTTGGTTTGAGAGAAATCTTGCATCAACTAAAAACATTTGCATTTTAGTTGTTTGCATTTCAGTTTGTTTCTTTTCCAGTTCAGTTCAAGCAGTTTAGTTAGTAGTTGCTTTTGTCTACATTCTACCGCAGTTGCATTTCAGATCTTGCGGAGTTGGACTTAGCATCTAGATTCATTCATCTACATCATATCTAATTTTTAGAGCATTTGGATCAAGTACCAGAAAGTTATCGCTATCAGAAGATCGACTGTTTTCTTAGAGCGGAGCATCCTAATAATCTCTAATAATCAACTAAAGGAGAAGACCTGTGGAGCATTTCATGACTTACGAAGCTAAAAGACACATCAATCCATGTTTATTGGTTCATGGCCAACCTTCCTTGAGATCCACACATCATTACATTTATTTGTGAAGGAATTCTATTCATTTAGGTCTGACCTATCCATGTACACACGTTACAACTCTTCATTATAGTTTGTGATCTTCCTTGGCTAATGTAGAGGAATCTATTGTACCAGAGATGATATATATTGATGTAATAGATGCCTAGGAAAGCAGTGAGCATAATTTAGAAGATCGATAGTCTGAATTCTTTACAAAGGAGCTTCAAAGCTATATCTTGTGTATTCTAATATTCTATAATCAAGCCTGTGAGCCCTAATTGCAAGCCCGCATTTTGCCAGCCAATTTGTATTTGAATTCTTTGATATATTGAATGACTGAATCTACATTTGTTCCATATCTTTGAGTTGTTTCCGTTGTGTTTACTCTTGCTGTACGGTCTAGATGTTTCACTTTTTGGACCCTCCTAACCATGACTACACCAATAAGTGTATTGTAAATGTGTTGTTTATTGAATAATACATTAATTTTCTTTGGATTGTGGTTTTTTTATCTTGAAATGGTTTTCCCCACGTACACCTATGTTATGGTATGTTGTTTATTTTATGTTTATATATGTTTCTACTTTCTGTAATTATTAAAAGATCAAAAATTTACACAACACTCTCCTCATTAGATTAGTGTAGGAATCATTTTCACGTACCTTGAATCCTTTCATGGAGAAAAGGATTTAAAGAGGAAGAAGAGTCTTCAACTCCCACCAATCTTACCTGGACAGGTAAGCTCCCCTTTTCTTTTAAGTATTAGTTTACTCTTACATGTATGTGTTTGTAAAGAGCAAAGATGAATTATTTTTATGTTTGTTTAAGCTTGGAAGAGATTTGTTTTGATATTGTGTAATCTTAATGTTATTTGTTTTGATGTATGTGTTGGTGGAGCAATTGATGCTCTCATTTCTATGTGGAAGTTGTGTTGAGACTGCTTCCCTGAACTCCATTGTTGACTCTTGTGTGGTATTCATGTTACACCCTTGGCTTTAGCTCTATCTTTATATATGTTTATACTTGGTATAATTGGAGAAATGAGTAGAATTAATGTTACAATATGATTTGGTAGTTCAAGATGCATTTGGGTGGTTTGGTGGTGTTTGGGGTTGATTTATGGTGGACTTGTATATTATAGAAACATGGATTTTGGTGGTGGACTATCTTAATGGGTTTGAGACCCTATTGTGATATATTCTTGGGTTGAGACCCACATCATTTTGCTTCTCACAGTTATGATCCATCTTGAATTCACCTTCTGTGAATCAAAGAGTTGGTTCTGTGTTTTAAACCATCTTCCTTGTGATTTCTTGTGTGTTGGCCATATAAATGCAATGTGTGTTAAATGTATATACCTAGTTCCTTGATGTTTCTTCTAGCTAGGGTTTCATTGTAATTTCAAGATTATTCATGGCATTTGATGATGTCATATGGTCAAAAGTTAGCTACTCCCATTATCTTTGTGTTTTTATGGAGCTTGTTGAGCTTGGAATATCTTGGTTGGATGTTGTTCTTACTCTTTTGAAAGATGTAAATGGTCAATTTGTATTGTAACTCTTAGAGAGCATTAGATGTATTGAGAGATATTGATAAGTTATATTTCCATAAGTTATGAAATTGAAACATCCTCCTTTGAAAAAATATAAACTTATGTTTTATTATTTTGTAATACTTTGTAAGAAAATTGTTTGTGTAATATAAAGGTTTTAAAAGTGTAGGGTGAATTTAGAGTATAATAAATCTTATGGCATGAATTTTGATGTTGTAATTTGTAAGTTATGGTGAAAATAGTGTTTAGAATGAAGTATTAGCCATTCCTTTAAATTTAGAATTCAATTTCAAATCTAAGGAAAAATTTAGGTCCTTACCCTTAGTATTGTTTCATACACAAGTTTGTAAGTGATCGTCTTTTAAATTATGTTTTTCTACTCAAAATTGGTGAATCACAATGGTGACCACAGTAATGTGGTCACTATCTCATACTTGTGTGTTGGTGTTCATTTTGTTATGGTAGCAACTTGGTTCAAATTTAGTGCTAGAAACATTTTTCAATTTGGCAAATTGAACTTTTACGGTCAATTCCTTTGGACCACAATGGTGACCATCACAATGTAGTCATGACCTTGGCCAATATAAGCTTAAATTTTGAAAGATTTTATGATTTCTATTTTCTAATATGTTTAATATTTATAATGTCAAGCTTCTCCATGGCATTTGATGATGTCATATGGTCAAAAGGTAGCTACTCCCATTAGCTTTGTATTTTCATGGAGCTTATTTGGCTTGGAATATCTTCGTTGGATGGTGTTCTTACTCTTTTGAAAGATGTAAATGGTTAATTTGTATTGTAACCCTTAGAGAGAATTAGATGTATTAAGAGATATTGGTAAGTTGTATTTCCATAAGTTACGAAATTGAAACCTCCTTTGAAAAATGTAAAATTATGTTTTGTAATTTTGATTAAAATTGAAAGTGAACACTATTCATTGTGTCAAGATTCATTTAAAATTTTCAACAAATACTTTGTAAAAAAAATGTTTGTGTAATATAAAGGTTTTAAAAGAGTTGGGTAAATTTTGAGTAAAATGAATCTTACGACATGAATTTTGATCTTGTAATTTGTAAGTTATGGTGAAAATAGTGTTCAAAACAAAGTATTATCCATTTATTTAGAATTTAGGTCCTTCCCCTTATTATTTCATCATACACAAGGTTGGAAGTGATCATCTTTTAAAAATTATTTTTCTACTCAAAATTGGTGATTTGTGATAGTGACCCTAATAGTGTGGTCACAATCTAAACTAGTGTGTTGGTGTTCATTTTGTTATGGTAGAACATTGGTTCAAATTAAGTGCTAGAAACATTTTTCAATTTGGAAACTTGAAATTTTATGGTCATGTCCTCTAGACCACATTGGCGACCATCACAATGCAGTCATGACCTTCACAAATAGAAACTTGAAATTTGAAATATTTTATGCTTTCCATTTTCTAATATGTTTATGTTTATAAATCTAAATTATGATAGAGAAATTAGTATTTTAAGTATGTTATGTTGCTCCTTGTACATTTATCCATTTATGAAACAATGATGTTATAAATAAGAAAAAATGTGTAGTGTAGGCAATGAATGATTAGTGGGTTTTGTACTTTAGTTACCATCAAAGCTCTAATGTCTTATATGTGTTGTTGCTAGAAAATGAAAGGAATATATATATATATATATATATATATATATATATATAGAGAGAGAGAGAGAGAGAGAGAGAGAGAGAGAGAAGACTTCCCTCTTCACCTTATTAACATACATACTCAACAATAAAGGAATCACCCTTATTTTATAAGTAGAAGTCTAAATGGTTATTCCTTCTTATTGAATCTCTTAAAAAGAAATTGAATGTGATGCTTGAAATGCAGTTATTCATCTGTATGTTCTCTTTTGCCTATCTCTATCAATGAAGGGTTACTATGGATAGATCATGTGCATTATTCAAATAGGGTAGGAAGTATTTTTATATTTTGAAAATATTCTACATCCATTCTTTATTATTTAAATTAAAAGGTTACATAGGCAAACATGTGATATTCTTCTAATTACATCTAAAGAATTGAGTAAATAAATGTTTAACTTATCATGTAAAATAACTAGTATAAGTTAAACTTACTTCTTATTTTGATTAATTAGATGTTAGTACATTTATTTTAGTTAATGTGTAGGGGTGTAGTCCTCCCTCTTCTCATCTAGTATTTTAGGGCAGTGATCATCAAGACAATGTTACTCATTGGACATCACTTGCATTGACACCTTATCATCTCTTAGAATTCCTTTTTGTTGCATAGGGTGTGTCGCTTGGAGACACATGTCACGTAACCTTTCTTCATGTTCTTTTTGGTCCCTTATCCCTTGCATATCTCTTACACATCTCTTCCACAGATAGTGAGCATATTAAGGTGGAGTCACATGGTTGCAATACTTGTGTGTGTGTGTATCACATTATGGTTGTGGTACTTTTGTCTCTAAAAATTTGTTGATTGTGTTTTATTAAGTTTTGTCCATAGTTAACTTCAGACATTATAGTCAAGCCCTAAGGTTGATTCAATAGTAAAAGTAAAAGTAATAAGGGGTGAAAATGGATGTTTATGTACATGATGGCAATAAATGTCATTGAACTTATTATTAAAACTTTGTTGAAGCCCAATGATAGTCAATGAGTGACTATGTTAAAAAAACATACTCAGAATGTGCTTTTGACAATGGATGTCACTTGTTCATTGTTGAGAGATTAGTTATTAATGACACTAACAAAAGATGAATGCATGATACTTACAAGAGGAGAAATGCTCCTTTGTACTTTTGTGAATTCTATTCAATGTTAGAGTGTTCTATAATGATGTCTTTAAATACATAACCCTAGTTGCATAATTCAAAATTTTGGCACCCGTGCATATGAGTAAAGGTTAGATCCTAGGATTGTTGACCTTGGGATGCAAATATTTAAATTTTAAAAGTTGGGGATTAGAGTATATCAACAATCCACTCCATTAGATAGAATCACAATTGTGATCTTGTCCAAGATGAGTAGACTACTAGGGATTGGGTCAAACAAGTTGTGGATAGAGTGATGTGGCATAACTAAGTGTTCTATTGAGCCTTGGGTCAATAAGTGTACTAGAATAGTCAAATTAAGTGCTAAAATAATATATCTAAGACCTCATTCAAAACTAACATAAAATGAAAGGAGAAAAGTGTTAGGGTATGCACTTTTTTCCTTGTAAAGAAATAAAAAATGATTTCTTTACTACAAATCTGGTTTAAGGAATATGCAAAGTTATGCAACTCAATTAACCTAATTTAGAGTTGTGACATATCATATGACAAAAATTAGAAAATTATAAATTAAAAGAATTAAAAAACTTTTGTTGATTTCAATGGTTGATACATAGTTTCCAAGTTTTGATTATAACTTTTGAATAGTAACTCAAAATTGCTTATTCTTGGATGTATTGGAAGCAATATGATGAAATCTAAAATGGGTCATTCTCCAAAAAAGAGATCAAATTCATGAATTGCAAAAATAACCCAGATTAGATATGTCAACTACACATTTGAACCTTACACAAAAATGAACATTGACCCATGAATCTAAACTTACTAATTACGATTCACTTGTACCTATAAATAGAGATGTGTCTAGATGTCTAGACCTACAATAATAATGGTGGTATTGACAAACACCTTTGAGGAGCTTGCTAAATGATGATCTTCTCCTTGTGACAAGCCCCTAGGCTATCGAGTCAATGACTTGATATAAATAGTTGTAGAAAACATGAGATGAATACAAAGATTATGCTAAATAAGAGGTAATCTAAAAATTTGGAATGTGATGCAAAAGGTAATGCAAAATACCTAGCATGCAACTAGGGTTCCAAAGTGTGTAGAGGCAATGTCAAGCAAGAATAATTTGGGAAGTTGCTAAATCTAGATATGTGTCCATCTGTAAGCTTGTAGTGATAACTAAGATGTTAGAATGTTGCTAAATTTAGAAATTCAATATATGTTAGATAGAAATTGATGATTGCTAGATAGATAGATGCAAGTGAAGTAACATGTGGTGTCTTTTTATACATGTCCTAAACACAATTTGAAAGTTTTAATGTAGGAGTCAACACATAATAGCCAATTAGAATTGAGTTTGCATTTTGAAAGTTGGGGTTCATTTTTACATACTACACAACCAACCTAGGTCAGTCCTATAAATTAAGGAACTAAACCTCGGTAGAAAATACATATTGAAAAATAAAAAGCAATCTAAAAGTGAGTTTAGTTTAGATTATGCTGATATTTAAAAATTTAAGAAAAAAGATACGGCAAATCAATCAAAATCATACTCTAAATCAAATATGCAATATTATGTAGGAGTCTACACATAAAAGCCAATTAGAATTGAGTTTGATTTTTGAAAGTTGGGGTTCATTTTAACAAATTACACAACCAACCTAGGTCAATCCTATAAATTAAGGATCTAAACCTAGGTAGAAAATATAGATTGAAAAATAAAAAGCAATCTAAAAGTGAGTTGAGTTTAGTTTAGATTATGCTGATATTTAAAAATTTAAGAAAAAAGATATGACAAACCAATCAAAATCATACTCTAAATCAAATATGCAATAGCCAATTAGAATAGAGTTTGAATTTTGAAAGTTGGGGTTAGATAGAAATTGATGAATGCTAGATAGATAGATAGATAGATAGATAGATAGATAGATGCAAGTGAGGTAACGTGTGGTGTCTTTTTATCCCTGTCTTAGACACAATTTGAAATTTTTTATGTAAGAGTCGACACATAATAGTCAATTAGAATTGAGTTTGAATTTTGAAAATTGAGGTTCATTTTTACAAATTACACAACCAACCTAGCTCAATCCTATAAATTAAAGATCTAAACCTAGGTAGAAAATAGACAAACAAAAAATCAAAAACAATCTAAAAATAAATTTAGTTTAGATTCTACTAATGTTTAAAAATTTAAGAAAAAAGATACGCCAAATCAATCAAAATCATACTCTACATCAAATATTCCACCGAACAAAATGACATGAAACTAATAAATAAAAAATACAAACTCTACAATTATTAGAGTGCTCCATATCAACCACTTAAAAAGGTTGCCTAGATGGGTTGCTTTACATTGAATTTTAATCACCTAGCCATAATATGACAAAGGTGAGCGTGTGGGGCAAGTTTTTTCCAAAATCAAGCATTACAATATTGGTAAAGAAAGAGCTTGATGAGTATGTGCTAGGCCCCTAAATCTTTGTCACCCCATATATACGTCTCACCTTTACCGTTAAAATGGAGGACGCGTTTTCCGTTTCCGTTGAGGTGGCAGAACACCGCGTACTATTTTTCATTGCCGCGTCCCGTCCATTACGTAACACGTTTTCCAACGCGCTTACGCAATTTAATATCTATTCTTTAACGTGTTTATTTGGGCGCGTAATCATTTTAAACGGAAAGAATTAATAGAGATCATTTTCAACAGAAAGAAATAATCATTCGAATTGGTTGATCTACTTTGCCGTTCAAAATGAAATGGACAAATTTGAGTTTCAAGGAATTTGAGCTTCTCCATGAAACGCACAAACCTTATATGTACAAGACAATTTGGGAAAACAACTCTGTTGGATGGCGACATTTAATATGACGTAAAAAAAAATTAGTGGGTAAGAAAAGGGCAAGGATTGGTTTTTGTACATGATGTATTTATTATTATTTTATTAGGTTATAGAAAGGGATTTTGGAATAAATTAGGACCAAATAAAAGATGAGAGAAAAGTTTTAAGTAAAATATTGAGAGAAAAGTTTTAAGTAAAATGATTAAAAAACAAAAAATGGTTGTAATATGTTTAAAAATTAAAGTTGAGAGAAAAGTTATAAGTAAAATGATTTTTTTTTTTTTAAATGTCATTGTAATATGTTTGAAAATTAAGTTATTGGATTAAATTATGTGTTTGTAGTTTAAGATTTTGGTTTATGAATTTGATTATTATATGTGGAAGTTAAGGTATATGTGAAAATTATCAAATTTATCTTGAAATTATAGATACCGGTGTTGATATAATCTTATAATATATTAAATTAGTGAAAGATGATATAACTTTTGACTTGAAATTTTATATTAATTTTAAAAAATAGAAAAAGTTTTATAATAATAAATATTTAAGATCTTTGTTATGCCTTCTAAATATAAAATTGTAATGGTCATAAATGTGATAAATGTTGTTGTTCACATGGGTTCACATAAAGATATAATATTTCCATAGTTTATGATAGTGCTTATTGGTGTAACTATATTTTATTTTTTGTATAGTTTTGGACCACATTCTATGGTCCATCATCAAGGAAAGGTGAATTTCGTTTATGAATTTGATTATTATATGTTGAGGTTAAGGTATATGTGAAAATTATCAAATTTATCTTGAAATTATAGATACAGGTGTTGATGTAATCTTATAACATATTAAATTAGTGAAAGATGATATAACTTTTGACTTGAAATTTTATATTAATTTTAAAAAATAGAAAAAGTTTTATAATAATAAATATTTAAGATCTTTGTTATGCCTTCTAAATATAAAATTGCAATGGTCATAAATGTGATAAATGTTGTTGTTCACATGGGTTCACATAAAGATATAATATTTCCATAGTTTATGATAGTGCTTATTGGTGTAACTATATTGTATTTTTTGTATAGTTTTGGATCACATTCTATGGTCCATTATCAAGGAAAGGTGAAAAATAGTCATGTCTAATTATTATAAAGGCCAATATCCGAAAATAAAATAATAAATGAATAGTATGTTTATTAAAGAGCCTATGTCATCTTATCTTGTTATTCAACATAGGGTAATATAAAGATTGTAATAAGAACTCAAACCATTTATCCATACATAAATTATTTTGTAAAAAAATTAGTTAACAAATTTGTATATTTACATTAGCAAAAATAAATATTGACATTTACTAAAAAGATTACATTTAATTAATTAAAGATTACAATAAATAATTAACTAAAAGTAAAAATAAATATTGATCTCTATTATTAAAATTAGCATGCCACCCTTGTGATAGTTGGTATTAGAGCTATGTATGATCAAGTGTATATTAGGGGTATGGCTTGATATCTGTGTTGGTATCTAAGCCAAGATTTTGATTATTGAGTTTCAACTTGGTTGAAGAGCATGACTTTCACTGAGGGGACTTGGAATCAAGAGAAAGTGTGATGATGCAATTAGTCTTCATATTGTGTTGGTACTTGTCACAAGATCTATCTAGGATGGGTTGAAAATTGGCGAAGAAATCAAGGGTAGGGCTCTTGCAAGTCAAATGAGTTGGGAGCGAAGCTCACATAGGTTTGAAAAGTCAAGGGTAGGACTCTCTTAGGTTAGTGAAGTGGAGTGCAAGACTCTCACTGGCAACACTATGGAAGGTTGGGCCTCCATCAATTTAGAATGAAGTTGGACTTCATGGAAAAATGTCCTTTGGAAGGAGCATTCAATTATGTGGCAAGTCTTCATGGGAAACAACTAGGGATGGTGTTGATGGTGGTTTTAGCACGCAACAATGCAGGTGTGATTGCTGGTTTCACACCTCTCTTGAAAAGTATCTTACCCTAGGCAAGACTACTCCAAGGATAATACAGCTAGGTCTTAGCTTGCTTGGAATCTCTCAATGGTTATGTTCTAGCTGTACCTACAAGGGGTCTTACATGCAGTCTGCAAATCTTCAAGGTTGAGACAACAAATACACATAAACCCTACTATGATTTTCAGCTGATATACAAAGTGAGATGCTGCTGAAACTTTCTATTCTAACTAAACAGTGGTTTTAAAGAAAATGCAAAAGATTTAGGGTTTAGAAGGAATCCTAAGTGACATTCACAATGCAAGGGTTATCTTTAGTAGACAAATATTCCAGACTTTAAACCAGTTCTCTGAGTTACCAAACTGAAATGGGTGTTACAGTGCTGCAGAAAACGGTGCTATCTTCAATGGAAGTCAAAAGATTTTCAGACCACATTCAGTCGTTAAATACCCAATAAATGGCGCAACTTAACTCATAAAATGAAGTTGAACTTTAGCGCAGATAATAAGCCTAGGCTAACTTTACACAGTTATTTACCATCAGCAAACAACTAAAAGTATGGACTTGGAACATTCATCAAATACTGCAATAAACCATTAACATCATAAAAGCACAACTAATCTAACTATAGGAGAGCAAGAAGCAAACCATGAAGACCACAATGAATTGAAACAAGATGCAAATTCTCAGAAGTGCTGCAGAAACTTGCTTTGTATTAATTCAAATGGCACAGAGTCAACAATTTGGTATCAAAATCTCTCTTACAAAAAGTGGAAATGGCAGCCCTTTATATAGAAAGCAGCATACCCTAGCCTTCTAATGAATGGTGGAGATTAACTCAACACTGACGGTCCAGATTACATGGCATTTAATAAGATACATCAGTTTGTTACATTTTCGGATTTGCCTTTGTCTTGTAGGAAAAAGACAAAATATAGGTTGCAAATACATTGAATCTGGACAAAATAGATACCCATTTGGTTATACATGATGACAAGTCAATTTTCAAGGCCTAATAAAGCCAAAATAGAGTCACATGACACTTGAAAACTTGAGCTGATGTGGATCCACGGGATTCCAAGTGCTGATTGGATCAAAAAGGAGTATTCGACACTTTACTAGTGAAGATATATCCAATTGGATGCTTTCTGGACTGATTCTTGATGACTGGCCTACTGGGACAGCTGTATGCATGTCTTAGTGATCCGATCCAAGGTTATTTGAGTGGCATTTTGGGAAAAATATCAAAAATATAATTTTTGGTATTTTCTACATCGTAGTAAATTACATTTTCATAGGCCTTCAGAGTGGAATGGGAGCTCGAAACCTATCGGCAGCCTGGCATTAAGCCTAAGTAGCCAGGCAGTTCAAACTAGACAACCGGTTTATCTTTCCAACGAGTCCAAGAAGTTTAAATTCTGATAAAATAGCTAGGAGTTATGACCCTCGGACTGGATCACTAGGACATTGGACTGGATCTGCAGGAACAATAGTGATTTGGCATGATCTTCTATGTCTTTTAGCTCCTGAGACTCATCTTTATCATCTTGGATATTATACTGACTTCCTTTTGCATGTGCAGTAGCAATTTGGTTGATAGAATGTCGATTCTGCATCTCTGGATCAGTACTGCATATCTGTGTGTACATCCTTGCAAGACGGCTCTAGTTGGCTCCTTTGTGCTCTTAGACCTACAATAAACACAACCAAGCATCAATTTCATCATAAACAAGTCATTTTCTATCAATTTGGATCAAAACATGTCCATTTGCAGTCACGAATCAGTCAAAAACAACTCATTGTCAATGTCACCTTCTTGTAAACAACCTCTTAAATCTAGTGATTTTTGCATGATTTTCTACATTTTTCATCATTTTTGAGTACCCATTTGGCCAATATATTGATCTAGGAAGTTTTTGCAGTCATTAGGATCCATTTACAGACTTTAATTTCATGTTTTTCTAGCATTTTCTGCAAAAAGCGGGATTTTTGGGGTTGTCTGACCTTAGCGCGGATTTTGGGTTCATCCGACCTTAGCGCGGATTTTGGGGTTGTCCGACCTTAGTGCAGATTTTGGGTCCATCCGACCTTAGCGCGGATTTTGGGGTTGTCCGACCTTAGTGCAGATTTTGGGTCCATCCGACCTTAGCGCGGATTTTGGGTCCATCCGACCTTAGCGCGGATTTTGGGGTTGTTCGACCTTAGCGCAGATTTTGGGTCCGACCGACTAAAATGATGTTTCATGAGACCAGTCGGTGAAGGCAATTTTCAGCGCAGGTCCGTCAGGTGCATTTTTAGCGCTTTTCTTCAAAATTGTCTCAGCGGGGATTTTTGGTTCGACTGACTTAGCGGTGGCTTGGAGGGAGGTCGGTCGGAGGCAAATTTAGCGCAAAGGTCGGTTGGAGGCTGTTTTAGCGCTTTTTGCAGTAGGAGGTGTTTTTAGCGCCAGATTTTGAATTGGTCAGGGTGAAAGTATATTTAAAAATATATTTAAGTATAAGTTTAGATATGGAATTTCTTATACTTTAAATATTTTTAAATATACTTTCAGGATGTTTGAGATAGGTTCCAGATCCATAGGATTTCATATGCACATTCTAGAATTTTGAGGTTCTACCAGATTTCAGACTTAGCCATTTTTCAGGATTTTCAGGATTTCAGACTTAGCCAAATCAGGGCTTCAGGAACATGTATCAGGGTGAAAGCTTATGGACCCCTTGGTGAAATCTAATGGAATTTGACGTGATTTTGCAACTATAAGATCTAGAAACTATGAATTTCAACATGAAACATCCTGAAGAAGCACTTTCAAGGCCAACATCCAGTGACATAGGTTTTTAGAGCAAAGTACAATAACACCTAATCCCAATGCAGAAGGCAACAAATGGCTATTTTTTAAGCACAAGACCACTCAAGACACTTCCAAATCAATCATGAAAAACATCAACTGACTCCACACATGTGAAATACCCAAATCTGTAACAAGTCATGCATTCTAAGCACAAATTCACTTTCTCATCATCATAAGCAAGAGAGGTCTAGACTCCAAGCCAAAGCAAAAGAGGGGGTCTCCATTTGTCAAAATGGGGCGTGTGTGCAAGGCACAACAGATGGGACTTGGGTTGAATGGTTTGGTGTCAAGGGCATCACCTATTTTAATTGGGGGAGAATATAAGGGGAGGATGTTTGGTATACTAATGTCTAGGACATTACCCCTAAGGACAAAGGAGAGTAGTCCCACCACTCGAGCTCGGAGTTGGGTGTTCTATATGGATCTAAAGGGGTGAAGGAGTGTAATCTTGCCTCATGATGGTTTTTTTGGGGTTTTCTAGTGGATGCTAGCGCATAGTCCCAAAGCCTCTGCCAATGAAGTGGAGTAGCTAGATGGTCTATGGGATGACTCTTGCATGAGTTGTCCATGATGATGAAGGTGTTCATTGAGTTGGGTGAGCTCAACATTGATGCAAGAGCATCTAGAAGTCATTCAAGTAAATTGGGACAATTAATGTTGAGTTGCAGAGTGCCAGGAAGAGACATTGGAGATTACCGCATTTTACCACATTTTCACATCAGAGCATGCAGAGTAGGAATTAGCATCTACATATCATCATATTCAAAATTCAGGTCATTTGGATTTGTCTGCTATAAGTTATCGCTATCAGAAGATCATCAGTTTTCTCATAACAGAGCAGTCAGTGTTCAGTTGAAGCCTAATGGGTTTGCGAAGCAATTCCATGACTTGTGGAGCCTAATGGAACATCATTCAAGGTAATTTGGGACCTAGCCGACCTTCATGGAGAATCGCATCAAGTTTCCATCATTTGCAGAGCATTGCTAAGTGTTGGACACTGACCTACTTGTTTCCTACACGTTTCATATTGCACACTACAATTAGGCCGACAAGATAATGTTTTGAAGACTTGCAAAGGATATAAATGAAGAATAGAAGATTATTTCAAGGAAGTGATGAAGTGTGTGAGGAAATTATGCGAAGAGATGAATAGTGTGGAAGATGTAGAGTTGTTTTAAGTCTAGAAGACAATAGAGTAGGAGCAGAAGATAGAACAGAAGAAGAAGAAGGAGAAAGAAGACATGGAAGAATGTTGTTGTATGAATCTTTTGTAAGCCTGGATTGCGAACTAACACCTGAAAGACCCTAGAGGCATATGTAATGAGGTTTGGAATTCTAATATAATAAGTGATCTATTGAAGGCTGGGTTTTTCCCAAGATAAATCTTGTGTCATGTGTTAATGAGTATCTCTTATCATTCTATTGCTATATGTATGTTGTTGTTACATCTTTGTTAGGATCATGTTGTTGATTGTTTAAGGCTGCAAGGCTAGACAGTCCTTCATTGGACCCTCCTACTTTGACTGCATCAAGTGGTATCAGAGCTAGTTGTGAATCTGTTGGGATGGTTGCAAATTTGTTAGGATGGTTGCGAATCTATTGGGTTGGTTGTGAATTTGTTGGGAAGATAGAAAGTGTTGGAAGAAAGTGTGAAACCCTAAAGTGTAACAGGAATCACCACAGAAGAAAGATCAAGGCAAGAAAGGTCTGGGTAAGCTTTTCATATTAAGTTGTTTGTATGATTTTTTTCAATGGGGAAGATTGGAAAGAGAATGAAGAAAGAAAATGAAAACCTAATATGCAGGAAGGATATTCTGGAAGAAGAATTGTGTGAAATCAAAAGATATAACTTAGAGTTGATGGAGAGGATAAAAGAACTAGGACAAGGCAAATATGATACTCTTAAGGAAGAATTGGAAAATGTAAAAAGGAGGAATGAAGAATTAGAAGAAGAACTGAAGTTGTTTGAGTATGTAAAAAGGAGTTTTGAAGAATTGGAGGAAGGATGCAAGTTGTTTGGTCAGATTGAAAAGAGGAACATAGATCTGGAAGGAATTTTGGAGAAGTTGAAAAAGGAAAATAGTTTATAAAGGAATGAAATATCTAGATTGAAAGAACAGGTTAATCAGTTCGAGCAGTCACTTGTAGCATGCAATGAAGAGAATGAAAGTCTAAGATCTAAGCCTAAACTTTGTGATGTTTCTTGTGATACTAATGATTTGTGTGATTCTGCAGAAGCTTCTTTAGAAAGTGAGATTGAAGATAATAATGTAACTGAATCTGCAATTGTTGGTGATGGTGTAGACAATGTTGATTACAAAATCATGAAAAGAATGGGATATGAAGGATAAGGATTGGGAAAGTATCAACAAGGAATTATAGAGCCTGTTGAGCTAGTAATGAGATCAAAAAATGAAGGCCTAAGATATATCAGAGGTAAGGAGGATGGGGATGTTGTCACAAGTTCAAACAAATCAACTCAAGGAAGGAAAGGTATGCATTGTTCTTATTGTAATAGACGTGGACATGGAAATGAAATGTGTTGGGATCTATACCCTTGTAAGTTCTGTGGATTAAGGAATCACTCTAAAAAGATGTGTTGGAATAAAATGTGGAAAAGGAAGCTTATGACAGATTGTATGCAGATGGATTATGGATGGATTGATGGATCAAATTGGAAATCTGTTACTTTTATGTTCAAAAGGTTGTATAGACTGAAGTATTCGTGTGTTGAGGAAAAGAAGGATATGGATCAAGATGCAGAGAAGGAAGACTTCATGCAGAGAAAAAAAAAGGACAGTAATTCATATCATACAGGGAGAGATGACATAAGTTTCTACCATAGCAGCAGAGGAAATCATAATTCTTACCACAATGAAGGATACCAAAGAGATGAAAGAGGATTTGATAGGAGACTGTTCAAAGGAACCTATTTTCAAGTGTGGAGGTGAAAAGCATCAAGCATTGAATGTCACCAACAAACTAATGAAGAGGAAGCAGTCGATAATGCAGAGATAACTTATGCGGAAGTGGAAAAATCTATTGAATCATCAAGTTCAACAGAGAAACTGGAAGAGGGTGAGACATTGATCTTAAGGAGAATTTTTTTGTAGACTAATCATTTGAGGAACCAGTGCAAGAGAAAGTTTGTGTACCGGAGAAAAGGAAATATGGATAAAGAAATAGAGAGAAGTATGGGAGTAGTGTATGCGGAGAGGAAACTGTAATATTTTGATGTGTGCGGGAGGAGTTGCAGCTAGAACCAGAGGTTAGAAAGTACCGTAGAGGTAATTCAAGAATGTATTGACTTAATCAAAAAAGAAAATGATTGTTCTGGAGGATGCTAAGATTATTTGACTCTTAATTGCTTGGAGTTAGTATTGATCTTGAGGCAACCTACAAGTTTTTTGACAACAGAGTGCTGAACTGAAAGGCAATTACAACATTGTAGCCAAAATGTCGAACCTAGACCACCACAAAGTGAAGAATTTGAGGCATCTTGCAAAGGAGACTTTCTTAGACTAGCAACCATTGAGGCAGTACAATGATTTGTAAGCAGAATGCTAAATTTAAATCACCAAAAGTGAGAAGGTACTTGAGGCAGTCCACAGAGATACATGTACAAACTGCCGACCATGAGGCAGTGTAGTGATTTGTGAATAAATTGCCAAACTTGAGACAGTTTGCATGGATGACTTGAATAGACTGCTGACCTTGAGGCAGTTGCAAGTACCTATGAACAAACCACCAAACATATCCAAAGAGACAACATTAAATCTAACAAAATACAGACCAAAGTGAAGAGGCTCACTTTTCAATTAACCCCGAGAGTTTGATGCAAGAGCATCCATAAGCCATTCAAGTAAATTGGGGCAATTACTATTGAGTTGCAGAGTGCCAAGAATAGACATTGGATATTACCACATTTTTCACATCAGAACGTGTAGAGCAGGAATTAACATCTACATATCATCATCTACATCATATTCAAAATTCATGTCATTTGGATTTGCCTGCTAAAAGTTATCGCTATCAGAAGATCATCAGTTTTCTCATAACAGAGCAGTCAGTGTCCAGTTGAAGCCTAATGGGTTTGTAGAGAAATTATGTGACTTGCAAAGCCTAATGGAACATCATTCAAGGTAATTTGGGATCTATCCGACCTTCATGGAGAACTGCATCCAATTTCCATCATTTGTGGAGCATTGCTGGGTGTTGGACACCAACCTACTTGTTCATATTACACATTACAATTAGGCTGACAAGATAATTTTTGAAGGCTTGTGAAGGATATAAATGAAGAACAAAATATTTTTTCAAGGAAGTGATGAAGTGTGTGAAGAAAAGTATGTGAATAGATGAATAGTGTGGAAGACGCAGAGGTATTTTAAGTCTAGAAGACAATAGAGCAGGAGCAGAAGAAAGAACAAAGAAGGAGAAAGAAGACATGGAAGAATGTTGTTGTATGAATCTTTTGTAAGCCTAGGCTATGTCCTAGCACTTGAAAAACCCTAGAGGCATATGTAATGAGGTTTGAAATTTTAATATAATAAGAAGTGATCTATTGAAGGTTGGGTTTTTCCCTTTGAGGGTTTTCCTAGGATAAATCTTGTGTCTTGTGTTAATGAATGTCTCTTATCATTCTATTGATATCTGTATGTTGTTGTTACATATTTGTTAGGATCATGGTGTTGATTGTTTAAGGTTGCAAGACTGGACAATCCTCATTGGATCCTCCTACCTTGACTACATCAAACATGGTGTGTTACTCTTTGGGGGAGTTGAGTTGATTTGTGTCGAGTTAATCTCAAGGATGCATGTAGAAGTTGGGTATAGTGTTGGGAAATCACTCAAGGTTTCCTAGTGTAAAGAATGTTTGAAGAGGTCAAGGGCCTCAATCCCATGAGGAAGGGACAAAGTGGCTTTATGGATAGGGTTCCAATGTGAGGGTCTTAGGAAGAGTTCATAGGTACTCAAGGAGTACAAGTCAAGTGGCAAGGCCATGATGGGTGACTAAGTGCTAAGAAGTGTTAAGGACATTAAAGGTGTGGTCCAGAGGCAAGTAGCTCAAGGAGTACTACCAAGTTGAATTGGGTTCTAGGGCACCAAGGGTATCTAGACTTGCCACAAAGAAAGATTTCAGAGAACTTAGTGAGGTAAGCACATATGTGAAAGGAAGTCCATGTGAGTGATGAGGTTGGGTTGAGTTAGTCTTGCACACTAAGCCAACATGGTAGTAATGGAATGAAAGGGGACCTAGGATTTGTTGGCTAGTCCATGTGGGGAAGGGCACGATGTCTGTCTAACTAAGCTTTTAGAGATGGTGTGTCTGTCTATCCTAGGGAGTCTAGGTGGCCTAGTTGGAACAAGAAGGGCATAGGGATGGATCAAGTAGTCTAGCCCTCCCAAGGAATAGAAAAGGGGCTTGATTAGTTCAAGGAACTAAGAGGGCCAAATGTAGGACAATACTATAATAGTGTGTGGAGATAATGATGTTCCAACTTAGGAAGTCTAGCAAGTTAACATCAAGATGAAGATATGAAGATGGACTTAGGGAGTCCCATTTGGTCATGAAGTAAGGTGCAACCCAAGGAGGAGGAGTCAGACCAAGAAATAAAGGAACAAGGAACAAAGTAGGATACAAGAGAATCTATTTGTCTTTGAATTGGAAGCTTGTTAGGGAGTTTAAGGATTGTCTTGGTGAATAAGTGGAAAGGCTCAAGGAGTTAGTCTGGGTTATGGAGTCAAGGACTTAGAGTTCCAAAGTGAGCCCATAAAGCAGCTAAAGTGTTAAAGCATGGTTGGACCATGAAGGATAGACATAGATTGTCATAGTAGCAATTCTAGGAAGTGGAGTCAAGGGGACTTAGTGGTAAATTTTGGAGTAATGATTTATGAGGCTTTGTGCTTCAATAGGGATATAGGTTCAAGGGTTAGGTCTCAATGATAGGGTCATTGGTATGAGGAGAAAAGGGACATGGTAGGACCATGGAGCCAAATTAGATAATAGGACCATAATATAGGAGAGCATGATGGGGTTATGAGAGGTAGGCTCAAATGGCAAGGCCATAGAGTAAGACAGTGTGGTTGATCCACCAAAGTAAGTTGAGTTAGAGGAATAAGAGTACCTTACATCCCACATGGAAAGGGTGTTTTGGACACATATCTAAGGTGACTAGATGACTAGTTGGTAAAGATTATGACTCAAAGGGACTTAGCAAATGACTAGGATATGATGTCAGAATTAGAGTGGATGAGTTAAGGAATCGAAGTTGGAAGGATACCTTTAGGGAAGGGCATCAATAGGTGCATGAGTTTGGATGATGAGTTGTGGTGGAAAGTTAGTGATGTATCAAGTGAGGCATCAGACACAAGAGGTGATTTGACAAAGGAAAGTTGCCACTAGTATGGGGGTGTCACATGTTAGAATAGACTTGAGGAGTTCTTGTTGATGGGGTGGTATGTAATCAGAGTTGTGTCACAAAAGTCTATTGATGAGCCAAAGATGAATAACATGAACTTGGAGGTTAGAGATGGGAGTGGCTAAGAGGTATGGGATTGCTCAATGCTTGAAGTAAAGTGGAGCCTACATAATTGGGTTGGTGTTAGGGTTGGTCCTTCTAAGTTGCAAAACAAGGGTAGCGTCCAAGCTATAGTAAAGATTGGAAATTAAAAGTTTGAGTGCCACAAGAATGAGCTAGAATGTCTAGTGCAATGCATATAGTTCTACAATACATGTTGGTGGAGTTGCTAGGAGCATCTAGGAGAAGGCATAGTCTACGATTTGTGAAAGGTGCTATCCACAATGGGGGATGTGAGTGTGATTGCTAGTGCCTTTATTATTGGGTCAATACCCATCTTGAAGGTCATGTCTCACATGGTGTTATGCATATTTTTAATGTGTATTCAAAATTTGGCTTAGTTTTCCTCCTTTAAGCACATCTCCATCGAAGAGAGTTGGTTAGCTTTGAAACTTTGATAAATTGTATCTTTTTGTACAGGTTCTCTATGTACATGATATATTAATTTTTTGCTAGACAAAATTTAGTGTCTTTTAATTTTCTCAGAGTGTAATTAGTGCCCAAATAGTGTCCATAAGTTGTGGAACAAGTGGTTAATGTAACTTTTGATGTGTATTTTTTTAAACAAATGTGAATATTATAAAGCCAATTTTTATGAAGATTGTTAAGTAGTTATTAAAATCTATAACAAACATTTTTATAGATAAGTATGTGAATATAAGAAAACAAATTTGAAGTTTGTAAAGTGTATATTAGAAGTTGATAACATTTGTTTAACTTAGTACATAATTGGTATTTAACAAAATTTAACAAATTATATTAATGAGTAAAAGGCATTTAGAAAATATTGTAATAATTTTTCTTGTGAAGCATATATGAAAATTTGATAAACTTCACATAACTCACAGTTCATATAAAAATCACTACATAATTATTTCAAATGATCTTCTAGTCATTTCTGAAAGGGATTAAAGAAATATCATAAACTACAAGAGAGGAGTATGCTAATATAATTCAGAAATTATAGAAACACAACTAACACAAGATTTACCCCAAGAAACTCTTTTAGGAAGACAACTAATAAGAAACACAACACCACTTTGTATATTAACAAATAGAATTTTTACAATATAAAGAGATTTTCTTGTGCTAATCTGACAACATGCACCCTCTATAAACTTGTTTCAATCCCACAATATAGCTCTATCCCCACTCACCAATATAACACCAATTTCCTATAATTATAGCATAATGTTTGGGCTTATTCAACAACATACACCCTCTATAAACTTGTTTTAATCACACAATGCAACTGTAGCCCTACACACCAACATTTA